>OY992854.1:2400000-3600000 GCA_963921415.1 Pyrausta despicata
TTCATGTAAAGTGCCTATAACATAGTAAAGTTAGCTATGACATATACGTCCCAGCTAGGCACGGGCCTCACTTCAACTAAGAAGTGTACTTTTATTATTAACCTATAACATAAAAATTTCGGTCTGCTATATCATTGGGTCTGCTTAAGAACTTATGTGACCCCTTTGTCCTTACCATTTGCCAGTCCCAGTCCAATATATCACGTTCACATTTTTGTCTGTATTACCATAAGAAAGTTCCTGTTTATCAGAATGTCAACTCTTTCTCACCCTTAGGTGTGTGACGTAATTTATGGAAGCCCCAAAAAGTGAATAGGAAAAGGAAACACGTCTAAAAATAATGGGTATTCTTAATCTTTGCCGCTCATGGCCTGAGGAAAACTTTTTCTGTTTGGCTTTTGTGTTGCGTGAGTTATATAATAGCAATAAAGAACAGAAGACTCATTGCTCATCTTTGCATGCGAAAATAGCCATTAGAATTATGGGGTCTAAAGTTGTTAGTCGTAGGGTCGATTTGAGCTGCAATTTAAAAAAAAATACAACCTACATTCATCTCCTTATTATTATGTTTTTAGTAATTGCTAAGAAAAAATTGTCGCTTGTAGTCATCAGTCGTCGATGCCACGTGTAGTGGCGAAACGCGTCGAGTGTTTTATTTGTGACAGTGTTGTGATTTCAGATGCATCTTCTGAGTCACGTCTTGAGTTGTATTGTAAATCCTGCGACTTCCAGTTCTAGTTTTCTCAAGTGGTTGCAGTTGGATGTATTTGGGTCCCTGCGCTGGCGTCGTTTAGTGGAAATATAAAGCAAAATAATAATATATTTCATCTTTTTCAGCTATTGCTAAGGAAATGTCAACAAACAATCAATAACGATCAAGCTTTTTAAATTTTAATGAAGGATTTTAAAATGACTTTTAATAAGACGACGGATCGTTTGATAGAAGACAGATTTATTACATTGGACTAGCTGAAGATTACGCTTTAAAAATAATGATTTAGGTAACTTGTGAGTAAAAATGATTCGCTATTCGAAGATATTTATTCAAGTATGAATTTGTTCACAGGTCCCATAAGCACAACGCCGGAGATGCCGACTGCAGCTGATATGCAGCTAGCTGCAGCTGTGGGAAGGTCGAAAGGTAAAGATTATATTTATTTCGCCAGTACAACATCACCACATTGAAATCAAAAATTACTATCCGACCAAATCACTAAGCGTTGTATTAGTTGTATAACATAAAGAAGTGACGGTATTAAAGTACTCGTAGTTTGCATTTTTTATGATCAAGTTAAATGATCCTGCGGTGGGAACTGTGCTACGGAAAATTTGTTATTAAAAGGCTCTATTAAATTGATGAACGCATAAGTTCGCCAAACCTAAAAATTTTGTAGGTACCTTAATGAGTGCATTTTATGAATCAATTGTACCTGAAAAAAAAATAGCTGTCAGTTAATTCTTATTTATTAAGAAGTGACATTGATTATTCGGTTTCTAAAAGCTATTACAAAAACTACACAAGTTGAAAATGTTATCTTCAAAGAGTTTTATTTCAAATACTTTATAAGATAAATCAAAAATAATCTTTTAACCTCTCCATTATAACTGTAGTCTTTACGATTACGAGTATAAGATGACTTTTGCAACAAAACTAAATCTTCCCGAGGATCCCCTAGGACCGCGATTACTCGGTACTTGCAATAATCAAGCGGAGATAAGGAGTCCTCATTAATTTTATCCAATTTTCCTGGATAGGATCTAGTTGGATTAGGATGGTCCTTCGCGAACACGACATTATTCCTGTTTTCCTTTTCCAGATTGACGTGTAACATATTGCGATATATTAGAAGAGTGATTTTCGTGTTGGTGAAAGAAGTATTATAGTCATTTTTATAACCTGCATTTAGTTCAATTTGTTGTTGTTGTTGATTGCGATCGAAAACAACATAAAATGTTAACAACATTTGGTGTACTCGTATATGATTTTAAACTTTCGCCTTGCATTGTTACACTAACTACTTGTATTCGGGTCCACACGCGATATATATTTAATGAGTATTAAGAACTCACTGCTTGACGCTACGGCTGGATTGCACACAGCCGTGGTCACGAGCTGACTGGTGGTACGCGGTGTCGTCTGCTCGGGGCGGCCGCAGTTTCCAGATCCACCCTCACATTTTAATCATTAAAAATGTTAGTACAGTCAACACGACAAATGTTATGTGTAGTGGCTAGCTCATCAGGCTACCCATTTTCGTTGCGAAATCGCCCATAATACAAGCGTATAAAATACCGTAGTGTTTATCGTGTTGTACTGGCCACCCAAAAATTAACAGCGTTTTTTTTTTTATATGACAAGACAACTAATGCAAATTTAAGTATCATAAATACGACACCAGCTTTTTGATAATCTTTTTTTTTTAACTATAAAGTCTCTCTAATAATAGGATCAAAGTATTTTTTGAGTACAAAGTCAACAAAAGAAGAACTGTCGTATCTTCACTGAAGCAAACAGAAGCTCGCTCCTTTCAAATGGTGTCGATTTTACTTTTCCAATTAGTTCTGTAATTAAAAGATAGACAATGGGTTTCAGATTAAATTTCAACGTCTAATAGCACCGCTTAGACGTTCTCGTTAAATTGAAGGCAAGGGATTGAATATAATGTCGGATAGAATTTTTAATTGGTATCAATTTGTCATATTGGTTTCACATAATTCAAGAAATTTACTATTAACTATTTAGTTAATACATTTACTATTCACTATTTACTTAACTGTTAATTTCTTAACTTACTTAAACATTTGTTATTGACTGCCTCGTTGGTGTAGTGGCAAAGTTTCTGCCTTACGTCCGAGAGGTCCTGGGTTCGAATCCCAGGTCGAGCCAAAATTGTTGCTGAGATTTTCTGTCATGAATTTCTCAAAAACAGCTCGGAGTTGGCGTAGGGAAAGTTGGCGGTGTTACACCCCCGTGCCTCGGAAAGCACGTTAAGCCGTTGGTCCTGCGACTGATCTGTGTATTGCGCTCACACTTGTGCACTATAATATCTCCTGCGTAGTTGGCTGTTCTCGGTTGAGGTTGGCCGCCGTGGTCGAAATCGGCCAGGAGGACTATTGAGTTGTATGGCTTAAGGTGCCTGTTAATAAAATCCAATGTAATAAAATAAAATTTAAGGACACATCGCGAATGTTGGTAAATTAAATGTTTGTTTGTCCTTAACGTAACTATTTTGTTTCAGGGGCGATCATTTACAAGGCAATAACAATGCTGCTGCTTCATGTTGTTATTCTTGTGGTGATGTCATAAATGGACGAAATCCTGAGGTAAGAAAGTCACTTTAGTCTCATATCAAAATTGAAAGTCGTCGTGCTACATCACGACGACATTGTAGACACTATTGAAATATATTGTATTTGTTAAATAGTGTATTGTGTTAAGTATATAAAGAAGTGACCTTTATAATTTAAACTTAGGCTTGTATTAAGCTTATCTTATTACGCTGATTATCATCCCATTTTTGTTTTTCCATTACATTTTAAATATACAAAAACATCACATACATTGATCTGCATCCGTGGTAAGTAGCTTAAGCACTTGTGTTACAGATATCAGAATCAACAGTGGTATTACAAATAAACTTAATAAATATAACACCCAGACCAACACAAACAGACATGTTCACTCACACAAAGTTTTAACAGTGCGGGGATCGAACCCGCGACCTCTTGGTTAATAGGCAACTTTTCAATGAATTTAAATATAAGGCCTTGTATTAATTCTGGTATCTTGACTCTCATTTTTTTTCTAATTGTTTGTAAACAATATTATTATTCTTTTTCCAGGTAAGGCACATGACTAAGAGATCGCACTTGTGCGTCACGCGCTCTAGTCATAACCAAAGTGAACATGTAATGACTCTCCCAAGGAGGAACTTTAGGTCACATTATAATACAAATGTTGTCATGCAAAACGTAATAGCTTCAACGTGTATTCTTTAAACATTACCAAATTCTATGAATCTTAAGTCGTAGCTATCGAATTGTACAGATATATATGAATTTCATATAAAAATATTTTTCTTAAATTATAAAACCAATTATATATTCATAATTTGTACATACATTTTAAAGACATTGTAAATACAAAATCTGTGGAAGTAGATAGTTGTGCTGAATGGCCTAATAGTGTTGGACGTTGTTTAAACTAGAACCTTATTTATTACGTAATACAAGCGACAAGTCCTTCAAATTAAAATAAATTTTGAAAATTTGAAATAAAACTAATTTGTGACAGTCCGGTTTTGAAATACTTCACGATTACAATTAACCCAATCTAGTTAAAAAGCGTCCAAAGATACTAGTTTATAAGCCTAGATGTATAAAAAGCTTTGCTTTTTGACAGATATTATGAACTAATGACATATTCGGTTGACTAAATGTGACATACTAGAATTTGTTGTAATAAATCAATAAACTAAAATACCAAAAGACAAGTTACAATTAGTTTAATTGTTGTGTATTAAAAGTTAATAAAAAACTTTGCATATTTATTGTAAGTCTCAAAAAAAATGTCAAAACGCTTTAGTGATGTTACAGTTATTTCAAAATTAAGTTGTAAACTGGGTGTTGTTGTTTGAAAAATCCCTCATTATTATGTTAATTGAATGTGTAATTACGAAATACGTATAAACTGTACAAAAATATGAAATCATCATTATTTAGAAGGGGAGATCCCTTTCCAAACAGGGTATCGTGTTTAGTTTAATTTATCATTTTAATTAATGTCACTGTTCGATATTACTATGGACAATATTCTATTTAATTTGAGCCCTTATTCGTAAACTCATTAAAAAAATACGTAGGCATATTTTAACTATTTATTTCCAAAAAGTGTATTGGCAGGTTATCATTTGAACGAAGTATAAAATGTTGATAATATAAATGAATATTAGGTAGTAAAATAAAATTTGTTCATGAATAAGGGCGAATGTAAATAATTGTAAGAAATTTGTATGACCCTAGGGTGTAAGTAACCAGTAAGTTTTTATTTATGTAAGGAAATATTACATTTGCTGTGCATACTGCCGTTTATGGATAAGATCCAGTCAAGACTTTTATTGTGAGATTTCTTAAATTTAAATAAAACGGATCGTTGTGTACTCTCATCGTTTTATTTATCATCAACCCTTAACTAGGTCTTAGGTAGCCGTTGTGCAAAATCACTACAAGTAGAACAAAATATCTATATTTGTTTCTTCGGTTTACGCCAACAGTAGACATTGAAATGATATACTGTATTGCGGATTATTCCGCGATTTATTTACATTTTATTTAACCCTAAAGTTTCGTGTGCAAATAATATAAATATAGAACATATAATCAACCTAAAACATAGACGGAAAGCAAAGTCTGCAGTGTGTGAACATGCATTTGATACACTCGACAACTTTATACGTCTTGACCAACCGAAAGTCTTCGCAAGAGAACGTCGTTTTCATTCTCGTATGCTCCGTGAGGAATTAGAGGACACCCTAATTTTAATAGATGACTTGGTTGGAAAATTCCACCAGCTTGGGATCCTGTTATAGTTAAGTCTCAAGCTAGACCCCTCACTGCAGGACCTCAAGATCAAGACTGTTACTGCTTGTGTAGCCTATTTAGGCTAAAAAAAGGCAAAGAGAAAAGTTACGTAGATACGTAACTTAATATTTTACAGTGATGGTATTTTATACATTTTCAAAACTATGTTATGACAACTAACATCTTAGTCTACCTGTGACCACGGACGCTGAAAAGGGTCCGAACATCAGGTTTAAATAAAATGTAAATGAATCGCGAAATAATCTGTAAAAAAGTGTTAAGACAATAGGAAAAACGTTTACAATTCCTTATCTAAAAATCAACTGTATGCACAGTATTTCAACTTCTGTTGTAGCTGTGGGATCTATAACTAATTTGTGATGCAAATTATGAATATTATAGTGATGTAAGCTACCAAGCTAAAATCAGGGCAGATCTGCGACTTTTTGTCGATTCAACTGGCTTCAGACAGCGTATCAAACAAACGCCCAGCTTCAAATACTGACTGACTGTCACGCACGAGGCGAGTCACGGCGAGAGCCTATGATCTATGAATTCCTTGTTTCTACTCGTACATGTGTACACGACACTCTACAAGACAGATGAAAAATTTAGATTAGATGATATGCTTAATAGACAAAAATTAGGTACTCACTTCACCTTTTATTTTTATGGTTTGCAATATAAAAGCATTACTCTCATAACAGTTTCTACGAGTAGATAGCACTTCGAAAGTTACGTTTATTGAAAAATTTTAATAAAGCCTGTTTGGAATTCACCAACATTTAAAATAAACCAAAGTACAAATATTGGTTTGAGTCTAAAACAAACGTTTGACTGGCAAATGCACTAGATAATTGTTTAATTACCTGCAACAATTCAGCACAGATTTCAGAACTGCCTATTCAATTAGCTGAATTTAACAAATATAACTTTGAATTAGCTCTTTTGCACACATATTTTTTGTTTGTTTATTTTAATATACTATCACGATAATTTACATATCAAAATCTGATTTTAAGTGACAATAAACTTTTATAGGTTGTTTACCTATCAAAATCAGATTTTAAGTGATAATAAACTTTTTTTTAAAGTAGCAATTACCTAAATTGCATGCTCGGAGTAGGCTAATTAAATTTATGAAAAATTCACAATGAAATCAACAGAGTAAGTTCGCCTGTAACTACCAATAAAAACAGTAAACTGATCGCCATAAAACTTTTATATGGTCAATCAATCAAACAGAAGGCATGACTCGGCAGGAATTAGAAAACATTTTCGGATGCATTAGACCATTCCCGCGAGTTTCGGACTCTGCTCTGAATAATAGATACCGGCCTCACTCCTGCCTGAATTACTAGCTAAATTATTAAGCAAGCCACCTCTGACCGTTGGCATGGGAAATAAATCGACTGCTTGCTTGGGGAAGTAAGTCAAATGAAAGTTCCCAATTGATTGACGTGCGCCAATTCAGTTGATCGATCTTCACTCTAAGCGTAGGAGATACAAGTTTTTCATGTCTTAGCTGGCCTCGTCGGTTAATGCGAAGAGCTCGGCCTCAAAGTAAGTGGTTGGAGATCAATCGATTAGATCTAATCTAGAATCACGGGTTTTTTCTAGGGCACTCTGCACTTGTTTATCGCTGACAGCCGTCGTTATATGCTCCTCGCTTTGAGGTCTGCTGGTAAGAACATTCTCGAGTACTTAATATGAATCAGAACAAGACAGTGTTTTACTTTTATTTATTTAAAACTATGGAAATTCCAAAATCTGATCTGATGTCAAAGCAATTTCTGCGGTCAAAATACACGCTGAATATCCGCAGAAAATTTAGTATATTCCTATTTTAATCCATGCACGTTAGATGCCTAAAATCCTTTTGCTGTGAATTTGGAACAGAATGGCTGACGCATAAATGGATTTCGAAAATGTATTTGTTCCAAATAATGGAATTTGATGCAGCGTCCATGACAGAGCTTTATGATTAACTGACTTTATTGTTCAGTGCTTTTGGGTAAGTTTCGACATCGAATGCGTCAACGTTGTTAGTGTATGCATTGAGCGTTCGGAAATGCTGATTCATTTTTTGATTTAATACTCTTTTGGAATAGTAAAATTATGTCAATAGACTTTTTCTAGTAGTTTGGATTCTATTCAAATCTATAGCATGAAAAATATTTTGGTTTCATTATCTCTATGAAAGGTGGGGTAAAATAATAATACGTTCAGAAATATTCAGTACAGAATGGCTACCAAATTTCGGGGGCAATATTTTGAGTCTAGTTTGTGAATGAAAATATTTCATATCCAAGTATGATATGGCCCACCGTTTACGATTCAGAACGGCAGTCACTTCTACGTGAGCGAAGCTTACGCACTCACCTGTTGACACGGATTCAGTTTTAATGGAAATACCAAACTATCTAGAAAATATTTTGTACTGACCCTTGTTTTTTTAAGTCCGCGTACTTCAAGGACTTTGATAAAAAAAAGAATTAGCGAAATCGGTTCAGTTGCTCTCGAGATTTGCGCTTAGCAACACATTCAGCTATCCATTTTTATATTACAAAAGACAAGAAAGATACATCAATCTTAATATGAGGATTCAAGAAAAGAGTAGTTCAAACAATCTTTAATTTAGTCGGAACGTTGATGCTACTTTTCTACGTGTCAGGACTCCAACATATTAATTGAAAGATTTTTTTGCCGAATATTCTACTGTAACTGCTACCATCCTTTACACCCTGCATAAACTTGTAAGGAATCGCAATGAATTCGAAGATATTACAACAAAGGCTTAAACATCAAAGAAGGTCTCAATTTAGTCCTGAGGGCTCACAAGAGTTAAAACCTTTATCTTTAATATGGTTCTAATGTTCGTTGAACCAGACATTGTTTCAATATTGGTTTGATATAATTATTATTGGTCTAAGGAAATGGACCGCTTTTGTATTCTGACGGCCCATAAGAATAACCGTCTTAAACATATTTTAATGATTTGGAAATATTTAGTTATACACTTTGGTTAAATTGAAACATGATGACAGGAAAACCAAAAGATGTGTATTGCTACAATAGTAAAAACGCTCGGTATAGCAAAGAACTTTTGGAATTAATTTCCTGATATATTACTCGTACATCAAAGATATCCACAACTCCTTACCTCAAAATAAAAATAAAAATAAATCTGTACAAAAAATTAAGCGCTGAAAAAAGAAATCGACGGTTGATACAATTTTCATTAGATCAAATTGTACTTTATTCGGGTTCAAACCCTTAATTTAACGGTTATTAATAAGGCGGCCTAATTACTGACGCCAGATCATTCCTTAATTGCTAGTTTTTACCTATTTTAATTTTCACTTAGGTATGTGTCACTTCGGCCGCCCTCACCTCGGCCCTGACCTTTCAGGCCTTTTGTAAGCCACTGTTTTGGCTTATCTAGGTGGTTTTGTTAACAAAATAGGCAGGAATATTTACGCAGGACCCAAATTATGTATTGTTTTGTCTGACGAGGGAATAGTGATTAGAGTTATATTCTTGTGAGTCTATATTAAACGTAGATCTGTAGTATTAAACCTAGAAAGTTTTAACAAAATTATGCAGTTGCAATTGAAAAGTTAAACTTTCAATGAAATTTATTTCTTCCGTTTACAAAAAAAGGTTTCACGGTAAAACAACACCATCTATAATTTGCTAAACTACTTAGATTAACATACGAGTAATTATTGTGATGATATCAATGTTAATTTCGAGCTGAACCTATTTGTGAACGGTCACGTCTTAGTAAAACTATGTAAAGAGAAAAAAATATTTCAATATAACACTTCCTTGTCATTTCCAGCACACACGCAGCCCGGTGCGGACGTCTCATTTGTTTTGCACGACGCACGTAATAACGCGATCAAAACGTATGAGAATTTTGACAGCGCGACGTGACGGGAAAACTTAAAGTGCGAAGGGAATTTATTCGCGAGGGAATCGAGTAAGCGAGCGGATAGCGATAGCGCACAGCCAATTAGTTTTGGCATTGAAGATGTAGTAGGTAGGTATGCGCGAGAATGATGTAAGTACTCTTAATTCGGCAGCTTCTAGAAAGTTCTTAAGGCTCATATCACAACAATTTTGATAGCTAAGCAGCTTTTTTTCGAAAACTTGAATTTCAAAGGATAAATTAAAAATTGTAGGCCGCTAAAAAGTACAATCTTCGTAATTAGCTACATGTTATATAATTAAGAACGTTAAAAAATTGTCAATGTACAGACTGATATAAAATTTATCCTTTTAAATTCAAGTTTTTTGGCAAAAATCTTTTTGTGATATGAGCTTTGATGCTCCGCGATAAAATTATAAAAAATATCTTCCAATTCAGTTGTCTATAACCTGAAAGGCATTAACTTAAATCACCGTTTTGCCCAATCATTCGCATTGTCATATGCATATGAACATTAAAAAATTGGTCCTCCATATTGTCATTGTCATATTGTTGTAATAATATAGGTGAGTAGGTAAGTCCAAAAAGACTTACCTACTTGGCGTTTCATAACACATTCATTATACACGATTATGTAAAGAAATTCCAATTTTCTTGAAAGGAAATGGAACTGAAATCTCCATTCACATTTAATTACGCCACGCGTGTGTCAAAGTACTCAAACGGCACCTCTTTAAAACAGCCAAACTTTTTCTTAACAAAGAAGCTCCCGTTTCGCATTAAAATCGCTAATTAGAACTTGACACACAGAATACAGAGCATGAAGTAGGTTAATTAAAATGTAATATGTAATTAGCCTGTCATTAAGTACGTGTGAAGGAGACGGTAATACCAATTTATCGCATCAAAGTACCGTAATGGAATAAACGTAACAAATAAATTGACAATTACCGTTTCGACTTGAATTTCGGAAAATTAAGTCACCCTAAGTTGTCAGGTGTCATGTTCGTTTTTGGCGTCTTCTTTGAATGTAATAAATAATGATTAAGTTAAATTACGGTTTCAGGGGGGAAATGTGTGCTTGATAGCTTAAGAAGAGATTAAAGATGAATGACGAAAAATCTTTAAAAGTATATTGTTAAGTAAATTGATCATTAAGTTTTAAATGATGGAAAAAAACAGCATTCATAGAAACAGAATTTAAGATACTAGAGGTATAGGATAATATATTAGAAGTGCTTGGGGCGCAGTGGTTGCAGCGCTTTGGTAGTAATACCTAAAGTTAAGCAACCTAAGGCACGGTCATGTTTGGGATGGGTGACCATTCTGACAATTTAAGTGACGTCTATTATTATTAACATCTGACAGTAAGGTTGGTCACTTACCTTACAAACACCCTACCACCAATCCGCACTGAGCGCGCGTGGTGAAGTATGGCTCGGACCACCTCATAGTTGAGGTGAGGCCTGTGCCCAGCAGTGGGACGTATATGTATAGGCTGATGATATGAGATGAGGATCATATCAAACTGGTAAAATAATTACTCATTCTTAGTAATAGTTCGGTTCGCAAATACCCAAATGTTTGATAGGACGAGTATATCTTAACAAGTTCGATTCTTATTTCGGTTAGGTACTTTCAACCTTCAAGCATTAACAAACTATACATCAAACAAATATTCCAGCATAATGATGTCATCTATCAACACGGTATGCGATTACGAACTGTGACATTTAATGTTACGGCAGTCAAATTTTAACCCTCCACCTAGTAACCTCTTCGGTAAAGGTCGTTTGGTTCACCGATTAAATAGGTTAAGGTTAAAAGCTTTATTTTCAATAAAGTTTGAGCTTTTCGTTCTATAAAAAAGCGCTAAGATAAACACGGTATCGTCAAAGTCTTCCAAAAATCTGGATCAATAAATAAGGTATCTGTTCATTGGCTCTGAGGAACTGGAAACGCTTCAAACTTAACTCTTGAAAATGAACTCCATTCGGATAATTCTTCATGCCAAGAACTTCGAAACAAGTCTAATTATTTTAACAAATTACAACAGACATGGAATGACAAATGCCTTGCAACCGACCACACATAGAATTTGAAGTCCCAATTATAAGTTTGGATTACTTTAACAAAGGAAATGTGTAATTCGGAAAATCTTGAGCACCGCAAGGAAGTGGGTTGGGGCAGTTCGAAATCGTATCAAAGATGTAATTTGGTAAGTTAGTGTAGTACGAAGAACGTATTTCAAAGCAGCAGCAGTTTTGATACTCTAAATAATAGACGATTCCAACACCACGTTATAATAAATGCAATCCTATGAAGTGGAAACGGTTGTGCCATTAAGAAATACGAAGAGTTATAACACTCTGAAGTTGTCTTGATTTTGCTACTGATTAAGTATTTGATACTTTGATTTACAAAATCATCTAGAGAAGTAAATAAATAAATAGTTATATGTCATTTAGTTTAAATGAACCCAAAACAATTATTGAGTGGCAGTGGAGTAGGGGTAGTGCAAATATTGATATGTCAGTATATGAAAACGAGCACAATCGTACGACAAACTTTTTATAGAAACATTCGTAAAAACCTTATATCTTCTTATCTCGTTGTTACTAGGACTAATTAGTTTTTAATATCCAAAATTCTAAGAAATATTTCATCAGATTGTTTCTATGGAGACCTGCAGAAATGAAGGAACAAAAACATAGATGGAACTTTTCGGTGTCCTCTGGCTACCTTGCTTCAAAAGTGTTATATACAAAAATATCAGTCAAAGTAACCACTTTAGAGAGGTCTGCTTCGATGCTATAGCATCTTCGTGAGCTTAATTCATAGTCGACTCAATCTCTTCCTCGTCTAAGATAAGTATTGAGTCAATATAGCAAATTTCCTAATCCTATAGTAATAACATTTGAGTGTTAATATGAAAATTCTTTTTGAAATTTAAATAGTACCTTACGAAAATCTTTTATCCATCTACCTGATAAGTATTTATGTTATATTTTTTAAAAAAACCTGGCTTTTTACAATGTTTATAATAATAAACATTGTAAAAAGCCAGGTTGACTAAGAATGTAAACATTTTTTTATTTATTTTCATTAAGTTTCTCAGATTTTGTCGTTCGCCACGGACAGCTGGATTGTATATTTCTTTGATAGCCTGTTTAATCGTGTTCACGGTTCTGTGAAATACGTGCCCGATATGAGATTTTCATTTGACCGGATTGCAGGAAATAAGGGCTCTTAGATAAAATAACTGCTTATAGGATTGATAAGTATGAACAATAAAATCCTGATAAGTATGATTCCCAATATTTACCATTCCAAAGATATTTAAGTTAACTGTTTTTCTCAATTTTTTTAAAACTTTATTTGAAAAAAAAAAAGGTTTTGAATTGGTTGTTTGATGACAATGCTAACTTTTGTGTCAAAAATCCGAGACACATTTGAATCTTATGATAATACAATATCTCTTTCAACAACGTAACAATGTAGCCGTATACATAAAAAAATACATAAAAGTAACTTCGCATTCTTTCTGTAATAAAAAGGTCGTCAAAAACTCGAGTGCGTAGTTAAGATATTTCACCACAGAGCGTTTCGTCAGCAAATGTCCTCGTACACAAAATTATTCACCGACTCAGTTCATTTGTTCCCCTCACACAAAATGTGTACATAAGCTTAAATTAATGCGTTGCGACGCACCGAGTACGAGTTATAATGACTCACTGTGTCCCCGGCTTATTTGAGACTTATTTAAATTGGTGTATAGAAATAGCTTTTTAGCACTGTACATGGGGCTTGTTCTACTGGGGAAATTGAGCTGGACGTGACGTCACAGTTCTAGAGATAGTGAGTCAGAAGTGAAATTGTAAGAAAAGGATGCTATTTTAAGTATTTTTTGCATTCACAACGCTATTTTTAATTTCGAAAAGACATAACGCTTAAAAAAATCTTTTCGGCTCCAGTCATCGGGGAGGATTCGAAACCCCGACCTTTGAAAAAGATTTTTTTAAGTGTTATGTCTTTTAGAGGAAAGGATTAATTTAAATGACCGTCAGCTACGATTTGAAACACGAAAGGTAACAAGAAATAAATAATAGAATGGATACCACGAGTAAGGGACTAAGTCAGACTCTAGTTCTTACTCTGAGAGCCAATGTAACCCCTAGCACTATCTACTGGATGCCAGGTGAGTATTACTTAATAGTGAGTTTTAGTGCCACAAACCAAACAAATAGGCCCTGATCACATCTGTGGGAAACTGTTGCCGCGAAACGCGTGTCAAACAATCACCGCGCCCGAACGGTCAAATTGCTGACAATCACTGTTGCGAGTTGCGGAAACAGTTTGCCGCAGATTTATACACAAATAAATATTTCAAAACAATCACACCAATTCTCTAGTCCCAAATTAAGCTACGAGGCTTGTGTTATGGGTACTAGACAACGGATAAACATACTTAAATACTTTTTTTGTAAATAAATACATGTTACACATAGAAAACACTCAGACCAGTAGAAACACACATGTTCATGCACACTTATGCTTGTACTGTGCGGGGATCGAACCCGCGACCCTTGGTTTTAGAATTCCGACATTAGACGTCAATTTCGTCGTCAATTTGTTTGAATTGAAGAGCTGTGCGCTGGCAGATAATTTAAGTGAGTGTAGCTAATGATTCAATCATGTCTCTAGTCTCTACAAGTAGGTATTTAAATACACCAACTGCAAATCAGACTTACAAAAATCTTTTGTAAGACATCATTAATCTCTATATATATAAAATTCTCGTGTCACAATGTTTGTTCCCGTACTCCTCCGAAACGGCTTGACCGATTCTCATGAAATTTATTGAGCATATTGAGTAGGTCTGAGAATCGGCCAACATCTATTTTTCATACCCCTTAGTGATAAGGGTAGTCCAACCTTTACATTTATATGGCAAAACAACGTTTGCCGGGTGAGCTAGTATTTCTATAAAAATTTCAAGCAAATGTGAATTCCCTTTCAAAACAAATAAAAATGCTATCACATAGTATCGCTTAGGTATAATCTCATGCTTGTCTAATGTACGTGAAATCCGAAATTATATTCCTTTCATCCAAAATTATATTTCGGCTCGACGAAGAAAATATTGAGCACTTTATTTTTTCGCGGCGGAAGTATTTCAGTTATGTTGCGTCAAGGGTTCTTTGGTTCTTACGACTTGATTATCCTAATACGGGTAATGTAATGTACAGATTTATTACATTGGGATAATCCTTTTTGATCAAACGTTTTACGTTTATTATTCATAATTCAACAAGGCAGGTTCGTTGAAGATGTTCGCTGTTATCTAAATACCTAATGACTTAAAGCATTAAGTTTGTAAGCAACTTTTAGAATGTATAATTAGTTAAAAACTACAATATGAAATATTTTTGGAGTTAGTTTGTGAGAGCTGAATCTAAATAAACTTTTAAAATCACGGCATGGTAACGTTTTAAGCCGGTTGAAGTAATAGAAGCGAAACAACTTTTGAAATTTCCAAGAAAATCTCAGTAGATCAATTAATTAATCTGGGAATTTGCTCAACTTGCAAGAAATGTAGTTGGAAGGAGACCTTTAGGATTTTAACCCTCAACTTCATCATCATTGGCCACAGCATCTTTGCAGATGATTGTTGCAGTATCACGGGGGTAAATTTTGGGGGGTGCAACGTCTGCGGTGACTATGAAGTCCGATAGCAGCACGACACCTCTTGCCACACCTGTCACAGACGAATCGAGAGTCAAGAGGAGGCGCGGCGCCACGTTGAAGTCTCTTCCTCCGCAGGTGTCCCAGCCAGGCCTCATCATGCTGCGACATGCCAAGGGCTATATCATGACGCCACTCTGGTCTCATGTTGGCACGTTTCTCCCAGGTGTCGGGGTTGATTTTAAACGACATAGCTTGAAATATGTAAACCAGTCCATTATCTACCCGCATATTTGATTTCTATATGAACTCATTTAAATCATTAAAATGGTAATTTACCATAGGTTATTAAACACAAAGAATCCAAAATAAAGTTTTTTTTTAATGACGAAAGTGTTATGCAGGTGAGGTTTGTCAATTTTAAACCTCACTTTAAAAAGTGTACGTATTCCTGTTATAAAAACAAGTGAATAAAAACCAATTACTCTGAATTCCCTATTGGAAATCCAACGCAGAGTATTCCCGGAAAATGCTTTCAAACATGAAACTCAATCAAAGTTTCGCAGTTCACTGAGGTATTAACCTGGATCTGCTTGCATTAAAATAATGATAACATTTTCAATTAAACAATATAACTAATTTTATGCTTGCGTTGAAACCGAATATGGTCTCAAGTGCCCCCAGTGAGGTGGCAAGGGTTAACTGTCTGGGCATGTACACGGGCGTAAATCGTTTCAAATGAGAGCTTCATGAGTGCAGATAAATTACATTAAATCTCCCGCTCACGTGCCGGAAAATTCACCAATGTTTCACGAGAGGGCTCAGGTGACCATAATTTTTGGTTTGAATAAATTGGTAGATTGACAGAATCTTATTCTTTGATATGAGAGGTATCTGTTGATTAGGAAATTCAGTGCTATGTTTTAGTATGCTAAAAAAAAACTTTTTAGATTTCCGTCGTCTTTGAAAATTCCAGAGATTACGGATATCAAAAAATTGCATCTTAACCCTACTAATATATGAGAAAGTCAGTTTGTTTATTTGTTTGCCCCTCTTTCACGACGTAACGGAGTAACTTTATGATATGATTCTTTGTGTGGAGTTAAGTAAGAGGGCGGAGAGTGACATAGGCTACTTTTTTCCGCGACAAAATATTTCAAACCTGTGAAAAAATTGTAAAATCAACTCAAAGCTTACCGATAGATGGCGCTACTTGATTAAGTTTTGAGGGCTTTAAAACTAAAGTCCGCGCGGACTTATTGAGCTTTGCTTGTTTTTTTAATGTTTTACGATGGGTATGGTACCATGTACTTTATTTATGAGTTCCCGATACTCCCTTATTCATAAATGTTAGTGCACATTATAGTTAAAAACAAAGTTATTTTTAAGCGACAACTTTTTTTTTAATTAAATTAATTAAGTCTATATCAAACAATTGACGGGTATAAATAAAAGTAATTATGCTAAGTGTAGCATCTAAGTCGTACACCAGAAAGTTGTAAACTTTCAGTCAAAAAAACTAACGGAATTAAAGGGGTCGACATCCTATTTAAAACAAATTTATGTACGCCCTACAACCAGACTTAGTACTTCAAGTTATTTAAGTACTTACATTAGAATTATAAGTAGACAGATGTGTTTTTATGTCCTAGAACACGTTAGTAACATTAAATTAGGTTCTTTTCATGCGATAAACTGGCTGATAAAAATGTTTTAATGTTAAAATAAAATTCATGCTCCATTTTTAGCGGAAAAACTGCTGTGTATGTGCAAACTTTTTAAATAAATTGTTAGTATTCGTTTAATAAGCTAAGTAAAACATGCTTATCATTTTTATGTTAATTAAATATGAGATATATTCTTGTTAACATATGACGTGAAAAACCTACCAGTGCTCGTCAAGTAAAATCTACGTGTGTATACAGGTACTTTGTAACCTTTTCTTAAGTTCCTTTTTTATATAACCTTCTGCCTTCCGGTGGTAGGTATAGCTAGAAATTGAGGATTTTCAGTACAATGTACTCTACAAGAAGGCAAAATTACCGCTGCACATGAGTCTCAATTATTTCCCCATAATTGTTTTTTTAAATATTGACCATAAAATCACTAAAAAAATTAACTTTCACGTGTATTTTAGTCCTATAGTGTTTATGTCATGTTCATACAAAAGCCGGATAGTTGCCCCACTATAAGAAAAAGCTCTATTTCTTAAAAATATAACCTTACTGAAAATTATTGAGTATGTATCTCAAACCATAGGTTTTTTACCTTTTTAAAAAAAGCCTATTTAAACAAAGTAAATAATGGTTTTCATTAAATAACTAGCTGACCCGGCGAACTTCGTACCGCTTTAGCGTTGCAATGATTGAACAATGTCATCGAATGACATTGACATTAGTTACGCGCGTTTTTAAAATTTGAAAAATTAAATGTATTTTTTCAATATTTCTGATAGATTTTCTTAATATTTTTTTAGAACATTCTCCTAATAATAACAAATACAACAAAAAAAGGATTAGTGAAATCGGTCCAGCAATTCACGCGTGATGCCGTGACCAAGGAAAACGGGTTTCATTTATATATATATATATATATATATATATATATAGATGTTTCATTTCACCTATAAAAAAGGGATATTTGCCTACCATGGCCGATAGTCGCCTAGCGTGTTAAATTCTGAGATACTTGCCTCTCGCACATGCAGCTTCGTAAAAGCACATGGGATAGAATTTTCTCTTACTTCTTCCAGGGCGAAAGCCAGAATATCCCGGCACTCCTCTTGATAGTCGATGTTGCGTGGCACAATGCCTAGTTTTAGTTTGTGTTTGCGAGGCATTGCTTTGCTTGAAATAAAAATAAACTGTTAAAAATATATAATTTATTTTATTTACAACAAGTTACCGTCACAGCGAATTTGAAAAAAAAAATCGCCATTTCTTAGGTTCTCGGGCACATATTCTGATGGCTAATACGGCAATAAGGCCAGCGGCCCTGTCAGCACTTATTGTAGTAAAGCGCTAAAAATAATACTCCTAAGTAAATTAAAAACCGGGGCATATATCCCCCCAAGGCAACTATCCGGATCTTTCCCTGTGTGCGTAGTCCGTAAAACCGTACGCATTGATCGAAAAGTAATCATCTGGAGCATCCCCTTAACGGTTGACCTTCCCCATCTTTGCATTCACCAGATACAAAATGCCGAAAATTCTACTTCGCCGTACAAAAGACGGGAACCGAACGTATTGACTACAGAGTATCTGAATGCAGATTGTCAAGTCCACCATAAAATCTAATTTTATGTTATTAGGAGTCCCTTCATTGCTATTTATTTTCTGTGCAATCGTAAGTATATCACCATTGCTTTATAATAGATGTAAAGACCTACCTACTGCCAATCAGCACTTAGTTATAGATATAGCTAACAATTATTTAATAAGTGACGAGTTTTAGTAAGTTAGTTTATGTCACAAGCAGGCTGCATTAAATCCTCTAAACTAATTGACTCTGGTCCACTGGTAACTTTACCAGGAGAGCGCACTGCGGGCGCCGTATTGATACCAACTAGTAAAAACTTTAGGATGATGATTATCTTACCGATGGACTTCAAGATATACCAAGATATATCCTGGAAAGTATTCAAAAACGCGAAGGGTTGTTACTCGAACCGTGCCTTTACCGAGATAGGATTTGAGATTTTAATGTCAATCTCATAAAATCTGCGCTCCCTTGAAGTCCTTGCTACCTTAAACGTCACGAAACTCGAAGTACTCCTCGGCAATCCCTGTGTGTAGTGGTGTACGCACCGGCTTCTATGGCACCGCTATCGATGAGTTCCCAGGTTTGATTGGTGACAAAATAGAATACAAATTTTCTATGTTACTCAGGTGTTTTTAGTTCCTTCGATGTTACTATTTCTGACAAGCGCATAAGCTATTTACTTACTTTGGGATCACAACTAGTTCACAATGTTTGTTTTTACTTTTTATTTTGTTTCGGGATCATCACCTCGAGTTATATAATCGGGTATATCATGTTGTTTCCTTCTTTCACCTTTCATAAACTCCACTCGTACGAAGTACTCGTAGATAGTCAATACCTTTTGACAATGAAAAAAAAAACTAGCACACTGATATCTCCACACTACGTCCGGCCGAGAGCAAGCCGCGTCGATGAACCGACTAATTCAATCAGTGATATCTATTCACAAATCCAATTTACCTAAGAGACTACGAACTGGGATCGCTCCACTATTGCCAGCCTTCGTAACAGGTGGTATCAAAATAGGTTTATTACTCCCCGGCGGTAATGTGGCAGAAACATTTACTGGTCGAGCTTGAAATGTGGTGTGATTGGAAAATAATACGTTGTTCGGTTTAGGTGGTGATGTTGTCGACTGAAGAAGAATCTGCTACATCAACTTTATGTAAATTGATTGCCTTTTTTTGACTATGGTACGCAATTAATATACGAGTAAAGTTTTACTCGTATTATACGAGTATTATCATAGTTAAAATTTGCTTAATTTCGCATTAGAAATAAAACATGACCCACCCGTCCAATAAGGAGTATATTATGACACAATAAAAAGTAACTCTCAAGGCATCTGAGTGACTTAAAAGTTCAGATTTATTCGAATTAATATTCGAAAATAACAAATCGTCCCCTGATTTGGTCCTACAACAAGAGCTCCACTGACTAAAAACCAACCAAACTGTCAATTTTATCCCACTTGACACACTTAAAACAGCAATAGAAATGGTGCAAAGTTTACCGAAGTCACGTGAGCTTCTAATCACGGCTGACGCACCGATCATATTGCGGTTGAGCCGTTCAATCCCCAAGTACAGATAAAATAGAACAGCCGAACAGGCCAGACCATAAAGGCACCTATAAAATAAACAAATGCATGGATCATTTATTTAAAACTTTATTGCACAAGAAATGTACAAAGGGTGAACTTAATGCTAAAAGCATTTTCTGCCTGTCAACCTCAAGGTCATGCAGAAAGTAGGCAATGGGTTCAGTGAAAATTGAATGAGATAGGTAAATTGTGGTTAATAATAATAGTCCTCCTGGCCGATTTCGACCACGGCAGCCAATCTCAACAGAGATCAGCCAACTACGCAGGAGATATTATAGTGCACAAGTGTGAGCGCAATACACAGGTGCACTCACTGTTCCATCACTCTCGAAGTTCGGTGAGACGGTGTGGCGACCTCTACCATTCGCCATGACAAGTGCATGCCTAACGACAAGCACAACAGCGAGAGCTGATACGGCTCCATAAGGCTAGATGGCGCTGTTAGCCTAATACCGGCCAAATTGTACCGGCCTAGTACCGCACATGAACCGCGGTATATAAGATTTCGATCCAGATCTATCGGACCTTGGTCCCCGACCAAAACACCCGGTCGGTAGGAAGCGCTTCCCTTTAGCTTCCTAACTTTGGATCAGTTGCGCCAAATTGGTGACCCCGACGTGATCAACACCCTGGAGCCGCCCGTCATCATCGTCGTCGCCCTCTCCTTTCTCTCGCCAACAGCACACAGCCAGCAGTCTCCAGCAAACCAGCACCAGCCTCAAAAGGACCATCCGCAGACCCGCACTGGATCTTTCTGGTACCTCCGGCAGTCTCATCCAGATCATCCCGACTCACCGTGGCCTCTGGACTCGTCCCCACACATCCTGGTCAGCAGCAACCGCTTCATCCCGACTCACCGTGGACAACAAGCGGGCCTCTTCCCGACTCACCGTGGAGTACAGGCCGCTTATCCCGACCATCGTGGACTTCCGCATGCTCATCCCGACTCACTGAGGACATCACGCATGCTCATCCCGACTCGCCGCGGACATCCTGTGTGCACATCCCGACTCACCGAGGACATCACGCACACTCATCCCGGCTCACGGTGGTGGACCCGAGAACACTGGCACTTACAAGCTCAAGACGCACAGACTGCTAGCTCATCCAGGCTCTACCAACCTCCGGTTATTCGGAGGGGAGTGGTGTGGCGACCTCTACCATTCGCCATCACAAGTGCATGCCTAACGACAAGCACAACAGCGAGAGCTGATATGGCTTCATAAGGCTAGATGGCGCTGCTAGCCTAATACCGGCCAAACTGTACCGGCCTAGTACCGCACATGAACCGCGGTATATAAGATTTCGATCCAGATTAATATAGATAGACAAATCAAGATGATGTCAATCGAACCTCGGTCCCCGACCATAACACCCGGTCGGTAGGAAGCGCTTCCCTTTAGCTTCTTAACTCTGGATCGGTTGCGCCAAACCAGTAATCCGACATGACCGGAGAGAGATCAGGTGCAGGACCAACGGCTGAACGTGCTTTCCGAGGCGCGGGGGTGTAACACCGCCGCCGTTTTTGAGAAATTCATGAGAGAAAATCTCAGAAACACTTCTCAGATGAAAGGCAGAAACTTTTCCACGACACCAACGAGGCATATATAGCTATAATATCAACAAATAAATGTAAATATTTCATATATATGAGATCATATGTTCAGCGAGATCAAAGGTTGATCCTGCTAATGAGTAATAGAAAATCAGATCCGTTCAATTTCCTTTTTGCTTGATAATGTAAATCATGAACCACCTTCCAACACGGCAACGACACTATTGTGTGAGGATCAGTATAGGGTTTTTAGAATAAAGTCAATTTACTGCAAGTATAGTGAGTGTTGCGTAGACTTAATTCATGAAAAAAATGCCCATTGAAGGGCCAGTAAAAAAATATATTCGTAGAAAGAAAATTGAGCCGAATTAAAAAAAAACTATGGCGCTCTGTAGTACGAGTATAAGTTTCGAATATATGGCTGTTCAGGGTTATTTTTTATTACACATATTTTCATTATTTCTATTCACATCGCACATTCCAATACCTCTGTACCTACCTATTTGGCTGTATGAATAGGTCTAAAGGAGCTGATAAAAAAGTTTCCACTTGCCAAGTCCGCAATCTTTTATGCAGCTGTATAAGTAATATATGTCCTGGCCGTTGTCACGTAGGCTTTGGCGGCGTACTTGCAATCCATGATCGCTTCCCGGCACAATTTGGGCGTTATCGCGGCATATGAGATTTGCCAAATAAATGATAGTTAAATCGAAACGCATTTCAGATCGCTCAGCTTACCAGCTATTGATCCGTTAAAGATTTGCACGTTCAGCTGAAGCTCAGAGTTGTATAATAAACGAAAAGTTATTCTTGTAAGCAAAATTCTTGGTATAATTTCCTTGACATGTAGTTGACATTTAGTCAGTAATTTAGTGTCTAAACTTATGTCAATGTAGTATAAAACTTAAAAGTACAAGAACTTACAACAATTTAGTAGAGTGTAGTGAGTGTTGCGTAAACTAAATGCATGAAAAACAAAATATGCCCATTGATGGGCAGGTAAAAATATATATTCTCTACGAATATATATACAAGCGAATTGAGCAAAATTACAGTAGACTCATAAAACAGTACCCATACTTGTATCATCATCCCATTGATATCTTAACTAATATTTCATAGAAGAAAGATTTGATTTCTTGTTTGTGAGTACCAACCGTTCAAAAAAAACCATTAGATTTTTTTCCGCCGACCCCATTTTTACCATCGGACAACCAAACGTACCGCGGGATACCATCCGTACCGTGACGATGTTCCACTGACACGAAGCAAGCGCTTCACATCTACATTCCTAAAGCGCACTGCAAAAGAGTGGAACTCACTACCTGCGTCAGTGTTTCCCTGCAATTAGAACCTAGGAATTTTAAAAGCTAGAGTGAACAGGCATCTTCTAGGTGAGCTCGCTCCATCGTAGACTCTGACTTCGCCTCCTTTGGCTTAGTCTTGGGTCAAGAGCAAACCTATCCCAAATAAAATAAAAAAGAATCCTACAGTGAACAAACATAGGCTATATTTAATGTACAATAACATGTTTAATATATTAGAGAACTGAATTCCATACAGGCGAAGCCCTTGATGAGAATCTAGCGTCAGAATAACTTTAGCGGTGGGAAGTAGGCATAGCTAAACACCACAAGTCAAGACGTTGCGACTCCGAGAGAGTCGGAAATTCCATTTAAACGCATTGAAATGACCAAAGCTTTGTCATTGCCGAGGTCAAAGACATTTCCAGCGAGCTCTCAAATTCTAAGAATAGTCGTCTCAATACCTTTCTCGCTGTCAGCTCACCTGCTGCTGAACAAATACCGTTATAAATCTGGATTTTTCCGTCCTGTACCCGCGAATCTTCACATTTATTTAAATCTTCAAGTTGGGTACTGCAACACTGTAAAATGCAACAAATTTAGCAGCGACTGAGATTTATAGCAGGCTATTTGATGGCGACCGATGTTTAAATATAAAGTAGAATTTAGTAAAATTAAACTACATTTCTAATTCATCTACGATCAAAGACTGGGTAAATAATGGAAAACATATCGACTATTTATCTTAATTACTTTCAAAAATTAACGCATTATCTTATCTGGTGAAAAAAAATAATTATCTGCAAAAACCAAGTATGTAAGTACACACGGCTCCACATCAAGCTACTCATTTTCGTTGCAAAATCATCCTTATTACTTCAGCTTAAGATACCGCAGTGATAAACTTGTCGTGTAGAATACAATCCCGGAATCCCGGCAATTTTCTAGCTCCGAAAATCTGGATTTTCGGGATTGCCACAAACAGGTCTACTTGGCATTCTGTAGTCCGTTGCACCTAGACAATAGGTAACTGCTTAGATTATATAAAAAGCATTTGTAATGCGGATTACACATGTGTAGCCGTTATAATATTTTTGTCGCAGAACTTAGTAGAGATTCCAATACAATACTCATAAGGTATGTAGCGAAAATCAAAATGTTAATAATACCTCTTCCTTAAAATATTGATGCCGGGTCTTTCCCGTCGGGATTTCCTGTACGAAAGTAAAGATACGCCAATCAGGTTTCATTTTCCCGTTTATTATTCTGCCAGTGAAGAGGATACGTAGGTTACGTAAATTAAAAACTCAAGTATCTAAATTTAAAATAAGTATTTAAAATTCCGCAAAACTTTATTAAACATTAAAAAGACAGTGATATGACGTCCGTAAGGTGTTATTTTTTTCATGCAAAGGACGGGAATAGTGCTGAATGTAAGCGATGCCCAGTCTACGAACACAAAGTGTAATCCCAGCATAGTCCCGTGATCCCGGGATTACGCATTAAAATCCCTTAATCTCGGGATTGAAAAACATTCTCGGGATTATATACTCCTCAGTTAGCTCCGTAGTTGGCTGCAATAAAATTAATGGTCCAGATCATATTTGAACTGCCAAACCATTATCAAATCCCAAGTATAGAGACATAATATACAATTTGCGCAGTCACCAACCAAAGATTTAAATGTATAATGAAAATGATAAACTGATATCAATTCGATCGCCATAATAATATTATTTAACCCGAAATGGAAGCTACACAATAACCAGTGTGACGTCATATTTACCGTGCAGCTGCAATATAAAACGCATCAAATGCAGTCGTCCAGTGCACCTGTTTACTTTTGAGCTTAGTTTTGTGAGATAGAGGATATTTTGTTATTGTGAATTGTCTCCTTTTGTTAAAATGTTGACTCTGGTAGTGGTTCGGAGTCTTGTAATTTAGTTTAAGTTTACTTTTTAACACTTAAACGAGTTGAGAGATATGATTGTCTAAACAGTTTCACTTAGTAGAGCAGTACTCGATTTCGCAGATTTTTTTAGAACTTTATTAATGTAAATTTTCTCACTTTTTTAAAACTCAAAGAGTTGGTAACAGAGCTAGATTTTTTCTAAAATCGACAGCTGTTCCTCTGTTTGGATCTCTCTGAATCGTTTTACAGCTCCATCTTGTACTTCACTTTTTTTGAAGTATCAGATACTTGAAGAAATGCTTTTGAAGTTTTTTCCTGAAACTACTAGGACTCAACGACTAATTACCTTCCTAACTTCGTTCTTATGGCGTACAGTCAGCTTATTATTTTATCCTATGAACTCAACGGAACGGATTCTAATTTGAATGTTCATGCTTTCCTTAGCTCGCCTGTTACATTTCTGGAAAAAATAATCATCTCCCAACAATAGGTAGTAGCTATATACGTTATCCAAATCCAATCGAAGTCCTCTCGGTTGCAAGTCTGTGCTATTTTTCAATCCATGGGATTTAATCCGTCTGATTGAATCCGTGGATCCGTTCGGCCCACCTGCACCTGTACCGATGATGAAAAAAAAAGACTAAAAAAGTAAACTGTCAACTTGGTCAGTGGCGCGAAGATTTGTGGAAATAGCGTGTGCTCATCCCCGCAAGCCTGTTTTTGAAGTTTATAGGTATTCAGATAATGCCACTAATATGACGTTTTTGTTTCATTTGTACAGTTAAATAAAAAAATAAATAAAAAAAACACATCACATTCATTGATCTGACTCCGTGGTAAGAAGCCTAAGCACTTGTGTTACAGATATCAGAATCAACAGTGGTATTAAAAATAAACTTAAATAAATAAATATTTCACAATAATCACACCAATTCTCTAGTCCCAAATTAAGCTACGAGGCTTGTGTTATGGGTACTAGACAACGAATAAACATACTTAAATACTTTTTTTTGTAAATAAATACATATTATACATAGAAAACACCCAGACCAGTACAAACAGACATGTTCATACGCACAAATGTTTGTACAGTGTTGGGATCGAACCCGCGACCTTTTGGTTAATAGTCAACTTCTTGACCATTACACCAAAGTAGTCGTCAAATAGCATAAAATAGTTAGATACCCTAAATTTTAACCTTTTTTCAGAGCCTTAATTAAGCTTTAACAAGACAACGGGATTGTACTAAGTAAACCAGGAATTAACGCGAAGAAAGGGAAATATCAAGTGGCATTTGTATCTATTAATACGTTATATGCGTTCAAATAAACCGTCCTACAAAATATGCATAACTTTGTTACTAGGTAGTACTTCTTACTTGACAAATAGCAACTGTTTCACGCCAGAGATATGTTCTATTAAACTAAGATCCGCAATATGACTTATTCATCAGCATTTTGTGCTTAAAAATCACAAAATTGTGAATTTGAATCTGGCTGTATCAACTTAGCTATGATTTCTATTCAGCCACATTTATTTTAGACTCGAATGTGCATTTAATTGGTGCCCAGAGAGAATAAACACAACAATGCAACGTTAGTTGATTGTTCTATTACTTAATTTACGAATGCACGTCGGTGCAGCACTTCATGGGACTGTTTCTCTTCTATTTTCACTTTCAGAGTGAGAGTTATGAACTAAATTTACACTTCAAGTTTGAAAGACAATCGTTATTATATCAACCGTACACCACCCAGTTACTTACATGTGAATTCTCATGCAGAAAATCACTAAGTTTAAACCTGAAGTTTTGTTAAAGGGTTTGCACTTAGGGTATTTTCAAGTTGTGGTAGAAATGTTTAGTTCTGAAAATATACACCTAAAAGTCTTCACAGGTAAACCTGACACAATTAATACCTAGATACCCAAAAAGCGATGCAGCGAACCCAAAACAGTTCCTAGAGAGCTCTGACACGTGACGAAAGCTATCCTGATCACGACCCTCAGCCATGAGGACAGAACGAAGAAGAAGACACAATTGATAAGTCACGGTCTCGATTACAACATTAGGAATATTCAAAGCTAGAGTGAACAGGCATCTTCTAGGTGAGCTCGCTCCATCGTAGACTCAGTCTTTGCCTCGTTGGGCTTAGTCTTGGGTCCTATCCCAAATAAAATAAATAAAAAAACACAGCTTTTGAAAGTATTTCATCGATAATTGGTGTTTGCATCCCAAAGTTTTTTGTTATCTCTAGAAGGCCAAGGTTTTAATAGCAGATCGATATCCATTAGGTAAGTGGCTAAGTAAACGGCAAATACCAACGGTAAACAGACGTGAAAAAACAATACGGCTGAGATGGTTGTTATGATGGGAAATTTTGTGTACTTGTAATTAGTGTTTATCAATGACGTAATTAAATATGATAGATAGATTAACACTTTATTGTAAAAGGAAGAGGGAATTTGAGCAAAATATATATGGATAATACAAAACACAATTTTTCGATACAAATAATATATATATATATATATATGACTAAACATTAATAGATATACTAAAACTCATAAATACATACAACATATTATGTTCTACTGCATTAATAACTAAATATATAAAAATATGTTAGAATAAGAATAAACGAAAGACTCAAAAATCTATGTTCATGAGATTTTTCTGAGCCAAGTATCAAAAAATACTAAATAAGTTGTCAACAACATGCTTTTGAAAAAAAACTCCCTTTTTGCTTGATTCAGCAATATCCGCGATGCTGTAGTTCCGTATCAGTTCTAGAACTGTCTAAAATATTCTTGATTATATTTTCCATGAACGACCATTTTGGTATAATGGTCAAGAAGTTGACCATTAACCAAAAGGTCGCGGGTTCGATCCCCGCACTGTACAAACATTTGTGTGCATGAACACGTCTGTTTGTACTGGTCTTGGTGTAATTTGTAATTATTTAAGTTTATTTGTAATGCCACTGTTGATTTTGATATCTGTAACACAAGTGCTTAAGCTACTTATCACGGAGTCAGACCAATGTATGTGATGTTGCTGTATATTTATTTATGAACGCATCTCCACATGTCAGTGTTAGCTCTGACGCTCTGAATACGGAAGAGATGCGGAACGGATTGGATCTGAAGCTAAACTTTGTATACAGGGTGGTGACCACAATACGACAATAGACTTTCTGTCTATTAAGCTTTCATGCCTAAACTACATAACAGATTTCGATGAACATAAATACACATTCAGAATGGTGACGACTTTGTATGTGTATTCATCCAAATCTCTTCAGTACTTTAGGCGTGGAAGTGTAACAAACGAAAATTCAATATTATTTATTATGGTCGCCATCCTGTATGTGAATCAAGCTTAATACCAAGTTACTCATTAAAGTCAATAGATTTCTGCAAGTTGACTAACAAGTAGCACTTTTACACGTCCCAACATATAAATTTACCCTACCACCGCTTCGGGACAATTTGGGCCAGGTGCTGAGAAGAAACGGCGCAAGAAACTCAGTCACTATTGTCATTGAAAAGGTTAACGCTGAAACTTGGATCGTAAATCGATAGCAATTAACTGAGATGCACTCGAATCAAACGGTCTTTGGATCTAATTGACATGGCAAACTGGTTTCAGTTAATTCCACCATCTTCTGTCTATGTACTAGATTATGTAGTTAAACGGTATTACGTATTCTATCTCTTCTATTAATAAAGCTTAGAAGCTCTCCTATGTTAGGTGGGTTATAACAATAAACTCACATTTCTCAAGTTAAAGTGTAAAAAAGCCTAAATTTGTAAAAAAAACCTACTGTACTATTAAAATTATTAATACGTTTTTATTAAACACTGCACTTACGCATATATTCATAATAAACTAGCGGACCTCTGTAGAAGTTTTCCTGTCCGATAAATGAAGAATTTTTTTATTTTTATTTTTTGTCTTCTCGCCAAAAGTTTTAAATCTGTAACTCAATCATGTTTTTAGGGCCTTTCACCGCTACAAAGGATGATGGGAAAGGAATGCTCTTACACAAATAATATATATAATTTTAGAATCAATGTCACGTTCAGATGCCTAGGTTTCAATATTTATAGCCCCCAACGAAAAAGAGGAGTGTTATAAGTTGACCTCTATGTCTGTTTGTTTGTCTGTCTCTGGCAACGTATTCTGCTGAACAGATAAGCCGATTTCATAGCGATATTTTTATTCAAAAGGTAATTTAATTACGTTAGTTCTTAGCTATGGCTAGTCAAATGCGCCCAGCCATTAAGCTCACCAGATGTTTCAGGAAACATTCGGTTTTTACCTGGATTGCCAACTTCACAAAAGCATTAATCCAGTAACATACGTCGCACAAAACATACGGGATACAAATAGCAAAATAACATCGAACATCCCCAACAATCGGTGGGTAACAAATCAAAAAGTCAGTCGAAATATTTGGCCGTATCGTATAAGCGTTATGATGAATCATGATTACTGACCAAGTTTCGTCGTGCACGATAAAAAAAGATACGAAAACCGATTTGTCCGAATCAACCGAAAAATAAATTGTTAGGACAAGCCCTAACCGACAATCGGTATACTTTATTTCCACATCATTAAATTCTGATAAATTGATTCGGAGAATGAAGATAATAGATAGAACGTTTGTGATATAGCCTTCATTGGTTTTTTTCGGTATTTTCCTTTTTGGGAATGTAATCGTTTTGCTGAAATACATTACAACTTTAAGATTCAGTGCAAAATTGCTTTAGATGCGTTGCTTCTGTGTTTTAGTACAGTGAAAGTCAGTACTTTTATGTAAAACGTGTAAACGTTGTTATGCTGTATAAATGTTAAGTGTGGACAACCCTTATCACTAAGGGGTATGAAAAATAGATGTAAGCCGATTCTCAAGACCTCAATTCTCAATATGCTCACAAAATTTCATAAGAATCGGTCAAGCCGTTTCGGAGGAGTACGGGAACGAACATTGTGACACGAGCATTTTATATACATATAGAGATAATATTGTAAATTTACATGAAACTGTGCTTGTGCAACCACATTATCATTTCATCACTTAAGCCACGCGAAAAAAGATACAGTATTTTATTGTTAATGTAAAGATACGGTAATATATATAGGTACTAAGAGTTAATTTTTAAGTTACAAATGAATCTTTGAATCCAAATCGAAACGAAATAATGAAAGCCCGCCGTTTGATAAATGAAAGTTAAAAGCTGGAAAAAAATTGCCATTAATTTTCTGCAAATGGCATTTGGTTGCTAACAAACTTTTAAAAGTGGGCGAAAAGAGTTAACAAAGTTTGTGGAACTTTTGAAATGTTACAGAAGAAATACAATTACCAAATTGGAGTTTTAACTAAATTCTCGGGACGTTGCTTGTTTGTTCCGAAGGGTTTCCTCCCGTTGAGATAAGTTCCGTAATTGTTATTCACTGACTTTTTCTAGTCGTGCTAAAAATTCGTTAAGCTTGTTGATAAAACGTTATATAAAACAAATTGTGCTTTTGTTTCACTCCACTAGAACTTTCAGCTCTGTAGAAAGACTTTATCTCCAAACGTTTGGAAATTTTAAAGAACTAGCTGACCCGGCGAACTTCGTACCGCCTTAGCGTTGCTATGATTGAACAATGTCATCGAATGACATTGACATTAGTTACGCGCGTTTTTTAAAATACGCAAAATTAAATGTATATTTTTCAATATTTCTGAGAGATTTTCTTAATATTTTTTTCCGTAAGAAACTTCTCCTAATAATAACAAATACAACAAAAAAAGAATTAGTGAAATCGGTCCAGCCATTCACGCGTGATGCCGTGACCAAGGAAAACGGGTTTCATTTTTATATATAAAGATTATACGTAGAATCACGCACACCAAAGAAAATTAAATAACAATTAGCTTTTACAAAGAAAGATGTATGAAGGTCTTGCAGCTAACTTTTTTCAGAGTGATTTCCGTTGTAGATAAAACAGTCGTTTTTTCAGGGACAACAAATTAAACGCTGATGTGTTTATTGCTCTCTTATAAAGCGTCGTTTTCCACATAAACAGATCAAAGTCTAATGGAATAATGTCCTTAACCAAGTTATCACAACTATTCCGGCCATATCATACGGCGGTGCCTTTCCAACTAATTTCGCAAGTTAATTTGGAATTCTAACTGCTATTGTTGAACTTAGTCATGCGAACAAAGAACGATAAATAACTATGTAGTCTGCATCGGCGACAATTCGCGTTGTTCCATGCTTCGGTAGCATAGTTCCCTAGTTTGTCGAAGCTGTGAAGGCTCTGCCGCGGCGGTGCATTCTTCGATACTACCGCCGAGCTGTACGAGTCCCGATATTGTATAAGTCGTTGTTCGTACTACAGGCCGAACGAACGAGCTGGTTAGCAAACGAAAAGTTAGGAAGTTTGGACTTGACTGTAGTGTTATAGCATAAGGAGATTCAGCAGAGGGAAGATTAAGAATGCATTTATGTACACACATAAATAATTCGAATAGGATTCTACAGGTTGGTGTAATGCAAGGCGAGTGGGTGGAAAGGAAAGCTGGAGAAATTGGCGTCTGCAGTGTGTGTGTGTGCAATCTTTTGGCTCAAATTTCAATACACCCAACTAGACCCTAAAAAAATCTATCTGAGCTGTTCTAAAAGTCCTGAAACGTGCTACTGTCCTGAATGTTACTGGTATCATTGTGGAAAGCAAAAATAATCATTTCATATTCATTAATCATATTAAGTACTGAATGCTATCTTCTTTTTTACTGTAGAAGATATTTAACGAGGAAATATTACGTTCTCTATCCTCCTGTTAAATGTCCTCGATAAAGTACAAATCGCATTCAAATATAATGTTAAGAACTTTTTTAAAATTAAAAAATAATAATCTCCTAGTTATATTTTTATATACGGATTACATGTGACTGGATTAACAGTAACAAAATACTGAGGGACAACACTAACAAAAACCGGTCAAGTGCGTGTCGAGCCACGCGCAGTGTAGAGTTCCGTAGTTGCGATAGTTTAGTATTGATTTAGCTTTACTGCTGTAATTTTTTTCAGGAATTCACATTTAGCCGTTGAGCAGATAGATGACACTTACCCCTCACAATAAAACCAACTTTAAAACCTAACATTCAGAAACGAATGCCTCGAGAAATTGTGTTTTCAACCTCATAATGTTCTTTCAATACCTATTTATCGACACCCCACACGATGGGTTACTAGAGAGAAAAAAATAGAGAACTTTACTTGCAGGGGAATAATTATTAAAATATCAAGATTTTTTCTACGACTTTTTGCAATTTTTAATATACATTCTCATTCCAAATTACAGCTTTCTACCATTTATAGTCTCTGCGTTAAACCGCGGATAGACGGACGGACAGACATGGCGAAAAAGTTTAGTCGGAAGTTGTTTACTACGGAACCCTAAAAAGCTATATTTTTTTCTTCACCACAAAGTGAGTATTTTGCGTACTTTTCCACTGCAGTTCGTCCGTGCCAAAAAAGTTTGTGTTTTACTACCCACATTCGAAGGTTCGTTAGCCGAATGGTACTACTTACAAAATTGAATCAGAGTGCAAATAAATTTCAAGAGCCAGATTAGGATTCATTCACTGAATTCGTAAGTGGAAATTGCTAGAGAATTGTCGGTGTCGTGATCGTGTTAAATGTACGTGTAATAAAACACATGAACTTAGTTCCAAGTGTAATAGAGTTAGCTGTACATTTGCTAATTTGCTCTGAAAATTCATTAGAACCCTATTTTCTTGCTCATTTAGTGTAATTAAGCATTTTGTTGTGGTTATTTTTTAAATGTTTACGTTTTCAATTCGATACTATTTTGAAATGAAGTTTTTATCTGTATTGTAAATGTGCGTAGCTAAAAAAAACAACAAAACAAAAACTAGGTTCTTACTTTCGTCAAAAATTAAGTATATCCTAACAATTTCAAACTTGGTGAGTTATGTAATGCTATACGTTATAATATTACTTAGATATTCTGTATAACTCCATAGGAGTAAAGGAAATCGAGGGTGTACTAGCTTATTAATAAAAGCCCAACGTAGCACACAACGGGTTTATTGCGTCACGACAAAGCCAGTAACAGCAATAATAGATAGTTACATACGACAGCGAACCTCGTTCTTATAAGACAGCCGATGTAAACATAATGTACGAGTCAGCCGGGCACAGCGCCATCTATTGGTACAATAGTAAACTATCCTAACTTAAAATCTAGCGGCTTATCACAAGTGCGTTATAGGTACACTACCATCACATGAAGTAATAAAACACTTCCCATCAGACACTTACCGTTCTTATGTCCGCATGTCAGAGGTTATATTTTATTCGTATCCACCAGCTTGTTAGTGAAGACGTTTACAACGCATTCAGATTTCGCTAGCATCCGCCATTGAAGTGCCGTAGTAATAAGATCTTAAGAAGCAAGAGTGTAACGTAGTTATTAAAAAGAAGTCTAAAGTAAGTAAACGTATATCGTTAAGCAAATACATCATCAATTAAAACCCAAAAACAAGTACCTAAGGCCATTACAATTTAGGAAATCAAAGGTATTGAAAGCCAATCAGGGTTTTATGTTTTTATATACAAGGTGTTACAAAAAAACCCGTTATAACTGAAGGGTGTTGTTGTGCCCGGTATGTTGACTGCACAGTATTTCCAAAGATACCTAGGTCAATATCTCAAAAAAAAAAATCGGACCTCCCAAACTAATCGGCAAATTGATTTACTATGGGAGAGCCAAAAATTTTTTTGAGATTTCGACCTAGGTTTCTTTGCAAAAGATGTTCAGTTTTACGGGCACAACAACACCCTTCAGATACTACAGTTTTTCTTGTAAGAACTTGTATTTGAGGCTAGGCTTTCAATCAAATCAACAAGACATTCCAAAGAACGAGATATCTTAATTATCTACAAACTTTTATATCACATTTTAATACATTTATGGAGTTACACTATTTGTTTAACCAACAAAATGCTCTACTTCGCTCCGCTCACTAAATACAACCACAAAAAGAAAACCAACAACATCCTTACTCCGCTGCAACTTTTCAGATACAATCGGAATCGCATCTCAGATCTTGAACATAACATACTGCAAATGGAGTTGGCATCGCTAGGCGTTTAAAATACGATGTTGCTAATGTTTGGAACGAAATAACAAATAAAGTAGGATTGTCATATTTATTTAGTGTATATTGATATATATTATGTGTATTTATAAATATGTATTCTTAAATAAATTTGTTGTATATTTTATATTTCATATAAAATATACATCGTGTCATATTATTGGTATTATTATTTTTGTGTTTTCTCTTTTATTTAATTTTGTCGCACCGTCCACTAATCGTTTCTGCTTAGCCAAAGGTATGACTGGTAGGGAATGCCCAACGGCGTTAACTCCACCTTTTGTACATAGTTTTGTTGTGCAATAAAGCTTAAATAAATAAATTATCATAAAATAATTAAGATCGACGCAGCAGCATAAAAATATATTTATATATATATATATATATATATATATATATATATATTATTTTAACGAGAAAGTAATTGAAGAAGAAGAAGAAAACATTTTTATTCAGTATCACATTTTTACCAAATAGAAAAAACACATTTAAAAATCACATACACAAGATACTGAAAGGGGGGCCACTCAGCTTGTGTCGTAGCATCCAGGAATGCCACGACGCTGGTCTTCCGTGGCCACCCAGAGAGAAAGATACTTTGCACAACAATTGCTTTATTCAAAATAGGTACTTATACAGTATAATTCATAAATTATCTTAATATATTTATTTACTTTCCTAGCAAAAAAAAAGAATACAAATTTGCCAGTTGAAACAATACAGTCATGTCTAGTGAAATGAGAAGCTTAGGTGAAGTGAGTGTATATTTATATTTATCTTTATTTTGCTGTCCTAGAGTATGCCCTTTTGTAAATTGCATCTTATCATTTTAAAACGTCTACGTAAAAAAATGGTTGCCTGTAAAGTCGGTATACGGGCGAAAGTTTTACGTGACAACGACTTTGAGTGGTAAAATAATTTTAATGTGAATATTCATTCGTATAACATGAACCGGTGTGTATGCCTATCTCTCTCACTCTCTCTCTCTCTCGCTCTGTCTCTCTCGCTCTTAGGCGGGTTAACTGTGCTCGAGTGGAAGGGACGCGTGCCTTTCACTTTTTATGTCTGTCTCACTCGCTCTTAGGCGGGCTAACCATGCCCGAGTCGAAGGGACGCGTGCCTCTCACTCGCTCTCATTTAGCGCGGAACGTGAGCGGAGCAGCGTAACGCAGTTTCTTGAAGTGTCACCCGGCAAACCAATTTATAAGACGTTGTCACGTCAAAATGGCAAGACTGCACTAAACTTAACACACATAATCACCGTGGACACAACTACAGTCAGAGAGAAGTTTTAAAATTGAGTACAATCAATATCTGATATACTGGCATTACGTATATGTAAGTATTTAGAAATATATGACATTTATGTGTTATATTTCAATAAGGACTGCCTCGTTCGTGTAGTGGCAAAGTTTCTGCCTTACATCCGAGAGGTACTGGGTTCGAATCCCAGGTTGAGCCAAAATTGTTTCTGAGATTTTCTGTAATTAATCACAAAAACAGCTCGGAGTCGGGAAAGTTGGCGGTGTTGCACCCCCGTGCCTCGGAAAGCCCGTTGGTCCTGCGCCTGATCTCTCTCCGGTCATGTCAGATTGCCGTCTCACCTAACTTTGAGAGTGATGGAACAGTAAGTGCACCTGTGTATTGCGCTTACACTTGTGCACTATAATATCTCCTGCGTAGTTGGCTGATCTCTGTTGAGATTGGCCGCCGTGGTCGAAATCGGCCAGGAGGACTATTATTATTATATTTCAAAAGTCAGATAGCGCTTAAAACTCTAAGATCGTTGATTCGACAGTGATAATGATGAATGTCATCACACTTATTAATGTGAAAGGTCTTATCCGTCAATCACGCTGAAACTACTGAATGGATTTTAATAAAGTTTGGTAAACAGACAGAGTATGAGCTGACAAAGGTGATAGGATACTTTTTATTCCGATTAAGTGCTCCCTTGGGATAAAACAGGAAGGCGGAAAAATCGAATGGCGGGCCGCTAATAAAGTATACAGTAAAAACTAATGTTATCTTAAAATAGATCGATTCAATCTTAACAGTCCGTTTGTCTCTTTTTATCTGACTAGTATTGAAAAACCAGTCATAAGTACATTGTTCAAGGTACCCGTTACATTTGTGACACTGTGATGAAACTTGGTATTTTTTTTTTTAATATTTCACAACAATCACACCAATTCTCTAGTCCCAAATTAAGCTACGAGGCTTGTGTTATGGGGACTAGACAACGGATAAACATACTTAAATACTTTTTTTGTAAATAAATACATAGGTATTATACATAGAAAACACCCAGACCAGTACAACACACATGTTCATGCACACATATGCTTGTACTGTGCGGGGATCGAACCCGCGACCTTTGGTTTTAGAAGTCCGACATGTAGACCACTGCACCAAACGGTCGTCATTCAAGTCTGCATTGTATCGATGCATTTTCGATAACAAATCTGATTATCTTGCAGCTCAAGCGTAGATCCGTGTCCAGTGGCAAAACAATATGAATGTAAGATCTCATACCGCATTGCGACGACTCAGTTATTCACCTACACCTGCCCACGTTATGCTAATACAGCGGCTTAAAGGAAATGAAATAGCGGCATTCTCTCGTTATGGTAGAGAAGGTTACAACAAAAAAAGTACTCAATACCATTGCACTTTACTGGTAGAAAGTATTAAACGCTAGAAAACATCTTGGTGGCTTAGGCGATGTTCTACGTGAGCGCGCAACGCTAGAAGTACGACGCGACGCGATGCGACCGTTACTTGTGCCAATTTCAATCATTTAATAGTGTTCCTGGCCGATTTCGAGCACGGCGACCAATCTCAACAGAGATCAGCCAACTACGCAGGAGATATTATAGTGCACAAGTGTGAGCGCAATACACAGGTGCACTCACTGTTCAATCACTCCCAAAGTTCGGTGAGACGGCAATCCGACATGACCGAAGTGAGATCAGGCGCAGGACCAACGGCTTAACGTGCGCAACAAGGCACGGCAAGGGGGTGTAACACCGCCAACTTCCAGACTCCGAGCTGCTTTTGAGAAGTTTATGACAGAAAATTTCAGAAACAATTTTGGCTCGACCTGGTATTTGAACCCAGGACCTCTCGGATGTAAGGCAGAAACTTTGCCACTACACCAACGAGGCAGTCACAGTTTTTTTTTTTCAATCACGTAGGACATGTCTTGACACGTCTCTTTGTCTCACATCGCTTCGCACTTGTCGCAGTTGTCACTCACGCAATGCTCTATTAATTATTTTATACCTGCCGGGGTAACAAACGGTCGACATAAAACATCTTGTCAATATGTTAACTTCGCTCCAATAGATATTCGAAACGCTGTGTAAATAATGTTTTATACTTTTTCTTACTACTTATTTCTTAATTTTTTTAACAGATACATTTAACTTTTTTTTACTTTTGACGTGACAACGTCTTATTATTCGATAGAGCCGGCTGCACGCACCAAAAAACATGACGCATGCGGCGTTACCTCTCGCTGAGGCGTTCCATTGAATGTGCAAGCGAGAGCGCGGAACGAGCGACAAAGAGGCAACGTGACAAAGACGTTGTCACGTTCAACTATCGTCAGTGAACCGACTTTACAGACAACCGATTTTTTAATATACTTTTACACTTGTACCATAACCAAAATGCATCGCGCAGACGACTAAAGAAATATTCTTATTCAAAAACCGACAGCAATCCGTAAGCAGCTCAGAAAAGTATTCGTGCAAAATGGACTTTCTCTGAAAATATATTTATATTTTTAGAAAATGCATACACAAGGGATACTGGGCACCTTCTGAGATTATTGCTTAATACAGTTGAGAGTGTATGGAATACTAAGTTAACATAAAATGATTTTATAATTATACCTCGATACATCTCGATTCTAGCCGACCATGCGATCGGACGTGTCAATTGAATTATAACAAATGCAATAAAATTAACAATATCTACAAAATCGCGACCCAGATTTGCTGACATCACGCGTTATCCATGTCATCTGATTTTATTTTTTGCGCGTTACAATGTTAAGGCAATCGTATAAAAAATGGAAGGAAGTCCCTTCAACCGGAGTGGTATAACCCACCGCAGCCCGCCGCCAGCGCCCGTGGAAGATGAGCCCCTGCAATATGTGGCAACATCTGAGATCCAAAGCTTGATGAAATCCATCGAGCAGTGCTTGAACGAAGTGTGCACTATCGCGGCAGAAAGAAAACTCAACTCTGACCAGAAAGTGAAAATCCACAATTTGTGCCGAAAAGTTAGTCACGGGACGTCACAACTAGCCGTGCATTACCAATCAATAAAACAAAAGGCTATTCTAGTGCATTCCGAAATAAATGTCCTACAAGAAAAATGTGACCTAGCCCAGAGATTTGACAGTCTCAAACAAATGTTGGTGGAAAATCCAAAATCTGCACCTGGAACAGTCTCTTTCGCCGATGTGTTAAAGAAAAGTCCAAATAACTTTATCCAAGTCAGCAAAGTTAGCTCGGTGGCCATTTATCCAACTGATAAAAGTGTATCGAGCGAGTCCACTAAGGCCCTTGTCCAAAAAATCATCAGACCTGAACAAATGAAGCTGCACGTGCGAGGCCTGCGAAAGACAAGGAATGGCGGCGTCATAATCAGCACCGACTCTAAGGACGATATCGAGAAACTGAAGCAGTCGTCGCAACTGACTACTTCAGGGCTCACTGTAGATGACCAGCACAAACGCCAGCCCAGAATCATCGTCATCGGTGTTCCCTCATCAATGCCCGAGACTGAAGTTTTCCGCTGCATTTACAACCAGAACTTAGCCGATAAAATGAAAGATACATCATTAGAGTCGCTTTTGGCCTCGATCAAACTAAGTCACAAGTCCGAAAGAAAGAATGCCGACACGTGCAACTATGTCATACAAGTCTCTGCACTAATTCGTAAGGCCCTATTAAGTAACGATAGAGTTTTTGTGAACTGGTCTTCTTACCCAGTGAGAGATTTCACCTTGGTCACAAGGTGTTACAAATGCCAACAATATGGCCATGCGGCAAAGACATGTCGAGAAGATTATATCACCTGTGGCCACTGCGGTGAAGTGGGCCACGCTATGAAGGATTGTGCGCAGAAAACCGAGCCATCCAAGTGCGCTACATGCGTTCGCTTCAATAAGCCAAGCGCGCACAAAACGGGAGATTCGGAATGTCCCGCCAGAAAAGCTGCCGAGTCCCGTTACATTAGCTCTATCGATTATGAGGGCACCTAATCTACGTTAAGATCACTTTAACACCACCTCATAAATCTTGCAGACTCCGTTTACCTATACTGTTTTAATTATGTAATTAGCATGTAGATTACTAACTTTAAAAATAAGTTCTGACCCCTCTATGATTTCCTTCTAACCACACTAACTAAACTTATAGCTAATTAGACAAAAATATATATATTGCTTGCTTGTATACCAATAAAATTTAAAAACGTGATGTAAACAATAACATATTAAGCCTAGTTTAAAGATTCGAAAAAGTGCTGACGCTCTTGACTTCTATGTGATTTAGCATAGTGCTGACTTGTTAAATATACTAATGAAGTAGGAACAAAAAAGTTATAATATGACATACCTTAGATAATTACTTTATTTTAAACAATTATTAGTTTCAGGATAGTTTTAATACCTTAAGAAAATATTTGTGCTCTCTTTAGCCTGAGACACAGGTTTATTACCTAGTTCAGGTAAAGAAAGTCTTCGGTCTACATCTTATTTTAAGCTCATATTAATTTACTATTGTCCATTTGAAACGAAATAAAAATAAATGATTACCTACTATATATAGCCTAATCTTAAAAAAAGATGACAGATTACATTTTGTCGTTATATGTTTGTATAAGACGGTCACTTTAAATAAACACGTTACGTGCCTCAACGCATTTAAAATTTGCAGGTTTCTGTACTGTAGATAAGCTTTCTACGGTGTTTCATTTATTTGTGAAATAAAACAAAATATGAAAAAATTACATTGTTCGGAAGACTTGATCACAATGTTCGAAGATCTCAATAATGCTTCTCAAAGAGTGGGTCTTAAAATGAACAATGACAAAAATTATGTCGAATGGCCATGTTGCACCCACTCCAGTCAACGTTGGGAACATTGCTTGAAGTTGTTGTTTACCTTACCACTATGTTTACCTTGGAAAAACAGTCCAGGTAGGTAAGTCCATCTTCGAGAAAGAGATCTTTCCTCGAATTCAGCTCGGATGGGCAGCGTTCGGGAAGTTTCGGCACATATTCGCGTCCAATATACCACAGTGTCTTCAGACGAAAGTTTTTGACCAGTGTGTGTTGCCAGTGGCCTCTTACTGTGGGTCTTATAAGAAAGCTCAGTGTCAGTGAAAAAGCGATGCTTGGTATTACTTTTCGCGATCGAATCAGAAATGAAGAGATATGCAAGATAACTAAATCAACCAATATTGCCCGAAGGATTGCTCAGCTGTAGTGACAGTGGGCGGAAAGGTTCTTGAATGGCGACCGCGTGCCGGGCGACGCTCCGTGGGCAGACCCCTAATAGATGGCCCGAAGATCTGGTGAGGGTCACGGGAAGCCACTGGATGTAGAAAGCGCAGGACCGATCACGGTTTAGATCCTTGGGGGAGGCCTACGCTCAGCAGTGGGCGTCGAACGGCTGATGTGATGACATTGTTTATTTGTCATTCGTATTTTATATATATTATGTGCTTGTGGCGCAGTGGTTGCAGCACCTTCATAGTGACACCAAAAGTTAAACAACCTAAGGCGCGGTCATGTTTGACCGCGCCTTAGGTGTGCGGTAAAGTGACGACTATTTACAAGCAACTCCGTGCTTCGGAAGGCACGTTTAGCTGTTGTTCCTGGTCAATATCGATAGATATTAGTCGTTAAGCCTGGTCAGAGACCCTCGGGTGGCTTAATAACATCTGACAGTAAGGTTGGACACTTACCTTACACACCCCTCCACCAATCCGCACTGAGCCCGCGTGGTGGAGTATGGCTCGCACCACCTCATAGTTGAGATGAGGCCTGTGCCCAGCAGTGGGACGTGTATATAGGCTGATGATTTGATTTCATATATTATGTATAGGAATGGCTAATATCCGTTTTACTCGTAACTAATGAACTGAGTATGAGATCAGTTTCTTCACGTACCTTAATCCGATCATATTACTTTCATCATAGTTTTAACATCCGCCCTAACTTACAACAGTTTATACACAGCGGTGGCAGCATCTTCGGTAACAACTTTAATCACTGCTCGCTATTAAGTTTGCGCAAGGAAATAATGCTTCATTAAAATTTTAACGGGCGGTTTAATTTTCTATACGGAAAGAGATTTTAATGAAGCGTGGGGGAAACAAGAGTTTTAATCTACGGCTCTTTGCACCGTCCGCCGCTGAAATACGGCGCCGCGAAATATTATATTTTATCAGCACTACGACGGGTGAACGGGAGACACAGAGGTGACCATTAACAAATCCTTTTAAAATTTCTCATATTGGATCAGTACGTGTTACGCCAACTAACGAAATCATGAAAACTGAAGATATGTTCACAACTAAACACAGTCAAATAAAGGACTTTGATTGGTTATCCCCCAAACTCATCAGACAAACCAAAACTGAATGTTGAGTTTTATGTTATTTATTTAAGCTTTTTTGCACAACAAAACTATGTACAAAAGGTGGATTTAAGCATTATCTACCAGTCATAACTTGGGCTTAGCAGAAATGATTAGTGAGTTGACAGCAGCGAGGAGATAAAATGGCTATGAATTCAATTAAATCACCTGAATTTTACACGAAAACTCATATGAACATGTCGTTTTTATACGAGTAGAACCCATAAGGAAAATATAAAGGGTCGATTTTTCCGACATCCGGTGAAGTACCGCATTAGTAAGTAATTTTGCTTCTTATGGTCGTTAAACGTTGGTTCCAAATCATTTTATACTTTTTACGTGCACATGATAGGATTTAAGTTAATATGAAGCCAGAAAGTTTCTATTTAAAGTTAAAATTGCAGTGAAGGGTTTTTGACCTTTTACTGAAATTTAATATGCTGATAAGTGCTAGTCTATTTTGATTTATTTTATATTTTTATGGGCTTTGTGATCTATAAGTTGTTTAGTGTATAGTTGGTAGTTTAGTTTCTATTTAGAGTTTTAAGTGTGTTATCCAAGTAAATGAAAAAAAAAGTTTTCAAAGCAACGTGTTTACAGTATAGGAAGATAAATATGTGATTATAAATTCTTAATCCTTAAAAATTAAGTTTTTAAGATAAAGTACTTACTGTACAGAAATATTCTCTCTCCCTCTTCTGAGCCTGTAGGTATATGTCCCACTGCTGGACATAGGCCTCACCTCATCTAGGAGGTATTACGAGCCATACTCAGCATCGATGCAAACAGTCATGCGGGCTCAGTGCGGATTAGTAGAAGGAACCAAATTGCTTGTACATTCTTAATCAACATAGAAACTTACTACCTACTAAACAATATAAATATTCTCATTTTTGCCCAATAACTGTTTGCTAATTAGGAATAATTACTATGAATAATATCGACAGATATTAGTTGTTAAGCCTAGTCAGAGGCCCTTGGGGCAGCTTAATAACATCTGACAGTAAGGTTGGTCACTTACCTTACAAACACCACTCCACAAATCCGCACTTAGCCCGCGTGGTGGAGTATGGCTCGGACTACCTCATAGTTGACGTGGGGCCTGTACCCAGCAGTGGGACGTATATAGGCTGATGAGATGAGAATTACTTCAATTAGGTGAGCTATAATAATTTTGAATCATCGAAAATGCTTCAATCGATAATGCCGGATTGTTAATTAAGTTTAATGCGAGACCAAAAGGGGCCTAAATGATTTATTCCGCCGGACCATTAAGTACGATTTAACAGTCAAAACGAGCTTTTAAGCTGAAATCCAAGCGATTGCGATCAAATTGAGGCAATGAAACGATTTCGAGGCTCGAATGTGTTGTGTTTTATCGTTTGTGTGTTGAGTGTGTGTTTTAGCTGCACAACGGCAGGCAGTTGTTTAAAAAGTTTTGATAACAATAAATCACTGGCCCTAAATATTTAATGGTTCTCATATCAATTTCGAATATAAAGGGCTTTTGGTTGGGTACTTACACGATTTTGGTATTAAAATACAAATAGTATGCAGGCTTACTTAAAAAAGTTCTTACCTTTTGAGACTTCAGCATTAGAAATAAAGCTCCTTTTATAAATGTATTTACGAATAGCATTTTTCATGATTTACTTAATTTATATTAGCTTAACTTATGTTTTCAATTCATTCTTTATAATTTAACTCTCTTTTTCAGTCACATTTAATTTTAAGAATGATTCTATGGCAAAAACTTTTATGTTTTCTTTTTAGACAACATGATGTATGCTGTAAATCAACTTTTACATTTTTAATGTGGAGATATAATCAGCTTAACTCTAGACTGACTATATTTTGTCACATGCCCTTTTTAATTAACCGCACCAAATGTTTAAGACAAACGTTATTCAGACTTAGAAATTTAATCGTGTTTTTTCTCATATAGAAGTAATTTGCTACGGAGTTCATTAGCTGGCCGACCTAAGAAATACATTTAATACCTTTCGACCTATCTCTGAATAAGTAAAGGTCAATTTTAATAAGGGTTGACGATCCGAAAGGCGGCCTTAGAAACCACGAGGAGGTTTTAGTGAGTATATTATGCTTGCTCATCTGCCAAGAGTTCCCACATAAGGTACTGTTTCCCCAATAAAAAGGTAAGGATACCTGCGCTTCGGATTAGGGTTACCTGATGGAAAATTTAAATAAACAAGACAGTCCCTAGAGGAAGTTTGGAGAAGCGAGGCTAAATAAATAAAACGCCCTCACTAGTGAAGGTAGGTATTATCACAATGAAAAAAAAACTTCAAAAACTACAACTGACAACCTCAAATATTTTGATGAGCAACAAATGTAAAGATACAGTTTTTACAATTTTTTTTTGACATACAACTTTAAGCTGAACGAATAACTCGTATTGATACCAAAATCTAACAACTTAATAAATTTCCAACAGCGAAGTTTATGACATTGATCCCACGTCACACGGTATATCAATGAAAAACACCAAGTTGCAATATCTATTTCCGGATCGGCCCCCCATAATCATCAACCCGTAAAACATCCGACTGTCACACGTAAAATTCTATTCGCAATTTCGCATTTTCACTTTTCGTGGTGACATGAACGGAATGGAATTTGGGGGACCTACCACGAGATATTATTTGTTCATTTATTTAAAACTTTATTGCACAAGAAATGGACAAAGGCTGGACTTAATGCTAAAAGCATTTTCTGCCAGTCGATCTCAAGGTCATACAGAAAGACGGCAATGGGTACACTGAAAATTAAATGAGAAAATAACGCAAAAAATAAATAAACATTATGTAATATAAAAATATAATATAATTCTGAGTTTTTGTACTTGAAATAGTTTCTATTCTCGAAAAAATTATTTCGCTAAGTCAAATGGCATATAGGTGCCTTAAACAATTACTAGTTTTCATATTATTTAGTTTGAATTTATTAAGAGAGACATAATATTCTTTTTTTCTGATTTGTATGAATTTGCAATTTACGGACTAAAAATTTCTTAACCTGGTCCTCCTTGATAAAAATAAATGTTTAGATTCATCAAGAAGGACTTAGAGAAAATAAATTAACTATATACGCAATATGCTTTTAGGAACTCTTAATTTGGTAGGATCTAAATCATTAATTAAAGGTCGAAAGCTAGGTCAATGATTTAACGTACTTTGTAGGGCTTTTTCTCACAAAAAACGTTAAGGCATCTATTTATAAAGAGTAATGCTACTATCTTTTGATTTTGCAATAATTTAATTTGACAGAAAAAACTCATTTTAAAACCTTTTTTGACTTCGAGAGCTTCCTTTACTTCACAGTAGAACCTCGGTATGAAAATTTAAGGATGTCTTCGTCTCCCAGTGGATGTGACCGCAGACGTGATAAACACCAGAATATGTAGTAGGCATTCGGATGTACTCGCATAAATTGGAGATAAAATTGGTTGAGTTGTCCTGGAAATAACTTTTTAGATTGTGCGGTAGACACAAAACGTATGAATGTAAGTAAGTCCCGTTAGTAAGTAAATACACTTATTTGTCACGGTCCTTAAATTTTTAGGTCACTGACACTAAATATAAAAATGAGTAATACATACACTATGTATTATTATTTTAAAATAAGTCCAAATTATTTTGTTCCTTAGTCTTATTTAGCAAACCGTAAGGGAATGAGAGAGTTATTCCCAACACAAGTGTCTATGACAACTTAATGGAAAACTCGACAATATGGTTGTAAAAAGACTTTTTTCAATAAATGAATTTTTATTTTATTTTAGTGTTACTGATTCAAATTGACTAACTACATGTGCAGAAACGTTGTTGCTATTAATACTGCTCTCCTTTCATGATGATAGTTATTTAACATTTTCTTAGATATGAAGCTCAGAAACCTCTATTGAGACCTTTTTGAAGGATGAATATCTCCGGCCACAGATGTCCCTTACTTCACAAGACGTGGCAAGTACCGGATGCACTTAGTCTTAAGCACCTAGATACCACCTCAATAGGAGAGTCTGAAAATCAGGTACTCGAACATTGTGCACTGAAAGACGCGCGGGAAACCTGTCAACGTTTTATCGGAACTTTGAATGACCATTTCTTTCATACTCTCTGTTTATATAAAATGAGTTTAGTTGCATATAAAAATTAATTCAACTTGGATCAAGTTCCGCCTGTTTTAACTTTGACGAAGCAAGTTTGGTGGTCTACATACATTTTCGAATGCAAAATGCCAATACTTTCTAAAAAAAGGTAACATTTTCGTACGATTTGAATCTTTTAATCGACTTCAATATGCCATATGAGTTTTGGAGAACATAATCCCTACATATCTGATAGTAGCATTTGTTTATTTGACAAAATTAGGGTACAAAGATATACGGAAGAAGGCAGTGACCGTTCATCAGACTTTGGTACGCAAAAAGACCTTTTACTCGTAGAAGACACGTGTACAATGCGAAGACTGATAATATGTTTAGTTGTTACAGTTTGATATGAATACATTTGTGTCACTTTACTAAAAACATCATGATGAAACGGCCTCATTTACGGATGCATAGAAATATAGTTAAATTTAAGTTTTTATGTTTTTTTTGTAAGATCTTTTTAACGATTGGTTATAAGAAAAGCTTTCACCCAATATTCACACGAAGCACCGTCAGGTACGAACCAACAACCTAGTCTTTATTAAAAGAGCCCCGCTGGCCTCCCGGAACATTTCCCAAAATTTCCACGAACATCCTAGCGCGGTTGATAATTTATATGAGAAAGGCTTGAAGATTAGGCTGTAATGGGCCCCATACATTACTCGGCGGGATGCCACCACCCTGTATACGTGTTTATTCGCTCTACGTGATGTCATATTTCTAGTGTGAGCTCAAAAATTGCATGCAGTTATGGTTCAAAGTAATTCTAGCGCGTGGCAGCAAAATTGCGAGAGCTGAAGAGAAGCAAACGTGAACTAGTTTGTTTTCATTACTCGAAGCTGGAATCTGAAATATTCTTCTAACTAACGTAAGAGGTGCTTGTGGTGCAGTGGTTGCATTGCTTTGGTAGTGATACCAAAAGTTAAGCAACCTAAAGCGTGGTCATGTTTGGGATGGGTGACCATTCTGACCATTTAAGTGACGTCTTGCTACAAGCATCTCCGTGCTTCGAGAGGCAGGTTAAGCTGTTGGTCCCGATTAATATCGATAGATATTAGTCGTTAAGCCTCGTCAGAGGCCCTCAGGCGGCTTAATAACATCTGACAGTAAGGTTGGTCACATACCTTACAAACACCCCTCCACCAATCCGCCCTGAGCCTGCGTGGTAGGGTATGGCTTGGACCATCTCATAGTTGAGGTGCGACCTGTGCCCAGCAGTGGGACGTATATAGGCTGATCAGAAGAAACGTAATAAATCCAGTCTTTATTTAAGTCAAATTATGCTACATGGATAAATACGTTCCTATTGAAGATTTGCAAGATATTCAGAGTTTTTAAGAGTTTTTCGAAGTTGAAGTTTGTGTCTTTGAGCTACAGTAGGTATGTCTAAAATGTTATTTATTGCCTTTAACATTTTAAGTAGAAAGGCGAAGCACGCCGCCCTAGCTTTTAAATTTCGTTTTAAATAAAAATACGTTTGTGATCCGTTACATTGGAATCTATTCAATCGAATTTAATACCGGAATGTTCCACAAAGAAATTCCCGGACAAAGTCAGTATTCGCTGGGACGTTCCTAAACACTTTTCTGGGCTCATCTCTTGAACCATTTAGTCTTTTTGCATTGAAAAATCAAAGTATTTTGATATTTTAAAACGTGTTCAATGCTCTGTATTCACTAGAAAATACTGGAATTTCTGCAATTTTGTAATGAGAGCCATATTGGAGGGATATAAATGTACTGGAAATGAATTACCGCGTGGTTCACAATTTGGTTTGACGCAAAAATGTTGTACAAAATCTACGTAATAGCCAAAAATGGTTTAATTTTTTTTTTAATTTCAGACTACAATATAGATACAGGTTATAATAGATACATATTTTAAATATAGCGATCATAATAAAATACGAATCGGATGTATTGTTTTTTTTCTAGAATTTGCCATACTGATGTAAAAACGCTCTAAAACTAAAGGTACATTACTACATTAAAAATAGAAAAAACTAAAATAAATTCTGAAGAAATATTTTTACACCTACTACGCAATTACCAAAGTTAGGTGCCTTTTAACTGAGCAAACCGGTTATACAAAATTGATTTAACCTTTAAAAGCTATCGAAATTATTATCTCAGATACCAAACCCACATAACAATGATAGCCAAAGATCAGTAGACGTCACCAACAAAACAATTTCTCGGTTAATATTCATGAAATTCAAATGGGATACCTACCAGCCGAGTTTTCGGGCTTTTTAGATAAATACACCGATAAAACTTTACGTTAACTTTGGTGATTTTGGTTAGAATTTGATGGAATTCCAAGATTATGGAAAAAAATTTTTGGTTGCCCAAACCGAGAGGCTTAGTTTCCATCCGTTTGTTTATTGTAATGGGATATTTACGGAACACTTACAATACTCTTTCGTTCACTGACTCTTTCACTTCATACTCGTATTGAGTGCGTTGAGTCATTGGCGTGTAGTTAATTTTGGGCAAGGTAAAAATAAATATCGAGGGAACGACAGTTATAGTTTCTATTTTATGCAATGGGAAAGACAAAAAAAACTTTAAAAAATAGGGAGAGGTCTGTACAAACGTATTTAACTTTTCAGCCTTGAATATATACGTAAAAAGGATCTCATTTGGACATCTTCGGTTAATATTTTATCTTATTTTACCAAGGCATTAATCAAAAATATTACCGGCTTTCCACAATCAGGACACAAAAAAGTGGCTTCAATCGTTGTCACAGGGGATCAGTTCATAGAATTTGCATTCAGTTTTCTGAAAGTTTCAAAATATATAATTATATAAAAAACTCCAAATCAATACTGTCACTAAAAACAATAAGTGGCTATCCTTCCTCAAAGAGGCGAAAGATGAAAGCCTTAATATTTCTTTTGCAAAAAATTAGACGAGGCCCATTCCCAACGGAAACTCCTGTTACGTGACAAATACTATCTGAGTGACCCATAAAAATGTACCGCATTTGATCTATGGAGGGCAGAATATTGGGCGACATAAATTACTGAGGAAACAGATAAAAGTTTTCTTCTTGTCCGCAAATGTGGGGGAATTGAGAGTGATTTCAGTCAAGTAAAGAAACTTGCTTGGTCAGTTCCTTGTTTGATGATAGCAAACAATTTTGTTGTTACTAATCTACAATCAATCTTGTAAAAAAGAGGCGACTTTTTCCGATTTTTTTGTAACTTTTTTTGTAATTCTGACCTATGATTACTTTTGGCGTCAAAATATTTAGCAATAGAAATCGCCCCACGAAAATACTGAAACAGGAAGTGAAGCAACTACCATAAAATTGACTAGTGAAGGATTTGCAATGAAGATAACATTTATATATTTTTATAACTCTCAGCTTTAAACAATGAACATTGTATTGCGGTAGTACACCTTGTTTTTCAAGAATACCAAGCAGCTTTCAGCCAAACCTTGTTAGCATCTGACGTTTCAAAACAACGCTATGTTAAACACAAAGAAGCTCTTGTTTTGTGCTACCCCCGTTTAACGGCAACAAAATGAATACCATCGGAGCTAAATTACTTCCATCGGAACTGAATTAAGAACCATTGAATGCTGACACGATTTAATGCATTTCTGTTTCTATTTACAGGTAGCAAGGAACTGACCTGAATCTTAGACTCGGGAGCAAAATTGAATTAGAGCCGACGCTTCGGCAAGGGCTATTTGCATTTCGTAGGGTATTACTTCTTACTTAGGTACTTCTCGGAAGCTTTTTACGTAACATGGATAAATAAAGTAGGTTTAATCAACGCCTGTGTTACCAACTAGATGACAAGCATTTTTTTTGGCTTCAAATATTATTTTTTTAACATAGCAGGTTGCGTGAGCGACTGAACCTTTTTATAATTTGTAGAATGTACATATGTGTTTTTGCATTTGGGATTTTATTGTTCCTATACTATCATTAAATAGAAGTAAAAGTTTTTCCTACCACTTCGAAGAAAAGGAAATTCCTTCCTAACTAACACCTACCTAAGTAGATCTCACATATATTTTTTCACCTTTTAAATCTTAATACATAATAAAGTTAAGTTATTATAGATTGTAAAATAAAAACTTCCTTGACTCGCAGACGATCCAAGTCGCTTCTGTTATTCGTTGTCGTGCCCAGTACAAAAGGGACTTTAATAATCAACAGAGTAAGCACGTAGTTTGTCTTTTTGTTGCAAATAAATATTTCAGTACGCAACAAGGTCCTGGGACATTCTCACAAAATCAGTTTCAATTCAGAGGAAACTTTTGCGTGCTGCTCACTTTGTGTGAAAAATACGGATCAAGAATGTGACGAATTGGCCATTACGAGATAACATAAGGTTTCTTTCAACTACACAAACATGTGCTACCTTAAAAATTAAGCAACCTTTCTAGTACTGTCCTTCTGGCGTTTAAAGAATAAAAACCTTGTTCAATAGTAAATACATAAAAAATTATGATTAACATTTTTTTTGGGCAAAAGAGTTGTTGTAATATTCAATTAAATACATAGTGATAAACCTAAAGTTTAAGACACAATCGTAAGCTGGGCCTTCAGAGTTTTATTTGTTCGAAAATAATAATTTGTCTGAATTAAGGAAGATTGAAACCGTAAATGCATACTTTCACTACAAAATTAAAGCTGATGACAATTGCCTCATTTTATTTTATTAGGAAAACACTACAGTATCTTAAAAACTAAATTACTCGCTAGACTTGTCACTAAACACCATTTACGTGTTTGCACATATAAATTCTAAGTATGACTTCTATAGTGACTTTTGAAATATATATATAAAAAAACAATCAGTAGAGTTGGACATTAATACGCTTAGTCAAAAGCTGTCGTAGTAAGCTCTATCCAGTCAGTGTACCGCTTCAAACCATCTCTAATAAAATCTTATTTAATTAGAAAGACGCAAAAAAATCAGTTCACAATCAAGCTCGGGTCATTTCAAATCCGTAAGTACACCGGCATTAACAAACTGTACGACATACGAAAATCTCAACTCATACGTATTCGAGAGGATAATCTGGCTTTCGACTCGTTGCTGGAACTTCTAGATCGATATTGTTAATGCAAATCCTTGAATACGAATAGTAACGGCATTGCACGACTGCGGATAAGAACTGGGATCGAGTTTCATGTTCGTGGTTATATGTTGAGGAGTTTTTCGAGGGGGCCATTTGGTATATCAGAGTCGGAGATTTGTGAAATGATCTGTGTGGAATTGTCATAAACTTTGCTATGCACTGATCCGATAAATCCATTGGATTTTGGTAAGCATTTTTGAGAAATATATGGCATTTCTTATTTAATTGTACGTACCTATGTAAGTATCTCTATTCAACAAGGATTTTTTCACTATTTTAAACTAATACTTTTGTGGTAGTGCATAAACTATTCAGATAGTTATCAAAGTGGTAATTTTGAACAACTTCCTCATCATTCAATTATTCTTCGAGCGTATCTTAATTTGGCGAACGAATGTGTTGGGATCCTATCGATAGGTTAAATAAAAATAGCGAACTGTAATTAAAAGGTGCTGTAATTCGCCCTAAAATAATACAGAAAATATTTTGGATCAAAACCGCGACAGTAGTAGGTATGTGTAGGTAGTCCAAGTGCTTGCAGGCTAATTTGCGAACGTTCGGTTGGGCTCCGAGCTGGTCGGACGCGATCGTGCAGAGTCGGGTGACCTCGGTTTAGGCTGCCCGTGAAGATGCCAACGACATGTTGCGCGAAGTCCCAACAAATGTATATTAAGAAATAGGTTATAATCTCGAATTCTAGATAGACATGACTTCGTTTTATAAGTTATTGTCATTTGATCTTATATCACACACTTTGTCAGGGTTTGTTACAACCTATGTCCAATTACGAGTAATTTCTGTATGCCGTTCATTATGACATCACCAAATTTCAGTCGCTCTTCGCCTCTATTCTCATGATCTTACTGTTCAAAATTCTCTGTCAAACAATCTAGTTGCACGTCATAATAAATTATCGGAAACAACGCTTGCATTGTATCGCGCAAACATGTAAAATGATTAAACATTGCCACGGGGAAATGTCGCGAAATTAAATGGTAGTAATTACGGAAACGCGAGTGTGACCTCGCATAGTGTGACATAAAATTTTCATAATGCAGTGTCTTGTTTGTTTTAAATGATATAACTTTATTACATAATGTATAATACAATCAAGATATTACATAATACGAGTATGAGTGACAATCAGATATTATTTCAGTAGTAACATAAAGAGCTTACAAGAAAACTTTCGAGTGTCAATCAGCTAAGCTTCACTAAACACCTTTAAAGTGTAACTTGAAACCTAGACCGGGTAGAAACTGACAAAATTTGATGAAAAAAAAAGATGTTTAGACGTTTCCGTCCTGACTGTTGAAAGTATCAACGAATGTATTGAACTGTAAGCAAATAAATTTATTTCAATCTTCGATGTGAAATACTTTTTGTATGACCCCTGCTAGCACGTCAGATGCTATTGTATGCTATTATACAGATTGTTTGGTTTGTACTTGGACCATTAAAGATTCAATAAAAGAGGGTATCTAGGACATCATGAGTTACAGCAAACCACCTTTTCTGCTGGCTATATTTGTTCAAACAACCAACACGTTCTCTTTACGCTATGCTCGGCGAAAAACACAATTCGAAACAACCACTAATATGCAGTAGATGGGTACTCTATTTTGTAGAAAACGCATTTCTTCCGCTACAAACAACATTTACATAACAAGAGAACTCAAGTGTATTAAAAAGTATCTTAGTGGAGGAAATGTTATGTTTTATGAAATAAAATAGTGAGGGTGAAAGTATTTTATTACGTACTTATCTCTTATTGATGCCCATTCTTGGTAAGATAAAGCCAGAGGGGGAACAAATGCATACTGGCACACAGACTGTAATAAACAACATTCAATATCTGTACATGGTTGTTGTCTTTTTGCCTCAAAATCCTTAATCAACGATTAACAGGTTCTCATTTCAACCCAATTTAGCAATTTCGTAGATTCGTTATATTATATTAATCAATAACCCTTTTTTGGCAGTCGGGAATAAGTACAAAATATACTTCGTGGCATGACTGTGATGATGTTTTCCACATACATTTGATCCAATTTGATCGAACAGGATGCAGCCTCGCTTTGAGAAAGCTTTAAGTTACCTTAGTGACCTTATAAGACTGTTAATCAGTCGAATGATGACAATTACGCTTTATAGTAAAATTGGCCGTCTTATATTATTAAGTCTTATGTCAATAAGATGTATACAAAGTGGATTCCAAGGCAGGAAAAAGTTCACTCAGAAAAAAAAGTGTATTTTATTAAGTAATAACCTAATAAAGCTTTCTTGTACTATTTTCAGGCCTCATATCCCAGTGGGTCTGTGATAAAGATAGGAAACGAAGCAAAGGAGTTTCCCACACTTACCGTTAGCTTTCTTCTCACGAATTGTGTTTATTTCTATTTACTGGCGTCCCACTCCAATGTTTAATGTTTTGTAAGGTTAGAAGTACTTCATAAATCACTCAGAACAAAAGAACTTGGAGGGCAGCGGGAGTGAAAACAGAAATAAAATGCAAAGGATGAATTTATCTTTTTTTATTTTTACCCCCGCGGATTGGGTGTATTGCTATCAGAAAGTCGACGGTTATTTTATTTTGCTTTGCTCTCTTTTTGAGTAAAGAGATAAACCTCTTAAAATGATAATGAAATTGTGTATCGAGTTGTAAAATTCAAGGCGGTATTGTTGGCTTTCTTTTGATTTTGACAGTTTTGTTTTGTTGATATTACCTCGAAGCTTTATGAAGCGCTCAAACACTGCGTAACTTTACTTCTAAGTAATTGCATTTACTGATACCAATAATTAGGATAGTCGATCACCAGTGAATACAATATTTTAGGTAAAAATATCCGATATAAATCGGACCTTTGTCCAAGTTTAAAAACATTATTTTCAGGCTGAAAATATGTAATATTAAAGCTTTTCTGGCCACTGCAAAGTTTTCAAATGCTTTAAATACATTTTAATCATTTCTATCGTGTACGGAGAAGTAAATTGAGGTTGGAGTAAATTGTTGTTGAGAAAGAAGGTTTCATAAAAAAAGTGTAGGTATTTTTTTTCTTATTAGAAATTGAAAAAACTTTGAGCACATTGTTTTTCATCAATACTTTGTCCATTTCATTCAATTAACATCCAAATTTTCCTGTTAAAAATAATGGTTGTAAGAAATTACTTTTAGCAATAAAACCGCCTTCATTTTTTTTCTGTGTGGTATTAATTTTTATTTCATTTGAGTTAACATGAAAATATTTAACTATCTTTTCAGAAAATGTAAAGCCGGTGATTGAACTTGTCTTAGTAAATAAGGTTGATTTTACCCTGTTAGAAAATTGGATATAAAATAATAATTGATTTGTATGAAAAACACATACACAATAGGCTAGCAAAACACCTTTTACAATTTTAATCAACTCTCAGTTGATAATAAGAGTTCCTTCTAAAACCTTAGGACAGCGTATTTAAATAAGGGTTATGCCAAATATTTATTTTGGTACAGTTTTTGAGTCAACCTCGGCAAAAAAGTATGTACGCCTTTGGAGTAACCAAGTTGTAAATTTTCCTCCAGGACCTATTTTAGATTGCAATTAAATACTCATCCTTATCCAATTATTTGTCTTTTCTACTTGACGAGTTCATGTTTAACAATGTTTTATTGTTTGGCTTTACAGAGAAATAGAAATTAAATTGAAAGAGATCATTATGCTGAGGTTTTGTAGGTGGATATTTAAATCCTTTTTTTTTAAATGGCTGCATTAACTTGTCCACCACCACTCTATTCTAACTGTTTGTTTGCGATCCGTTCCTGTAAACCAGAGCAGTTGTGTCTACCTGAAATTTCTTTGCGGATACAAAAATAAGGTTTGTTTAAGTGATATCCGAATCCACTCACAAGTTCCTGACAATTTTTTACACTCAGTGGCATTATGCATGGACCTATAACCGTTTTAATTCCATTTTTTTTTCAAACATCTCTTTCTATTCCCAGTTTCTGCATTAGCCAAAGAGTTACCCTACCTTGTACTACCTGTTAAGGGTAAACAGGGCAATAATTAGTAGCCGTGTCAGCCCATGCCCGTGGGAGCAGTATTTTTTTTTGCCTCGTTAACTGCATTGTTTTTGCGTGCCTAAATGTTTTGAACAGAATTTTGTCTTTTGTTACAAAAATCTTACGTCCAATTTTAATATTCATTGCGGTTTCCGATGTAGCTTCGCCAAGACGAACGATGACGTTAGCGTTTCTTTTTCAGATAAAAACTTGGCTGGTAGGTATTGTTGTGCAATATGACTGAAACAAATCAACTAATGGCTAACAGAACTAAAGAAACCCACAAGAAATCAATGAGAGTTTAGTTAGTAAATTTATGTCAGTAAAATATTATTGATCATATTCTGTTAGACACCGGTTTTGCATTACAAGGAACGTTCTAATCCTGATTAAAAAAAATGAATTTTCAAATTTGAAATCATATCAAGCTAATCTGGAGCTGGGATTCAGGATATTGGCAAGATCTCATATTGACAACTTAAATTTAGAACTAATCAATGAATTATACAAGACATCTTCTCGTTCTGCATGATTCCAGATATTAGGCCCATATTCCCTATGTATCGGATATCTCCTTGTGCCTATATGCTTTTTTGCCACCTTACCAGACATGAGCGTAAATGATTTGGGCACTTTTCGCCCGTTAATGGGCGAATGATTCGGGTAATGTTAATGTGGAAATAGCTAAATGTTTTATGAAAAACAGACCTCAGAATAAAAATTAGTTTTTTTTCAATAACTATCAAATTGAGCATTTTAAATACACATGTGTATACGAAATTTCAGCTCAATCAGATACTGGGACGTGGGTGAAAATAAGCTCCCAAGATTTGTTTACAAGAAAGTGTAACTAAATAAAAGTTTGTGACTTAATATTTTTTAATGATGGTAGTATTCAATTTTTTCAAAACTATGTAACGACAACTAACACCTTAGTCTACCTGTGACCACGGACGTTGAAAAGGGACCGAAACGTCAGTTTAAATCAATTGTAAATAAATCACGAAAAAATCCGTAAAAAAGTATCATTTCATTGTGATGGATGATAAACTTAACCTTAACTTAACTTTAATACTTTGACAGGCAAAGCAAAGTTATCAAATTTTAATAGGCACCAATGTAATTGTGATGCAAAACACTTCCAAGACAGCTATTTGGATCTGTATAGTGAGTACGAAAACAAATTAACGAACTCCAAATAACGCCGAGTTAATAAATGAGATCGTTAACTTGGCAAAATCTAATCACAAGGCAAAATTAAGGAATTCCCGATAACTAATCCAGGGCAAAGCCCGGTCGTTTCGACCAGTGTTCCAATTTGTTTCTCATGAATATTAAAATCTGCGCTTGAAACTGGTGTCGGTCTCTTTTATCAAAACTTTGTAATAACTTATTTTTGATTGCTCAGGATTTGTCTTGGTAATTGTGACAAATCCGCCAGGAAAATTTAAGCATTTTTTTACGTTTTTAATTGGAGAAAACATGGCAATACTTGTAGGTATGTACTACCTACTTTGCTGCGGTAAAAAAGTTACATATTTATTGAATAATTCAGTCTATACAAATTAACATTTAATACGTTTTAAAATGTTACCTACCACAACAATTTTTCCAAAATGGATGATGTACCTTGATGTACAGCACATGTGTACAACATTATGTAACCACCACTATGTAATTTTAATTTACCTAAGATCACTTACAAGTGTTACATGTACCTTAGAAGAGCGGGCTTCTCCTAATACAAGTATTTCACTTAAAAGGAGAACCTCGACATAAATTGTAATTGACCACTTAAGTGATTAAAGAAATTTTGTATTTTTAATTTTATATTTTTTGTACATGTTGACGGAATATGTCAAGAACCAAAGTGAGCGGCTGTCATTGGTGATCCTACTTAATCTTTGGACTTTTGATGTTGGAGTCTTTCAAAGCATTTTAGCCAAACCTGCATCAGATTTGGCTAAGCTTATTTGCGACATGATTTCGGTGAATCACCATGGAAAGTCATTTGTTTCTTATTGTCTGTGGTTCCCGTTTTGTGATTGCTTGATTGTTGAGTTAATTAAGATTAGGTTACGCAGGGACTGGCATACTCTGTAAAAGTCCCTAAATTAATAAAATTTCCTAGTTGAAAAAAAAGTTGAGGGAAGTACTCGTACATACTCGTTTGCAAGTTGACTACCAGAATGTTTTTTTTGTAGTTTTTTTGAATAGTCTCCCTCAAAAAAAAATTTTTTTAACTTTGTTCAAGCAATCATTACTATAAGTCGGTATATCATGTGCGCACTAAAATATTACATTTACAAATCAACCTTAATTAAAATCTGCACATGGCGTGGCAAATAATTTGCCTACTTAACAAAACTGTTAAAAAGTAAGTGTTGTAAAATTTGTAACTGCTTTCAACAATATATTGTCATAATAATATAAAAATTGGTTGCCTGTAAAGTCGGTATACGGGCGAAAGTTTTACGTGACAACGACTTTGAGTGGTAAAATAATTTTAATGTGAACATTCATTCGTATAATATGAACCGGTGTGTATGCCTATCTCTCTCACTCTCTCTCTCTCGCTCTGTCTCTCTTGCTCTTAGGCGGGCTAACTGTGCTCGAGTGGAAGGGACGCGTGCCTTTCACTTTTTATGTTTGTCTCACTCGCTCTTAGGCGGGCTAACCATGCCCGAGTCGAAGGGACGCGTGCCTCTCACTCGCTCTCATTGTGAGCGCGGAACGTGAGCGGAGCAGCGTAACGCAGTTTCTTGAAGTGTCACCCGGCAAACGAATTTATAAGACGTTGTCACGTCAAAAATAAATATGTTTCCTTAATTAAACAGAGCTAACAGCTAAAGTTAAACGCACACAGTGCGCACCATATAATTCATTTGTTTTTCATCTGCTAGACTTAGATTTAAAAAAAAAAACAGATCAAACGGTTTTTACAGGATTTGTCTTGGTAATTGTGACAAATCCGCCAGGAAAATTTAAGCATTTTTTTACGTTTTTAATTGGAGAAAACATGGCAATACTTGTAGGTATGTACTACCTACTTTGCTGCGGTAAAAAAGTTACATATTTATTGAATAATTCAGTCTATACAAATTAACATTTAATACGTTTTAAAATGTTACCTACCACAACAATTTTTCCAAAATGGATGATGTACCTTGATGTACAGCACATGTGTACAACATTATGTAACCACCACTATGTAATTTTAATTTACCTAAGATCACTTACAAGTGTTACATGTACCTTAGAAGAGCGGGCTTCTCCTAATACAAGTATTTCACTTAAAAGGAGAACCTCGACATAAATTGTAATTGACCACTTAAGTGATTAAAGAAATTTTGTATTTTTAATTTTATATTTTTTGTACATGTTGACGGAATATGTCAAGAACCAAAGTGAGCGGCTGTCATTGGTGATCCTACTTAATCTTTGGACTTTTGATGTTGGAGTCTTTCAAAGCATTTTAGCCAAACCTGCATCAGATTTGGCTAAGCTTATTTGCGACATGATTTCGGTGAATCACCATGGAAAGTCATTTGTTTCTTATTGTCTGTGGTTCCCGTTTTGTGATTGCTTGATTGTTGAGTTAATTAAGATTAGGTTACGCAGGGACTGGCATACTCTGTAAAAGTCCCTAAATTAATAAAATTTCCTAGTTGAAAAAAAAGTTGAGGGAAGTACTCGTACATACTCGTTTGCAAGTTGACTACCAGAATGTTTTTTTTGTAGTTTTTTTGAATAGTCTCCCTCAAAAAAAAATTTTTTTAACTTTGTTCAAGCAATCATTACTATAAGTCGGTATATCATGTGCGCACTAAAATATTACATTTACAAATCAACCTTAATTAAAATCTGCACATGGCGTGGCAAATAATTTGCCTACTTAACAAAACTGTTAAAAAGTAAGTGTTGTAAAATTTGTAACTGCTTTCAACAATATATTGTCATAATAATATAAAAATTGGTTGCCTGTAAAGTCGGTATACGGGCGAAAGTTTTACGTGACAACGACTTTGAGTGGTAAAATAATTTTAATGTGAACATTCATTCGTATAATATGAACCGGTGTGTATGCCTATCTCTCTCACTCTCTCTCTCTCGCTCTGTCTCTCTTGCTCTTAGGCGGGCTAACTGTGCTCGAGTGGAAGGGACGCGTGCCTTTCACTTTTTATGTTTGTCTCACTCGCTCTTAGGCGGGCTAACCATGCCCGAGTCGAAGGGACGCGTGCCTCTCACTCGCTCTCATTGTGAGCGCGGAACGTGAGCGGAGCAGCGTAACGCAGTTTCTTGAAGTGTCACCCGGCAAACGAATTTATAAGACGTTGTCACGTCAAAAATAAATATGTTTCCTTAATTAAACAGAGCTAACAGCTAAAGTTAAACGCACACAGTGCGCACCATATAATTCATTTGTTTTTCATCTGCTAGACTTAGATTTAAAAAAAAAAACAGATCAAACGGTTTTTACCGTCATTCAATATTGCGAAAAGAACCCTGTTAAAATTGGCTCTCCTCACTCTCGAGAACGAGATATTACTGGCGATACGCAACTTACAACTCATGCCGAAGTGTGTCGATAAGTAACTTCATAAACTGTGGTGACCCAGTTCCTGGTAGTGTTGAGCTGATGCAGTTATCGATACTCTATATCTAATAAGTGTGTGTATGTCTCTCCAATTATCTGACGTCCATGGATTACACGCACACACACGCACGCACGCGCACACACACATACACACACACACACACACACACACTAATACGGTGATTGTTATTTTGGTATTATTAATAATTTAAATATATTAGTATTATTTAAAACTACTACTATTTTGTAGCTATGGCTGAGCGAAGGCACCTAACACAGGCCTAACTACACTGCTACGCCATTTTAAACTTGATTTGGGATCAGGCAGTATATTTTTAAGTATATTATTGTTTATATTAAGGTATATGCATCATGTTGGCGCCTTCGTGGACCGTGGAGACTCGTAACATAGAGACCTTAAATGTGTGCGTCAACATTCTACTCACAACTTTCTACTTCAAAATCTCTTGGGTGTTATTTGATCTTTTGTAACTTATTTTCGAGATACTGACTATGAATAAATAGTACGAGGTTATGTCAAATTATCGACTTCGAATTTTCCTATCACTAGTAGGTACCAAGTCGATAAGATGTCGTGAAGTTTTTTCTCTGCGTCGTTTCGATTCCGTCATATAAAACTAGAACCTGGGTCATAAAAAAGGAAAACGGATGATGAATGTTTAAAAGTATCGAGCCTCAGGACTTTCGGGAATTCTTTCGGCTTCAATCATGACGCGAAATGTCCGCTGATGCTCATTTGTCATTTAGGTATTGGCATAAAAATAAAAGAGAATATTTTTTTACGTCAGTATCTTTTGCGAAACAATAGCAGCCTAACTGCGCAAGAGAAGTAAAAGTACCCGTGTAAGGCAAAAAATGTAGTGTTTGAATTCAGGAAAAAATATGGTTAACTTTAAGACTTTATCAAGAAGGTGCTGTCTTTGTTTCAACACGACAACGATTTTAATGCCAAAAAAGAATTTTCAATGTAAATATGAAGGTACTAAGACTTGTCGCCATAATGCTCTTCACTTGTTGTCATAGAGTAATGAAAGAAATCGAAATGATCAGGAGTTATTTTATTGAGAACTAATGGCCGCCCGCGACTTCGTCTACGTGGAAACCCTTTATCTTCACAATCCTCTCAAAACTTAACCAAGTGTCCAATCCGGACAAATGTCCAATTACCATCTATCGGTAAGCTATGAGATGATTTTTCAATTTTAATTGGGATTGAGATGTTTTGTCGCGGCAAAAATTAGCCTATGTCACTCCCCAGTCTCTTACCTACCCACCTCCATACACAAAAAAAAAACATATTGTAACATTTCTCCGTTGCGTCGTGAAAGAAGGACAAACAAACAAACTCACTTTCCCATTTATAATATTAAGAAGATATTAGTAGAGATTCATACGGTTGTTGATATTATATCCAAGTTGGTATTAGGTACATTGCGGCATTTACTGAAATTAATTTTATCACATCATAATATTAATGTCTGCTATGATTTAGTATTTTGCTGATATTCTGTACTCATGATCCTAAATCTAAAATTATTTTTTGACACAAATTATTGTATAATTATAAACTCTACTACTCTACTATGAGGTTGAACGAGCCATACTCCACCACGCGGGCTCAGTGGGGGTTGGTCGAGTATTGTATTTTGTATGCTAGCATAATATAATTGTGACACTATTTTGATACCAGATTCTGAACATAAACAAGAAAAATACTTTGCAATCCATGAGTCAGCTGTATTTTTTTCTTCTTTCATCGTTTACGTCCTAGCAATCTTAATTAAATTAAACCAACCCCAAATGATAGTCGCCTTTTATTCATCAAAATTAAGTTACAAATTTGTCGATTTCGGTAGACGGTACCCCTGTAATATTGGAAATCTAACTCTTAAAATATTTGTTGCTTATGGTTTGGAGACGGTTTAAAATTATTTTATCGATAAGATGCTCTTACCTTTGCTTATTGAGGGAAGAAGACACTTAAGTACAATTTTCAGATTTCTTCTATTTAATAGACAACATTTCTGGGTGTGGTTGTATACTTCGGCGGAAATCGTTAAAAAAATTGCCTTTGCAAGGAAGCTGGATGCAAACTTACTTTAATTCAATTCAAAATAAAGATAAAAAGTATATTTAAAAAGGGTTTTCTAAACATTTGAAACATCCATGACGGTATAAGTTGGCGCTTTGTTCTCGTGAAATAATTAATTACAAGACAAAAATACAGATTTTCGCAAAAGTCTGAGACAGTCTTTCATTATATAAAATGAATAATAAAATCAATTTATTTTTGCTAATAGACTCACAAGTCGAACTTTTACACGTCCCAACGTATAAATTAACTCTACCACCACTTCGGGACAATTTAGGCCAGTGCTGAGAAGGAGCGGCGCAAGAAACTCAGTCACTATTGTCATTGCCTCTTTGCAAATTTGATTTACAATAATTGTGATTGTTTACATTCATCTATTTCCAATCTTTGTCATTTATATAATTAATCAATTATTTGTACACACAAAGAACTCTACAACGCCACGGAGAATTTTATCGTAGTTGTGAACGTTTTATCAGCGGCTGAGTTCTGGTAAAAAGTATAAAGCTAAGTCGAAACGCAAAGAAAAATATCAGGTATTAACCAATTCACTTGAACTTAGCATGCATCTGCTGCTATGGTACGCCTAAGATATACATGTATGGACGCTCTCTAGATACTGAAAATCCGTTCAAACTATATGGGTGATTCTACAGAGACAATAAAATTGTGTTCGCTTGAAATACGTCCTAGCTCCTCAATTTTTATATATTTCTGATAACTATATAAAAAACTTTGTGTCTTTATCTAACAGTTAACATAGGATACTTATTGATTATTTTATTTATTTTGCTTTTTTCTTGTGGTGCAGGACGTGATTGCTCACGTCCTGTCGAATGTTCGCAACGCAGGTTACATAATTCAGGTATCTTTAACAAATATTTTAATATATTCCATGCACACATAACATGATTAAATAAGTTAAGCAAATAGTAAAAAAGCAGTCACTTAAATGCTATAAAATACAATACAATATTTTAAACTTTATTCAACATTCTACAATGTTCGTTAAAAATAGTCACTCATGTAGAAATAAATTGCAAAATTGGTAAAAAAAAATGTTTTCAAGTTGCAACCATAGATTTAGAATTTTTTCGCTACGCAAAAGATGCATGAAGCGTGGGAGCGAGAAATTCTTATCAAGTTCAAACCTCCCGAGAGAAAAAGAGATAGCTAATAAAGTACCCTTATGTCATTATTTTCGTGAGTAAGAGGCCATAGAGTCCAAGTATGTTTAACGTCGCGGTGGAATTTGTGAATTTCTAAAGTAATCTTTCGATACAATTGTAAATATTGAAAAATACAATAATGGTGACGTGTTCTGTACGTGAATGTGAAGTTACAAGACGAAATAATTCGAATCAACACACTTTTCACAGGTAAATACGATTTTGATATTGGAAGTTTTCGAACCATATTTTGTGTAATTTCTGATAGTAATCGGCTCAGAAAAAGATGTTTATAATAGTATATTAATTTCCATTGATCTGTTTAAATGTATATTGCGATAAAGACAGAATTTACAAAGAAATTATGTAAAATAATAAATTGTTAGATTACGCTAGTGCTTGACAAAGCAGTGACGTCATGTCATGAGTATCGATAAAAAATACTTTAGTACAAGGTATATTGAATTCATAGACAAGTGCAAGTAATAGGAAGGATTGTGGGAAGGATAGAATACTAATATCATACATTTTCTAATGTATTCCTGAAATATAGTTGAAATTGAATAAGTATTCACATTTGGAACACATTATTTACGAAAAGGATTTCAAAACTTGTTAATCTACTATTATAATTTTTCTAGGTTTCCAAGCAATCCAGCATTGCGTGAAAAATGGATACGGATTATAGACAGACCAGATTGGACTCCAAATAAGAACTCTACTATCTGCAGCAAGCATTTTGAGAGCAAATGTTTCATACAAAGGCAACATAGGCGTGTACTTATGAAAGACATAATACCTACATTATTTGTACCTGTAAGTATGATTTTTGGGACTCATATTAACTAATATATAATGTAATATGTGTAGCTATAGAACATGGTGTACAAATTAACACTATTGTTTTACTAACATTAGGATAAGAACACCTTGTTAGTAACACTTATGGATGCAAATCTGAAATAAATGATTTACTATTACTATTATTATTATTTACAGATTCAACTGCCACGAAGGAGACCGGTGTCTTCTTATGTTAATAGAGACATTACGGAGGCAGTAACTCCGCCTCCGTATAAGGAACCAACGCCTGGGCCCTCAAATGTAGTACTCACTCCTAGAAAAATAAAATTGATGAACAGTAATGCACGTCTAAAACAAAAAATACTCGAAAAAAACAGAGTTTTAAGAAATTTGAAGGAAAAATCCAAAAGGTTGACTAAACGTCTTCTAACTTTACAGGAGATTGTCAAGGAAATAAATAATAGACCAGGACTTGAAAATCATCGCAACGACGTTGAGGTCGCATGCCGCAACAATTTACTGCAAAAAATAGTAAATAGGGTAAATGGAAGAGCCACAGGAAAAATAAGTCAAACGGCTAAGTACGACGAAGAGTTAAAGAAATTGGCTTTAACTATACATTTTTACAGTCCTAAGAGCTATGTTTACATTAGGGATAAATTCGATCTGTGTTTACCACATGTTAATACTCTATAAATCACTCAACACAATTTCCGAAATTGCTAAAAAACAGATGGTGTACGTTAACCTGACTTTTGATGAAATGAAAATAAGAGAAGAGACAGAATTTGTGGGCAAAAAACATTATGGATACGTAAATGTAGGAAACGACTTGTGTGGTGATGAGATAGAAGTTGCTAAAGAAATTATTGTTTTTATGGTAGTAGCTGTAAATGGCTACTGGAAATTGCCTGTTGGTTTCTATCCGGCTAAAAGTTTCACAGCGAGTGAAAAATCAAGATTATTAAAAATATGTCTCGATTTATTAAAAGAAGCAAATTGTGAAGTAGTTGCTATAACTTTTGACGGCATCGCATCTAATCTTGCTATGGCCCAATCACTTGGCGCATCTTTGATTAAGCCACCTTATAAACCATATTTTATTTATAATGGCAGAAAGTACAATATCTTGTTTGATCCGTGTCACCTAATTAAACTGATTAGGAATTGTTTTGCTGACCAAAAAATATTGTATGACAATATAGGGCGCAAAATTGAATTTCAATTTGTGGAACAGCTGCAGTTGTTACAAAAAAATGAAGGTATTCATCTCGCAAATAAATTATCAGCGCGTCACGTTGATTTCCGAACCCAAAAAATGAAGGTCAGATTAGCTGCTCAGTTACTTAGCAGGTCAGTGGGTGTTGCTATAGATGTCTGTGAAAAGAATTTACGATATGCTGAATTTCAGAATTCTGAGGCAACCGTTCAGTTTCTATATAATGTAAATGATATTTTTGATATATTCAATTCTCCAAATTTTAACAACCGTGGGTTTAAAAAGCCTCTATGTCCAAGTAATAAAGCGGAAGTTTTTAGTAAAATAGATGAAGTTTACGAGTATTTTCAATCACTCAAATGTGAAAATGGTAGATTTGTTATAGATACGCAGAGACGTCTTGGTTTTTTGGGATTTATGAACAATATTATTTCTCTGAAATGGATATATGTCAATTACATAGAGAAGGAGTACTTGAAATTCCTTCCTGTGTACAAATTGTCACAGGACCATTTGGAAACATTTTTCGGTGCCATCAGGTCAAAAGGGGGATTCAATAATAACCCAACCGTAAAAAACTTTGTAGCAGCGTAAAAAAGATTGATTTGTCATACTGAAATAAAAATAAGCGACGGTGGCAATTGCTTGGAATTATAAAAAATTGCAGTATTGTCTACTAGCGCCATGTCCACAGTAGATAAAATTAATAGTTCATCAAATTATAATAAAATTTCCAAAGAATTGTTGGAGGACAGTAATGATGCCAGTAGTCAAAATGAAGGAATGGATTTCGAAGAGGAAATAGTATTATTAGACAATGCTGCTTCACTTTCTCAAATGTCTATGGTGATTGTTACATATGTGTCAGGATTCGTGATAAAAAGAATAGCTAAAAAGATTAAATGTGATGTATGCGTACAAAGTTTAATGTCAACATCTTCTGATACATTGTACAATTCATTGATAGTTAAGAGGGATTATTCAAAAACGAATAAAGGCTATCTCATATACCCATCTAAAGACGTAATTACATTATGTAGTATTGCTGAAAAATATTTTAGAGAAAATATGAAGAAGAAAATAATGACGGATTTGGTTTTTGCTAAATGTGTGTTGAAAGTTTTACATAATGTACAGTCACTGTTCAATAATTTACAAACTCATATTTTAGATCAAGACCCTTTAGAAAGTCACAGATATCTAATTATGAAAGCTATAATTGAAACTTATTTTGATGTCAGATTAAAGCATGAGAATAAATTGTTAAAATTGAATAGGGAAACGTTACGAACACAATTAAACAAAACTGTAATATTTCTTAGGCAATAAATAATTAATCAAAAGTAAGGTGTTTTAATTATTTGTACATTTAGTATTAATTATTGATTTGGCCGAATCGTCTCCACTACGAGTATATTGACAGAGCATTGCTGTAAAATGAGACAATCAAATTTGGTGAATTCTATTTTCTCATCGCCGCTAGTAAAAATAAATTATTTACTAAGGCTCAAGGATTTGAATCAAAATCTTGGTTTATAGTTAATTAACAAATTAATTACCAATAATCAACTTCTGACTGACCATTTACGCAAACCTAACTTTCTTATACAAGCTATTAATATTTAAAAATTGTACTTATGACGTTTTATTGTTTATTATAATGTGACATCTAATGTATGGAACGATTTTGCTGGCTTAAAATCATAACATTAATAAAATTTCGTATAAATATTGCTGCACAGATTTCGAATAGCCCAGCAAATCCTGCTTTGCTCAAAGAAGTTTGTTAAAATAATAAACAAATCACGAGCGTCTTTGAGTAGGTAAAGATTTCTTATGTGCCTGCATTGCAGTAAAAGATTTTTATATTATATTGTTATCTTGATGTGTTTTGCTTTCTGTATAAAAATGCCTACCAACTGAAACAATCGATAATGTAAAAGTATGGCATATTTTGCCTGGACAACACTATTTTTAACTCACACATAGACATTCACCAACACATGAAAAAATATTTTTTCGTCACATCTCCATGTCGACTTCGTGTATCTTGTACATTCTAAATCTATGGTTGCAACTGAATTTTTTATCTCTGGCAACCCTTTAACGTAATATGTCATTGTCAGTGTCGGCCATATTTCGGACGGTGAATACGGTATCGAGAAAAATAAAGTTTCAACTGCATTCTACAACATTGTCAAAGTTGATACGTCACCACTGTACTAAACTAAACAAAGCATGTAACTGATTTATGAATGTGATTTCCTTATGGCCTTACAAATTTGTTGGTTTATTAACAAAGTCAAGAAAATAAAATTTTTAAACCCTCAAATTTTGTTCAGGTTTTTGATTTTTAAGTTAAAACTCACTTCTGTAGAACTCACTTCTGTCGATATAGTTTTCTACAGAAGTGATGCTTTTGTATAGAAATGATGGTATGCGCTTATGCTTATAAGATTGGATCTTTCAAAAGAAATATTCACTGATTATTAATCTATCAAACGTAAAATGCTGTTTTCTATTGAAGTTTCATTAATCTATGCACTGTGTCGCTATTTGATAGACTTTACCTACAGGAGTGACTAGTAAGACATGATTTAATTTGCGCACACCTCAAATCCGTAATAGAATATATGTAGAATGCAAAGTGCCTAATTTGAGAACCATGCACTTCCAAAGTGATGGGCCTCCATCACAGTATAGAACTTATTTCTATACTCTATGTTTTTTTTATCGCAAAATATTTAAGCAAGGAACTTGGTGCAGATAAAATTATACGGCGCTTTAGTGAGATCGGACATGGAAAAGGGGCTCCTGAAGGCATTGGAGGATGCATCAAATGAACACCTGATGAATTTGTAGCGACCGGTGCCGATATTCCAGATTTTGAAGCGTTGGTAAATAGTTTACAAAAAAAATGTAATGGTATAATCATTTTTCCAATCGACGATACTCATGTTGATAACATCTCTTATATACTCAGTACTAGTAGGTACAACAAGGCGATTTACTGGTACTCTATCAGTTCACCAACTTACATGGAATAAGACCAATCCTGATATTTTGCATGCCAGACGATTAAGCTGCAGTGTTTGTAAAACAAATCAAATTTGCTCACATTATGAAATTGGACTTATTTACGTTACTAACAAAAAAAACAAGTAACTAATTACACCAGCTTTGGAGACATCAGCTCACTCACGGTCGGGGTCGCACAATCAAATTATGAAGAATCGAATAGCAACAGCCTCACGTGCAACGATTTTTGTCGAAAATGCTATGGTTTTGATAGTTCATCTGATGAAGAGAATTTTGAAACCAGGAAACAGATACCCCTTAGAGAAAACGTTATCAATAATTAATGTTTAGGCGGTAAGCTACAGGGTCTGTCAAATAATACATCGTCAGAAGATGAAAATATTTTCTAATGTTCGTTTTCAATATTACCTTTTTATGTTCTACAGGAAAGTAACGATAAGGTCACATCTGTAGGAAATTCTTGTCCATTTTTCAGATTGTATGTTTAATTATTTTGATTATTTGCAGTAGTACTATTAATAAATTAATATCAAAAGCAGCGAAGACTGATGTACTTTTTTATTTTATTCTCAAAGTTTATTGGTTTTATGAAAGACTAGTGGCCGCCCGCGACTTCGTCCGCGTGGAAAGCCTTTATCTTAAAAATTCTTTATGAATTGTAGCCTATATGTTATTCTGATGTATAAGCTATATTGTGGTAAAGTTTCATTCAAATCCATTCAGTAGTTTTTACGTGAAAGAGTAACAAACATCCATACATCCATACATCCATACATCCATACATCCATACTTACAAACTTTCGCCTTTATAATAGTAGTAGGATTATGTCACTTATGTCGAAATTAGAATCACTCGTGTCGAAGTGATAATACTAAAATAGGCACATATTTCTCATAATGTTAATGATTGATCACTGATTCTATTTTTAAGGTGATAATTACATTATAATTACTTACAATAAGACAATGAAAAGCTGATTTTGTGAAATTTATAAAGTATTTTATTTTTTTATCACTCGGTAGAATGACCCATATAATACACATGCCAAAAGAAGCGCACCAAGCGCAGGTAATGCATTATACGCTCATAACGAACCCCGCATCGGTTGAATAACGCTTGTTAGTCGTGAATTTATTTGTGTTCTTTCGAAAATTTGCATTTCCGCCGTCGACGACTGAATAACAAAATTATTCGCTTCCGATGGCTTTGTTCAGATACGATATTTATTAGTCTCTGCAGTATCTGTTGCAGTTTGTGTTTTTGTTTTTTGTTCGCTCTACGCTTGAGGAGAGGTGACGTAATAAAAACAAAACAAAATTTTTCATTTACTTCAAATTTGGGTACAGTGAAATATCTGACAGGTTCTGAAAACATAACCCTATTAGTAAAAAATGAAAAAGTATGTACGCTTTAAAATCTAAATTCAATTTAATATGAGTTTTGGATATATAACAATTTCATTTCTAAACTTGTATCCTCGTTTCGTTAAACTTTTCAATCTATTTAAACATCGGAACACTAAGAGCATTCATGAATCCCATCAGACAATATATTTCGAAACAAGTGTCCCAATAAAACAGTATCCGCGCTAAGTTCCCGTAATGCCACATTTCCCGGGAACGCTTTATACGCGGTACACGTCCCGGCTAATATTCGGCGGGACTCGGTGTCCCGGATCGATTTTCGTTATTATTCTTACAAAACTTTGTTTTGGGAGCGGGCAAATTGGCCGGATTGGAGCTATTTCTGGCCATATCACATGTTTATGGAACACTAAACGTTTGGCTGCAATATTTGGACTTGCACATTAGTATTCTGGGATAGAAAACGAAGAAAAACTTACGTACTATCCAGTATACGTACTGGCAAGAAATTAGTAGCTCTAAAAGAGTTTCATGTGACTTGCGTTAGACGCGTGCGTGTCAACTGGTCGCTCTTTGAACTGGAGGAAAGTTGGAGTAATAATTTAAACTCCTCTAATTTACTTTCTGATTGGTTCGTTTGTAAGTTACAGTACCTTACACTTCTACTACAAAATAACTACGCTGCGATTATCACTTGTTTAAATATAAGCTGGCCAATTAAAAGTCAATGACATAACAAAAAGGGGGCATACGTTTAAAATTAGTTGCATATGATATAAACAAGGGAAAAATACTACATGTTTATTTCGCAGTGGAAGGGTTAGTTATTTTTGGCCTAAAATCTGTAGATGCTGGTATAACAGGTTTTTCATAGTGAAAATCGTGATAATAATATAATTACGAGTAGTTTGAAGCTTTAAAACTTAATATTATTTTAAATATTGTGAAAATGGTTTTGAGTGGGTTGCAATTCAGTTAACAGTAAAATTGCTTAATTGATATACTTTTGAAAGGAACGAAGCAGACTATAAGCAGACAATTATTCAGTATCACAATAACAAACAGCACGCTTTTAGAATCGACGCCGCTTAGCTGCCCATTAGCAACTTGATTTTTTTGAACTGGCAATGTAATAAAATAAAAACAATAATAAATGTGTTTCAAATATTGGTTAAATCTAGCTAACTGGCAAATTATTTATTATTAAAATATTAAATTATATTTAAAACAGTTCTGAAAACGGTGCAAAGTAATTAATTACAAGGTTATTGATACTTTTTATTATTTAATTCCAAAAAAATACGTAGTGAACTTATTTCCTTCAAATAAACCACGAAACATTAATTAAAATAGTTTCCAAGATAATATCCTAGAATTTTATTTGTTAAGTTTTTTTTGCGTTCACAACGCTATTTTTTTTTAATTTTGAAAAGACAACACTTAAAAAATTCTTTTTGGCTCCGGTCATCGGGAAGGATACGAACCCCCGACCTTTGGAAGTCCGGTCCAATGCTCTGACCACTGAGCTACCGAGAACCTTAATGGAGTCGTTGAATTTTGTAAGTGCTTTTTAACGCTTTGAGCCAGCGTATGTTTCATCAATGATTGTGGGAGACACCCTCAAATCACCCGAGAGAAATATTTTTACAAATATTTGACAATCGGTTAAGATGAAACAGGCTAAAATTTTATTTCTTTTTTTTTGCGTTCACAGCGCTATTTTTTTAATTTTGAAAAGACAACACTTAAAAAATTAATATCCTAGACCGAAATTAATATCCTAGAACTTAAACATAATTAAGCACAAATCGGAAAGGATAATGAATAATATTCGCGAATACATGTCCAGTTTTTATTCCAACCATCCACTTCTTGTATCAATGCATCCCAACTACTGTAAGCCAGCGAGCGTCTCAAATAATTCTGAATGAACCCATATACGGTTATCCGTCCCGCATACAGTGGGATCTGAAAGTAATCTGTGCTGCGAACCATGCCCAAGATTTATACCCTACGCCGGCAGATAAAGCTTAGTTTTGTGCAAGCATGCCTAAATATTTAAGCACATAGTGGGCGTAGCATGAGCAGCGGCAAATGGTCTAAAGAAAGAATTAGGGTTAAAAGTAAAATTTTGTAACCATTATTTTTTTTATGCTATTTTGGAACGCAATCCCAGAAATAATAGCAAAAACCAATACCAAAATGAAAAAGTTCTGTTATATCACAATCCTTATTCTAGTAACCCAAGGTCACAGATTACTAAATAGTTACTACGTAACCAAGGTTGTCAGGGAAGAGATCGCTACAAGCGATAAGACCGATAAGAAGATAATTTGTACATCTTTCTTCATTATACTTGTCTGTAATTTTTGTTTTGTGTTGTGCAACAAAGTGTTAATCCAACTATCTATCTATTCTTAAAGTCACGTTCGCACTAGGCGACATTAGTCTATAGAAATCAACATATACCTATACTTATTATGGCACGAAACGTCAATGGACATCACACGGCACGATGGCAGCTTAAAAGACGATCGCTCAACTTCGCTCAACATTTACGAGTAGAGATTTTATGTTCCCAATTTAAAAAAATGATGAATTAATAAATATGCAAATAATATTATACTTTAAATAGGCAGTTTATTTTTCCTGCAGGCTTCTAAATAAAAGGTTGAGGGTGACGAATTAATAGGATTTGTCATATACAGCAACAGGGTTTTGAAAGATTAACGGAATTTGCTAAGAACCATTCAGTAACGTAGCAGTAAAAACATTTTCAACCGATACAAAATCCAAGGCTCTATAGTACCATCTTTCGGGAATCCGTCGCTTTCAACAAACTCATGGCAAAGACGCAACAAAACCGTACAAATCGCCCATCAAACCGCCATAATTTCGCTAAACTAAATCTTATTGATCCTATTTAATTAAAACACTAAGTTTCAGGCAACTCAAAGGCAGACGGAGATTATCTACTTACGTAATCTCTGTACGAACTGTTTCGGAGTATCAACCAAATGTAGTGTGCTCGGATTAGGCGAGACGCCTGCAACGAGAGTCTGAGTTTGCTTACTTTCAATAAGGAAATTCAGCATTGCTTTGGTTTAAAATACATTCAGATACTGTTTGCAAATATTCTTTATGAAGTACTTTCATCCTCCTTTTATTCTTTTTTTTTTAATATAATGTAATGAACTTGAAAAAGTGTTATTTTTATTGAAGTAAGACAAAGCAGCATTACGTTGTCAATGACGACCACTTTGGTTACATGGTTAAGAACTACTATTAACCAAGAGGTTGCGGGTTCGATCCTCGCACTGTACAAACATTTGTGTGCATGAACATGTCTGTTTGCACTGGTCTGGGTGCTTTAGGTATTTATTGAGGTTTATTCGTAATACCACTGTTGATTCTGATATTTGTAACACAAGTGATTTAGCTTCATAACACGGAGTCAGATAAAAGTATGTGATGTTGTTGTATATGAAAAAAATATATATATGCTATCGATTTTATTTGCAAAATGTATGGATATATATTCCACGCAAAGTCGTCACATGACGTCCAAAAGCGAAATCCAGGCTGTTCACTTGATTAATTTAATTAATAAAGTACTTTTTGAATGCACAACACATTTTAATTTCATTCAGCGAAACTCAGAATCCTCTGAACTAAAACGTACCTGCCTTCAAGCATGACGAAAATAAACGTAAAAATTTGAGAAACTTGAATATTTCAAGTGGCATTAATAAAAACAGACTCTGGCGATCAAAGCAAATGAATTTTAAGTGCATTGACTCGTGAACGTCGATGGAACGAACGAACGACTGAACGGAGTAGGTGAGTACTTACCGATTGAGTGTTACTTACAGTTCAAAATTTACCAGTTAATGACTGTGTAGTGTGCACTTGTGGCAAATCATTTTACTTGTACGAACACTAGTATTTCCATGTTTGATGTTAGCACAACCAGAATATGACTCATACGGTAAACAAATCTATATTGTTTTACGTGACCTCATGTTTTTCACGCTTTACGCTTCTTCACCTTATCCTACTATAGTATTATGAACGCGAAAGTTTTTCTGTATTTACGTTTGTTACTCTTTCACGTCAAAACTACTCGTTCATTTGCCTGAAATGACAATGACTGATTTGTATGGACGATTGGTGAATCGCCTTCGACTTCGCCTTCGAAAGGTCTAGGTCCCCATAGTCCCCATGGTCCCAATATAGGAGACAAAACAACATAATACTTATACAACTATAATTATTTTTTAGTCCTGAAATATATTTTTATCTATCCTTGATCCCATATAACTTCGTCTCGACTGAGTTTACTGACCTCATCCAGTAATATAAATTATTATAAACATTTTTATGTAGGTCCAACTGACAAAGTTTGGTCGTCTGCCACCTCAAAAAAGGCACCATTTTTTGCAAACACCTTTGGAACATGATAATAATAATAATAATAAATCTTTATTTGCATAATAAAAATGGTATTTGTAGGTGGTACAATAAAATAAGCATTTTAGCAGATTAGCATGCAAATTTAAATTTTACATGAATAAAATTAAATTATTAAAAATAAAAATATGAATAATAATAAAATAGATTAAAACCTGGAACAACATATTATAAGGTACTTTTTATCCCCTGAAATTTCTCAGGCAGGTTGTATGCGGGTAAATTCGTAGGACACAGCTAGTAAGTTAAACAATATATATACCAAAATTAAGTGCCATTTTGACTTTCGGATCTAGCTAAAGTAGATTACAAATATTTGTTCAACAATAATATTTTTGGCAGATATTTGATGAATGCTTGTTTAGGAATAAACTAGCATTAATCAAATATCTGTAGGTAAAATAAAATGCACTTAGTACATATTGAGGTGAAGTTCAATCCCGAAACTTGAGAGTTGGTAATCTAAACGTTTTGCTGCAAAACTGAGTTAGCAAAACTAATATCTTGTTCAAGTGCTTAAATTTTATGATTTAATGCGAATCCGAAATTGTATCTCGCTATTCAGACCACTAGAAAATCGAAACTCTGGAGTCTTTTAAATAATTAACATTGCTTTATGATATACATATTAAATGAACATTAATAATAAATAATTATATTATAATTACATATTATGTGTAAATTATTTTTATATTATTAAAATTTAATTTTGGACACATATATTTGTTGCTTATGTTCATCATATTATTATTATACTAATGTTAATATGACTTAAGCACCAAACTCCCTCTTCCTGTAAATAATAATATCCTTGATCCAAAGGTTTTCTGGAAGAGATTGCTCTTAGCGATAAGACCGCCTAAATTGTGCATCTTTATTTTTATGATTATTTTGTGTTGTGCAATAAAGTATTCTCTATCTATCTAATATCTATCATTTGACGAATTATACTGCATTATTGATTTCAAACTTATCTTTAATTAAAAGTAATTGCTGTTCTCTGCTGATTGCGCTCTGACCTGATGATGAAACTGATTGCGCTCATTTTTTTAATTTTTATTCATTCATGACGGTTAGCAAAACTTCTACCTGGTCCACCAGTTGTTCAAAATATAGTTTCTAAATTAATATCGAAGCATTGGTTTACCACCTTTCGGTGAAAAGTTTAAAGCGAATTCAACAAAACATATAGGTAATAGTCCAAAACGTAAACTAAACAGTGTAAACTACAAATGTAAATCCAGCGCCATCTATTGACCAACAAGCGCACTCAAAATGGAAAACGGACAAACTTTAACAATATTTTAGTAGCAGCATCCAATACGGTGTCCGCATCGCGAACGCCCTGAATAGAGTTACGCTCAATACAGTAATTTGCATTCGGGGCGTTGCTTGTTTTGAAAATGGCGATTGGGAGGACAAAATACGGTTTCAATTTTCCATTCAATATCGCCTGATCGATGATGCCGGCCAGCCGATTTGAATCTGAGAAGCAATTATTTGGGAAATAAGCTTTTCGCATTAGCTATTGTCGAGGCAGGACTTGTTGGAAAAGTTTAAAATGTATAAAAAGGGATAGCTTTCGGTCCAAAATGTAACGAAATTTTAAACGATTACCAGCTTCATGTGCAAACAAATACCGTCTTTCTACAATATACATATAAGATCCGCACACTGTTTATCCAGTGACTAAACTTTTTGTATCACTGAAGCATGTTTAGCACTTAAAATCCTATTTCATACATTGTTTAAGTTAGACAACGACTGTCTCGTTGGTGTTGTGGCAAACTTTCTGCCTTACATCCAAGAGGTCCTGGGTTCGAATCCCAGGTCAAGCCAAAAATAAGCCGGTGGTCCTGCGCCTGATCTCTCTCCGGTCATGTCGGATTGCCGTCTCACCGAACTTTGAGAGTGATGGAACAGTGAGTGCTCCAGTGTATTGCGCTTACACTTGTGCACTATAATATCTCCTGCGAAGTTGGCTGATCTCTGTTGAGATTGGCCGCCGTAGTCGAAATCAGTCAGGAGAACTATTAAGTTAGACGAGCTAGACACCTAGTTTATCTAGAGCTTAACATCAGAAGTTATATCGAGTTGACAAAATATGTATGTTAATCAAGGTATTTATTTATTTGTTTACATATAAACGATTTTACAAAGATTTATTACATTATTAAGTTGAAAAGGAACAAATTAATTTCTAACAATTAATTATAGTATTCTCATGTCCGCCATTTTCCCGCCATTTGACATAAAAATCCAAACATTCCGTTTCGCGGACCTATTAAGATTCGAATTTATGTTTCAAATTTTCTTCAAGATAAAAAAATATGCTACCTGCTTAGAAACATTTTTTTTCTATGAATTGATTGAATGACAAGTAAATGTAAGCACTTTGAACGTGGTTAACGACTCACTATCAAAAAAACATTATGTGGTGTACGAAATGCTAAAATCCTAATGCTAAATCCTGGTCAAGGCCCTGCCTAATATTTTAGAGGTCGATGCAGATCATTGATTTTCTATTCTTCTGTAGTTAGACGGTGACTGACTATAAAAAATCACTCGTTGCACAGCTGTCAATATCGTGATTTTATTTAAACAGTTGTATATACTTTTTGTATACAAAGAAGGTAAAATTAATAATATGGTAAAATATAAGGTAAGGTAAAATTACGCTTAATAAGGTATGTACCTTATTGAGCGTAATCTCATAAACAGCGTAACGTTGTACGAACTGGACTGAAAGGCAAAAACCATTAAGACAGCATTTAATTAATTTGTCAATGACTTCAGCATCACGAAATATATTATCTATACAAGTAGCTGTTGTTAGAGTCAATCTCGTTGGTTTGTCCAAGAGATTTAAAGAGAAAAAAAAATCTTTTTTTTTTCAGTATATTTTAAATTATGGTCTTGTCAATATTAAAACAAATGATTTAATGGCCAAAATGCCAGCTTTGCGATATTTAATTAAAACGTGATGTGTTACGTTGTTTTTGACACGAAAATTGGAAGGGACACACTCGTATGAAACCGCCTGCACTTTGTCGCTTTTGTGACTTCAAAATATTTTTTCATAATTTTAAAATGCCGGACGATGATTTTAATTAAAATTGCTTGTTGCAAAGCCGAAAACAATTCAGTGTAAAATAATGTTCCTTTTTAAAAGAGTAAATACATAAAATTTTATGGTGTTATTTGGGAAATTGATAGGGAGTTTATTACTTTGCCATTCGCTGCCCCCGAATCCAAATAACAGATCTTATAAAAGCATATGCGTTACGTGGTAGAGTTTAAATATTTTTATGTCAACCCCAAATCGTTCTGCAATTATCTTTACCCAATTGAAAATTTCACGTCACATTTGCATAGAACACAACAACATGTGTGCTCAACAAATTACCATATACAAAACTGGACAGAACATCGCGTAAAAACTAATCCAGGTTGCCGAGCGAATGATTAACGACCTATCTGGCAACACTGGTGGACTAATTTGAAAAATAACAGTTACCCCCAACGCGAACGCGTAATAATGGTTGCAAACATCCATTATGGTAAAAGCAGTGTTAAAAATAGTGGCTCCTGCTGTAGCAGCTTCGCCTCATTTTTCTTGGGCTTTTGACGGAGATGTAGAGTTTTGGCGGAAGTGGTTTATGCCTATTTTCATTTGTGGACATGATTGTTAATTTTATTTATTAAGTATTGTTTTAGCCGTCTGTAGGCACCTATTTGGTGACGACTTGGGCCCACCTCTCTGGATGCATCCTGCAGATGTGACCTGCCCACTTCCACTTCAATTTTGCGGTTTTGTTGCCCACATCAGCGATACCAGTCCTGGAGCGGATGGTAGTATTTCGGATCTTATCACTCCGTTTTATACTTAACATGCTATAAAAAAGTATTGTTTTCGTTCACAATGCTATTTTTTAAATTCGACCCAAAAAATATTTTCGGCTCCGGTGATCCTCCCTGAAGACCGGAGCCGAAAATAATTTTTAAGTGTTATGTCTTTTAGAATGATTGTTACTATAAAAAAATACTCAACTCGATTAGTTTGTAATTTTAATATCAATATTAAGCCTTCTGTCGTACTTGCCTTTTTCTTTTCCTTCTTTTTCTGTCCTCTTCCTGAATAGTGAGATACAGCTTAAAGCTCTTAAATTAATTAAAATAATTTAACGCAAAAGTATAAAAGTAGTTATTTGGTGGCGTGGTCGTCCCACTATCGCATGTGAAAAGTGGTAGATTTCGATCTAGCATCATAAAGACTGTCAAAGCAAAATTATGCCTATTGGACTTTGGTTTCCAACCATAACGCGCGGTCGGTAAGAAGCGGTCACTGTAAGCAAAACCTAATCGAAATCTCCGTCGAGGGCACTACGCTCGAGGTTGTCCAAGAGTACGTCTACCTTGGGCAAGTACTACAGCTCGGTAGAGACAACTTCGAGCGGGAAATCGCCAGAAGAGTGCAGCTTGGCTGGGCAGCATTTGGGAAATTGCGTCATATCTTCACGTCGACCCTGCCGCAGTGCCTAAAAAGCCGGGTGTTTAACCAATGCGTATTACCAGTCATAACCTACGAAGCCGAAACGTGGAACATGACAGTTAAGCTGGCTCACCGACTACACGTCACTCAGCGTGCTATGGAAAGGTCTATGTTGGGTATCTCATTAAGGGATAAGATCCGGAACGAGGTCATACGACATAAGACTAAGGTAACTGATGTTGTCCAAAAATGTAGCAAGATGAAGTTGCAGTGGGCTGGCCATGTCTGTCGCAGAACCGACGAGAGGTGGAGCAGGAAGGTTCTTGAATTGAGACCACGCTTAGGTAAACGTAGTGTGGGACGCCCCCCGGCTAGATGGACAGACGACCTGAAGAAGGCAGCTATTAGTGACTGGATGCAAAGGGCGGGAGATCGTGCGCTGTGGCGCTCCTTGGGGGAAGCCTATGTCCAGCAGTGGACTGTAACAGGCTGATATGATGATGATGATGATGAATAGAAATCTGTTGTATTAATATGTCATCGATAGCGATGAATTTGAGATGTTACCGAAGACTCATAGGTTACTCGGGTTCATGGGGTAGGTTTTCAGGCAATTAAATCCGAACACTTACCGAACCGACTGAAGAAAACCGAATGCTGAATGTCGCAATGATTGACCGTATCTAACGACAAATCCCGAGCCACGATTCCGCTCACGTTCGGTCACTTGCTTTTCACTCAGTGACGTCACGGCGTTCAAACAGTTCCATTACATTAAATGATCAAATGAGAAACTAATTATCGGAATCAATGACAAATATATCATTATATACGCTCTTCTAGCGATACGATACCAATGTATTTAACAGCAAGTCGACGACGCGACACAACGCTGATGGCTGATATTCGCTAGTTGGCGTTGCCGCTCCACAACTAACACTCTTTTACACTTTGTTGCAACTGGAGGTTATTGCTCTACCAGCCGGACATTGACTAATTTGTTTTTAAGGTACCGCAGTGAAGTATTGCGCTTTGGTCAAGCCGGGGCTTGGTAGGGAGTAAAATTTTAGTACGCGCTACAATATTTTTCCGCAGCAAAAAATTTTTAGCGCATACTAACATGATGGTGTATTGTTTTTTAATTAACGCTAATAAAAAAACGAATGAAGCCATTTTATTGAACTCTCCTTTATTGATGACCCTATGATAAAAGCCTGTTTTAAGTGCAGTGAATTTAAAAATATGTTAAATAAATAATAGTTATTTTTTATACAAGAGTACAAAGTTGCTTTTTAACCGCGTGTTCAAGTTCAATCAAAAGAGCACGAGGTGAAAAATCTTTGCACTCGAGTGCAACACGTAACTTTTCATTCCACCTCAGCGAGGAAATGACTAAATGCAAATGAAACCGTTGACTATCACAAGATAGCTACTTTTATTTCAGTTAAGGTATTAACTACTACAATATGACAGGTAAGTATTACAGAATAATCTTTAAATTATAACAAACTTAGGTATAATTAATAAAAATTGAAAGTACAATACATGCTACAGTTATTTAAATTGAGTGTAATATTTTTGTTGGGTACTGCAATGTTGGTGTTAGTCCCTTGTGTACTGTTTTTCGAGTGATTGCTTTCTTGTTCTCTGATAATTCTATAAAATATGCCAAAACGTTTTCTGCGAAAGTTTTGGCTCCTTTTGCTAGTCGCCACGTGTTGAACATGACGTATTGTTTTAAATACTTCTCGCGTGACTGTTGAGGGAGAAAGATCATTTGCGCATTATTAACAGTTTCAGTCAATTCTGTTGGCGTCAAACAAACTTCCTCGTCGCTAGAATCACTCATTTTAGATTTTTCACTTGTTTTCAAGTTTCTTGTTTTTAATATAAGGTTTAATAATGACGTGAAAAAATGCCGCGTATAGAACCGCCAACAAAGCAAATTGAAAAAAGAACACCAAGAAGGTTCCGAGTTTGAGTTTTTAACAAATTAAAAAAATGTTGTATGATATATTTGGCACCATAGAGGTAGCAATAAATAGGTTAAATGATTTTTTTAATTCACAAACTTGGTGCACACGATGTTCTAAATTCAAATTTACTTTAACCTCTAGTGAATAAAAACGGCTTTTCCACTCAGATATTCAAGAGCAAAATGACTCTTTCCGAGATGGTGGGATGAAAATTGTTTTAACAAACACACCAATTACCTAGCCCCATACTAAGCGTTAGCTTGTGCTTAAAAAATTAGGTTAAGGTTATATGCATTAAAAAATCTGATGCACTTTATATGCAAACGACCAGTTTAGTTCCCTAAGTTCAAAATCAAATGAATAACTATACTTTTCGCATGAATAGGCAATTATAATTAATGCCTATATAATATACCTATAGTCATCACGCAAAGTTTACAGAACAGATGAACCATTTCTCGCATGGCCACTCTTCACAAAACACACACACACACAGGACATAGCAAAGACGAGAAGAATCCAATTTTTTAGGAATACATTTTAATAAATTGGCAAGAGTAATGAAAGTGATCCAAACGATTCCGCTCCAGTTCGATATGGAAGTTAATTGGATAGGTTGGGGCTTGAATCTGTAATTGGAAGATTACAGGTTCGATTCTCTGTTTGAGTTTCGAGACAATGTTGACTGCTATTTTAATGAATGTACTATTCAAATTATTTTCAATCGATTCAAATGTTAACTAACTATTTTTTTATGGGCAGTGGGTGTTTACATTTACCACACTTGTCCATTACAAGACAACGTATAATATGTCTCCTAGCGAATTTCTTCCAGGCCAATCTTAACAGACATCAGCCAACTGCGCAGGATTTTATAGTTTACAAGTGTGAGTGCAATACACAGGTGCACTCACTGCTCCTTCACTTTCAAAATGTTCGGTGAGACGGTAATCCAACGTGACCGGAGAGCGCAGGACCAACGGCTTAACCTTCGCATGACTTGGGTTTGGAACACAGGACCTCTTGGATTTAAGGCATAAAATTCGCTGACAGAAACAAATGATAATAAATAAGAAAACACAGTTTGTATTTAAGAGTAGTTTTTAAATGATTTACAACACTTTGATACATAAATAAATTATGTTACTTTAAATGAGAACAATGAATCTAAAACTCTTTACTTCGATCCGTCAGAAAACCAATATTTTTGTCGGTCACGCTCCTTTATTTGATTTTTTATTACTTCATCAATTTTCCGTGTTATAAATAAGCCCAATAGTCAATCAAGAAAATTGTTTACGTAAAAAATAAATTAATAAAGTATTGTGTCTTGAACTTCAGAAGGGATATTGGAAATTGGAAAATGGAAAGAAATACTTTCTTCACTCTTTTTAGTTAGTGCTTAAAACGTTGTCTAGAAGAAAATACAAAATACTTTTGTGTTCTTGTTAATTGACTTAATTTAATTTGTACTTGTAATCAGACAACAGTTGACGTTTCGTTATTATTTCAATTATAAGAGACAACAATTCGTAAATTGCAATTTGATGGATATATAGAAAAAACGATTTACTTTGTATTGTATTCTCACCACAAAAAAAAAACATAATAATTATGCAAGTTTAACAAGAAAGATGTACAAATTTGGCGGTCTTATCAGCGGGAGCACGGTTGTAATAACTGGGAGCGATTTCTTTTAAACAACCTTTGGATAAAGGAACATTTTTTAATTAAGAAGAAAAAATATGACTAATGTAAAACACGATTTTTACGTAACAACTAAGTTAAATATACTACGTCACATTAATGTAGTTGTATCACATCTACTTAACATGGATTGTTTCTCTGTAGATATATCTGTCAAAAACAAAATTTTCATAAATAGGTAGGTAACTTTTATTTGGTAAATTTACATTTCCCATTAAAAATACGTCGGAACGACTCCAAATCTCGCATCCTTCATTTCAAAATCTACTCAGAGCCTGATGAGTTCCAAATTAGAACGCTCACACATGTTATTTGAAGTGATTCGAATGCCAATGTACAAAAACCAATTTCGCCAATCCAAAAGCTGTTTCACACCCACTTTATTAGAATCCCTTCCCCTATTTCGTTTCGACTCATTCATAGTATCGCAAAATTTAATTAATCCCCCGATACACAGCTAGGACGTGACAGACAGCGAATGATGAATCATTGGATTAACACAGTGCCATGGGAAAAATATCGTCTTTTCAAAATAAATTGTATTCGAAAAACATTAGACATGTTTTTCCACAAATTTATGTCAAAAAGATGATAATCATTCATTTTCTTGAACAACGTGGCTTTGAATTTTATTTTTTACTTCAAATCAAATTAAAAATTGACGTACATACTTATGTCAGCAAAGTAAAAAAATCGAAGCGAAACCCAACCCATCGCGTTGCGTACCGATGCACGCATGATCTGAATCGTGCCTTAATATATTTTTTCTTTTGATAGTATTATCAAATTAAAAAAGCGTTTGTCAAAAACAAGGAGCTACAAAATTAGGATAACCACAAAAAATATTACTCACGCTCCTTTAAAAACAATATAGGTACTATTCGCATTTAGCTTTTTTTTAAATTAATTTAGTATGAAAATATCATTTTCGCGCGTTTGTATGCAACGTCAAGGCTGATTTATTTGCGCTGTGTCTGGTTTTTGGAATGATAATTGAAGATTGCCGCGGAATTCCATTCGGTGAGGTTCGGGGTAAGGTGCTAATATCGAGTTTTATTGTTTGAACAAATTCGTAATTAACCTAAGTTAATTACTTTTAATATACCGCAGTTTGAGTGGCAGTGATCATTATTAGCACGAGGTCAATCAAATTAATATTCTTCTCTTGATTTTCTGTAACATTTTATTACGGTTGTACAGACTTCCTCGTTGGTGTAGTGGCAAAGTTTCTGCCTTACATCCGAGAGGTCCTGGGTTCGAATCCCAGGTTGAGCCAAAATTGTTTCTGAGATTTTCTGTAATGAGTCTCTCAAAAACGGTCGGAGCCGGGAAAGTTGGCGGTGTTAAACCCCGTGCCTCGAAAAGCACGTTAAACCGTTGGTCTTGCGCCTGATCTCTCTCCGGTCATGTCGGATTGCCGTCTCACCGAACTTTGAGAGTGACGGAACAGTGAGTGCACCTGTGTATTGCGCTCACACTTGTGCACTATTATATCTCCTGCGCAGTTGGCTGATCTCCGTTGCGATTGGCCGCCTTGGTCGAAATCGGCTAGGAGGACTATTATTACTATTATTATTACGGTCGAAATTTACAATCCCTCTATTTCAAGAACGGGTCATGTATAAAAAAAGGAATAAATAAATACTAGGTGAGGGGTATGAATAGACAGGTGGTGCTTGTTTCAGGGCTTTAACAAGACTGCAGGAAATACGGGATCTCAAAAAACCTCCAAGAAGCACAAGACACTAAAGTAAAAGAGTTTTGACGACCACTTTGGTGTAATAGTTAAAAAGTTGACTATTAACCAAGAGGTCGCGGGTTCGATCCCCGCACTGTACAAACATTTGAGTGAGACCACTCAAATGTTTGTACAGTGCAGACTGTAACACAAGTGCTTAAGCTACTTACAACAGAGTCAGGTCAATGTATGTGATGTTGTTGTGTAAAAAAAAACTTCAAGGAAAACAGTGTTCTAGTCATGCAACTTATTATGTAATCAGTCGCGATAGTTTTCATTATTTAGCAACTTACTTTGAAACAAAACACCTGAAAAACACTTTTCTTTCTCAGAAAAAATTGTCAGTTTTTGAAGTGAAAACTTCTTTAGCGGCGTTGAGCACTTTTGTGGCATGGGTAGAAACTGTGAAACTCGCGTCAGGTCACGTGATGCTGATCGAAAAACCGTAAGACGGTTGTTAAGTTTTCACTTCTGCCGGCACTCCCGGAGTGCAACCCGTGGATTTTTTTTCTACTTAAGTTATTAAGTTGACCAACTAAACCACAAACGATTTGTACAAATATGACTAAGTTTTGTTTGTAATGAAAGCAATAAACCTTATTGTAGGTAGGTATTTAACTATACTAGTCAAACTTTTTGTCAGATGTTTTAGAGCAATCCTAGGGCCTTTTACAAAGCTTAAGGTATAACTCGTACCACTTCATATTTTAGGTGAGGTCTTTGCCCAGGATGGGAACGCATATAACCTATTTTAACTTTTTACTTCGGCTACTCAGTGTTCAGGCTTCATGTCAACTTAATTTAGAGGTAACTTAATGAAACTTAACTCAGTACTTGTTACACGAATATAAAAGCGCTTCCAGTTTTTGCAACCGACACGAGGTATGACTTGCGGCCATCCAGAAAGCTCCACCTGCAAAGTTTCGGCCATAGGACTAACTATTATAAAAGCACCTTTACAGTATATTCAGTCAATCTTTGGAACTCCTTACCTCTAACACCTAAGACAATCCGAGTCTAGTTTATAAATATATAGGCTTATGTTTATATATATATATAGTATTTATGTAGTAGAATATTCCTATATATCTAATCGTTGTTTCGTAAAAAATGTGTTTTGCATTATCCCTCTTCCTGTTAATTGAATGTTCAATTCACTGAAGGTTGTCTTGAAGAGATCGCTATAAGCGACAAGACTGCCAAAATTGTACATCTTTCTTTGGTTAACTTGTCTGTTATTTTGTTTTGTGTTGTACAATAAAGTGTTAATATATATATCTGTCAAAGACAAGATTCAGCTGCATACCAAGTAATGTTACTTGCAACTAACCAACGGGCCTCGGCCTCAGTTCGGATCTAGGTTTAGTCTGCATTCAAAGGGAACACTTGTAATCAAGCGCTTCTCAATTGGCATTGAAGCATAGGCAGCTATGGTGATAGGCTCTGTTTGGAAATTTACTCTAAAAGCTTTGGGATTTGATATCAGAACATTAGTCTTGAGATATTTTTATTTATTTATCTTTTTACTTGCAAACCCGGCAGACGTTGTCCTGCCCGCTGTGTTTTTATACATATAAATAAACCTTCCTCTTAAATCACACTATCCCTTAAAAACCACTAGTGGTATAAACATCGAGTAGTTTGAAAGATCTAACCCTCATACAAACATAGAGAGACAGGCGTGAGAAGCGATTTTGCTTTAACTATGTAGTGATTCCCAGTTGATTACTAACTAATTTAAGTTTGATACTTACATTTCGACCGAAAATAAACTGCAATTGTTTTTCAATATGAAAAAGGTGTCATGTCTACAAATACTCGTAAAAATTTCAAAACTTCAAAAAAAAAAAAACAAAAAAAAAAAAAATTCAAAATCAGATGATTGGATTTCAGTATCGTGCCAATCTATTGTTTAATAGCTAAACTTAGGTTGTTACGTGTTTGTTTTTATAGCAAAAACTCTTTTCCTCTTCATTATTACGGTACTTTTCTTGTTCAACATCAGATAAAACTGGCACTTAAAACTCACAAGTGGTCTTTAAGATCGTTAAACCACGTCCGTGACTGACAAGTGTGAGTATAAATTCGAGGGGTTTCAGCTAAAATCAAGGAGTCAAAGCATGTTTCTTGTTTAGTGCAATGTCAGAAGACTTTCCCTTTTATGTTCTGAGTGCCTCGCAAAGTGTAACCTACCGAAATTTCCGCAAACAAAAAAATAATAAGTTAAGAAACTTTGAGCGCCCGGCGGCGTAAGCTTAAAAATAAAAATATTAACATAATGTTCCATCAAAATCTGGCGTCGCCGAAAATAGTAGATTGAGTTAAATTAAATTTTCGTTGAGTGAATTTCTTATTTTGTAAAGTGAGTAAGTAAAGCGACATAAAAATAGAACAAAGTACGCTTTCAATATGTTTTTTCCCAAGATTAACGTTAGGAATTATATTCTGTTCGGTTAGAATAAATAATAAATAAATATTTCACAACAAGCACACCAATTCTCTAGTCCCAAATTAAGCTACGAGGCTTGTGTTATGGGTACCAGACAACAGATAAACATACTTAATTTTTTTTTGTAAATCCTACTACTATTATAAAGGCGAAAGTTTGTAAGTATGGATGTATGGATGTATGGATGTTTGTTACTCTTTCACGTAAAAACTACTGAATGGATTTGAATGAAACTTTACCACAATATAGCTTATACATCAGAATAACATATAGGCTACAATTCATAAAGAATTTTTAAGATAAAGGCTTTCCACGCGGACGAAGTCGCGGGCGGCCACTAGTAAATACATATTAAACATAGAAAACAGCCAGACCAGTACAAACACACATGTTAATGCACACTTATGCTTGTACTGTGCGGGGATCGAACCCGCGACCCTTGGTTTTAGAATTCCGACCTGTGGACCACTGCTCCAAGCGGTCGTCAAAATACGTTTACACAATCCTACTACTATTATAAAGGCGAAAGTTTGTAAGTATGGATGTATGGATGTATGGATGTTTGTTACTCTTTCACGTAAAAACTACTGAATGGATTTGAATGAAACTTTACCACAATATAGCTTATACATCAGAATAACATATAGGCTACAATTCATAAAGAATTTTTAAGATAAAGGCTTTCCACGCGGACGAAGTCGCGGGCGGCCACTAGTATAACATAATTTCATATTAGTTAAAAAGTTTTTGTACATTACAGTATAAAAATAATTAAATTGAAACCCACTTCACCACCTCATTAGCGCGTTTCAATATTGGCTTTTTAACACGTCAAAATTAATGAGGCATATACTTTTAATTAGCGTCAAAGAACGCGATGTCTAACTGCTACTCCAAGGTGTAAAAGCGAATCAGGCCGTTTGATGTCTAAGGCGAGACGTGAGGGCCTTTCACTCCAGACGCATAGCAGAGTGGCACTTCAAACATCAAACACTGTGTACAGACGACGCGCGTCAAGCTACCCAGTTTCGTGCCAAAATCGCGCTCATTACAAGTGTGTAGCGTGGTGCAGTGTTTACGTAGATGTGCTGATAAGTGTACCTAAAGATAGACAGGTGCAGTTTTAGAAGGCGACAATCGTGAATGGAGCTAGGTAACGCTTAAAGCTTTCGTCAAGGGCGTTGGGTATTTGAATGGGGCTTTGTTTTTAAGACTTCTTTGAATGTTCTGTTGGGGAAGTAAGATCACTAACTGTGAGTGACCACGAAAGTCAAGAAGACCACAACCATTTCATTAAAAAAATCGCTTTATCACTTTTGTAAGGTACTAATTAGTACAAGAAAAGAAAAACGTGTGATCATACAAAACCTGAACATAATATAATATACATTTCATAAAAAAAAAAATTAAACTGTTGCCTGTTGCACCTAAAATTTGACAAATATATTCAGTATCGTTAAATTACAAATAAATTAAAAAAAAATCAGTGAGCTCTGTCAGAGGGCCTCGTGGAATTAATTACGAGCATTAAGTAATTTGCATTTGTTTCCTTATTGGATTTTTTTCTTAAGCATACCATGGAACAGAAATAGAAAGAAAATAATTCACTTTGTAATTAGGAGCGTAAGACGTTGTCCTACGAGTACTTTAACGACGCAAAGCGACAAGTGCACGCTCCCTATACTTCACACGCCTTGTGTCAATGTCAATCGTGACTCATCCCTTTGTCGCCGTGTTGGATTAATTGTCGCGTTGCGTTGCTTACATAGGACAACGGGTAGAAGTAATTTTGGAATTAAACACCCTCTTAACATAATTAATATCTTAGCTAAGTAAGTACATTTTTCTTTTGTAATAATAGCTTTTAAGCCAAAAGCTACACGAAATCCGTTTTTTAAATACGTTTTTGAGGAACGATGGTCGTAAACATACATATAAATGAACCCACCAATAGAACACTAGTGGACCCGGCAGACGCTGTCCTGCCCGCTGTTTTCGCAACTTATCAATATTTTCTTATCGTTTACACCTTCTCTGGACTTCCAAAAATTATTTCAAGGCTATATTTATTGAAATCGGTATAGCCTTTCTCGAGTGAGACTAACGTTCTGTAGTGAGACTAACGATCAGCAATTCATTTTTAAATAATAAAAAAGTGATCGGTCCACCTGAATTTTCCAATTGGAGATGCGTCATATTGCCGCGGTAAAAAGTAGTCTATTTCCTTTCTCAGGTATCAAAATATCTCCACGTCGAATGTCATGCAAAGGTTTAGTAATTTAGGCGTGATTGAGTAACATAGTAAAAATTATGTTTTTCCAAAATATTCTGACATTAACAATGACGGGTAGTTATGTAATAAATAAATAAATCATAAATATTTCACAACAATCACACCAATTATCTAGTCCCAAATTAAGCTACGAGGATTGCGTTATGAGTACTAGACAACGCATAAACATACTCAAATCCTTTTTTTTTGCAAATAAATACACATTATACATAGAAAACACCCAGACCAGTACAAACACATGATCATTCACACTTATGCTTGTAATGTGGGGGGATCGAACCCGCGACCCTTGGTTTTATTGGTTTTAGAAGTGTGAGTATGTGGTATCATTTCTGAGACCTAACGCCTGTCTGTGCCTTTTGCGTTCATTTCTTATTTGGTTACCGTACTCGCTGGTTCTTAAGATTGATTGACTGGGCTTTGTGGGAGTAAAGTTCACGCGTGTACCTACTAACTTCGAGGAGATTTGTGATACCATACCACTGACATAAAATGTGACGGAAGTGATGTGAAAAGTATTTACCACGCTTATGAAGCACTACTTAGGCAACATTTCCCAAGTATGTTTGCTGTAATACACAATAGTAAGTTTACAACTAAAAGTTAGGCTAAGTAACGTTGAAGACAAAGTTTATAATTTATATTTGTTGTTTTAATCTCTAAATTCTCTATATATATATATAATTCTCGTGTCACAATGTTTGTTCCCATACTTCTCCGAAACGGCTTGACCGATTCTCATGAAATTTTGTAAGCATAATGAGTAGGTCTGAGAATCGGCCAACATCTATTTTTTATACCCCTTAGTGATAAGGGTAGTCCACACTTTACATTTATATGGCAAAACAACGTTTGCCGGGTCAGCTATAAAGCCACGATAGATGCCCCAGTGGTATAGATGACCCGATTTTAGTAACATTAGTTTCGCACATAAATTCGATTAGTTTTCTACTATCAAAAACATCTCTAACTCTTTCTTAATTGGCTCAGTTGTATGTCTCGTAGCAACAGCATGCAATGCCAAAATGAATTCAAAGATTTCGGAGGATAGATGCCTAAGTATCCGGTGAGTCATCTATCCTAAACGCAATTTATATGGGTAAGGCATCTATCATCTGTATGGGTTTAGATGTCACAAAATTTGGAAGTCCGCAAAAGTACTTTGAATATATCGAAGACAACGTTATTTACTTTTCATAAATTTGTAGACAAAACTCCCAAGAATAAGGTAGTTTTATAAATAAATTGTTTTGACTTTTATTATGTAAGTAATAGAGCGATTTCGAAAAGGGGGACATCTATCTCGGCTTTACCCTAGCTATTATCAAACGCAAAACCATCTTAGGCTTTACGTACTTACACGGAAATCACTTCTTTCAACGAGAACCTACTATGCACAAACGCAATTTTAGCCCTGCCTTGGCTTAAAAGTGTACAGCTTGCAGTGCACTCTTCACAGCCTTTGTGCACTTTTGGCGACAATTATTGGAGCGCGGCAACTTATTGGAGCAAAATAATATTACCTCTGCATCTCTATAGCTTGACTGTCGCATCTAGTTCATACATAATTCAGTTGAACCAACCATTGATTTAAGGTGGCAGAATGAATAATGATGACGTTGACATATCGCGTACGGCGTAAACAACAAGGTAATCTTTTCAAAGAATTTTTCAGTTTGCGTCGCTTAGACCCGAATACTGAATCCCGAGGCTGCACTTCGTAACGTTTCGTTCGTATTTTCGTGTCGAGCCAGTCCATTTGCTAGCACGGTCAGGCTTGTAAGAGTTCCGGTTCCTCCTTTCAGAACAGTTTTTGCCAAGCGTCAATTCTATTCTCAGTCTGCTTTACTGTATAACATTCTTCATACAGAATATAAAATTTATAACCTGTTGTATTATAAACTCAAAAAAAAAAACTTATTTACAGATGAGTCGTTGTTCAGACTAGTGCAATAGCACAAAGTAGGTCAAAACTCTTTTTAAGTTGTTGAGTATGCGGTTATTGTCACCGATCCCAAGATTTAACATCGTAGGGCTACTAAACTCTTACGCGTGCGCGCGCGCACACACACACCACAAATACTTTTATTTTTGTGTACAAAGAGCAGGGCCTCCTGCCACAAGTATTTTTTTTTATTTACTAGGTCGGTCCCAGCCACTGAACATATTTTTGTAATCTAGTTGATAAAAAAAATTTTTCATTTTTATTTTTTAGACAGAGTGACAGGGACAGAGTGACAGAGAAGAGTGACAGGGATGGGACATCTGTAACTACGGACAACGGCTTAGGTAGTAGGGCCTTTGATGATGAATCGATCACGTCTTTGTCTCCGATCGAGAATACATTAAAAAGAGAGAAGATTGCGTAAGATTTTCATGAAAAAGCTCTTTTAAAATCATTCCCCGTTGATTGATAACAAGAAACCAAGGAATGATATAGTATTTTTGTTCCACATCAATTTTACAGCACACTTCCAGATCAATTTTATGAAAACAATCGGCAGTTTATTTTTGATAACAAATCTTTATTTCACAACTCGTATGCTGTAAAGTACGTTTTAAAAAACTAATACGCTGAAGTCATACCTGCAGTATTTATTTTAATATCCATCGTATTAAAATTTTAAGCTATGTACAATTTAAGAACTTAGGTAAATGAGATGTATACAGGCTGAAACATTACCATGACCTGAAGTGAAAATATACATACATAATTAAAAATTACATAATTACAATAAACGCTATTTTTACCAACAAGAATGGGTTTTGACTTTAAAGCTTTTCAATTTTATGTTCAGACAGCGTCATAACTATTATGGCAGTTTAATACCATGTCAAAACGCACATTTAGAAACATCACAACAGACTGACGAGAAGAATTCTCAAAATTCTATTTTTACACGGTACTAAAATTCCATCATATGACGCTGACTGTACAGTCAGTGCGTAAATTACTACATACACACACCCTAGCAGCTAAGATAAAATTGCACCTTCGACTGCTTAGATTTAATGGTCGACTACCACTTTGTTGTAATGGTCAAGAAGTAGACTTTTAACCAAGAATTCGCGGATCCGATCCCCGCACTGTACAAACATTAGTGTGCCTTAACATGTCTGTTGTACTGGTCTAGGGGTTATATGTATTTATTTAAGTTTATTTGCGATACCACTGTTGATTCTGATATCTGTAACATAAGTGCTTAAGCTACTTACCACGGAGTCAGATCAATGTATGTGGTGTTGTATTTAGATATTTTGACCACTTTAGACGCGAGGAATAATAGTCACTTTATGTGCGTACTTATCTATATATATAAAAGAAAGTGGTGTTAGGGTCACTATTTATAACTCAAGAACGGCTGAACCGATTTCGCCGAAAATTGGTGAAGAGGTAGTTCAGAACAAGGAAACGAACATAGTACACTTTTTATCCCGTTCGACCGCGATTTCGAAAACAAAGGGATTTTACGCGGACGAAGTCGCGAGTGGCCTAGTAAATTAATAAATGATCATCAGAACATTTTAACTACTTTGGCCACGTCAATAATTAAAGCGCTGACTGTACGTACTAAAATGTAATTCTCGTAAGAAACAAAAGTATCTCTTACTCACAAAGCTCGGATTTACACACATTGTGCAAACCGTACAATGAGATAAAGGCGCTCCTTAATTCCACTGTTTTATCTTTTAATTAAGGAAGATTATAATGTAAAGAATTAAGCGAAATTGCTTTCCAAGAGAGCGTTCAATTTAAAATTATAAAGGAAACGTGCTGCAATAATTGGTTTCATAAGATTCTATTACTTTTTACGTACTCAATATTAAACTGTTTCACTGTAGTAGCGTAAGCGTGGTTTTGCGATACACATCAAAGATTATGTAACTGTGGTAAAGATCAAAAGGCGAATTCCGAAAAACAAAATCTGTCAAAACGATACAAGGTTAAAACTGTGACATCTTATGCACTTGTAATGATGGCGATTTTGCAGTGAAAATTCGGAGCTTGAAGAGCTGTCGTTTTTACACACTATCGTTTTGATGGATTCCGTTTTTCGTGATAAGCCTTCACGAAAATCGAAATGTTCATTAATACAAAAAGCCAAATTAAGTACTTGATCAAACAGGTCCAAAAGTCAACAGTCATATATCCATTCTTTATGTCATAAAATCAAATTATTCTCGTTAATTTTCTATACCTGTTTATGTTTGTTTGGGCGACGTATACTGAATTTGGTAAAGTGGTACCCCACAAACTGTGTTCTACCTTCTATTAATAATACTAATACAGGAGGACTCCTGGCCGATTTCGACCACGGCGGCCAATCTCAACAGACATTAGCCAAATACGCAGGAGATATTATAGTGCACAAGTGTGAGCGCAATACACAGGTGCACTCACTGTTCCATCACTCTCAAAGTTCGGTATATCAGAATAATTAGTAGGTAAGTTTAAAGTAAAAAATTACATTCAGGAAAGTTAAGATAAATAAGAACACTATTACCCTCTTTACTTTTCTAGTAAATCAAACTAGTTCAAGCTAGCTAGAGGCGTGACGTCATCCGCGCGGCTATACCGACGCGCCTTTGACAGCGTCGCATTGTGGGGGCGACGCGACCTTCGAGTGGCGTCTTCACATCAAAGGGAACTTCTGTTTGAGACGCTATAGAAGTGCACCTGAGATGTTGTAAGTTAAAAACGAGAAAATTTCTAAAGGTACTATAAGAACATCTAGCGATATAATCCTAAATACCTACTAATGCGCATAAGTGATTTTCTGTCGCTTGTGAGTGACAGCGTGTAAACTAATACCCGTGGCTAAATCGCTGACAGACGCGAGTCGAAAATATGCCCTGGGCTTATCGTATCTATGCAGACGGTGAACTTAATAATAATAGACATCCTGGCCGATTTCGACCACGACGGCCAATCTCAACAGAGATCAGCCAACTACGCAGGAGATATTATAGTGTACAAGTGTGAGCACAATACACAGATGCACTCACTGTTCGGCGATCCGACATGACCGGAGAGAGATCGTAACTAGCTTTCCACGGGGTGTAATACCGCCTCCTTAACTTCTCGACTCCATGCTTTTTTTGAGAAATTCATGACAGAAAATCTCAGAAACAATTTTGGCTCGACCTAGGATTCGAACCCAGGACCTCTCGGATGTAAGGCAGAAACGCCAACCACTACGCTAACTAGGCAGTCAACTTTATATCCATATATCTATGTTACCTTCTTTATATCTGTACCTCGCACCTGCGGATAGTATCTTGCCTGTCGAGGCATCAGCGAAGAAATAATTCAAGAGAATTTATTAAAATCTATTGAAAAGAAATGGTGTAATCGCATTTCTTCTCATTTTTGACTGATGGTATGATGCAAAATTATTCTTTATCTAATATTTTAGTTCATTCAATCTCCTAAAGAACGATTCATTAAAGTAAATTAGAATAATACTGGTAAATAAATGTAATCAACAAATATTTGAAACAGTATATCATTTACACTCAGTTAAACAAAACTATCGAATGAGTGGAGAAAGTCAACATCATTTATTAATCGTTTTATTCACCGTTCGCGAATAAACATCATAAATATCGTCCAATAACCGCTGGATGGGCGACGAAAACAAATAAATTCTACCCATCGTTTAATATTTATCGAGTATGTATCTACCGATAACACGGAATAGAAAAAAAAAGGTTGACTTACTGCAAATATGACAACGCAATAGTGTTTTAATCAATCATGTGCTTACTAACCACCAATCACTAAAGTCTCAGATTGACTGTGATTTGTGAGTTTTGATTAATGATTGAATATCATTAGACCGTGATTGGTCCGCCCCAATTTACTCGTCAGTTTGGAAATACATTTTTTTAATACTTAACATTCTAAGAGTTTAGTGGGAGCATAAGTAAGACCTTATCATTTATTTTGAACCACACGAGGCGATCTATCTTTGCGATCTAAGTTATCTCTATAACCTCAAACACATTAAAAATTTTGATTTACGATTTTGCCATTCTTTACAGTATGTAAACCGCTTCGAATCATTACGCAGTTGATCTGCCGGAACGATCTGTCGTAAGATTCAAATAATGACTTAATTTTTCTTACAAATAGAAAGCAACATTCATGCATAGAAACTCCTCAGTCCGTCTGTGCCTGTAACGACATCCGCCATGATTGAAAAACTTTTAGGGCTTGCTTTAATTTAACAAGAAAGTTATTGACCCGCCAAAAATTACGCTGCTTCTCCTCCACACTATCCCAATTGTCTCGAAGCAGTCGTAGGATTAATTTATATCTTGGGACGTGTAAAAGTGCGGGCTCAGTGCGGATTGGTGAAGGGGTGTGTGTAAGGTTAGTGACCAACCTTACTGTCAGATGTTATAAAGCCGCCCGAGGGCCTCCGACCAGGCTTAACGACTAATATCTGTCGATATTAACCGGGACCAACAGCTTTACTTGCTTTCCGAAGCACGGAGATGCTTGCAAATAGACGTCACTTTTATGATCAGAATGGTCACCCATCCCAAACATGACCGCGCTATAGTTTGCTTAACTTTTGGTATCACTACCAAAGCGCTGCAACCACTGCGCAACAAGCACCTCCATTTACTGAAATTAATGGAGTTTAACGATTTAATGGTAATATAAAAAGTTTGCGACTGTGTTTATTCAATCTGTTTACCACGAAAAGGATTAGAATCCGATATGCAATTGGCGTGTTTCATTCTTTCTGCGAATGTCAAAACATCGATATTGATAGAGGTAAAAGACGGTTTCATTAAAATGTAAAAGGACAGAGAGCAAGCCTCGGGATTTCCGGATGAGTGGAGATCTAATTGGGGAGGTTTTTTTAGCTTCTGTTACATAGGTGCGCCAAATTCTAGCTAGCTAATTAAGTACAATTATTTTGCACTGCGGGCCCGCCCGCGATTTCGACCGCGCAAACGTTGGATTTTTTCTCGTCTCTGTTTTATCCCAAGGGAGCATTTAATAGGGATAAAAAGTATCCTATCACCCAAATGAGCTCATACCCTGTCTGTATACCAAATTTCATAAAAATCTGCTCAGTAGTTTCAGCGTGATTGACGAACAAACATCAAAACAAAGAAACTTTCGCATTTATGAAATAAGTGTGATTTCTGCTTTGAATTCGACTGTCTTGGATAACCTGGCATGCACAGTTAACACTCAAATCTTAATTTAATATGAGGAATAATATAGTCAAATGATTAAGTATCACGAGGACATTATCATCGTACCTACCGATATTATATCTGTTGTTTCTTATTACGCGTTGCACAGATATTGCAGAAAAGAGTTAAATACGAGTAGATGAACGTAATACCATATGATGACATCAAGCTATGTAATTGACTTGAGAAACATTACGGCATGTTCAGGTCAATCCTCCATTTTCAACTTGTGTCTAAACATACCTACATAAAGACCTCTCACCCAACATCTATGAAGAGATGGATGTGGCTGAAAACCAGCACTGTTTGGGATCATATCCCAAATTAGCATAAGCTGAGCCACCTCCAATTGCTTTGTCATATTTGTTTGTCTCATTGATTGAATGTCAGTTATGTAAGCAATAAAGATTTTATTATTATTATTATTTATTTATTTAGGGACGATATCAAGTTCATGCAGGCAATTAGACAAGGAAAACGGCAACCGGCAAAAAATCGGCGAAACCAGCCGTCGGATAAACAAGATTATTCAAATACAGAAGTGCGTTGGGAAGGTTAATTATTCTATTAACCGACCTGCCAGCTCCTGGGCAAATTCGCAATTTGCATAAAGGTCAATCAAAGCGATTGCCCTGATTACTGGGACAAAACCCAGGGCCGTATTTGAATAGGCCTTTGTTTGAGATACGTATGTTATAAAGAAGAAGAGAAGCTTTATTAGTATCGGCCCTGTATTAGCATCTTTTCTTCTGGCTTGGGTCCTACTATGTACGGTTCGCTTATTTTTTAATGTAGCCGTCGCTGCAGCCAGTATGGCGGTATTATTCATTATATTCATTATAATGGATGTAATGAAAAGCATTCACCTAACCTACGACTTTGTTTTATTTTTTTTATTTGGGATAGTTTTGCTCTTAACCCAAGACTAAGCCCAACGATGTAAAGACTGAGTCTACGATGGAGCGAGCTTAACTAGAAGATGCCTGTTCACACTAGCTTTAAAGATTCCTAGGTTGTAATTGCAGGAAAACACTGTATCATAAAGCCACAATGTGAGTCCAAACATAGTGGGAGTCGTGATGAGGTATTTCCTCGTTGGTTGGGCGTAACATCCACATTAACGTATGCTTATTGTATTAGGGCTAGCGGTTCATCCTTCATTTGACTGCTTTACACTGGCGGAAAAAGTTTATGTAGCTTAATGCCTATGCTAACGTAAATCGAAGAATCTTAGTTGGTCGAAATACTTCATCAAAATATATCATAGCAGGACCAATATTTTTCATTTTCATTTTGGATAAGTCGTATTTCTACGCTTATATTCAAACCCCTGTTTATTTTCGTACTAAAACCCAATCGTTCATCGATTCTTAGTACTACAGAAGAGTCATTTGTGTTTCTTAATATGCATAATACTGGAAAAATTGTTGAGTATGTCGTACCTCATCTTCTTCATAACATAAAAATACATATATACATAAAATACTACAGCGACGAGCAATTTATAACTTTACACAAATGAATTCGTAGCATATCTATTTTTAAACAACCAATGTTTTCAAAAACATTCCTCCCAAAAACCAATGGAATTACAATTTTATTAAATGATTTTAAATGTTTTTTATCAGTAAAAATTTCAAAGCTTTTGCTATTGTCCCGTATAAAGTCGTAAAAATAAATGCATGCAAGCCACGGTGCACTTTAAAAAAGGATTCCTATTATTTCAATGCAGTACGCATTGCATTTAGTAGTTTGGGAAGTTACATTATTTATATTAGCATGAAATGATAACCATACAAAAACGAAACTATTTGTTTAAAGCGGCTTAATAACATCTGACAGTAAGATTGGTCAATTGCCATTTAAACAACCCCTCGTCAACTAATCGGCACTGAGCCCGCCTGGTGGAGTATGGCTTGTGCCTCCTTATGGTTGAGATAAAGCTTGCAGTGGGACGTATACAGGGTGTATTTGTTAAGTTCGAAAGTACACGACCTAATGAGTAAAATGGTATAGTTAATTTATTAAAATGAATTTTAAAACATCTAAAATTTAATCATGAACTTTCTCCAAACCTACATTCCGAAACCATAAGGGTATCAAAAAAATTTAAATTGATATTTCAACTACATAATCTAATAAGTTTAATGACATCAAGAAAATTTGCTAAATAATACGATCGATACAAAATCCAAATTTTTTAAACTAAAACGTCTCGTGCTCCCCTTACAATTAGTGCGGCTTTGGTAGAGAGCGTTAGTAAACTTTCATAAGGCTATTTAATGAAGCGTACTAACAATTTACCATTATTTACCTAAGAGAGTAATAAAACAATTTTTGAACAATAAGAACCTTTAATTTCCAAAGTAATTTCCGATTTTTACTAAACTCATACTAAGTGTATGACAGACTATTTTGGATGGCTTTCGTTTTGTTTAAGAAATAATAATAATAACTTTTTTATACATTAAGATATATACTTTTGATATCAATTTAAACATTTTAGATATCTCTTACAGCTTACAGAATAATCGGCTGTACACACTTGATGAATACACCCTGCATAGGCTGATGAGATAAGATGTAACTGTGATATAGAATCAAGAGATACTGATACGTTTTAAAAGTACAAAAGACGCAACATGATTACTAAGTCCTCCCAAAAGTTATGTAAGTACTCGTACAGAACTTACATCATCACGATAACAATGATGTTTTTAGCATTATAGTAATAGATAAGAAAAACAGCAACTCAGCGCTTGAACATTTCAGCAGTAGTACGCTTCCTTCAGCTTTATAAACAAGACAACATCAGGTATAATTAAGGCACAGTGCTGTCCCGTTGTGTGAAAAAGTAAACTAAACACATTTTGACAGAATAAAGTACACGTGGAGAGTAAAGGAAGAGCAGTTTTAATAAGATAAAAGAAAGTTAAAAAACAAATTTACGTCAACATAACGTTACGTCAATAGTTTAAAATGTCATTCAGCGAAACATTGAAAAAAAAAGCTTTTACCTGTTGAAAGTCAATTTAAACATTGTTTTAAAATCAATCATAGCCATAGACTTGAAAAAAAACGACAAACGTAATCACTGGTATCATTTTTGCATCTCATTACAGGAAAACGTGCGAATACTTACCAACGATAGCAATCGGCTCGCCCCTGATGACATGCAATCTGCAATCAATATTTTAATCAATGATTGGAACCCCTGGCACGTAACGTACGAAAAAGGTGAAAAATGAAATAATGATAGATTCATAAAGAAAGAAAGAAAGAAACAATATTTATTTGGCACATATTACGAGTACAATACAATATAATGAAAATTGAAACTTAAACTTAGCAAACCATGAAAATCTATTCCATAGCCCTAGAATAGTACATGGTACAAGTGTGTAATGTTGGTGATTACCGCTGAGGCGCCATTGAGACCCGAGCCGTCAGGTGAGGGTCTTAAGAGAGCCGAGGACGGTAATCATCAATACACACGTGTATCATACGACGTTTTTCAACACACTTGCGAGGAAAAAACAAACATGTATTGCATAAATCGTTTAATTATTAAAACAATTGGTGAATGTACAATTTTCAAAACGATATTGGATTGTTTTTGATGGCAATTTCACAGTTTGTGTTACATTGGTACTTGCCACTTCTTTAGTACCTTCATTTACTTCTTGTGTAAATGTCGGCGACAAAGGTAAATCATACAAATTACTGGAAGGAGAGGGCACCAAATAACTCATGCTAGTAGATGTACATGGTTGTGGTTCGGGGCAAAACTTTTAAACCTCTTTGTTGTTACAAAAAAAAAACTGTATTACCCGGTTAAATTGAAAATGCTCTGTTTACTCGCATATAATTTGCAGTTAGGTACTAACTTAACTTTGTAGGGATCATTCTATTATGCACTAGTGTGTAATATTATTATGCACGTGTATGTTATAGTTCGGTTTATGGCCCTAAGAACGATTTAATAAGGCTCACTTTACGAGCAAGTGTGTTGAAAACATTATAAATTTTGATAAATATCCAAACTGTTTTCAATCAATGTACATAGCATAGTTATCACAAACATTGTTACAATGAGTTTTAAGGAAGTTGAACTGTGGATGTTTTTTTTTACATTAGCTAGCTAGACAAGATGTAGGTACCTGATACGCGTTGAATTATTAAGCCAAAGCATATCGCTAAAAGGCACCCATTAAAGGAAAAGAAAGTAATCTACTATTTTAATTTTTAGACTGACTGAAAAACAGTTTCATTCCTTTTTTCCGTGCAAGTAATTACCAAAATAATCTCTTCATGTCACGTCACGACCCCGGTTGACAAACCCAATCGCTGCAGTATCATTTGTGCAAAATACAGGTTGTTAAAAAAAATAATTCCGCCCCAAAATCCATGGGCATATTCCGGCGCGCGTAATGGAATTTTAATGAGAATTTCAGCTGTTCTCTGTAATTTCTTTTTTTTTCACATTCTGAAAGAAAAAGAGGGTATTTATTGGAATCGATCACAGGGCCCTCCGGAGATAATGTCGGCAATCGTGACCTTATTTTATTGATTGCATACCCTACTTCGCGACGAATGTTAATAGACTTTTATGATTGTATAAGCTGACGGCACTTAATGCCAGCTGTTGTTTTTTCAACGCTACGATTTCAAAAGCCTTTTACGAAATACTTTCAATTCTTTATTGCTCCAAAATTAAACCTTTAGCATCAAACGATTATATTTTTTGTATCTCGCTTACAGTATAGTTTATCACAATAATACAGTAAAAATAATTTGCCACGTATGTGAATGATTGGCTACAGCAGTCTTCTCAATTACCTACTGTTTCCTTGTTTAACGTATATTTACTACCTATGATTAAATATCTCATGAATCTCATGATAGAAATCATGAGGTATTAAAACAAAGAACTTGTTAAATTTTTTCTCCGTATAAATCATTGTTAGTTAAACATGTTGACACTATCGTCAATCAGGTAGCGTGATCTATATTTCAAGCACATGACAGCTAGCATGCTGCCAGTGAAATCACAAACTTTGCTACTTTTCAAGAAAGTATTTTACCCATACTACCTACTAAGATATTGCTCTAAAAGCATACAGTTTACAGTTTTCTGACAGATGAAAGAAGTAAAATAGTGATTCATTTAATTAGAAAAACAAGAAAAAAAGACTTGTTACTAAATATCACTCTAATCAGATAAATAAATCGCTTGTTAGTTAATCACAAAAGTTTGAGATTTATCAGAGAAGACTATTTCTCTGTCGTAATTAAAAAATATAATGTGTTTACTTATGTAACATATTATGTGAGTTATCCTACAGAATATGCTTGTTTCCACTGTGAAAGAAATATTCAAAAACTGATTTTCTCTAAAATAATTCATAATTTCAGATGCCTTTACACTAATATTTTTCTGCAGTTCGTATTATTTGATTTTTAATTGGAATTCAAATGATAATTAGTCACTCAGTCGGCATTACACGCGGTGACGTCAAAGTGTGTTATTCCCATACAAGCTCCATGAAGAAAAGCGTTTTGACAGTTGATAAAAAGTACGTCAACGATTGGTGGTGTCAACTACCGTATTGTTATCGCTTTGTGTTTTGGTCCATAGCGTACAATACTAGAGCAAAACAGCAGTGTTGATCCAAGCACCTTTTGAAACACCCGCAACGTCCTCCAAAAACCAACTTCTGTCGTCAGCTGATAAAAATATCGTCAGCAAACCATCTAAGAGTTAAATAAAAAGCAGCGGTTTTATTGTAAACACGCCTTATCGCGGCAAGACAGGCGGAGATCTTAACTTCTTTGCCGCTCAAGATGCCCTACACTATATCGCCATCTTCTATATCGATTCAGCCATCCTGCTCACCCGTATACATAAGCTAGTATGAGTAACAGGGACGGGTACCATTAAACAGCTAACGTTAGCAGTAGAGCTTTGGAGCTTATGCAAAGAGGAAGAAAATTTTATCAACCACGAGCCAGTTAACAAATTATTTAGTGCAGAATAAAGCTGCTACTGTAAAAGAAAATTGAATTTTTTAGTCTAAATAATTAGACAAGAAAAAACACATATCTTAGGCAGAGTACTCAAATGAAGTTGAACACCCATGTATTTTATTTAATTACATTTTACTTTCTAAATCATGATTTAAAGCAAAGTCGCTTCCCGCGTCTGTTCCTTTATCTGTATGTATGTTTGCATGCTTAGATCTTTGCTTTGAACGTATTCAACGGATTGTGATGCCAGTTTTTTTTTAATTTTTGCCAGTTTTGTGATTAGGAGGAAGTTTTATTTGTACAATGAGAGAAGCCGCTGGAGGGAAGCTAACCGAAAAGACGTTACAGATAAGTCCGAAGCTTATGATAACATTAAATGAAAATACAAGTACAAGCACAAGTACAATATTATTTTGTCGGTAGAACAAAATCTTTTGGAATTATTGCTTTTGCCAAATTTATGCTTCCCCTAAGAAGTACTGCGACCGGTCCAACATTTCAAAGTTATCAAAACTTTCATTATACAAAAAGGTTTACGTATAACACGACCTTTTCTTGAAGGTCCGTTTAAACAAAAAATCCCAATATCATCTCCCCCGAATCCTTCATCTCGTGGTATTCATTACATTTATTTACCGCTGGCATTCTTGTATTCCGAAACACAGTTCCCGGGTTCCCGGCAAATCCCGTAATTCCCCCCATCCGTTCGAGGCTATCTGGTCCCGCAGGCGAAACTAGTGTTGCACGTCGATAGTGCGGACTCTTTTCAAAAGTATCGAAAGTTAGCTCACATTATGGTCATATTGTAATACAATTTACTCTTCAGGGCTGATTTCTAAATTTCTTGTACAGTGGCCAGCACATCAGACCCATCGTTGTTGCGAAATCGCCCGTATCAGAAGCGAAAGAAAGCGAACCTAGATTGTAAGATAAGATAAGATTGTATTATTTTTTGTTGGTATATTGTGAATTAGGTTACGATGGAATTGACCATCCAAAACTTTAGGCTCGAAACAAAATGAAAAGAAAAAAAAACTTACTCTATTAATCTACGTACAACTCGCCAAGATTTTTTTTATTTAGATAGCATATGTTGCAGTGTCCTACCTGCACAGATGAACATTTTTATAGACATGTTATGATTAAAAAGTGAGAGTACTAAAATTCACATAGTACATTCGAATTGTAGATAATTTACGAAAACAGGAATACCTTATTTTGCAATAAGGTAATAGTTGAGGTGAAGCCTGTGTCCTGCCTGCAGTGAGACGTATACTCGTATAGGCTAAAACAACAACAGAAACTCTAATGTTAATATTTTTAATTATTTGAGATTTTCAATTTCAATTTTAAATAAGTTAGGAAAGAAGGCGTTATCAATACCTAAATTTCACTACAATTTAGAAAATTTAACATTTTTTGCGGTCTCCTTTAAAATATCTCCAAATTGTACAAAATAAAGTCCATATTATGGTATAAATATAAATGTGAGAAAAGAAAAAAAAATGGAATTATTTCAACGACCATTTCATCGACCATTTCATGACCGTAAGTACCTACTCATATATCCATCAGTAAGTACCTACGCCCATATACCCATCAGGAAGTACCTATTACTCATATAAATATAAGGAGTTTGAATCCAAACGTGTTGTATTTAAATAAAACGCTAACAAGTTATCAATGTTACAGTGAACCGCGAAAGTTTCAAGTCAAACGCAAAAAGTTCTTCAACTGCAATAAATGTTGTTTCTCTAACATGTCGTTGTCGATATATCTACATATCGATAGTAGCTCATCACAAAACAGAACCGTGACGATTTGAAAGGATTGCTACGCGAACTCAGGGCGGTATTGTATAAGAGACAGATTTAGAAAATCTGCCCTCACCGAATTTATGGATGGAAAGTTTCGAAGTGCGTGACCGTTTTCCAGGTATTTTTATGGACTTTATAAATAACATCAACGAAAAAGAGTTTTACGAGAATTTCGAAGCCAATATTCCAAATATGTGCGTGGTTAGCGTTCTGTAGCTTAAAAAATCCATGAAAGTAAGTTAACTTTCTGACCTTCAGAATACATTCAGATGCAAATTAATTACGTCGAATATTTTAGGCCCAGAAGGCACACACTTTAGTCGTGACACACTGTCAGATGAGAGTCGTGGCGACCACAGAACACGGAAAAGAGGTGGCGACAGTAGGTTTGCCGTAGGACTGCATTGGCGGTATTTTTTAACCATTTACTAGCGACCCTGAATTTTGGTACATATTTACCGAGGTGTGGTCCTGGAGACACCTTATTTTAAAATGACGTGATTAATCAAATGCGTATTACAAAACCTGTTAAATTTAATTCAGAATTATTATTAAATAAATATTTGAATGACATCTTAAAATACATATAAAATCCATTTTATTTACTTAAATAATAGTAAAAATAAACGTAAGTTTTTATTTTTAATAAATTGGAAGAATCTTCTTATAGATTCTATAAAAAGGATATGTAAACTGCCCAATAAACCAGTCTTAATCAGTATTTTAGAGATCGAATAATTTGAAGAAAAATTCTGGTAAACTTTTTGGGTGCATTGTGGACATACGATTATTGCGCACCCAACGCACCAACTACTTTAATTTTCAGTTGATTTTTGAACCCACGCAGCGGCTATCCTTCCTTTTCCTCAGATTAACTGAGCTTCTGTACCACACTCGTAGAGTAGATAAAAATCGGAGTTAATCGATTCAGCATCACAATCATTACTAACTTGTAACTTTTCGCCTTACAAGCTCTATAGAATGTTTCGATCACTATGGCTATTAAATTCCAGTGGTTTTTTCCTTTGTTCCTACTTATGATGTTTTGTTTGCGTTTTTTGAGAAAATCACAGAAGTTTTTCACAGGAACAAAAGAAGAACAGTTACACTAACACCGACCTGAGGTTTCGTAGACACCAGATGTCTAGTTGCAGGTCCACCTATTAACGTGGAGAGTTCTTAAGACTCACTAACAAAAGAACAATCTAAAACAATCAGCTACTGAAAAACGCAGTTTGACAACCTTTTTGCTGTTAAAAATATTAATTCGGTATTTAAAGGTTAACTTCTTAGAGTTTATTTTTGGAAAGGTACTATAGAAAAACTAATCTTGGAACACGATAGTTACGTCATAGTATAACCTCATTCATGCACTGCCCCACTTCCAAGATGGCCAAACACCGCGCGAACCTCTTTATTTTCATCCAAGGCATTTGCATAATAAAATTTCACGAGAACATTCTAAAGTATGAGAAATTCGGCGAATTCACTGTGTAAGTATTCCCGTACTTGTCACGTACAGTACTCTGGGTGTGACATCCCCGAATGCGACCAGGGAGCAGGAAACGAGTTTGCAGTGTTACAATTTGTTCGCATTCGAATACGGTTTTATGGGTTCTGTAACCAAGGCAACCAAACTGATTAACACGGCTCCGTTGTGATTGTGAGCCTTTCTTTTTATCAGCGAACTGCATGTCATGATCTGCCCCAGACATTGTACATAGGTGTGACTGGCGTGACGTCTTCTAAGAGTGTGAAAATGTATAAGAGCTATCAACCATATCAGGGTAACGTCACTTGCCGCCGCTCTTTAAGAGCAGGAACAATCCTTTTTATGTGCAAATCTGGTTCACGCCTGGACAACTTTTAAATTTAACCTGTATAATGCCCGGAATGGACAGATAAACTTCTGTTAATAATACCTACTACCGTATACACAAGACAGATATGTATGGTAATGGGTTATAAAACAATTATTTCATGACAATTAGGTACCTCTATTTTTTTAGCAGAGTTAGAATCAATAGGATAAGATAAGATTTTACTCGAAACATTTTTCAATAATGATGTTTTTAATGATATAATTATTAATATTTCTAAGCGAAAGGGCAAAAGGGTTACTTTGGGGAAAAAATACAATGACATTACTTGGACTATCTAGCTTGCAGTAGCGAATAAAGTAATTCTTTCAGCAAAAAACCACCCGTACAGACTTCCGACTCGCATTAAAAATACGCATAAATAGTAAGCACATTTTAGTTTCATGTTTATGACAAAGATAAAGTGTTTATCTGTATGCAATTGAAATGGTTTATGTTAGCTTTAGTGCGCATAACTTTATTCTAACGTGGTTTTTTATGAATTATGTTCGTGGTATTGTTTTAAGTGCACATTTATAGCAATAGTTTGGTCATGAAATTGTTCTATTTGCGCAATGGTTAAATGGCTTGTGAATAATGCTAAAAGGGGTATTTTGGCGTTGTTATGTAAATCATTAAGATTAATAGATATTCCAAAGGCGTGAAGACAAAATTATTACTAATAGCACGCAAAACAAAAGTATTATTAGTAGCTTGCATCATTATATGATAACATTGAAATAAGATAACATTAGTACTATGAAAAGTATACACCTAAGCCGCATAACTCTAAACTTCCTAAGACAACTTTCTCATTTAAACAAAAAAAATAACTACTTTCATAATTCTTGAAATCGAATCCTATTTTATGCCTTTATCATTCCGCAACGCAAAACGAACAAAAACCTGCATTCACACTGCACTATATCCAATCACGGTAAAAATATTGTTGATTGTTCATATGTCCATAATTTGCCAAAAGCCACACGAAAATTCTTTTTTAAACTAAAAATAGATCGTTTAAAAAGCGTCGCAAGTATTAATGACATTGCAAAGGAGCACGATAAAACGGATATGAAGTGATTAAGGAAGTTATGAAATTAATATGAAAGATTAAGTATCTACTCATATAAAGAACCTCGACCTCGCAAATAAGTTAACATGTTACCACCAAACGAGTAATTTTAGTTTTTATTTTTATTAATTAAGTAGTAAAGTTCTATTTGCTTCGGCATAGACAGGTATTCACCTTGCGAACTGAAAATTATTGCAGAAGAAAAACTTTGTATAATTTTTCGTGTAGAGTTGATTTTCTTCCGACATAAACGTACAAACTAAGTATATCTGCAAGTTATAAGATATCAAAGTAAAACAGATTACGGATTTGTATAGCATCCTAAGCACATCTTATATATATATATATATATATATATATATATATATATATATATATATATATATATATATATATAAAATATTTCTCAACAATCGCTCCAATTCTCTAGTCCCAAAGTAAGCTACGGGGCCTGTGTTATGGGTACTAGATAACGGATATACATACTTAAATCCTTTTTTTGTAAATAAATACATATTATACATAAAAAAAACACCCAGACCAGTACAAACACACATGTTCATGCACACTCATGCTTGTACTGTGCGGAAATCGAACCCGCGACCCTTGGTTTAGAAGTCCGACATGCGGACCACTGCACCAAGCGGTCGTCGAAATGTATATAGGTGTGTATACTAGAATATAAACTTTAAGGTAACACAGATTACAGATTTTCGTTAACTATTTTGAAGGCATTCCGAGCACATCTTAAACTGATTTCTAAGAAGAAACGAAGTAAGCGGCCGTCATTGACACAATGCATTCAGACTGCTACCTTCGTCATGTTTCGACCAGCATTCTTATTCTTCATAATTTCCATTTTAATTTTAGAAGTACACAGGACTGTGTCTTTTAAGACCCTACAGCAGTTAAAGAAGGAGATCAAGAAAGTTGAGAAAGATGATTTTAGCACATCTGATGTTTTGGTTGGCAAGGCGATGGATTTTATTTACTCAAACAAAACAGTCATGAGTTTGATAGCCCGGGAACTGTGGGACGTCGGATCGAGAGCAATAGACAGGATTGTGGACATGAAAGGTTAGTTGAGTGTCTTAGTGTTACCCGTTGTCCTACATGAGGGCCATAAGCAACAAGTACGATGCGACGCGACGCGACAATATCAAGTATATGTACATGGGCGGTCAGCGCCGCGTGAACACTTTTAAACGAAAATAGGCTTGTTTCCACTATGAAAGAAATATTCAAAAACTGATTTTCTCTAAAATAATTCATAATTTCAGATGCCTTTACACTAATATTTTTCTGCAGTTCGTATTATTTGATTTTTAATTGGAATTCAAATGATAATTAGTCACTCAGTCGGCATTGCACGCGATGACGTCAAAGTGTGTTATTCCCATACAAGCTCTATGAAGAAAAGCGTTTTGACAGTTGATAAAAAGTACGTCAACGATTGGTGGTGTCAACTACTTACCGTATTGTTTGCATCCACATCAACACATGCGCAATAATTAGCAAGCGGGATTGCGCGCGATGTGTAAATGATTTTCACCTTAAAGGCATTCATGCGGTGCTGACCGCGATAGTACGTCTACGACAGTGGCCTACGTGACAAAGCGTGATTGAAATTGACACAAATATTGGTCGCATCGCGTCGCACTTATCGCGGTGCTTCGTTCACGTAGAACAACGCCTTACGCTGTGGTCGTTTTATCTGCATATTGTGACTCGTTTTAGCAACTTCCATAAATAAGTACGTGTGTGTACTTGCGAAATTAGCAATCTGTAATTATGGTTTATGTTCGAGGCGATTGGCTGGTTAAAAAGGTTTTATATAGTTGCGTGAGTCGTTGTCTGATTATGGATATAGTAATATGCATAAAAATTGTAACAAACAATCCAATTTTTTGTTCCTAAAATGACTTTTGAAAAGGTGAGATAGCATAAATTAATTCTATAAATACTAATCAGATTTTTGTCTGCAGGTAAACAGCAGCAATGGCAACAGAAGTAATAGAGATCCTATCCCAACATGTTATATGCAAAAATAATAATTGTACTAATTAAGGAATAAGTTTTATGGAATGAGAGATCAGTATTAAATATAATAAATGAGCCTAAAAAATCTTCCTTCCCAATATTGGGTGTCGATTTTAAATTGGTACCTCACCTTTTTATTTTCAGCTAGCTTCGCACCAGCTTTCGCCTGCGTGGATTTGATACTCTTATGTATTTAGCATATTATTATGCAATATTATACATTAATACAGCCTATGTTCATCAGGGTTAATGAAGGATTCTCATGGCATTTTTTTTTTAAATTGGTCCTTTAGTTTCAGACCCTATTCAATTCAAACAAACAATAAAATCTTTTTAATATAATTAATGTATAGGTATTATCCACAAACAAACGTTCTTAAAAAGTATGTAAGCATAAATGAAATCGTCATTTTCATTCACAACAAAACACAAGCTGAAATCAAAGAAAATTTTCCTGAAAACAGGCTGCTTTTAGTTTTCAGTTAGCTCTAAGATATAGTGAAACAATATTTATAAACCCATTCATGTTAAAAGTCTCAAAATTACAGCAACCTCTCAAGATATTACGTAAAATAGGATAATCTTAATATATTACATTCAAATAACACCCTTTGAGAATCAAAGCAAACTTGTAAACACATTTCCTTGGCCCTTGGCTGGTGCATCTGGGGAAAGTGTATTGAATAATGTAGAGAATGTATGATGCCATAAAATGGGCTGGAACAAACGCTATTGTATTCAAGGGGCGTATTGACTGGGATGTATGATATTGTAGAGAAGGCAAGCTTGTGGTTTCAAATGGTACCTTATTGTTACGTTCAATATTTTCTTTTTTCTATACTGTATATTGATTGTGCTTAATCCGCTAGGTTTGCTCTAAGTGCTGTGTGTTTACAATGATAATAAAATGACATTATATCGAAAAGGGAACAAATTGGGGTCTCAAATCAGTGTAACTTCAAATTATAAATACGAAAGTTTGTAAGTATGTATCGATGTTTGTTACTCTTTCACGTAAAACTACTGTATGAATTTCAATGAAATTTGAACAGAATATAGTTGATACATCATAGGCTACAATTTATTAAGAATTGTCAAGATAAGGGTTTCCAATCGGATTGCGGACGTATTCTCGGGCGGCCACAGATCTTGGCTTATTTTGGTCACTAAAGAATGATGTTACATTGAAGGATTATACAATTAAAGAATATTACGAGTACACCTACCTACATCATAGGAATTTCACAATTACAACAAGCTGAAAACTCTGTGCGCACAGAAAACCTGCGGCCTCCATTTTTTTCTCACATCAGTGCCCGATCCCTTGCTCATGTCTATATGTTATTGGCCATTGTTTAATAATGCGGCACATCAGGTGATTGAGACTAATGACGTTGCAGGTAATGCTTTGATATTGCACATTAATGATAAGGATCGTGCAGCGTATGGGTTTCGCCGAATAAAGTCTGTACTCTTATATTATTTAAAACCAAACGAGCTACTTAGTGAATTTCTGGTTACTATTATATACTAGTGGACACCCGCAAACTTCTTTCCACTACATTTTGGGCTTACATATAAAGTACAAGTACAAGTTTCATCCTCAAGACAATTTCATTACACTATCTTTGAATACACAATATATTATCATTTATTTTTGGTTTAATTTGGTAAATTAATATAAGTTTAAAATTTTAATTTTATAGACCGAAGACTTTCTTTACCTGAACTAGGTTAAAAACCTGTAACTTAGGCTAAAGAAAGCACAAATATTTTATTAAGGTAATATATCTTGAAACTACTATTTTTTTTTTAAAATAAGTGTGTTTTACATGCTTAGAACATAATTATAACATTAAAGGTACTTTTAGAGAAGCTGAAAAGTTTATGAGGTAAGATGTTAAAATGATGGTAACGTAGATTAGGTGTCCTCATCACTTTGTCTTTCTTAAATCAACAAGAAAGTGCTTAAAGCGTTATGTTCTACCTCATACTTCATACTATTAAGCTACACTTATGTTCAACATTTATTTCTATACAGATCTTAAGTATGTTTTATTTTTTGTTTGAGAAGAAATTTCACGTTACGTTTGACTTTTTTTTCCGAGGTTCTACATTCATACTTCTCACGGTATCAATAGCTAAGCTGCCAACTTGTCACATCAGATCTTCATTTTTGATATGGGAACAGAAAGTGCTCGTCACTCTGAACTTTTTTTTAAGACATCATATTTATACATTTTATTATTGAGCTGGGCTGCTAAGATTCAACATGAGATATTCAGATCTTCGAACCACTTTTCCTTAGGCGTTATATTCATACTTTTAACGGTTAAGCTGGGCTCCTGTTTGTCTCATCAGATTCTTTTTTGTTATGGAGACAAAAATTGCTTGTCATATTAACCAATTTTAAATAACAATATAAACGAAATCATATAACAACACTAAAAACGATTTCTATTAGGAGTTATTTCTGATTACATAGAGCTTACAGTATCATCAATTGAAAAACTCCATCATTTGCAATAAGTTTGTTCAACTTAATTTCCATGGCAGCTACTGATTGGATTAGCCGTATAATACGAGTAGAGGGCTAAAAGTGTTACTCTATTTCAACCCCGCTAAATAAAGTACGTCACTGAAAATTAGCGGAGTAGGATTAGTGGCATACCCAGGTGTTGGATTGCCATAATCGAGTGATACGACGAGCTTCACTCTGGCGCTTATAAACAGTATGTGACACGCTTTAACTTTAATAAGTACGATATAAACTTACGTCAGCTGGTATTTTGGCTAATAAATTCTGAAGTAATTAATGAACCGTTAGTAAAATTATGCCTTGGTTGGTTTTTCAAGTATTATTTATTGTTGAACAAACAAAACTGCACAGATACAGTCTGTAGAAATCAGTGAACTCGACCGCAATCATGTGGTTCGAAAAAAATTATCTGATCCTAAGGAAAATAAATATGGTGTTCCTCAGGGCAGCGTTTTGGGCCATTGTTATTTTTGACCTACATTAATAATCTTCCGGACGTAATTGAACATAAATTTATACTTTTCGCAAATGACATATCAGTAATAGTTACAACAGATAAAAAATTGACATTAAATAACCATGTAAATGACTTTAATAACACTGTGAAAACAATAATAGAATGGCTTAAAAATAATAATCTAATAATAAATGTTGACAAAACTTATTTTATTAATTTTAATGACGCATCATACCAGACAATAAATATTAATTTTGAAGCACAAAAGCTAAAAAGTACAAATGTGATAAAATTTCTAGGGGTTTGGGTAGATCAAAAACTAAATTGGAAACATCAAATAGACGATGTTTGCAAAAACATCAATAGATTTTCGTACGCACTATATAGATTAAGAAAAGTGGCTACAAAAAATACAGCCCTTACAGCATACTTTGCTTATGTAGAATCAGCCTTACGGTATGGACTTATAATATGGGGTAACAGCACTGACGCAAAAAAGGTATTTATTGCTCAAAAAAAATGCATACGGGCAGTATGTGGCTCTGCACCTGACGAGCCTTGCATACCATTATTCAAGTCCTTAAAAATTCTTCCCCTTCCATGTATGTACATCTTTAAAATTGCAAAGTTTGTCAAACAAAACATGCATTATTTCAGCCAAGCAAAAGAAGTATATACAAGAAATACCAGGAATCAAAATAGGCTTGTTTCTAAAATAATACCAAAGAGTGCTCGTTATAAAAATGCTACTAGATGTGCATGACCATTTTTAATAAACTTCCCCAAAATTTGAAAGAGCTTCCTTTAAATAGATTTAAAGGGGCCCTTTATAGATGGCTTTATGAAAAATGTTTCTACAGTATGAATGAATATATGTGTTAAAATTAGAACTGGAACATTCTTCATTTTGATAAATTTGTAATTTTATATAGCAATTTGATATAGTAATTTGACATAATATTTGACATGTAGTAATTTAATTTTGTGATTCTGTGTTTATTGAATTGAATTTTGTGTTTATTGAACTTGAATACTGTATTTTAATTTGTAATTTGTATTTTAAAATTGATTTTATATAATTTGCATGCTGTAATAATATGGCTGAAAAAGCTGAACTACAATGTCTAACCTACCACCTAAATGTACCCTTTTTCATACGCAAATAAATTTCATTCATTCATTCATACACCTAAAATAAAAAAACGAAAAACCTTAGCACATACAAACTTACGCTTTAAAAAAAGCAAAACGATGTTGTTATCACGTGTTTCACATAAAATTTATTCAACCATAAACTGGTATCCTGTTTTATTTCTTCAAGTGGATATATTACGTTAAAAGACGCAAAATCGAAGAAACATCGTTTTAATTAGCCTTAGCCGCTCTAACCACATATTTACAATGAAAGATCGTTTCTCCGAAGACCCAAACTGAGCTGTTACAAGTTTGTTAACTCGTCAGACAAGGAAGAGTCGTTTGTTTCCTAAAACCCACTTGTTTGCAACACACATGGAAGAACAATAGTACAGTTTACAAAAATGTTTACCGATCCTGGCCCATTAATTAGCGGTTTATCGGAAATTTAGCATCAGTGTGTCGAAGAATCAGCTATGATTGAGTCAAGAAACGTTCAAGCAGTATTGTACTTTTTCCTGATAGTGATAGTGCTGGAAGGAGATTCCAGGAGGCCATGGTTGAGGGAAGAGAAACAGGCTGAACGAAGAGATTACAGGCCCTCAAAATGGGTAGCCAACTCTGCTATGGATGTATGGTATGGGAACAAAAGTATGGTGGATATTTTGTCGAGAGAGTTTAGCGATGTGATGAACAGAATCGCTTTGAGGCCAGGTAATTTTAATAAATGGTTGCTCTTTGTTGTTAAATTAAAAAAAAAACAATTATTTCCTTATTTCATTGCGTAAAGTTTTATAAATCATTCGACTGCCAACATAGTTCTTTCGTGTGTACAAATTACAATTTTACTTATGTTATACTGACGACCACTTTGTTGTAATGGTCAAGTAGTTGACTATCAACCAAGAGGTCGCGGGTTCGATTCCCGCACTGTACAAACATTTGTGTGCATGAACATGTCTGTTTGTACTGGTCTGGGTGTTATATGTATTTATTTAAGTTTATATGTAATACCGCTGTTAATTCTGATACCTGTAACACAAGTGCTTAAGCTACTTACCACAGATTCAGATCAATATATGTGATGTTGTTGATGTTTTTGTATAACTTTATACGTATATATTATACGTAAGAATGATAAGATTTCCAACACATGAGACCGGTAAATAACAAAAAATAGTAAAACTTCTTATCGAAATAACTCAATCAGCACCATCTAAGACGATCAAATTACTTGTGTTCCAGTCCGGTCACCAGCACCAACAAAGGAAATTAATTCTGACGTCACCAAACTTACAGGGCACAATCCATCAAATCAAGTGAGTGACAAACGAACACGACACAAGGCGTCACCAAACTGACCAAGTATCTACCAATAGACGAAACAAGAAACGAAATCGTCTCAGATATGACTAAAGTAGACTTTGACACGGTTGCTGAAAAAGCTCGAACAATACTTTTGCGCAAATACAACGAAACACTATCTAAAATTATATCCAGTTGTAATAAGTAAAAGCCAATCCTTCTTACTAATAATTAAATTTGGTATTTATTGTTTGAGAAACTATAGACATGAATGTGATAATGTTGTTTTTTTTTAAATAAATTGTTTCAATTATTATCGTAATTATTGCTGTAAAATAACTACGCAACCTAATGATAAAGTGGTAGAATACCAAACGACAGATGAATATTTCAATTATTCATAACTCATAAAAATGGCAAGGAATTCATTATCTGCCTTGAATACTTAAAATAGAACTTGTTAGCAATATTCTTCACTATAGAAACCAAACAAGTCATGAATACAATATAATCTTCTAGTAATTACAAGAAACCAACTTGAGGAGTCATTTTAACGAAGCGGAGATATTGAAAAGAAGCTCGACGGTAATTAAAATTTTCAATAGCTGCATATTCCAATTGTGCTCTAAACGTATAGCATAAGGAACAATTGGGGGGATTTAATCTCAGATTTCAATTAGCAACAGATTCTACGAATTTGAATACATCTCTCAACTTTGATGTAACGTTCATCTCACAACAAAGACGTGTTGAAGAAAAGATGGAACCAGAAGCCGCAAATTCTTCCCTTTTGAAGACTAATAAATAATTTTCGAGTCCCCTTTTGAGGGTTAGCACCGTCTTTGATGTTGAAAAAGCCACTTCATAAGTGCACGCACTCCGCTCGTAATATTAGGCAGTTAGGGTGGCAGCCTTTAGGCGATACAATGGATATGAATTTTAAATGAGGTTAGGTTAGGTTCGGTCGAAATGTGGTGACTTGCTAATGGGTAGCCGGCGTTTCGAAGAACAGATGTGTACGATTCCGATGTCGAACACAATGTAGTTTTAACTATTCAGCATCAATTTTGTGCAAACACTCGTATAATCCACACGGTGAGCTAGATTCAGTACGATTCTAGACACAAATCTCAAATAACTACATATATATACATCCTTATCCTTTAAAATTTTGTAATTGTTTTTTTTTTCTTTTATAGATACAATTGAACGCAAAAAAACAAGTCTTCGTTATTTTTTTTTATTTCAACTCAACTCAGTCCTGCATACCCTTTGTAATACGCGATTAGTAATTTCAACAATGCAAAAACGTGGAGTGGCTTACCGAAACGAGTCGAAATATTGCGAGGATTCCGATTTTTCAAACCCCAACATGGGTCGACTGTGGAGCTCGCTTCGGATATCAAAGACAACGAATACGGGGCCAAAACGCTCGGTACCTGGGCTTTGTTGTCAAGTGTGCTCATTAAAGGCCTACCCCCTCTGCAAAAAAATCCCATTCGAAGCGCTGACTCACTTGAGTCGTGAGCTCAAATAAAGCCGAACCTCGACATCGTAATTAATTCTTGAAGTTTCTTACTGTTTGCAGTTCAAATCGGCAATTGAGAATTGTCGCGTCACCTCTAGAGTTTTGTTGCTCTCGTTGCTCAGAGGCTAATTATCTTCAGCTGTGTTTGGTAATAGGTGTAAGGTAGCAGTGTTATAATCATAAAGATCACAATTAAGGATGAAAATTACCAAAAGAATTTAGAGCTGCAGACTGTAGAAGGAGGGCCAAACGCACCATGGAGTCAGACCTACAAATACGATCCAAAGATGATAAAACAATACAAAATCGTTATGGACGTTATCAAGAAGGCAGTTTGATTATCTGTTTTTGAGAAAAACTAATAAATACCTACTCTGAACAACAAAACTCTCTACATATTGCTACCTAAATGAATCTTGTATTTATTAAGCTATTTTTAGAAAAAAATTAACAAAATATAAGAACAAAGCTTGATATCATACGTATGATATAGCAGCTATGATTACATTTTTCAAAACAAAAGACCACACAAACTTTTACTAAGAAAATACAAAAATAGCTCACCACAAACTAGATGAGCCAACCTCACGTTGCAACAAAGCAATTTGTAATAAAGCACAAGACACAAAACTGGGCGTGGAAGAAAATCAGTGTCGGTTGTGGGCGAGTGCAATGGCTTAGGTTTATTTTAGTGTTATTGCGGTATCATCCGACTGCGCGCCACCTGCGCTTGATATGGGAAAAACATACGGGCTGGTATTTTGCAAAACTGTTTGTAACTTACTGCATGGTGTTAAGAGACTCTAAGGCTGGGTGCTATCTTTTTCGGCGTATTAGTTACTCGATCCAGTGTGCCAAATGGCATCACCTTAGGCACCTACCAGGAGGACCACTTTTTGTGCAATAATGAGTCAATGGATAATGGGTGGGTAATAATGGGTGCATATCAAAGAAAAAAGGTAAATGTTACAAGCCGTTTTTACGGTAGACTCTCAGACAAACATGAAATATAATACATAATCATTCAATAAGGTAAACTAAACCGATAGCTCTACCAGACACGACAGTAGCAATTAGTGCACTAAACAAAAATATATATAAGTTTTAAAGAAGATCAAGAAAGTTCATCAGAAAACCCACCCGTACATTCAACATAAGCCGGATTGCCTTGTGTCTAGTGCGGCGTGTCTCACGCACCGCCACGTGAACCCGGGACTTTGCGGCCTTCCCGGTCCTTCGTAAGTACTGTAAAACTAGACCGATAGCTCTAACAGACACGATATTAGCAAGTAGTGGAATAAACAAAAAAAATATAAATATTAAAGAAGGACAAGGCAGTTCGTCAGAAAACCCATCCGTTCATTCAACCTTAGCCGGATTGCCTTGTGTCTAGTGCGGCGTGTCCCACGCACTGCCACTTAAACCCGGGATTTTAGCAGCTTTCCCGGTCCTTCGTAGGTACTGTGAAACAAAACCGATAGCTCTAACAGACACGATAGTAGCAATTAGTATACTAAACAAAAAAAAGTATTAAAGAAGAACAAGGCAGTTCGTCAGAAAACCCACCCGTACATTCAACATAAGCCGGATTGCCTTGTGTCTAGTGCGGCGTGTCCCACGCACCGCCACGTAAACCCGGGATTTTTGCGGCTTTCCCGGTCCTTCGTAGGTACTGTTCTCTTACGAATATGTCTGGACCGCAAGCCTAAAATCTTAACCACTGCTTGGACTTCAAAATTTATCATACAGGTTTTGGTCTTAACCGAAATGGGACTATAGCATATAAGTGTTAACGCGTGTACCCTTGTGCTACTTATTCAGAGTTTATCGAAACAAAATATGTGGTTTTAGAGGTATCAATAATGGTGAAACATGATATAATAAATGATAGAAATGAATGCATAGTTGTTTATTGATCTCATTTTTAAAGGCAATATGAGTATATGAGTTGTATTGACAAAAATAGCTGAGAGCTGACTACTCGTAATCACTTTGTCAACCTCAAAAACTTTTTAAATTAAAAAAAATATGTGAAGCAACCAATTGCTGTTCATTTACTAAATTGAACTCGATTTGAATTGGATTGGCTTGGTTTTCCTATCTGTATTTATTTTCTCTTGACTATCCTAGGGAGGTCTATAAAGACTACGAGTAGTTTACTTACCTTTTTAACACGCTTAACGGAATCTTAAAGCTCAATTTTCACCAACTATTGGTTATCCATATCACGGTTGTGTGCAATCCAGCCGAAACGTCGAGCAGTGAGTACCTAAATACTCATTAAAATAGTTCGCGTTTAGACCCGATAACCAATAGTTAGTGTTAAAATGCAACGCGAAAGTTTAAAATAAATTTTCACCATCTTTTAGAAATTGGATTAATTTTAAACTTGCACACATATCAAATATCAATGACAATGCAACAATTTGATAACAGTTTTCCATTGTCCTTATTAACTAAAAATAAAATAAAATACATTAAAAAAAGGTTTTATTGATAACTAAAAAAAACTAAATTATTTCTGAATACAAAGAATTTATTATTACTTTTTAGTATTATTATATACTTTGCTATTCAAGTCTTAGTAGAAATAAGAATAAAATACCAAACAAATGACTCAATATAACAGTATCGTGATACTGTTAAAATGTTGGATTAGACATTATGTTGCTTACCCTAAACTTGTTCCCTTGTACCCCACCGATATTAGTCCGGCCACAAGTGTGCTGGACATGTAACAAATAGTATAATTCTACACTCGACTGCTACTACGGACAATACGCCAAGTGACTGATTATAAAGTTCGCCCCCAAGATTGATCATAGAACTTTAAAGGGACTCCCAAGACATTTAGAACAATAGCGGTTTGAAACATTACACAGGACAATAACTCCGGTCTATTGTTAAGCAAATGCTACCCATGTTTTCATAGTATGAGTTGTATTATTGGGGTGATAACAGTAGCACCGTGTTCAACTAAAGATTTTCAGAATGTGTTTTTCTCTCTTAGTTATTCACTTATTTAAGCTTTATTGCACAACAAAACTTTGTATAAAAGTTATAAACTTTGTAGGGCATTCTTTACCAGTCATACCTTTGGGCTACACAGAAATGATTAGTGGGCGGTGCGACAAAAAAAAAGAGAAAACACAAAATTAATAATACACAATAATATTATTACTACTCTTAATACTCTTAGGATAGATAGGATTTATTTTCGGATGGTTTACTCCGCCATTATTATCTTCAGTTGAACTAGTACACCTTCTTAGTAAAAAATATATTTAATTTAGCATACATTTTAATACCATATGGTTATAAAATACAATTTGCCACGTTGCTTATGTTACGTTATCATACCAAAATACTTTTTCATCAGTTCGAACTTCTTTAAGTGCTCCTTAGGCTGCGGCCATGCTTGGTTCATCACTGTTGCAGTTAGATACCTACAACATCCGAATGAAACACCTTTTCAGCTGTTTAACAATCGATTAAGGTGAATCAGCTAATTTTATTAAATTAGTTATATTTTTTAGCATTAACAATTTCTTACAATGTGAAACGAATCACACTTAAAGAAAAATGGACTGCCACAGGCGGAACTTGAAAAAGTACCCCCTCCCCAAGCCGGACGATTGCTCTGATCAGATTCTATTAATAATTTTTGAATACATATTTGCAGGCTTACTAAAATGTAGCAAATTTTGGTAAACTATAACTAATATACAAAATCCTGTAATATAACACCCAAAATACGATGAAATCCACCAAAAACAAATTTCTTCTTCTTTACCTTGCACTAATTAAAATTAACTTATTAAATAAGTAGGGTGTAAGTCTACTGAGCCTTTGTGCGTTGTAATACTACACGATACCGAGTCATATTAAATTTGCTTTCAACAAGGTTAGTTCGTGGGACATCCTGAAAATTAAATGATGCCAAGGTCGGCATTGTACCCCTATATTGAGATTGGAACAAAGCACAGTCTTCGACAAGTGTCTTTGTAAGTTACATTTGTAACATACCTACGCGCAGAACGCACTCACAAATCGCAAAAAGGTAATGATTTTAGTTTAGTAATCGTAATATTTTATGAATCTTGTATTTCTTGATTATATATCAAATTGTATAGGTAACTAGTAAACACTTGCTATGAATTTAGATAACAGCACATTTAAAAATAGATTTGCAATCAACTTGTGATTTTGTTTGCCTTTCTTCATATTGTAAAATCAGGGCGTACTTTTTAGGTGTATAACAAATAAGAATAAAAACTATATAACGTATTAAATAAACTCTGTTTTTTCTACACTTTTGCAAATGTGATTGCAAGACAAGATTATTAACATTGAATTAAATCATAAAATGTGCAGAAATGTATGTGTGTGTTAATACAAACATAAAACAGCACTTGTGCTGATTAAATCAAGAATATTAAATTCACATAATTTTTCATTTCGGACTGCAATCTACATTCGTATATCTATGATTCGATATCACCGGCAAACATTATCTTGCATTTCTTTCCACTTCTTTGCACCCTATTCCATGAATACAGTAGATACTTCAAACCGAGTCTAAAGTCAGCAAATTATTGATTTACCTAAAGTGACCTAAAGGATTACTCCCTCTCCGTACGCCTTACGAAATGTTGAATTTCCAACATTTATCTTTCTCTAAGCTATTTATGGTCTCGATCTAATGGCGATATTTCACTTAGAGCGTATAAAGCAGTGGCCAGACGAACAGTAATTGCGGTGGCTGAGTGCTCCGACGTTCGTAATAAGAACATATGGCCGAGAGTGGCTTATGTCCTTTAGACTATCCATTGCAAATTTACAGAGCTACTAAATTTGATCTGATACTTTGAAATATTTAAGTTAAATGTGGAGATGTGTTAGTTTATTATGCTGGCTGTAAGCTTAGAAATTACATAGTAAGGTTTTTTTTCTTTGCGGATAATTTAAATCAAGAGATATGCGTGAGGCCCTAAATGTAAAAAAAATATACGGAACAGACCCCGGACTCCTATATCAAGACTAGACTAGACTCCTATTCCTGTAAAACCTAAAGATGTAATATAAACTGTTTTAGACCTCAAATAACTTTTTATTCCATAGTAGCACTGTATCACTTCATTCCGCAATTCTTGAAATTGCATCTTCAACTAACTAGTGTTATAAGTATTTGAACTATGACGTCACATAAGTTGAAGTTATTTTTTCATTGCATGCAGGTGAAAATTTATAGATACTGCTAAAACCTTTTCATCTAGGCTTTTAGTTGTAAGACAAGCATTTAAGACTGCTCCGCCGTTCACCGCTATTTACCTACTTGTTTATTGAATTTTCTACAAAGAAAATATATTATTCGTAAGTGAAAACAAATCAAGCGAAAATTGTTCTAAAGACACGCCCACTGAAAAATCGCCAGGTGCTAAAAGCCAAGATTGATCGACCCCAACGTTTTATTGCGTCACCGACGTGTCTACTACAGAATGAAGTTTGCCCATCTAAACTAGATGTGGGGGTAAACAAGTAGGATAAACAGGCCCGGATTGGATCGGACCGGTTCGCACCGGATTTCGTGATTGATAGGTTTTATGTCGGGACTGAAACGGTAAACACATTTCAACGCTGTTGTCCTTAATTTAGTATTGGTATATTTGAATGTCGCCGATTGTTTTACGAGTATAATCGTTTTCAGTGGTCATACGTTTTTTTATGTTTCTTCTTTTTTATCGTTCGTTTAATAATTATCTTTTTTTTTAATCTGTTTGTCGCAGTCAGTTGCAAAAGTGTTTCATTCATTGCTTCAAAAGCGAAAAACCATACACAATGCCTCATATCCCACAAAAACGCGTACCACGACAGCATTCCTCTATCCACGCACATCTAACCCTAAAACAGGTTGATAAAACATTCACACACAAAGAAGTTTGCGACCGAATTCCGGTGAGGGTGAATGCGAAATTTATTGGACACCTTCCGTTTCAATTTGCTGTGTCGGGGTGACGGCGTCATTCCACCGGGACACAGTGACAGAATAGTGCTGGTTATACTCGTAGTTTATCGATAGTCTGGTCGTGGTCTGGTTGTTTTTAAACTTGTTACGTCCACATCATTGCAATGCGTCCCAGTGTCTATATGTTGTGCAAGTGCAGGTGTTAAAGATTAGGCAATAATTCCGAAAGTGCATGGTTAGAAGTTTTCGTTCACATTGGAACTTTAGGACAGTTTTCGGGTGCCTTTTAGCTTCAATCGTGGAAGCGACTGGACGTTAGTTAAGACCAGATCAATCGGGATCAAATTAGCATAGTTATATTGTAATTAAGTTAAATAAATAAGTTTAACTCGATTGTGTAGTTTTTAAAAATACTACCCGAAGGCCCAATTCCGTAATTACGAGTAACTAAAAGTATAATATATAAATAAATAAAAATAAATATACAACAACATCATATACATTGATCTTACTCTGTGGGTAAGTAGCTTAAGTACTTGTGTAACAGATATCAGAATCAACAGTTGTATTACAAATAATTTAAATAAATACATATAACCCCTAGACCAAATCAAACAGACATGTTCATGCACAGAAATGTTTGTACAGTGCGGGGATCGAACCTGCGATCTCTTTGTTAACAGTCAACTTCTTGACCATTACACCAAAGTAGTCGTCAAGCATTATTTATACAAGGTTTTAAATACAGGTTACAAAAAAGTTATTTAAATATGTAATATTAAAAAAAAGTTGTCGTTCGTTCACACGTTTACATTGAAAACTTAAAAAAAAGGTTTTTATGTATAGTTAAAATTAAACATCTTCACTGTACCGATACGTATTGGATTGAATATAAGATGAAAGCTTTTATGAAGAGAAAAAATTAAATAAGAGTGCACAAAAACGTATAAGAGTATAGAGCCATACGTATAAGAGTCAAAGTTCTTAGAACTTTGGACAGCAGACAGAGCTTTGGTCTGGTGGTCTGAGGTTACGGATTACAAAACTGGCTGTTGCGGGTTGAATCCTGCTAGACGCAAATGTCTGTGTGATGAGCACAAGCATTTGTACCTGAGTCATGGTTGTTTATAATTATCTTTTATTAACAATTTTCATTTTTATATTCTTGCCATTGTGCTATACAAGCTAACGCTTAGTTTGGGGCTAGGTGATTAAATTAGAGTGCACAAAAAAAAAATTACTATCAATCGTTCATATCCATAATGTAAACTTAAAAAAAATCAGTATCTCATTAATCGATATCGAACTTCTTTTTATTTAGGTTAAACTATCACTAGTCCAACTTTAAGGAGCGTCTTGACCCGGACCACAAATGGTCGCGTAATACCGTAATATCGTCGAAGTGGTCCGGTGTTTCACGCATCGCCGTGCGGGGATCGCAAAGTGACGTTTGTTATCCGTTAATTTATAATGACGAAGTCACATCTAATTCGATATTCGAACACTTATACGTATAAGCATTATATTACGTATAAGCGATATCGATGTCGTGTACACTGACTTTTCCAAGGCTTTTGATAAAATTAATCACGATATGCTAATTTCTAAGCTCTTGAGAGCCGGTGTACACGGCAGCCTACTGAGATGAATAAACTCCTACATTAGGAATAGGAGTCAATCCGTTTGTTTGAAGGGTTTATCTTCGCAGTTCCTGCCGGTTCCCTCAGGTGTACCTCAAGGATCCCATTTGGGTCCCTTGCTGTTTTCCCTTTATATCAATGATATAGGATTTACTTTTAATCATAGCAATCATCTCCTTTATGCAGATGACACAAAATTATATAAGGTAATACACTCAATAGATGATTGTACACAACTACAACTGGATCTCATTGCACTGGAAAGGTATTGCTCATTAAATCAGTTGTTTCTTAACATTAACAAGTGTAGTGTTATCACCTATGTTGCGGAGCAAATACTTCTTTTTTAGTTTTTTTACTTTTTTTCTATGTGAAAGCTTTTTTGTTTTTTTGACGTTAGTCCTGTCTTCTGCTACGACTTGGTTCGTATTGATTTATAATTTTTTCCTGTTTTTTAATTGTTACAAGTTACAATACACGCTTTACTTTCTACTTAAACTACAGTCCCTATTATTTTCTCTCTCCTCCTTTACATTTGGTCCTTTTCGCTCGGTAAATTTTACTTTCAAAATTTAAATTTTATTGCAATTTTCCTTGAAATTTTTCTTCCGATTATTTTCCCTTTCTACAAATAACTATATTGTTGTTTGAAAGTAACCAGTATGCTAACTAGATTGCAAAGTAAAACGTTAGAGTCGAGTGCGGGCGGGGGTCCGCTACCGGACTCCGGCACGTCCAACGATGTTGAGCCTCCGCCGCCCGCTCTCGTGCTCGACCCTGTCGGGTCCGTCCATGAGGCGGATGACAAGTCTGTTTCAGGAACATCCAAGTCGTCCAGTACTATTCGCGCACGCTCGCTCAATATTAAGGCCTTATATGCTAGAAAAATTGCTGAAGCGGAAGCCAAAGCTGCTGAAGCGGCAGCAAAAGTGGTTGAGGTGGAGCGTAGGGCGTTAGAAATGGAAATGCGCGCTAAAGGCGGTAGTCGCCGCGGCAGCAGTTGCGCCTCTAGCCGTCGCGACAACAGTCGCGCCAATAGCCATCGCGGCAGTAGCCGCCTAAGTAGAGGTAACGTTGTAGAGTGGTTAGATACTATGACACCTTCTAATGAATGCGTTTTTGTAGATACCCGTGGTGCTACCACTGCGGACGCCCCTGAAACCGTGCGTCCCGGTAGCCCCACACTTGCGGTTCCTACGAGTGCGTTCATAGAAGGGCGGCCCGTCGCCGCTACCACTGCGGACGCCCCTGTTATCGAGCCTCCCGGTAGCCCGACACTTCCAGTCGCTGCGTTTAACCGTCGAGTTCCTGCGTCCGCCGGCCGCGGTGTCACATGCGATCCCACTGCTGGGCCTAGTCGCCTAGCGCTCGATCCGACACCGCCCAGGCCCTGTTGCGCACCTACAGGTGATGTTCAAGACTCTACGTGCCTACGTACCCTGCCTACTAATAATTGTAGCAACCACAATGGTTCTGATTTTAACCGTTTGGCTCAAGCCATACAAAGTTTATCTAAAGATAAAATGGAGAGTCGCCTGCCTAGTTTTGATGGTAAGACCTTAGATTGGCTTGCTTTCAAAAGAGCCTACGACCAGTCTAAGGCGTCTTATTCTTCAATAAACAACTTATCACGGGTAAATGCCGCGCTGTGCGGCCCAGCACGAGAGGCCGTCGGTGCCTTACTTTCTACAGCGAATAGTCCAGGCGATATTATTTCTGTTCTCGAACTTCAGTTTGGTAGACCGGAGCTCATCGTCCTCCAGGAGGTCGCCGCTGTGCGAGCTTTGCCTAAAGTAAATTCTGAGGGTAAGGACTTGCATTTCTTTGCCGGCCGTGTCCGCAGTTGCATTGCAGTCATGAAATATCTTGACAATAAGTCCTATTTAGAGTCACCGGAGCTTTATAACTCGTTGCTTCTGAAATTGACTCCTGCAATGCGAGCACGCTGGAAAGATTACGCAAAGTCCCGCTTTAACCCGATTTTAGGTACGAAATTAGAGTTGCTAGCTGACTTTTTAGCTGAGGAAGTCACTACGGAATTCCAGTTTGGCGTTATTACGGAAGCCAACTTGTTACTTAAGTCAGCCACATAGTTCAAAAATGTTTCAGGTTAACGTGGTGAATTCAAAGCAAAATAATCTTCATTCAGGTAATAAGTCGGCTGAAAATAAAAATCATTCAAATTCACAATCACAACAAAATAAGTCAAATTGTTGTTTATATTGTCAACAATGGCACACGATTGACAACTGCGATAAATTTATTCGACTTGACTTTATGGCTAGGTTGAATTGGGCCCGCGACCAAAAAGTTTGTAACAGATGTTTAAAAAAAGGTTCGCATCGCTATAGGTCGTGTAATCCAAAGACGTTATGTGATGTGGAAGGCTGTAAGTACAAACATCATAAATTGTTGCATAACTTTGAATCAGTTAATTCCCATACAACTACCGAAACGCTCTCGAACGGAATCGAACCCAAACCTAGTTGTTTGACTGTGCCGATAGAGTCTCAAAGCGAGACTGTAGCTCACGCTATTTCAAATGGGCCCCTCAAAGCTCTTTTGAAAGTCGTCGCTGTTACTGTAAGCGGACCTAAGGGCTCTATAAATACTTATGCTCTATTGGACGACGGCTCGTCTAGCACTTTTATTGACGATGAGGTATCAGCTCAAATAGGCGCAGTCGGCCCTAAGGCACAAATTAGAGTCGAGTGTATGGGTGGACTATCTAAATTAACAGAGGTCGAGTATGTAGATTTTTATATAAAAGGCGTGCACGAATCCAAACAACATAAAATTAATAGAGCACGGTCTGTATCGGCGCTAGGTATTGCACGCCAGTCAGTCAGCTCAGACGATATTAGGCATCTTTCGTTAACTAATATCACATATGACAACGCTGAGCCAAAATTGATAATTGGAATTGATAACTGGAATCTGCTGACCCCACGAGAGGTTCGCCAAGGTTCCAAAAGACAACCAGCTGCTTGTTTAACGCCTTTAGGTTGGGCTGTGTTTGGCTTTACTTCCAGTAGGACTAAACCGGTGACTTTTGTCAATCATAGCGTGACGTCAGATGATTTTTCGGAGATTGAGGGTCTTATTAAGGACAACTTCAAGTTGGAGTCGATTGGTATTGTCAAGAAACTAGTCCGTTCTGCCGCAGACGAGCGCGCCTCGAAAATTCTCGAAGACACTGCTAGTCGGTTACCAGGTGGACAGTTTGAGGTCGGCTTATTATGGCAATCAGATATCACTGACATTCCAGATAGTTACCCGCTAGCGTTTTCACGTTTTAATGGTCTGGAAAAGCGTTTTCGTAAAGACGCCGCTTACGCCAAACAGTATCGCGAAAATATACACGCTATGATTGACAAAGGTTACGCCGAGCCATGTGACATCACCACTGACTCGCCTAGGGTGTGGTACCTACCTCATTTTGGGGTAGTGAACCCCAATAAGCCAGGAAAGCTGCGCGTGGTTCATGACGCCGCAGCCCGCTCTCAGGGAGTTAGCTTGAATTCCCTTTTGCTGACCGGCCCTGACTTATTGCCTTCTCTTATAAATATTATTTATCGTTTTCGAGAGGGTAAGATCGGCATGATAGCTGACATAAAAGAAATGTTTCCGCAGGTGAAAATCAGGCCCGAAGACAGGGTTGCGAAGCGGTTTTTTTGGCGTGATTCTCCCGACTTGCCTCTTTCGACATTTAGAATGTCATCAATGATATTTGGTGCTGCTTCTAGCCCATTCACAGCACTTTATCTTAAAAACAAAAATGCCGAAGAGTGTAGATATTTATATCCTGAGGCTGCCCGTGCGATTATCCAAGACACATATATGGATGATTTCATTGGCAGTTTGGAAGGGTTAGATGATGCCGCGCAATTAGCTAGAGACATCGTAGAGGTGCAAGAGCGAGCGCACTTTGAAGTTCGCGGGTGGGTCTCTAACGAACCCTATGCGCTCACTCTTATACCACCAAATTTGAGACTAGATTCTGGTAGCGCAGGCGTAGATATTGGTCATTTTCCGCAAAGCGTGCGTACGTTGGGCCTAATATGGTATCCGTCGACTGATGAGTTAGGTTTTAACACGGCCGCCCTAAAAACGTCGCTAGCTTTGCCTCAAAAAATTACGAAACGTCATGCACTTTCTAGTTTGATGCGAGTTTTTGACCCGCTAGGCGTACTAGCTCCCATTACCATAAAAGCTCGTATTATATTCCAGGTAGTTTGGCGCAGAGGAATTGATTGGGACCAGGAACTTCCTCAGGACCTAAGCACTAAGTGGAAAGCGTGGCTTGCTGACGTATCTTCTTCTGTAGACATTCGAGTCCCACGCTGGCACCTGAGAGAGCCAATGTTCCCAACCAAGCTCATCTAATAGAACGTGAGCTGCACGTATTTTGTGACGCAAGTGAGCACGCGTATGTCGCTGTCGCTTACTGGCGTCTGGTACGAGCTGACGGAACCGTGCAGCTTTCATTTATATGTAGCAAGTCCCGAGTAGCGCCTCTGACTCCTGTCACCATTTCTCGCCTCGAATTGCAGGCAGCCACGGTAGCAGCTCGTCTGGCGACGTCTATCTGTGACGCTCATAAGTATAAACCCTCTAGGCGGTTTCTATGGACCGACTCGAAGAATGTTCTAGGATGGCTTCGTAGCGACGCACGTTCGTTTTTGCCTTTCGTTGCACATAGGTTAGCAGACATCCTAGAGCTTTCAACTTTAGATGAGTGGCGGTGGGTGCCCACAGCATTGAACGTCGCAGATGACGCCACACGGCAAAAGTCAGACGCTGACCTTAAAAATAGTCGGTGGATTGAAGGACCTGAGTTTTTAAAATCAACTCAATGTGTTTGGCCAGTTGAGCCACATAACACTAGCCTCAACAAAGATGAGCTGAAACCAAGTGCTAAAATTCATTCATATCTCATCCAAGTAGGCACCATTCCCGTCCATCCCGTTTCAGCGGATCCGTCCCGCTTCAGTCAATGGTTGCGTTTCTTACGGTCGACGGCGCGTGCACATCAGTACATCAGGCGTTTGAGATGTAGAGCGAGTGCTAAGGCCTCAACATCGCACACGCCTGCCTCTAGGCTAAGAACTTCTGTCGCCCAGTTTACGCCTCTTACTGCGGAAGATTTGCGCCTAGCCCAGCTGCATATTTTGACCAAATGCCAAAATGATTCGTTTCCTGATGAGATAGCTGCGCTTCGACTTGGAGAGCCATTGCCACGCCACAGCAAGTTACAAAAGCTTCATGTTATTCTCGGAAGCGATGGTTTAATGACGTTATCGGGTCGCATTGGAGCAGTTGCAGAATCTACTGAGGCTACTAATTTCCCGATTGTTCTTGATGGAAGGCACCCAGCAGTTAAACTTTTGACGCACCATTACCACCGGCGCTTTGCTCATGGCAATAATGAGACTGTTGTCATTGAACTCCGGCAGCAGTTCTGGATTTTGAAGATGAGAAGTGCAGTCAGAGCAGCAGCACATGCCTGCCAATACTGTAAGATAAGGAAGGCTATCCCTTTGAACCCTCCTGTCGGAAACCTCCCGGCGGTTTGACTCGCCCATCATCGCCGACCCTTCATTTTCGTCGGCCTAGACTACTTCGGTCCAGTGCAAATAACTGTTGGCAGAAGACACGAAAAGCGGTGGGTAGCTTTGTACACCTGTCTCACTACATGGGCTGTACACTTAGAGGTAGTCCATGACCTCTCAACAGACGCAGCGTTGATGGCCCTACGTCGATTTACGGCCCGTCGTGGAAGTCCTCAACAGATCTGGTCAGACAACGGGACTGCGTTCGTCGGTGCTGCCAAATTCATGCGAGAACTCTACGGCCCTGCAGTTCAAGAGTTTGCAACCAACCAGAACATCGAGTGGATCTTCATTCCACCGTCAGCCCCGTCAATGGGTGGTACTTGGGAGCGGCTCGTGCGTTCAGTGAAGTCTGCTTTAAAAGTAACCTTGCAGGAGAGAGCCCCAAAGGAACCAGTTTTGACGACTCTTTTGATGGAAGCTGAAGCTGTGGTCAACTCAAGACCCTTAACTTACGTTCCTGCTGACTCAAATGACGAAGAAGTACTAACGCCTTTCCATTTCCTTATCGGCACAGCATCCACGGCTAACCATTACGATAAGACAGAGCCGCAGGATTTATGGGGGCGTTCTCAGTGGCGTAAGGCATTGCGGCTTACAGATTTATTCTGGAACCGATGGGTTAGAGAATACCTCCCAACTCTGACACCTAGGCGAGGTGACAGGACCGGCGATGGACTGGCTCTTGGTGTAGGTGACCTCGTGCTGGTGGTCGATGGCAACTTACCACGCGGAACGTGGCCACGTGGTCGTATAACCCGAGTATTTCCTGGCGCAGATGGGCTAGTGAGAGTAGCCGAGGTTACTACTGCAGGAGGAGTCCTTCGCCGTCCCTGCAAAAAGCTGGTGCGACTGCCTGTTTAAAGGCCATCCTTCTCTCTCTCTCTCTCTCCATGTCTCTCGTTATATTTCTATCAGTTTTGAAAGAGAGGGAGAGATGTTGCGGAGCAAATACTTCTTTTTTAGTTTTTTTACTTTTTTTCTATGTGAAAGCTTTTTTTGTTTTTTTGACGTTAGTCCTGTCTTCTGCTACGACTTGGTTCGTATTGATTTATAATTTTTTCCTGTTTTTTAATTGTTACAAGTTACAATACACGCTTTACTTTCTACTTAAACTACAGTCCCTATTATTTTCTCTCTCCTCCTTTACAACCTACACACGTAAAAAGAAGCCCATACGTTTTAATTATGAATTAAATGGTGAAGTTTTGAAAAGGGTTTCTAGCATTAGGGATCTGGGAATCATCATGGATTCAGAATTGACCTTCAATCATCACATAGATTACATTATTGGAGCTGCATTTCGTAGACTAGGATTTATTCTCAGAATAACACAACCCTTCAAAAAACTGAAACACTCAAAATTCTATACTTTTCATTTGTACGCTCGATTTTAGATTTCTGTAGTACTGTGTGGAACCCGTCATATAAAATACATGTCAATAGGATAGAAAAAATTCAACAAAAATTTATTAAGTCTTTAAATTACCGCATAACATATTCTCACGATTCTTATGAAACTTCTTTAAAAACTCACAAATTACAAAGTCTGTCTGACCGTCGTAAAATGTTCGACATTCTATATTTACACAAAATTTTGAACTCCATGGTTGACTCGCCAGAGCTGCTTGATAAAATACGGTTCTCGTGTCCAGCTCGTCTACCAGTGCGCCCCTCACGTTCTTTACCTACTTTTGTTCCTTCTAATTTTACAAAAATATACACTACAAATACATTTTTCTATCGCTCCACCAACGTTTATAATAAACAATTTACTGATATTGATTTACATAACATACCCCATAGCATGTTGAAAAGGAAACTAAAAGAAATTATATGTGTATCTTAGTTGTAATATTAATTTTATGTATGTATTACAGTTTAAGGATCTAGCTATTGTAAGCACTTCAAATGCGTCAACGTTTAATCTCATCTCAATGTTCATTTTCTATTTTTTTTTAATCGATAGCGTCCGTTTATCTTAGCTTATTTAATTGTAATCTTTTATACTTACATCATTTAGGCACTATAAGGTCTGTTACTATATCTTAATTTAAACATACATCTGTCTCTGTATATGACTGTTTGATGCCAAAATAAATGAAAAAAAAAAGCTGCCCAGTAGGCACTGGCGGGGTCGCCATCTAAGGATGGGACCCGGTAGCAGCCAATTATAAGATGTTGTGCTTTTAACGTATGGTTTATTACTAGCTGATTTCACAGATTACATATTGATATAAGTATTGCAGCTTACGTAAAGGGACACACACTACAAGTCAAAGTTCTTAGAACTTTGGACAGTAGACAAAAAAAAATACAATTATTTTATTTAAAAACACGTTAAGTTATCAGTAAACAATAGGCCTTAACCATTTAAGTCATCTTATAGTTAGGATATTCTTATCTAACGTGTAAAAAAAGTCAAAAATTAATTTTACAAAAATGTTAATTTAGTAGCACAGCCTATGAAGATTACAAATTACACTAATAAATCTGTTTAATTTAATCAGAAATCACTAAAAAAAAGAAAAGAAGTTAACGCACCGCGTTTGTTCAGAATCAATATTTAAAATTTAGTACTTTTTCAGTTTCAGTATAGTTCATCTGTCGCAACCAGTCGATTTTTATCTTAGCTTCATTAAGCTATTATATGGGTAAACTGTATTATTATTTTTTTACACAGTTTTAAGACAATAAATCGTTTCTGCTTCTGATTAAGTGACATGTTATAAATATGCAGTATTATATGTATCTTATTATATAAAATAATTGATTTAAAGTGATATTGGTTCCGTGAAAACTTGTAGACAGCGCAGAGCTTTAGTCTGGTGGTCTGAGGTTACGGATTACAAAACCGGCTGTTGCGAGTTGAATCCTGCTAGGCGAAAATGTTTGTCTAATAAGTATGAGCATTTGTACCTGAGTCATGGGTATTTATCAATATCTTTAAAAAGGTTTGTCCGTTATCCTTTGTGCTGTTGTGCCATACAAGCTAACGTTTAGTTTGGGGCTAGGTTATTGTCATTTTTTTAACACTCACAGTGTTAAAAAAATGGTTACGTTTAGGTTAAACTTTGGATACGTAGTACTCTATGGTTTTACAAATTTATATTCTTTTAACATAAAATCATAGGCCCCTATTTTAATTCATTCGAAAAAATAAGTAATTAAACGTATCTTGTGACCGTTAATTAAAATTACAAAATTAACTTATTTATGAGCACATTATTTTCTTAAATAAAAACACTTTTATAAAGAAATAATTTTTGAGGGTTAATATAAAAAAGGTAAATAATGTTGAACCGTTTCCGTGACTTGATAACGAGTATTGTTCTTACAACAACAGATAGCCCCAATTTATTAAGTAAAGGCCCAAATTCAACTAATTGTTTAGTTGATGCCGATCCATTAATTTTAAATAATTAACAGTCGGGCTTAACACTTTCGGTGCGGGCAATGTAAACTTCCCAATTTAAGTTACGGGTACTATTTAAAGTTTCATGGCGGTAAGTAGTCAGCCTTTGGAGTTCCACACACTTATTAGGGAAGTGATGGTAGTATGTTAAGCTCTTCGGTCTGGCGAAATGTTTGCGTATCTTATATTTTGTATAACAAAATATGTGGATGTAAAGTGCCTTACGTATCAAGTTTTCCGTTCGCTTCTTCCGACCAATGTATTTAAAAGAAATCAGCTACTTTTAGCACAAATAATAATCATGTAAACGACCTGAATTTCTCATGAGAGTTATCTTGCTTAGCTGGGCAAAATAAAAGAAAACAATTTCAGCAACGGAAAATTGTACTCTTATAAACAAACATGTATGACGAGCACGTTGCGTCTCCATATCAAATATGAAGAATGTATGAGACACCAAGTAGCCCTGCTAAACTGTTAGTTAGAAGTTCAACGTAACGAGGTATTACTGTATTGTGTAACAAAAATGAAGATATTTAATGTATACCCCCAGCCCAGCTAAATCATAAGAGTTATAAATATGATGCCATAAGCAAGATTGTTATACATAATAAGCTAAGTTAACATTGATGATGAAACTTTTAATGTAAGCCCCAAATGAAGTCGCAATCGAGAATTATGATTAGATTTCCTACATTTGAGTTTGATTAAAAACTATAACTGATTGATTATTGCATGTCTGCAATATTCTCTTTTCATATGACGACCGTTTGGTGCAGTGGTCCACAGGTCGGACTTCTAAACCAAGGGTCGCGGGTTCGATCCCCGCACAGTACAAGCATAAGTGTGCATGAACATGTGTGTTTGTACTGGTCTGGGTGTTTTCTATGTATAATATGTATTTATTTACAAAAAAAAAGTATTTAAGTATGTTTATCCGTTGTCTAGTATCCATAACACAAGCCTCGTAGCTTAGTTTGGGACTAGAGAATTGGTGTGGTTGTTGTGAAATATTTGAAATTTGAAATATTTGCTTCGGAATCAGAGCAAATCAACTGATGTCCACATTTATTAAGCCGATACATATTTTTAATGCACATCAATATTTTCGCGAAAATCTCAAAAAGCCGTAAAGGGGTTGAAGATTGCAATTTATTGGACCCATTTCAGCAAATTAAAATGCGCTGTATTTTAACAGTAGCAAAAAAGTTAATATTTCACTCGGTTATTTAACTTTTTATGGTAATTATTGTACTGAGTTGTTTTATTTTATGCGTTTTTTTATGAGTGGTTAAGGCAATTGTTATGGGGGCAGTTATGGAGGCCATTATGTACTGAGAACGACTCTCTAATCTAACTTGTGACCCAAGACAAATAAACATAGAAGCCTCAGAGAGCTCTTTCGACCTAACATACGAGTGTTGGACTTATTTTTATAACAGCAAACAAATATTTCATTGAATCGGTGACGGGCAAAAAACTTTTGAAGGAAACTGGCCAGTTTTCTGATGTACCTATATAATGTTGGTTTATCGGTTGCAGTTGTCGAAAAATACAATTTATAGTAATTTAATCTGCATCCAATGTTGGTTTATGTTTGAGGTATGAAAAGAACAAGTTGGTCTTCCGGGTTCAGACTAATTTGACAACTTTAAAATGTAAAAATAACATTTTGTTTATTTAATTTTTTCATTTATTATGTACTAGCACTACTGCCACTACCAAAACTGTGTAATAGCTTTGCTAATTCTGACGTTTAATGTTGGTATATTGATGTTAGTTTACGAATCCTATTCCGGGCATAATAAATTACGTTAATACGCGCATAGCATTATGTAAAGTGGCCAGAACGGCTACAAAGCGGATTGATTGTGTTCAAATGGAACTTACGATTTACTTCAATATTTTAGCACTTTTATTTTTGCTGGACTAAAAGTAAACTATAAAATAAACTATAGTTAGGAAACCAAACTATATTATTATTTTGACAAAATGTTTGATGATTCCTGTATGTGGCAAACTCAAGCTGATCCCAAGGAGTCACTTCCGTATCACCTTTCCTGCGTCTACTTATACACAAACTTGGATACTAGTTACCGTTACGAATACGCTCTTACGCGTATGTACGCACTCAAACTATACATGCTTACGCACACAGTCAGACATACACGTTTACACATGCACACGCGCGCGCGCACGCACGCACGCACACGAATGAGCATATTTGACTATACTTTGTAAATTGTTTTTCTTTTCTATATCTACATATATATTTCTTTGTTGTTGTTTGTTGCTAAATTAAAATTGTGAAAGTGAAATTGTAAAAGTAAAATTAAAAATTATATCACGGTGTACAAAATCGTAATATAAAGTTAACCATCTGGGGAAAGAGCGAGTTTATTCCCAATACAAGTGTCTTACACAAGTCACCGGGAAAACTCAGCAACATAATGTAAAAATACCTTTGGAAATAAACAACAAATTTATTATTATTATTTTTAGTTGATATGCTTGAATAGTTGCGATGCCTAACTTGCACTCTGCTTATGCTTAGATGCTTGTATAGTATAGGTTGGCCTACCTTACTCGCCTCTCGACGAGTAAGGTGGCGTGGTTTTGAGGAAGAGCACCGGTTGTAATGATCCTGAAGTCAACCCTAAAGGTTTTTCGTGCACGTGGTTGCCATCCTGCGATTGGTTTAGTTCCCTCAGAAATTAACGTAGCAGAAACCTTAAGACGCTTTATCGCAGGGATCCTAAGATCATGTCCCTGCGTGTCCATCATCTAAATTTGATAGAGTGATCTTCTGCGCCCAGGTCTCTCTCATACCCTGAGACACAGATTACTAAATAGTTACTACGTAACAGATAAATCACTCCATAGAGAAATTTCAATACCTACAGCGTTAATAGACTACTTTTTCTGCCGCGTACAAAAATGCACCTACATCTTTGAGTATAAAGTCACTATTGCTTCGCAGCTGCGCGAGACCAAGTGACGTCAGACCTAACGACAATCGAACTAGGGTTGACACAATGTTTATTGTTGAGTTAAAAAAGTGTAGGTACCTACCTACTGCTAGATTTTGCATTAAGGAAACATTATTTCGATTGTAACTACTTTGTAGTGATATTTGTGTCAGAGAAGAAATAAAGATATTTGTATTTATATTATCTATCATCCTTATTTTTGTGTACATACGTAGGTACATACGTACAAACGCGCCATGCTTTTTCTATTATTTGTGATCATAATGAAAACTATTTAAAATAAATGATTCTTTATTCTTTATCTACATTTCATTTTATTTTTCATATTCCTAAATTTTCTAACAAAAATACCTAGGTACTTACTATTTTCATACAATACAATAAAAAACGATCATTTCGCAAATTGGTCATTAGTAGAATCTGTCATTTGTGGAATCTGTCGTTTGTAGATTATTAGTAGGTAGGTACATTTCGAGAATCGATAAATTTTATTGTCAACTACGTAGGTACCTGCCTACCTACCTAGTCATTTCGCTAATTAATTAATTATTAGTCGACTAAACCACCACGTAATAAAGCTAACGTTTAACAAGCACAGATTACTTATTTGGTTCGTATGAAAACTAAATTGAACGTAAGCGTAACACGAATAATTATAGTGCGTCGTGAGCGCGTCCGACGGTTTTTGGCAGTCAACTAAATCGGCACTGCAGCCGGTGCCGGCGAGAGTAGGCTATTACCGCGCGCAAGTACATCGAGTGAGAGAGGCCTGCCTGAGAGTCCATTCTCAGGGGGTAATGCCTGTTGCCACCAGGATGCAGTAAACTCACAGAGGCCTTTCTGGGAAAGCCTGGGCTGAAATATATATATTCATCTTCATCTTTCATCTATCAATGGCGCGCGAAACTCTGCGTCATATAAATATTATCTGTCGGCAATTTTGAAAAGAGTGCGATCCCAAATCTGTGCCAGGCGCCGTTCGCAAAAGTGACAATCGCAGTTTCCACGCTCAAGCACCTAATCGCCGTTTTGCCAATCACAATGGGGCCAGCAGGAAATGAATCCGCGTGTTTCGTTGCCAAACCTGCACGAGTGCGTTTGGGCATATACCAAAGAAAACAACCAGTTTCCACTGTGAAGGTTAGATTTAAACTTTTCCCCATTGAGATGTTATTTCGAAGTCGCGATTTAGACTTATATTCAATCGAAATGAAAGACTTCTTGTATCAACAATTAATTGAACGTGTATTCGAAATCTACTTTTCTTTTATTGTCTTTTCTCATTTATTCGTCTTCTTTTATTTTTCGGTCCATTTTTATTTATTTTTTTTAGTTCAAAATATGTCAAGACGCCGTCGCTGCCTTCCAACAAAAGTGTTATAATTGATGATGATGATCGACGATTATTCTTAAGAAATTAGTCTTATGAATCCAATTATGATGCATGTTTATTAATGTAGTAAAAATAACTATCTTATCTAAATCTGTACCATATATTATTAAGTAACAAAACTAAAGTAGCTATTCTATTTACGCTATCGATTTGGAGTAGATTCAAGTGTTGACATTCATCTTGCAGTTTGAATAAAACCTTTATGCTCGTGGATGGAGGGTTCCAAATGGGCAGCCTTGGAGATGCAAAAACAAGAATATATTGATGCTGCGCTATGCTAAAAGGTTTTTGCTATGACAAAGTGACTGACTTTGTATGTAGATTGCACTTTACGATTATCAATTCCCTTTTATTGAATAGCTTTGTAAGATATTCTTTAAAGTGTAAAACCTGTTATGCGCTCTTTGACGGTCTCTGAACCGATTTATGACTTTCCAGAGCTTTTTGTAGATTTTTGATTTTGATTGACGATATTCTTGCACATTAAGGTACAAGTAATATTATATTGAATATTGATTTAAAACAAGACCTACATGCCATGCAATAAGTTAAAATTTGTAGCTCTTATTCAAATTTAACATAACTCTGTTTAAATTCTCATTTTAACCATTTTTTAAATTAAGTTACTACATTTTTAGCTTTAATAATGCATATTTCTTTACAATATGAAATTGAAATATACTTAAAGAAAGAAATTGGAATTCCCTTTGCCTTTGCGTGTGTTTTGATTTCACATTTTTTTGATGTTTAAGGTATAAATCACATAAGTATTACAGGGTCTTTGGATGATAAAATTCATAAATAACGTAGAACAAAATAAGCTGACACTAGGCAAAAAAATGTGTTCGATCACAACTTGTTATGGAAGATCAAAAGTTATCTGCAACAAAAGTAACCTCTTTGATTAATGTCGTATATGAATGAGAGGCCGAGGCAAAGGAGCACGTAAAAATGGACGTGACTCTTTTGGTAAATTCTGAAATAGAAAAAAAATAAGATTTCTCGGCTAAGAATATAAAACAAAACTATGAAAGCATTAAACTACAGGTATATAATTATCCGTTAAGACACAAGCAGCAGTATTAGAGGGCACCTGTCAAGTAAGGAAAAATTGGTGACATTTGTGTCGTGCTATGATTACTGTGTGTGTACCAATGTTAAGCCTAGGTAAGAGTTATTATTTACAAATGCAATATACAGGGTATTACAAAAACTGAAGGGTGTTGTAGTGCCCGTAAAACTAAACAATCTCAGTAATCTCAATCTCAAAATATTTTTGGCACTCCCATAGTAAATCGATCAACTGATTTTGACCTAGGTGTCTTAGGGAATGTTGTGCAGTTTTCTGGGCACAACGACGCCCTTCAGTTATTACGGTTTTTTTTGTAACACCTTGTATATTATGTACATCAGGACATTTACTGACCTTGTACTTTATAATAAGAGTGCAAATGCTACTCAGCGAATCATAGTAATTTGCAATGTCCTAAAAATTGAAGCCCACATATTTTCGTAGTCAATCCGATATTCAATTCATCTCCGTTGATGACAACACACATATTCTTCATACTTCCACGGCAACGCTCATAATTTATCGTCCTATCGCGAGAGTCCACTCCCTCCGATGATCCCGGTAACATATCGGTAGCTATTCCTCTACCCGGGGTCATTTACTAAAGGGTTGCTCGATGCCGATACGAATTTGTTTTTTAAACCTCATTCCGCCTGACCGAATGTAAGGATTGGATTTTTCTTCTTACCAGCCAGTGACTGTTGAGGCGGAAAATATTTTTTGTTGGTAATAGATTTCGGGGAGAGACCTTTACGATTGTGTTAAGGTGAATTGGTTTAGTTATCTTTTTCTGTACAAATGTTGTTCCTTATTGTTAGTTCGTATTAAGTAAGGTTAGGTAAATACTTTTAGGATCTTTATTAAGCTTTATTTTTTAATTGCAAGTAATATTATTGCAAATACAAGAATAGGGAAATACTCGTAGTTACTTGTCCTACTCTTTGTAATCAGATAGGTCGCTATTATCGTTTTTAAAATGCAAATATCTAACGCAAATTGCACCTAGATGATCTCAACATGTTTTTTTTTAATTTGACGTTTTGAAGAATAACTTTGTTATAAGTTTCCATCAGTCTGAAATAGTCATTAAGAGACGAACTTCTGTGATAGTATATTTTCTTGCCCCTTTGCCTATTAATGCTCTACTATCAGGGCACTTCCCTAAATATCTGGGAAGATTGGACCATAAATTATCGCGCTGACCCAAAGGTTTACGACGAATTACCGCTCTAAAGGGGAAATCACTTTTAAAGCTTGCAGAAACGGGTGAGGGTCATAAAACTTGACCTCATTTTTATATGAGCAGTATAAATAAGCGTAATCTGTTGTTATTGAATATAACATCTATATTTTGTTGCGTTTGGGAGAGTAAAAAAGAAATTACGTTTTCCTTATTTTTAACTTTCAATGTGAAATTTAAACACACTTATTGGGAGAGCAATCGCTTGGTTTTCGAGATGTGCGGGTTTGAGTCCCGCCTGTTGCTGTCCATTTTTCTTTAAGTGTGTTTTAACTTCTGTTATAAAGAAATTTGCATTTTTAATTTAAATATATATATCTTAATTGTAGCTTTCAATTTCCCATATACAAAATGACTTAAAATCTTTATCACTGTTTTACGGTCTAGTTTAATATTCTACCGACCTTTAACTGAGAATAGAAAATAGAGATGGAAAACTGACAGTCTCATTCTAACGGCTTTTAACTCATATAGCCTTTAATATGAAAGTGACAGTTTCTCTCAGTCAAAAATAGTTAGAATATTAAAACCAGCAGTTATTTAAATGTACTTCGAAATTGAATGCACAGTGCACTAAATTACCAACGAACCATGTCGCGTTTCAACTTCGTTGGAATCTCCGCAAAGAAATTATGAAAGTAGCTATAAATTTTGCGAAAAGTCCCTGTTTATGCCAAAAGTAAGTGAATATAGTGCACGCTGTAACAAATTCAACATATTCACTGTGCCACCGACAATAAAACCGTGTCAGCGGGGTATGTGCCAAATTTTACTTTAGCAAAAATTCGGGCGTAATGTTTTGTGGGAAGTCTGCCATCAGCGGTAATGTGAATTACTGTGCAGGGTATTAACGTGGCCTGAGAAGAACAAACAAATAACTTTATCACAAGTCAATATTAAAGAGTAGTGATTGAAAAGGACTCGGATACGCTACGACACTAATAAATCAAAAAGCTCTACCAATGAAATTCCACAAGCCTAGCTGAAGAATTTGCCAAGGATATCTTCAACTCAGATCCGAAAATGCCTACTGTCTCAAGTTTAAAATTTGAAAAGCTCTTTGTACGCGAGCCGATCTAACGTAAATTACGTCACTCACTTCAAACCTTGATAGATATTTAACAGTTTCAAGTAATGATTTTTTCAATTGTACTTGACCTCTCGTCTTCAACAAGATAGATTGTTCTATGATTGGAATCTTTAAAGGAGCAGCAGAGAGTCTGTGGTAGTACTATTCCACGGTGTACTTGTGATTTTCAACCTTCAAGGATTTTTGAATAGAATGCTTTGGCTGTACTGATTTATCTGTTGTATTAACAACGCGGCAGTGTTCCCACCCGTTTCTGTTTCGCTGATATGTGTGATTGTGTTATTTATGCCCTCATTAAATTTGTTTACGAGAGCTTGATTAGCAATTTGTTTTTCCCAAGTTTTGTTTTTGACGTCTGATGTGGGAGTAAGTGAATTTACCTTTTGTTCTGTGTCGTAAATTACGCCAGCGGGGTTGTACTTATTTAAGGAGCTTTTTGGAAAACATTATCAAGAGTATTAAAAACAGGTGTTTGAAAATGGATTCTCATTGTGACTTTTTTCAAAATGTTTTCATAGCCTTAAGTGTAGTTTTTTAGGTTCTAGAGTTAGGATCGAACACATTCAATCTTAAAAACTCTTGGGGCTATGAAATGGCGGCCTTCTGCCATTTATTTCAATATCAATAAACTGGTGTTGTTTATCGGAAAAATGTATTCTTACCAAGTTATGGACGTGAAACAAATTACCCATACCACTATTTGTTACGCCGATATATCTATGGAATAGTCGACTTGGGACTATGCTGCCACGCAAATTGCCCGCATGAATTATTACCGCTACATATCGAAGTGGAAGGCTTATATGCCTGGTACGCGTGAAGACGTTAATAACTCGACCTGCATGTTTTGTTTATTGGCTAAATGGCTTCCTTGCATTTGGGGCATTTGCTAAAAATAAATAACCCAAAATATTCAAAAATTGCTGAAATATAACGATGCTTTTAGTTGACATCTCAATTTTATTATGAGTAGGTATGAACTTTCACTTTCTTCATAATGTATCATTGTTTTTGTGTTATTATTAAATTGTCATATAAGCACTAACCTACTTAATAAGAATAAATACCTAAAATAAATTTAAAAATGTATGCTTTGTTTAGGTACAATCACTTACACAGTAGTAAGCATTTATTTATTTTTTACATCGGGTTGTGTAGATTTTTTATGTAATTAGGCTAAGTGTTTATAGAATAATTTTTTCTTATCTTATTTAATATTTTTACCTATTGACTTGTTTAATAAGAAGCTTCCGTTTTACGGTAAAATAAGTTTGATATTATTATTTATCAGCTTGTGATAAAAAGCGTGATATTCAACAACGATTCTTATTAACTAAATAATTTCCAAAACTTGTAAACTTAACCTGATACAACAAGTTATTACCGCAACGTCTCCTAGTGCTTGATTACAAAATAAGGTTACACATGGAGGATAATAGGAATCAAAGACTATTTAGTTCAAATGACGTATCAAACAACTAAATTAAAAAAGAAACTCAAAACTTAGCATAAAGATTACATAAAATCCAGTTTTAAATAAATAGTACAGATTTACACGAGACGACAACTTTATTATTTACTTCCACATTGCTTACTTTTTGTAGAATATCTTGAAATGCCTCTTGGTTAACGAATTGATTTCTTTTTCAGAAAAATCTGGCTACGGTATTCGAAAGAATGGAGAAAAATACCCAAAAATAAAGTTACAGCCGATTGCTAGCTGAATACGCTGATTTACCAGCCTACGTCAAACTTTAAAACAGCGGCCAAGTAAAATCAACATTTTGAACTTATCAACGTATTCACGCGTACCAAGAATATAAAAGACATTATACACTGCTCAACAAAGTCTAGGGAACAAGCAAACTATATGACTTTATTTGTAAAATCTTCTTTAAAAAAGTACTGATCTCTTTGAGGTAAACAGGTAGGCTGAATGTTTATCAAACGTTGTTCGAATTTAAAAAAAATTAGAAACAAAAGAATTTTCGTAAAAGGCGGGAATCTTTCACTTTGATTGCTGTGTAGTGATACTGTATGAGAATTTAAAAAAAAAAAATTTTTTTTTATTGTTTTATGATTTTATTGAAAAACAAAATTAACTGTTGTTATTCGTAACTTTTGCGACTACGGCCGTTATGTCACGACGTCATTTAACGCGGGAGAGTGATTCGAGCTGTAGGAATGTTGGAAGCTGGGCTACCCCAACGCGAAGTTGCAGCTGCTCTGAATTCTCACGCGAGCGTTATCTGCAGACTGTGGGCACGTTACAGACTTACTGGCGATATAGCCGAAAGGCACAGAGGCAGGTATAGGGTTACTACGGAAAGGCAAGACCGTTTTTTGCAAAATGTCGCAAGGAGGCAACCCACCATTACGGCTCGTCAGTTGGTAGAAGACCTCCAGTCGCAGCACCAGGTTGCTATCAGTGACCAGACTGCTCGGAGGAGACTCCATGAAGCTAATCTTCGTGCTCGCAGACCACTAAGAGTGCCCGCGCTGCGTCATGGAAATCGAGGACGTCGATTATTGTGGGCACGTGAACATTTGCAGTGGACCGTAGATCAGTGGGCACATGTACTGTTCTCCGATGAATCTCGCTTCGGATTTCATCCAGATTCAAGAAGAGTGCGTGTTTGGCAGATTCCTGGTCGGCAGAGTCGGCTTCAAAACCCACAGGAGGTGCATCCCTACCAAGGTGGTACAATCATGGTGTGGGCTGGAATCCGCCTGGGTGGACGGACGGATCTCGTTTTGATCAGGGGAAATTTAAATGCAGAGCGATACTGCGAACAGGTAGTCCAATCCGTGGTTATCCCGCACCGACAAAATCTGGGCGCAGATTTTATTTTTATGCAAGATAATGCACAACCACATACTGCGAGTCAGGTGATGGATGTGTTCCGCGAGTACAACATCGAAGTGCTGGAGTGGCCTGCTCAGTCCGCGGACCTCAATCCCATTGATCACGCGTGGGATTTACTAAAGAGAAGGGCTTTTAGAAATCTCCTTCAAAATTTGAACACAGCAGATGAACTTTTTTCACATCTCTCCAGAGAATGGAGTCTTCTTCCACAAGAGACAATCGATAGTCTCATAATCAGTATGCCACGACGATGTCAAGCTGTTGTTAATGCCTTAGGGGGTCCAACTGATTATTAAAAAAGTCCCCGCATATTTGTTCTTAACTTAAATTTTATTAAATTAAATTTCTTTGTTTAGTTCTGTAATACACTTTCTTTGTTTTTCATTAAAATTACCTCGTAATTCAAAAACTGAATCCTTTATTTATATACGCAACTAATTAAGCATTAAATTGCGCATCGATTGGTATATAAACTTTAAAACAAAAATATATAAAAGTAAAAATATTCCCTAAAAACCTCCTGTTCCCTAGACTTTGTTGAGCAGTGTATATGTGTCCTTGTACATGATTGAGTGCACAGACGTAGAAAACAATTTATTTTGATATGAATTAGTGACCTAAATATTGTGCTTAATTCACAATTCATATTATTCATTAAACATTTTTTAGGTCTGACTATTGGTTATCGGGTCTAAACGCGAACTATTTTAATGAGTATTTAGGTACTTACTGCTCGACGTTTCGGCTGGATTGCACACAGCCGTGACGCGTTTAAACCCGATAACCAATAGTTAGTGTTAAAATGCAACGCGGAAAGTTTAAAATCATACATTTTTAGGTATTGGTCGATTTATTGCTTTTTATGTTTATTAAACCTAATACATAAAAATATCTAATACAAAATACATAAAAAAAAGTAAATCAATTTAATATCTTTTTTCTTTTTCACTTGTCTGATAAAATTCTAGCCCACGGTGAAAACGGATTAGCTAGAACTTTTGAAGAGAGTTTTTAAAATGAGTAACATTGAATATGCTAGAAGCACCGCACCCAAAATCTGTACCATCCACAACTCCTCAAACTCATGAATATACTTTACGAGTTGTAACGACAAATTAATTTCTGAAACGTCCCGGTTTAACGGTCCCAACGAGCCTTAGTAGAGCCACGTTACATAATACCGAAACCCACTTCGGTAACTACAAAACTTGTAAGTATAAGCCAAATAAATTAAATAATACTGTCATCGGCATCCGTCCCGCCCGCTGCAAAGGACTCCGTTCCATTTTAATTAGTTTTATTTCGCAAATTCCGGTTACAATCTTATAAATCGTTGTGGTTGAACAATTTTAATGAAAGCCCTTGCCCCTCAATTTGCGGGCAAGTTGTTTAATTTGCGAATTCAAGTTATAACAGACGCTAACTAATCGATAAGATTTGTGTTTGTTAAGGGTTTTTTTCATCAACGGTGAGCTGCTAATGAACTCGGTTACAGTAGGTGAAACTTATCACATGAGCGTTTTGTTGGTGTCAGTGTTGTATTTCTAGGTACATCTTCTGTGTCTCATTGTAAATTGTATTGTAAGTCCTGCGACTTCGAGGTCTAGTTTTTTCAAGTTGTTACAGTTGGATGTATTTGGGTTACTGCGCTGGCGTCGTTTAGTGGAAATTTGAAGCAAAATAATTATCTTTTACAGCTTAAGCTCCACACTCAACTGACCGAGCAGATTAATCTTTCACAGCGGATTCGTGTGCCAGTATGTTGTCCATTAGGGTAGTAGCATTGCAAAGCTGTATGACCGTTTCCGGCAAGGGGTACTAGGTGCAAGGTGTACATGATCCTTTTTTATTTAATTTATTTATAGTAATTGAGAGTAGTTACCTCCTTAGATAGCTATAGTGTAGAGTTATTAGAATTGTGATTGGATAAACCTTTTGTTCCCTAAATCTTATATACGTGTAAATTTTTTTCAAACACTCTACTACACTATCGCAAACTTTATTCATAACTTAAGATATTTCCACAAAATTATAAGCACATTTGTCTTAAGTTTCTGTCGTATAAACTGTATTTTTACTTCCTTTCAACCCGTTGCCCTAATTAAAGAGATTATAAACTAAATTCTCAAATGCTGTGGTGAAAAAATTAACATGGCTCATGAAACTCGTACGCGCCCAACTTTTTAGCCACAAATTCGTCCCGAACAAGATAAACAAAAACGGACCGTACGTACACTCAGCGTCATGAATATAAACAGTTAAATTAGGAACGGAACTGGGACAGAGTAATATGATATACAACACAAGTGGATAATTTAATTTCACTCGCTGAATTTAGTGCGGTCCCCGCAGTTTTTCAGATACGGTAGTTTTAGTGCGGACTTTTATGGCGGTGCCGTGTGGTGCAATTTTTTTTGTTAGATAAGGATTATATCTCGTTATTTTACATAGTGATACTTTTACATTGAGGTGGGATTAGTTTCGGAATGAATAAAATGAAACATAATGTAAGCAAAAAGTTATCACATCTGTGGTTCGGAATTAGATTAACGTTACGTCTTTTAATAGCCGGAAAAAAATAGTTTTTTTTTTAAATAAGCTGAGTAATTTGAAGGGACGTTAAGAATTAATGTGATTTACGCAATAAGTCACTGACCTAACCTAACACTAACTAAAAAAACTTTTTTTTTAGTATCCATGATGCTAATTTGCATAAAACAAATAAGGTATTTTGGCTAATGAATATGGTTGACGACCACTTTGGTCGCGGGTTCGATCCTCGCACTAAACAAACATTTGTGTGCATGAACATGTCTGTTTGTACTGGTCTGAGTGTTATATGTATTCATTTATGTTTATTTGTATACCACTGTTCATTCTGAAATCTGTATGTTACACAAGTGCTTAAGCTACTTACCGCGGAGTCAGATCAATGTATGTGATGTTGTTGTATAAATGATATGTATTGAACCGGTTTTAGGTGCGTAGCGCGGGGCGTGCAATCAAACAGCGAGCTAGATGCATACTAATTTATATTTCTTGCAGTATACCCTCAAATACATAACATTTCCTCCCTTTTTAAGCACAATATAATTTAAACATTAACAAGCAAAAATATACACACATAAAATGCAAATAGAATTAACTTTAAGTACAGACAATCAAAAGAAGGGTTTATAGTTAATCGGTTTTATAGGCCGTTTCGATCTTTGATTTGGCGGTTGGACGGCATCGGCATTATTTGGCGTTGTATACTCCGGATTAATATCATCCGCATTGTCTGTAGGCGTTTGTGCCTCAGGCGCCAGACACTCACTGTTGACCTCTTCCTCCCTTCCTAGTTGTCTATACTCCGCCGGAGAAGGTGGTCGCACAGGGAACTCTTCTGATGCGGCCTGACCGGAAGCACCTGTAGTTGCTGAACTGTTGCGGTCTGAACGGCCGCTTGATGTGCTTATGTCTGGTATATTGTCAGAGTCCCAAGTTGTAGCCGTCTGATGAGTTAAGTCCGTCTCGTTCTCCTGGTACCGACGGATGTGGTCAACGTGTCGGGTAATTTCATGATTCAAGTCGGGTATAAATATTGAATACATAACCTTGCCGATTTCCTTCTTTATTATGCCTTTTATCCAACTAAATTTGTTGTTAACGAAAAATCGCTTTGTCCACACTTTTTCGTTTGGTTTAAATTTACGAATCGTCATCCCATCCTCGTCGCCAGTTGATATGTATTGAACCGGTTTAAGGTGCGTAGCGCGGGGCGTGCAATCAAACAGTGAGCTAGTTGCATACTAATTTATATTTCTTGCAGTATACCCTCAAATACATAACAATAAATATATATAATTTGTAAAAAAAATATAATATGAAGATCTTAACGCAGGTACAGACCATGAATAATTGACTTAATTTATGAAAGACAATTGAGTTTAACGAAGTGTCGATTTATCATCCAAAAATGCATGAATCCAAATGGAGATTTACACAATTCGTTTTCAGTTATCGAATCCTTAAATTCTGTGAATTGTATGTACAAATTTATTCCCAGTACAAAGGGAGATGTCACAATTTGTTCGCCAATGGATACCCGCTGCGAGAGAAATAAGATGGATTTAAACGTGGTACGTCTAAGTAATTGTGAAAAATGCGAATCGCATTTGCGACAAAATAAACACTTTAACAAAACCTGGAACTTGGAATATAAATTACAAATTGTATCCTGGGGTGCATTCAGTTATAATGACCTGTCAATAGTGTTTCTTTTATCATTCAACATCATAATCATGTAGGGGTCGTATTATTTTTAAGTGTGCATGAACGTGTGTGTTTGTACTGGTCTGGGTGTTTTCTATGTATAATATGTATTTATTTACAAAAAAAATGTATTTAAGTATGTTTATCCGTTGTCTAGTTCCTATAACACAAGCCTCGTAGCTTAGTTTAGGACTAGATAATTGGTGTGGTTGTTGTGAAATATTTATTTATTATTACTTATTTATCTCTATATGTATATATAGAGCTTTTTTTATAAGCTTTTTTTTTTTTTTTTTTTTCTTTTTTTTTTCTTTTTTTTTCTGTAGATGGCGCTGTAACGAGTAATTTCTATTGTTAAACTCTGCGCAATCAAAAAATAAATTTGAAGTGATTTAGTGAACTTAAGTGGCTAAAACTCTCAACTTTTGTGTTGTTGTGCCGGACCCGCAAGTACAAATGTTATTCACTATTTTTGAAGTGTATCTAGTACTTTTGAAGACTATTTAGTGTCGACGTTTGTGTTTCTGGATCTAAAAATCTAAGTTACCCATCAATTGTGTTTTTAAAAAAAAATCGATAAGCTTACCGTCACATTTCCATACAAAGTGACGCCATCTGTCAGCAACTAACCGTACCGCATCAGACCGGAATACTAGGCGTTCTTTATATAGTAGAACGTCAAACACGCCATACAAGCTAACGGCATCTAGCGGCTAGTGGTAGCACTTTGGTTTATTGATAGGTCTGATAGAGGGCACTAGTAGTCATCATGCCTTGTGGTTCATGCAAGAAACAGCTTCGCCCTAAGGGTGATACATCGAAAGATTCGACCATCGGGTGCAGTAACTGCAACGCAAAATATCATGCATCTTGCCTAAACTTGACTAGAGACGACCTGCGTCTGGTACGAAAAAGTGGCAAAACGCCATCCTGTCCTTCGTGTAAAATAATAAAACGCAACCCGATTACGGACTCGACCCCGATACGACCCACTCCTGAAAACTCAGTTCTGGATGAGGGCGGCGCCGATGCCGTTTCACTCGACGACGAAATCTTCGACGAGCGCGACTCAACCCCGGTAACTCCTGCCTCGTTCTACAGAATTGTAAAGGATATGCAGAGCGCCTTTGCTCTGATGAAACAGGAGATGCTGGACTTCACGGCTTCTTTAAACTCAACTACTGAGGACATCTTTGACTTCCGCAAGGAAATTATGAACTAAAATCACAAGTAAGAGATCTGGAACAGTACAAAAGCGAAGCCGCTACTCTGCGGCTTGAAGTTGCGGACCTGCGCCAGGAGTTGGCCACACAACAACAACGTCTATATCTCCGTGACATTGAGATAACGGGCCTTACGGAACATAAGCAAGAGAACCTATTCCACACAGTAACCGTGCTGTCAACCAAGCTTGGAGTTGACCTGGATCCCAAGGAAATTGACTCTGTCTTTTAATTTTTTTCATTGAAAAGGCAGAGCTACAGCTGCCCAGGCCTGTTGTGGTCACTTTCGTCAGACGAGCACCAAGGGACCAATTGTTGCGTGCGGCTCGTGTGCGGCGAGATATCACCACTGATAAGTTAGAGGTCGCAGGAAACTCGCGTAAAGTTTTCATAAACGAACACCTTACTAAGGAAAACCGGGTTCTTTTTGGCAAGGCTAGGGCGGCCGGGAGGGAGCTCAACTTCAAGTTCGTATGGACATCCAATGGCAACATTTTTATGCGAAGAACTGAAACCAGCTCTGTGCTACGTATCACCACGGAAGCTATACTTAACAAACTTATAGCTCAGAACACTAATGATCCAGTTGCCAAACAGTGTTCCTAACAACTGTAATCCAATTCAACTGTATTGTATACAATTTTATTACTCTTACCTCATATTTATGAATTGGTATTTACTCGTAACTATGTTTCCAATCCTGTTTTCAATTAGTCACTGTCTCAGTTTTGTAAATCGAATTATCTTTCGCACGGTTTATTCGAGAACTCTGGTTTCGATTGTACCTCAAACTTACACTCACAATTACTCACTCACAATTTTTACTTACAATTGCATCGCACTACCTACAACACTCTCTGTGCTTGGTGTCAAGTACTTCCGGCTTTATGCCAACATGTTACGCCATATGGGTGTTATTAATAGAGCTTGCGAAAATGAATAATGAACTACTCTGGAATTATATAGACTCTACGTTAGATATTGCTTGTGAACATTGCCTACCTTCCACTTGCAAGACTTTTTTTACTAAAGAGTATAACTTCAAATTAATTACTTTCAATATTAGAAGTATCTCAAAAAACTTCGATGCATTCTCACTTCTTCTTCGTGCAATCAGTGTCGACTTCGACGTCATTATTCTCACAGAGTGTAGATTGACAGACACTGCAGTTATTGGGCAGTTACAAGGTTACTCTAGCTTCCATACATACAGAAATATCAATCAAAATGGGGGGGTAGTCGCATATGTCAGAGATTCATGGAGTGTTTCGGTGGTAGAGCCCGTTTTTGAAGAGGCTTGTGCACTTCATTTAATAATACAAAATGAAATAGATATCTTAGGAATATACAGGTCGCCTTCGTTCAACTACAAAAATTAGTTTATTGATTCCTTAACAGCAACTTTGGAAGGTCTATCTCAGAGGTCACGCATAATTTTAGCTGGTGACTTGAACATCGATATTCTATCCGTCGATAAGGAAAAATGTGATCCGTCGGATTACTTACTACTTCTAAGTCACTATGGTTTTAGACCTGCAATCACCAGATGCACTAGAGACTACATGCTTGGATCATATTTTCATTAAGTCCTCAGCTCAAGCTGTTGGTGTAGTCTGCGAAACGGCTATCACTGATCACTATCCAGTTGCAATTGGCGTATCAGGTGGGTCTGAGGTAGAGAAACCAAGTCGTTGTAAAACTATCGTAGACTTTAAACGTGTCAGTGACGCCTTGGAGGTAGTGGACTGGTCTCTGGTCACGGGAAAAAAGGACGTAAACGATGCTGTCGAGTCTTTTGTTGATATTGTGAATTCTGCCATCATCAGTAGCTCTCGGTTAGTGCGTATCAGTAGATCAAAGTTCGCGCTGAGTCCATGGATGACCCCAGGCCTCTTACGCTGTATTCGCCACAGAGATCATCTACACTCCCTAGCAAAACGTTTTCCCACTGACGAAATAACCCAGGTCTCTTACAAAAGATACCGTAACTTCTGCAATGTCATTCTGAGACGGGTCAAGGACGAATATAATTCTAATGAACTTAAGTCGAACTATAAGAATCCGAAGAAATTTTGGCACACAATTAAAAATATTTGCCACTTTAAACAAAAAAAAAGTGCCGCTACCAACTTGCTTACCGCTAAGGCGAATCCGTCGGACTCCTTGAGGTTCTGCAATGAGTATTTTTCATCTGTTGGACAAAAACTAGCTGAGGATATCCTGGGTAGGGTCAACAGGACGGAAGAAGACCTTTCTAGTACGGTCACTGCTAAAAACAGCCCGCTGCACTCGTTATTTCTTGCACCTACTGATGTCTATGAAGTAGGCAGCCTCATCTCTCAGCTTAAGGATAAGACTTCCACGGGTCCAGATGGCATTTCGAATCTTCTGGTTAAGTGTATCAAAAAGCAAATCATAATACCGCTAACTTACATTTTTAACCTCAGTCTTTCTTCAGGCGTCTTCCCTTCCTTTTGGAAAACTGCTTCCATAACCCCAATCCATAAGGACGGGCCGGCTGATCAGCCATCTAATTATAGACCAATTTCTCTTCTTAATACCTTCTCTAAACTCCTTGAGAAATTGGTTAATAAGCGCTTGGTTGACTTCTTGGAATCGCATAGGTTGCTTTCTGATAGACAGTTCGGTTTTCGTCAAAAGAAGTCAACTGAAGACGCTGTGAAGCTAATGGCAAATCTCGCCTCCTCTTATCTGGATGGTGGCCTTAAATGTATTGCAGTTTTCTTGGACCTCGCCAAAGCTTTCGATACGGTTTCGACCCCCATCCTTCTTAGAAAGCTTGAGGGCTTTGGAATTCGGGGTATAGCTTTGGAGTGGTTTAGAAGCTATCTGTCTGGTAGGAATCAACTGACGCGCATTGACGGACTCGCAAGTGACAGGCTCCCAGTCAACTACGGGGTTCCTCAAGGAAGCATACTTGGGCCGACTCTCTTTATTATTTATATTAATAATATTCACGACGTCGATATACCCTCGGCTGAACTTTTTTGTTACGCAGATGATACCGCTATTCTTTTCAGGGGTAGCGATTGGGTTGGCGCCTTCGAGGCTGCTGAGAGAGGCCTAGCACGTGTTTATGAGTGGTTAGAACAAAACCTGCTCACCCTAAACACTAAAAAAACTAAATACTTGTGTTTCCACATAACTGCTGCGTCCTGTCCAATCAAGGCGTATAATCTGCGTATCCATTCTTGCCGTTTCCGAGGTGCCCCCCCTGCAGTCTGCGGTTGCGATGTGATCCAGCGGACAAGTGAGCTAAAATACCTTGGCCTTTTACTGGATCAGCATCTTACTTTTGAAAGGCATATTCATTATGTTGCTAACAAAGTAAGAAAGGTGTCTGGTATAATGCGAATTTTAAGGAGGTGCGCGGATTTAGATGCCATGAAAACCGTTTATTACGCTGTATGTCATTCGATTATCACATACTGTATGAGAGTCTGGGGTGGGGCTGCGAAGTCTTTCATGTTGGAGCTGGAAAGGGCGCAGCGTGGTATTTTCAAGGTAATGCTGGGAAAACCAATTTTGTACCCCACAAACGCCGTATATAGCGACATGAAGATGTTGCGCGTCAGGCAACTGTACATCTTAACTGCTTCCATAGATATTCAAAGATCTCTGCCGCACCTGGAAGACTTCGACATCATCATGAGACGTCGTATCTATAGACTGCCTGTGCCCGCTGTAAAGACAAGTTTTGCGAAGCGATTTTCCAGATACTGCCAGGTTGCAACCTATAACAACATGACAGCTATATGTAGTCTAAAGAATTGCTCTGTAAATGAAGTAAAAAGACGCGTAGTACAGTTACTCTGCTCTCTCGATTACACACAAACTGAATCTCTGATTTGCAATAGTTAAACTTACTTATTCATTATCTCTATCACACATACACACATGCACACGCACACGCGCAAACACACACTCACACACACATACACCACGCTTACACATACATCACATATAAACTCACCACACAAAAACTCATCATAAAAGTGCCACATACCCCAGATAATTAAACATAATTGGTCTCTCAAGATACAGGCATAGCCTAGTTTGAGAGCCTCTGGTAATTCTGAGATTTTATGGCTTTTTCTTTATATTATAATTTATATGAAATACGTGTATGTTTTTAGTTGTTAATAAATATATTTCTATTTCTATTTCTATATAAACTCTCGTGTCACAATGTTTGTTGCCGTACCTCAGAAACGGCTTGAACGATTCTCATGAAATTTTGTGCGCATATTGAGTAGGTCTGAGAATCGGCCATCGTCTATTTTTAATATCCAAAGCAACGGTTGCCGGATCAGCTAGTTTTATATATAAGTAGACTAGTCTACACCACTTTTGGGCAAACAAAACTATGTTTTTTTAAATTATTTGTGATAATCTACAACTGACAAATAGGCCAGCAATGAATTTTTTGTAGTTGAAATACCGAAAATGGTGAGTAAGGAAATAATTTTCGTACTTAAGTAATAACTACCTTTTAGTCATGACTAACTTTTATATGGGCTCCAGAGGCCTGATATAAATGATTTAAAAATGCATTTGTTAATTATTTAATTATTTAAAAATGCATATGTTATATTTGCATGCTATTCCGTATTATGACTGAATATATATAAACTATAAGTCGTTTATTTACTATCTGACAATGTACCATATTCAAAATGTCAATGTACACTTTACCATAAAAGCAAATAAATGATTCTGATTCTGAATCAAGATTGAAGCAATTTCAGCTTTGTGAAAATTCAATTGTGTCAATGTACTGCCTATAAACGCGGCCTGTTTATCGTCACAGCGGTTGCCTACCAAGTGCGCACTTGGTTTTCAAAATTAACAAAACAAATGAATAAATCAGCGCACTCCAAGGCAATACGGATCGACGTCTCTGGAACTCTAGGGTCATACTCTGAAAACTGACAAAATTTTCGAATCAAAGCGTCTCGCTCACTTGTAATGTCTTCGAAACGTGATTGACAGAACCGGCTAGTTTTGATACTGAGATATTTGTCTTACGCAGTAGAGATTCTGGGTAAATCCTAAACATTTCGGCGCGTTTGTTGCTAAATCCCAAATTATATCCCGCAGGAATAAATTATTAGGGCAGACCATTCCCTCTCAGCACGGTTAAACTTTAATTAAGCTGTATTTCGACTGGAATGGTCTCCCTTTCCTAAGATTCAGCCAACTTGTTGTACTTAAAGAAATTATTTCAAAGTTCTTATTTCCCATTTTAGATATGAAATAAGTTATGTTTAAAATGTATTAAAATCGTTAAACATTTAAAAGTGGGTAGGATCGTTCACAACACAAGTGAATGTAATTTTCTGCAAAAAGTCAATTTTTAACAAGAAAATGTATATTTTCTCTAATAATGACATTGCACAGATAATCGTATTATATATTTATGCCTATGATGGTTTAATAGATTTTTGCATTTAACAAAGACACTGCCAAATCATACCATAATCAATATTTTTCAATAGAAATCCAACTGCATTTTCTTTTTTACTTCGTAAGCTATGATTAAAACATTGCCGATAAAAATTCAGACGTCGAAACAACATAATTGTGCATTTTACACGTTCGTTCGAATAAAACATTAAACACATTCAGAAGCCGACATAATTATTTAATGACACATTCTGAAATACTGGGAACGGCATGTTTTGTAACATAGTAGAATTACAAACAGTAGGTATTTTGACCGCGCATCACTTAATCTGTTACAATACAACAGAAAAACGTAGTGCTTGCTTCTCTACTGATGTATGAATAATTAAGAATATATGCTTTGAACGTGCAATAAGAATATATTAAATTCTTATTAGGAAAACTGCCAAAATATTTCCCGCAAAAATTCATAGTCAGAGCTTTAAAAAATTATCGAATCTAATCGATCAAGACCTTTAAAAAACTAATACTTATCTCATTGTCAGATTAATTTCTGCAAAAAATGTTTTTGAGGTGTTTCACGATTTCAACAAATGAAACCTTTAAAGGGGGTAAGTAAGTTTAAAACTAAATAACCAAATTTCGTGCGTGCGCAGCTTGTAGCAAAGCTGAAGCGAGAATAGTAATTCGAACTGAAACTACTGAAATAGTATATTCTTTGTTCATAATGGAAAATATTAATACGACTGCGCAGGCGATGGCTTAATTTGCGTTACTGACCACTGCCACCTTGTCATTAGTCGTAATCAATGATGGACATCGTGATTTTGTGTTTTCGTGGTTGTAATAAGTTAAGGTAGGAAACTTTTTTTTTTACTTATATTTACTAAATCGTAAATATTAGCGTGTTTTGTTAACAGGCTAATAAAATAAATTTTGCTTTAAAAAAAACCTACTTTTTGTTGATGTAAACGTAAGCTGTTGTTTAGGTCAGTAAAAACTTTGTTTACAGGCTGTCTTTAGTCAAACAAAACTATCATGCTTGTATTATTGAAATGATACACTTTTTACGGATTATTTCGCGATTTATTTACATTTTGTTTTAACCTGACGTTTTGGACCATTTTCAGCGTCTGTTGTCACCGGTAGACACATCAGTCAAATAATCCGTAAAAAGTGTAGATATCATTTCAATGTCTACTGTTCGCGTAAACCAAAGAAACAAATATGCTTATATTATGTTAAAAAATCCGTTCAACGATTCATACCTGAGAAGGCTGATTTTGTCGTAGAAAATACTATATATTACACGCAGTTGTTTTCTCCCTACTCAAAAAAAAACTTAGGTTAAATTACGTAAAAAAGAGTTTTCGCCAGTAAAAAGCTATTCTTTTCACCAGCAACAACACTTTTTATTGATACTAAAACTTGTTGTTTTACAATAATGTTTTCGCAGCCCAAAGTGAGCCCGTACACTTCCCAGTAGTTGGAAACTTCAATAAATATCGTAGAAAAACTAGTAAACAGCCATTATCATCGGTAGTATCGGGTATTATAGGAGTAATAAAATATTATTTTCATAGAAGGATCACAAGAGGTACTCGAGACTGCTTGGCGATAGCCAGGGAGCTCAACAGAATTTAAGCTACACACACACAAAATTGCACGTCGCTGCGTTGTGCGATTTTGTATCGTATTGTAAAAGTAAATTAGGTGGTTGAGGATGAAAATTCTTTGCAAGGTCCATTGCACATTTGGCAGTCGCCCAGCTGAGATTCTGTACGTTTCGGAGACAAATCATTGAGACAAAACAGATTTGCGCCACCATTGCGCGCGACGCCACCGCGAAATATTGTTTGTTATTGTTTGCCGAGTTCAATGCCATAATATTAGGGCTTTATCTAGTCAGAATGGTGAGTTATAAAACATGACCTAACCAGAGGGGTCTGAAATGAGGCAACGGTAGACAAGCGATGATTTGATATCTAAAATATAAAAATGAATGCAAAAAAGTGTTGGTAAACGCATACCTCAAGAACGTCTGGACCAATTTTACCAATTCTTTTTTTATGATATTCCTTAAAGAACGGGGATAGTTGTAACAAAAAAAAAGTAAAATAAAACAACGGGGGTAAACTGTGGGGTACGCTAGTTTTGAATAAATACCAATATCTCATAATTTCTTATTCGATGATTTGATTAATTTGTGATGTTGTGGGATAAACATATCCCAGCAGGTTTTAACAAACTACATATTTGTTAATTATTGGTAAATGCAATTTTATCGAGATTGCCACAGTGCATTAAAAAACAAATAGAAAGCTGTTACGTACTTTTATCTCTATTTCCCAGTCGCCAAGAACACTTTGAAAACGTCGCAAACTCTGTAGTGAAGACAAATGCCCGTTTCAGCACTGATTTCAGTGAATTCTTTAGGTGTCCAAGTTAAAGATAAGTCAAGGAAGTATTAATTACCGCTTCTTTGAGGATGCAGTTTTTGTAGATGAAGGAAAAAACTTTCCTCCGACTCCGAGGATCCTTTTGCTCCAACAATTTCCATTTCGAGATTTGAGTTTTATTTCGTAACTTTTTTTCCAAGGAATAAAGATACAGTATCATTTCGCAAATTGAAGTTTTGCTTTTATTTTTAAATTCAGAGATTTGCTCTAAATATTAGGGCAGGAGATTCATCTCAGCAAATATTAGATTTTTTACATGCAAAACTTTAAGTTGCCAATGAGGTAAAAGTGCCTTTCAAATTATGTTAGCTGTCAGGCTAGAGAATATCAATTAATGCAAAAATATCATAAACCTATTGTGTTATTTCTTCTTTCCATGCATGCTTCACGTTATTTTTATGTTTTATAACTCAATCATGTTTTCATTAACAACATCGTTAATTACTAATATAGTTTTGGAAAATAAAATAATTGCCAACTTATTTGATCTGTGTTTTGTCTCGAAACGTAATTTTGATGTTCATAAATGGCATTATATATGTTTAAACCTGAATAAACGATATTGACTATACCACAGATACTATTTTAGCCAAATTTATCGGAAAACCTAACCCCTAAGCTGCATCAATCCTCCTTCACCCCATAACGGCTCCTTACATAATATTTCATTGCTGAATCGCTTGAACGACGTTTTTCGTTAAAAATCTTTTAAAAATATGAGCTGAAATTTTTCCTTGCCGCGCCAATGGGTCTTTGGTAGAATGTTTGAAATTGGCGTATATTGCATTAAAGCTATTTGAGATTTTGACCGGCAAATCCCGGTTGTGACATTAAAATTTCACTTGGTTAGCTAAATTTTACTTAAGCGGAAGTTTGAAGATAAAATTGTGTGTGAAAGCGTTTTTTTGCATTTAATTACCGTTTTTTTTGTCTTTGACTTACACGGCTCCTAAATTTGATATTTTAAAGTGAAGAGACTTTTATTCAAATTTGCTTTATATTGACAAAATTAATTATCCCCACTATATGTACCAAGAGAAAATTCGTCGAATCGAAGCATGTTAATTTAAAGCTTTTGAAAGGTCGCGACGGGCTTCCATAGCTGCCATAGTGCAGATAAAAAATAATTAACTTTCAATTCAGTTCGCGCTTTTAGCTGGAAAATTAATAATTACGTTTTTCTCAGTATATAACATAAAATAATATTTGTCATGATCACAAATAAATCCTATAAGAGGTCTTATCGAATGCTTTGGTAACTTTATTTTAAGCTTAATGAAAGTTATAATATCCCTCGATAGGTAAGATTTATCGTTCTAACTGCTACTCGTATAGCTGCCTTCAGGACTTAAAACACGTACTATGTACTTATAACTAAGGTTAATTTAATAATATATTATGAATTGAAAAATAGAACAGAGAACTGAACTTAAAAATTCCAGATTATATGTACACAAAGTATGAAACTTTAAATAGTATTCATAATTAAAAGTTCTTATCATCGTCATCATATCAGCCGTTCGACGCCCATTGCTGAGATCCAACGTGATCGGTCCTGCACTTTTCCCATCTAGTGGCTTCCCGCGACCTTCACCAGACCGTATTTCCACCTTGTAGGGGGTCTACCCACGGAGATGGCACGCGGCGCCCCCTGTTAGCACCCCCTGCCCCACCGTTACCATAACTAGGAATAACGGGGCCATAATCTTCTTAGTTTTAAAACTATATGGGGGTTTGCCATAACCGCCACGCTTGGCAGGAGGGTTGGCGATCGCAGTACATGACCTGATGTTCCAAGGAGACGCTGCTGCCCATCTCCGGCGGTGTATCCCTCCGTCCCCTCTTACGACACCCACGAGAAGAGAATGAAGGTGTAGTGCTATTGTATTTAGGTGTCGGCACTACGGCAAGTTAAAATACAGACACGCCAGTAAAAGTTCTACCTGGAAATAATATTTCAATGTCTATTTTAGTTTTCTGTACAGACAAAATAGTTCTACAATAAGCTCCAAATGACATCGCTAATTTGATGTTCAAAATAGAGTGCACTATGAATTGTAAATTAACCGATCCGGGGCGAAATTTTATTTCAATTCTGCATATTTGTAGAACTATTTTCAGTGAAAATTAATTGACTTTTAGATAGCTGCGTCTCGTTGTTGGAGTAGGTACTCGAAATTTTTGCGGCTGGAAGGTTTGACTAAAGTCAATTTGTCTGATTTATAAGTATCGAACAAAACGACGATTTTTTTTTAGCTTTGTCTGCCGAGGTATTGAGTTATTTATGTTGGTTATTTTAAAATGGTTTTAAGATGCCAGTTAAGCTAATTTCCGACACTCGTATTAACCTTATCCGAGATGCGTCGATAATGATGCTCTTGAAGATGAAATACTGAATTATTGGATGGCGTCTGTAATTAAGCGTCTGGTTTACGTTGTTTTGTTCCGTACGTGTGTTAGTATAGTTTTATTGTATTAATTTTGAGAGTTATAAAATATATGTTAGGAATAGCTAACAAATACGATAATAGGATTCAGTCAACACTACCAAGCCACTTCTGGACACATTTTTTATTATAGTTATGTATACTTAAAATAACTTTTGATTCTTCATTTGACGAAAAAGTGATATCAAAAAAACCAAAATGACCTAACCACATGAGCCAGGAATACAGCTAGTGAGGTTTAACGGCTGAATGATTTCGATCAGCTATAGCTAATAACCACCGTAATTAAATTGTTTTGCAAATTAATAAAAAACCGGACAAGTGCGAGTTGGACTCGCGCACCGAGGGTTCCGTACAAACCTGTAGATAAGGAGTAGTAACTTTAAAATTTTCAAAATTGTCAAAAATATTTTTTTATATATGATGAAACTGAAAATTTACAGTTTTCGTAATTTTTCCTATATCTGTACTATAAGACGTGACTTCGTACTAAATTTCAAGATTCTACGTTTACGGGAAGTAGGTTTTGATTGCCGTGCGAGTTTCGAAAATTTGGCCTAAATGGCTGTATCTTTTGATTGCGTTGGCTTAGAAGGTTGATTTTTCTACAGCTTCCAGGGACAGTAGACCTAAGTATCATATAGAAATTTGATACCTCCACGCGTTCCTGAGAAAGACAGACGGACGGACGGACGGACGGACAACAAAGTGATCTTATAAGGGTTCCGTTTTTTTCTTTTGTGATGCGGAACCCTAAAAACCAAAATCGGTCCATCCGTTCTAAAGTTACAATGCTACACACAGAAATACACATATACACGGACAAACAGATATAGGGGTCAAACTTATAATATTTTTCATTGGGAGTTAAAAAGACTTCAAAGCCTGCTACCCAGTACTATCAACTTTACTTTTTACTGCGCTTTGAAAGCCAGGTAAGTATTTCCCCTTTTGTCTGAAATTGTATTTACGGCTATTTAGCTACTCCGAAGCGAAAAGAGCTTTAATTACTTTTAGACATTATTTATTAACATCCAACTTGTTCGAATGAACTTTAATACAGATGAATTATTACTTGTGCTTGAAATAGAGCCGTTATTTTGTTAAATTATTACTGTGTAGACGACAATGTCATTGTTAAGTTTTTTTTTATTTTATAAAACACTTTATTCTTTTCAGGCACACAACTTGGCCTTATTATCAACAAAATAAGGTTTTATAACAATGATGAATACCAACCAACCAGATACCAACTTGGGCTAATTCGACAGCAAACAGGAGTAAAACCAATATTGTTTATCTCGAAGTTTATTCTGATTCCACTTCGGTCAAATCCACCCGAACTTTAATACAAATGAATAATTGCTTCCGCTTTAAATAGAGCCGTTATTTTGTTAAATTATCACTGTGTAGACGACAATGTCATTGTTTAGTTTTTTATTTTATAAAAGCCGGGTGTTTAACCAATGCGTCTTACCAGTCTCAACCTATGGAGCTGAAACGTGGAACATGACGGTCAAGCTGGCTCACCGACTACACGTCACTCAGCGTGCTATGGAAAGGTTAATGTTGGGGATCTCATTAAGAGATAAGATCCGGAACGAGGCCATACGACATAAAACTGAGGTAACTGATGTTGTCTAAAAATGTAGCAAGCTATAGTGGCAGTGGGCTGGCCATGTCTGTCGCAGAACCGACGAGAGGTGGAGCAGGAAGGTTCTCGAATGTAAACGTAGTGTGGGATGCCCCCCGGCTAGATGGACAGATGAGCTGAAGAAGGCAGCTGGTAGTGACTGGATGCAAAAGGCGGGAGATCGTGCGCTGTGGCGCTCCTTGGAGGAGGCCTATGTCCAGCAGTGGACTGCAACAGGCTGAGGCATCACACCTCAAGTTTGAGATAACTTAAAATACTTTGCATTAATAATGTTAAAGTGCTTTGTATTCAGAATAACGAGCAAAGAACCTTAGTCACTCTTAGTTCACAAAAGGCAATAAGTGTTACAAACTTTTTAATTCAGCGCAAGGGATTAATCGTCACGTGTTCGCCCTTCAACCTTTACGTGACGTTCGTTTTTAACACGTGATAGGAAGTTAGGTTTCATTTCTTTAAATTTAAATAAATTAAGTTAATAAGTTTAAAAAAATGTACACAAAATGTATATTGCTTCGATCTCATTGTAAATACGACGAGCGATCCTCTCTTGTCCTGCGTATAGGTACGAGGGAACTGGCGGAGGTTTTAGTGGGTGTACTTGAAAATGGTGGTGGTAATTGCCGTTCTTAAAGGGGTCCAACATAACCTACTATCGTCCCCAGGATAGTAGGTAAGCGTAACGTATTTCCTCCGCGTAACAAAAAGGATACACCTGCCGCATGCTGTCGCCGCGACACGCGACTGACGGCGATTAGACTGCGGTAATCGGCGTGATGACACCTATAATTAATAATTTGAAGACCAGCGTTTAAAACACATAGCCACTATAAAGTTAATACAACCAGTCTATTTCCCTAAAAAACACAAACACAAAATTCAATAAATATTCGGTCAATTGACTCCGATTGCTGATACACAACTGTGACGTTATTTTGTATTACCTTACAAAATCTATGGAGGCAGACTGTTTTGACAGATAAAAAAAGAGTATGTCAATGATTGGTGGTGTCAATTTGCCTATCGGTTGACACGCTGTCACTCACGAGTCACGACGTGAGTACCTCTACCACAGTTGTGCGCTGGCGGTATGACACGGCAATGCAAGTGACTCTAAGGGTTTAAATTACCTAAATGTGTACTATAAATGAATTGTTATATTCTTATGAGAATAAGTTATTTAAACATAAATAATGCAACGACTTGCGACTACTCATATTCTCACGAAATCTGCATACACAACAAACAAATGTAGGCCAACCCCGAGACCTATTTTCGGGTCGATCGGTAATCAATGATCTTCGTCCAGTTAGTTGCGCTGCGCTTTTTATCAAATGGTGTCCGATCTAAAATTTTCCAGCCCTAACGGCCACGAGTTCTTCTGTATATTATAATACTTATACTCTCAGTAGACTGCGTCGTTGGTGTAGTGGCAAAGTTTCTGCCTTACATCCGAGAGGTCCGGGGTTCAAATCTCAGGTCAAGCCAAAATTGTTTCTGAGATTTTCTGTAATGAATTTCTCAAAAACTGCTCAGAGTCCCGACTCTGAGCAGTTTTTCACCTCCAACTTCCCGAAGTTGGAGGTGTTACACCCCCGTGCCACGGAAAGCACGTTAAGCCGTTGGTCATGCGCCTCTCCCTCCGGTCATGTCAGATGCCGTCCCACCGAACTTTGAGAGTGATGGATCAGTGAGTGCACCTGTGTATTGCGCTCACACTTGTGCACTAAAATATCTCCTGCGTAGTTGGCTTATCTCTGTTGAGATTGGCCGCCGTGGTCGAAATCGGCCAGTAGGACTTTTATTATTATTGAAGTGAAAACTTCTTTAGCGGCGTTGAGCACTTTTGTGGCATGGGTAGAAACTGTGAAACTCGCGTCAGGTCACGTGATGCTGATCGAAAAACCGTAAGACGGTTGCGCGAATGTTCGTGTGTGTTTATGTTAGAGTGTGCCACACGCATCCATCGATGGTGACAGCTGATGGCTCGATCGTCTGTGTAGTGGTGACACTACTGTGTATTCATAAAATTAGTCTATATAAACTGTTTAAAATATGGAAATTGAACAAAGTGAATCTATTAATGAAAAAAGTGACGAAAAAATAGCGAAAGAAAATGAGTGAGTACTTTATAAATATACTAGATGAAAAATTAATTAATTTTCATTTTTTAATTATCATAATTTTATTATTCAGGTTAGGTTAGGTTTTATTAATTTTCATTTATGAATTAATGTAATTTTATTATTAAGATTAGGTTTTAATCGAGTCTACCGTACTGTTTGACGAAATTATTAATATAGATACATATGTACTGACACATTATAGATGTAATATTTGTAATATGTTTATACTTTATAGCATTAACCTATATTTTCATAACATCACAATAAGCACATGTGCGGTGTAGGTTTACCAAACAAATAATTTCGAATGAAAATAAATGAAATAAGATAATAATAAATAATTTCCGTTTTTTTTAGAGAAATAAAAGAAAAAAGAAAAGAACGAAATCGATAGTACCAAAGGGAATGGCGTCAGCGTAAAAAAGATTTGAAGAAAAAAGATTCGGAGGAAGAGAAAAAAAAAGAAAAAAGAAAAAGACATCGTGAGAATCAAAAGGCATATTATCAACGTAGAAAACGTTTGAAGAAAAATGTCCAAAATGTAGAAGAAATAATCCAAAATGAATCGGATGATTTGCAAATGTAATTTAATTTCATATTTTAAATATTGTAATGTATTTATGATTCACATTGTTATTATTTTATCTTATGATTTCTTTGTTTTTTTCGCAGGAAAAAAAAAGAAATTGGACAGTAATGCAGACCAAGAGAACGTTTTGCAATGCAGGGCTTCTCAAAACTTAGAAAGTGTACAGCTCGAACAAAATCAATTCCTCACTCAACAACTTCGTATATATGACACACAAGACTTTGGTTCAAATTCTCAAAATCCATTGGTCAAAAACGTGTAATAAAATTTAGAAGCGACATTGCACGCTTGAATATCGATAAAGACGCTGTTCCAATTTCTTTACAATCATCGTCAATACCACTCAACAAAAATAAAACTATAGTGGCAAAAAGAAAACATTTTCCACTGATTTCGGCTTTGGCAATGACAATCCACAAATCCCAAGGAGGTACTTTCGATGCTATTGTTTATGAATATAATCGTTCTCATTCAAGAGAATTGGTGTACGTTGCGTTATCAAGAGTAACTAGTATAGAAGGTTTGTTCTTAGTCACTGAAGAAAACACAAGGGTGAGCTGGAAATTTTATCATGGCAGAGTAGGAAAAGTACATGTGGAAGATTCAAACGCCACAAAAAATCAAAAGAGATCAACAACTCATCGAGAAGATTTATCAATTGAATTAAAACGATTACGTGAAAATCCTTTGCAAACCATCACTAAAACACTTCTAGAATTTATTTCTAAGAATAATAGATTGTCTATTTTTTCATTCAATTGTCAAAGTTTACGTGCGCATGTAGATGATCTAGCAATTGACGCTCTTGTTAAAAAAATGAATGTATTAATTTTATCAGAAACTCATATGAGGAACGATGAAATAATTGACATTCCAAATTTCAACTTTGTTGCGAGTTTCAGAAGAAATAATCGTCCAGCGGGAGGAGTAGCTATTTATCAGAATGTTAACACAGTTCATTATTGCACAAATTACATGTATATGCATGTGAAATACAATAGCATGTTTAATGCTACTGTTTCTGATATTGGTGATATTTGTATAAGCCGTTGCCACTCCGGTGATAATCAGTTCATTGTTATGGTTGCGGTTTACATCTCTCCAAATAAGTCACTGCGTGCTATACGAGACTTCTTGTACGAAAATTTATTCATTTATTCTCATGACGCATCCGCATTGCTTCAAAAAAAATTGGAAAACGCTTTGATGAATTGCCAATGATTTTGAGTGGAGATTTCAACATAAACTTTGCAGACGATAAAAATCAACTATTAATTGAATTTTTAAATAGTGAATTTGGTTAAACTATGTCAAAGGATCGCAATCTTAGCACAACGAAGTATAAAACTACTATTGATGCTGTCTTTATAAGACATTTAAATAGGTTCGAATCAAAACTGTTCGTTTCTTACTTCAGCTATCATAAACCTATCGTATCAGTTTTAGAGATTGGCGATGATGGTTCTGGTAATAATGATGGTGAAAAAGTAATTGAAATTATGGAGGTAAGTTGATTTTTCTAAGAGATAAACTTTTTAATGTAATATAATGTATTTTAATGTGATATAAATTGTAATGTTTGTGTACGATAGCGCAATAAATAAATATTGTATTCTACCACATAAATGATTGTACTTTTATATTGATATTAAAAGCAATTTGTTCAAAATTATTCCCTAACTATTCAAATAAATCAAAAATGCACAACGTTAATAATCAAGTTTTCACTTCTGCCGGCACTCCCGGAGTGCAACCCGTGTTTTTTTTTATTACTTATATTCTCAGTATCAACCTTTTCCAACTGATTTAATATTTCAATCAAATCTTACATTACATCACACCGCAGAAATCCATTGTCAACAGAAAGCAATAGATATCCATAAGAAGTCACGTTGTTCGCGATATGAGGCTGGGATCACGTGCGTAAGTCGCAGAGTCACGTTTTCAACTCCAGGAAATGTTGTGCGTTTATTGATTTTGATGAAGACGCATGAAGTATTGGAGATTAATAGTGAGTCAAACACGATATGTAATACGTGTCAATATGTTATGTAAGTGTTGTGCAAATAAATAGTTACGTTATGATTTTGATCGGTATGTATGTATGAATGTTTGTGTTCTCTTATAACTTCTAAACCCGTCATCATATTTGAACAAATGAGGTGTCATTACTTCTTGGTTTTAGGCTAGGTTAATTTGCAATTAATTGTACTCGTATATGGCCCCTTTATGGCACATTAAGTCTTTAAGATCAAAAATTTTCTACGTAACGTGTAAGGTCGTTTTGAATATCAAATGTAAGGGCTTAATTAGCACAATTTAAAAATATATATTTGTTACGACAAATTTGTGGCCAAAATTATTAAAATAAAAAAAGCTCCAAAACTAAATCGTGACTAGACAAAAGTATGAAACAAAATTCATACTGGTGTTCAGATAATAGCCGTGGTCGTATGCCACTTACTCCTTGACATTTATGACATTAGTGCTAAAGTTTGTTTTAAAAGAAGTGGCATACGACCACGGCTATCTTCTGAATACCAATATTAATCTTTTTTCATACTTTTGAGTAGTCGGGTTTTAGTTTTGAAACTTAATTTTTAAAATAATAAGGTTTGTTTAATAAAATTTTGTAGCTTAGGTGATCTCAGAATTTCGATTTCTAAGCAATGTTTCACACTGTAAATAATTTCTTTTGTTTCAATAATTTTGGGGACATGTTTGAACGGTGCTAATAAAGCCCTTTCATTTGATATCCAACAAGACCTTATACATATAAAAAAGATATTCGTTCATGACCTAATGTGTCCTAGAGGGCGCCACATACAATTAATTGCAAAATAACTTAGCCTATAACCAGCGAACAGCTTAGGCGCATCTAATGACAGCTCATATGACAAAATATGATGAAGGGTTTAGAAGCTTTAAGGGATCATATGAAAATATAAACAAACATACTCGTACATACATACATAGGGGTAAAATCATTACCCTCTTTTTTGCTTCGCCGTAGTCGGGTAAAAGTAGATTATATGCCTCGTGAATTATGGTTCATTTATATGAATAGTTGGCTTAGTCCCTTTACCTAGAGCTATCCAGAATATAAAAAATACAATTAAGAGAGTTTTGATTTCTTATTTTTCTTCGACTAATATTTTATTTGTGACTCTCTAGTTCCATCTAATTGTAAAATTTTGCAACTCAACGATTTAAATATACATTACGCAATGTGAAATCAAAACACACATAAAGAAAAAACGGACTGCCACAGGCGGGACTTGAACCCGCAACTCTAGCAAACCGGGCGATTGCGGGCGGGCAGTCCGTTTTTTCTTTAACCACTGTGGTTAAGGGTGAAAATTAAGGTAGACACTTTAGTGTCGTCGGACGTTTCAGTGGTGTGTTTTAATTTCACATTGTCAATTAATAAATTTGCATTGTTAATGCTAAATATATAGTAACTTTATATTCATTATTCACCCAGCTTGGGTGGGTTTTTCTTAAACCATAATGATCTCGTACAAACCGTACACTAATTAACAATGTTTATTAGTTTTTGTTTCACAATCAACTAGCTTTTATATTAATTAGCCGACTTAATGTGCCGGAAGAATGACCGCCGTTTTAATTTAAATAATGGAAGTGCATAAACGCGTGTAGGTGAATTTATTAATTAATGCAACCCAATTAAATACAAAATGCACCTACTATTTTTCAATATCAAATATGAAAACAATCGCATTGTGGTTGCGTTTATTAATTTCATTGGCATACAAGATTTGTGGTTTAGTATGAATTGTAATATCAAAATTGAAATGTTTGTTTTGGGTATGTCTCGTTAAATTAGATAACTTCTTCAGATGTTTAGGGGTTTAAAGCTTTCCGCTTCCGTTAATGTTTTAACAAGAATATTACTATTTATTTATTTAAAACTTTACTGCACAATAAATTTACAAATGGTGGACTTAATGCTAAAAGCTTTTTCTTCTAGTCAACCTCAAGGTCGTGCAGAAAGAATGTATTACCAGTGTCTAAACTTGTTACAATAAAGTAAGTAATTAGTAAGCAATTAGCTCTAACTAATTTCTTTTTCAACTTCAATAGATAAAATTCTCAGTTAAGTCTGAGTTTCGATTAGATTTCAAAATAATTTTAACAATCAGGGTATATCAAAATCATTTGTGATAAGAACGTCGAGCGCATGTCGAAAATGCAGCTTTATCCAACGCTACCAAAAACCCCATCATAAATTCAAATCTAACTTGCCAAAATTCAATTACGTCTTTCGTATACAAAACAGTTTCATAACGGCAAGGTCTAAGAACTGTAATAGAGTCGGAATTTATTAAATTCGACTAAACGTGACCACCGGGGCCTCGGGCTGCAACCCCATTAACCTTGCCATGATTTAGGACACGAATACGAATTCTCTTAGGGTGAGCGTACATGGTTAGAAATTTTCCCTGGATAGCTGTTTTCAAATTCTATTAAGCAAAATATATATAAATATACAACAACATCACATACATTGATCTGACTCCGTGGTAAGTAGCTAAAGCACTTATGTTACAGATATCAGAATCAACAGTGCAGTACAAATAAACTTAAATAAAAACATATAACACCCAGACCAGTACAAACAAACATGTTCATGCGCACAAATGTTTGTATTTACTCTAAACTAATATTATTATGAGGAAATATTTGATTCTTTGTTTGAATTGAATAGGCTCAGTAATTACTGAACCGATAAAAAATGAAAATTACCATTAGAATCCTACATCATTCCTGATGACCATAGACTATATTGTAAGTGTATATTTAAATATAATTATCTGCCCGTGCGAAGTCGACACTGGCCGCTAGTAGGTATGTTATAAAGTTAGTGGTCCGCCAGCGATTTTTTTCTTCGTAAGTGGTATTCAATTATTGAATTGTTGAAGGTAATCTGACCGGATAAGAATTATATTCTATCGCCAATGTGCAACCTAATACGTAGAGACGTAATTCGTAGTTCCCTCCAGATAGATTTCTCGGCTAAAAACATCTCACGTTCTTAAATTTATGGAAAATTACTAAATATTATACTTTGCCGTAGGACGTGTCATCTCGAAGCAAGGTTGACGAGTACAGACACCGTTAGCCACGATACGGTGAAGGGAGTTCCGTTTCCGAGTTGATGTTGTTCTGTGTTTGTAGTGTCTGATAAACAATAAATGTTTCTCTCTTTTTGACCAACTTCAAAAAAAGGAGGAGCTGAAAAGAGAATTACTTTGCTTTAAATTTCCACTGAACGACGCCAGCGCAGGAACCCAAATACATCCGACCGTAACCACTAGAAAAACTAGAGCCGGATGTATTCCGGTTTCTGCGATGACGTCGTTTAGTAGAAATTTAAAGCAAAATAATTGTCTTTTTCAGCTTTAGTCATGGATTTCCGCAAAGTAACGTTTGATTCCATCAAGTATATCAAAAAGGAGGAATCTCAATCAAAAATTGAACCTCCTTCAAAAAGTCTTAAACAAGTTATTTTACTGCCCAAATTATTCTGAAGTTGGTACCAGCTTGACTGTAATAGGAATGTAAGGTATGCGAAAGTAATAGTGGCACCGAATTATATAATAAGGGCTTATAAATTACTTGTTTAAGACTTTCTCAAAGAGGTTGAATTTTTTTAGATATATTTTTAGTGTGCTGTGACCCTTAGGTCTCGCTCTACCTTTTCCGAAGCAGATTTTTCGCGCTAAAAACTGACGGTCTGTAATGAAGCAAATTATCGCTTTTACATTTCGGAATTATTATTCCTCCTCGCAATTGGTTTTGGTAAGCGGATGAAATGTCCGATTTGAAATGAGTTTCGCAGCTCAAAAATTGTTTTTCACGGATTATATTAATTTAATTTTTGCGACCGAAACGTTTCGTGTTGGCTTTTGAATTACTGTTTATTGATTGGAAAATGTTTGAAATAACTTTTTTTAGGTTCTCCCCGATATTAATAAGTCCCAGTTAATTAGAACACTTAAAATATTTGTAATGGTTCAATGGTCAAGAAGTTGACTATTTATCAAGAGGTCGCGGGTTCGATCCCTACACTGTACAAACATTTGTGTGCATCATGTCTGTTTGTACTGATCTGGGTGTTATATGTATTTATTTAAGTTTATTTGTAATACCACTGTTGATTCTGATATCGTTAACACAAGTGCTTAAGCTACTTACCACGGAGTCAGATCAATGTATGTGATGTTGTTGTGTAAAATAAAATAAAAAATTGCGTCAACTTTTGAAATTGTCAAGCAGTTACACAACAATACGCCAAATACGGGAAAATTGGAAAATTATCAAAAAAACCCTTGTATTTACGAGTAATACCCTCAATGCTATTTTGCAAAAAATACGTATCAGACAATAATAATTAAGCGTTATGGAAACCTTTTAAGCCATACCGTTTATTTTTCCGTTATGGCTTCAGCTAAAGACAGGTCATTGTCGTGATATATACGCGTAGGTACCATGCCAAACTTCCTGTTTCCCGAGATAAAAGTTAATGGCCCAACTTACTGCAAATTATTCCCTTGGTGGGCAATTTTTTTTTTGTATCTCAACAGTAAATGTTTTAATAATTCAACATGTTTTTGAATGCTTTGTTTTTGTAGAGGTCTTTTGTCCGCTTTTTGGTGTTTAACTGATATAACGTTATTAAAAAAAGTACTTTTTGACAAGAGAAAAGGTATCTAACATGAAACGGAAATTAATTTTACAGCTGATTACAAGATTTTTTAAATGTTATAGTATTGGTGAAGTTATAAGGTGAAAACGGACTTAAGATATTTTTACGTAACAACGTCATAAATTAGGTTGTGGCTCGGAGTCACTCATGAAAAAGTGTAACGCCCGCTCACGTCTGTTACGATGAATCACCGAACGAGAGAGAGGCCCGCCGGACCGGCGAATGCCTTGCGTCGCTCTCCCACTCAAACATGATCGGTCCGCCGCGCGCGCAGCACTAGAGAATTAGGCGCGTTGAAAAGACGTTGTCACGTAAAATCTTCGCCCGTAAAACCGACTTTACAGGCAACCATGTTTTTTTGTCTGTTATATAAAAATCAATCGCAACATGTATTGGTAAACGCATAACTCAAAAACGGCTTTTTTATGATAGTTCTCAAAGTACGGGGATTGCTCTTACGGAGAAAAAAAATTGATAGGACAACGTCTGCGGAGTTGCGAGCGCTTGTTTGAAATAAAATATTTTCAGTAACAGCTTCCTCGTTAATTTACTGTAACTATGAAAAGCCACAGTGAATGATAAATACAAATAGCCACCAATACTATCAGTACACTCACCATTAACATTAATCGTTCTCTTTATTTCTCTGCCACTTAATAGGTGCTTGCACATATAGGGTTGCCAGATATCGAGCTTTAGTCGGACATGCCTAAAATAACAGGTAAATCCGGAAAAAAAATTTGTCTGATTTCTTATAAGATATAGACAAATAAATAAAAATACGATATTGTTTTACAAAAGAACTGAGTCGATTTTAACGGCAAAATGTCCGGATATTATTTAAATGTGTCCGACTTTTAGGTTTTTGGACCTGGCAACCCTGTGCACGAAAAATGGCCGTCCTTTAACGGAATGCCTTCTGAATGGTGCTATTAAAATGTTCTTTGAATTGTTATAACAATGATCGGCCCGATAGAGTTTAACGGTTAATTTGGTCTTTTCATTGAAATGAAAATGGTTTGTTGAGGATAAAGGTGCGGTAAGTGACGCAAGTATTTATCAGAGAACAGAAGCAAATAAATGGCTTGAGATAATACTACGTAGTGCTAAATTAATAAATAAAAAGTACAATTCATTCAAATTTTTAACGCCTATACTTCTAACGACTTCTTTTTAGGTAAACTTCGACCTACGAAGTAAGGTCCGAAATCTAAAACGTTACAAATGAATTTACCAAAACTAGCATTTCTAGCAGATACAAATTTTGTGCACTTTCGTGGTTACATTTTTAATTTTTCTTCATATTTTATTTTTAGTACCAATTAAGAAAATAATTAACACAATAATTATTTAAATCGACACGTAGAAATAAAGAGTGCGAATACCAATTATTGATCAATACCACATTTTGACCTAGTAATTTATTCCAATTTGCGGTTCGGCTTGCCACAAAACCACGTCTGTTGAACAATGCATTCATTCTGTTCATACCTATGTATTGCAGTTTGAAATGAATTTAAGATATTCTTGATGATCCAACTCTAGTGAAATAACCTCAACAGTGCTATGTCTTGCCATTTTTAAATCACATCATAAGTATTTGTTTCTTCGGTTTACGCGAACAGTAGACATTGAAATGATACACTTTTTACGGATTATTTCGCGATTTATTTACATTTTGTTTTAACCTGACGTTTCGGACCCTTTTCAGCGTCCGTGGTCACAGGTAGACTAAGGTGTTAGTTGTCATAACATAGTTTGAAAAAATTTTTAACTACCATCACTCAAAATATCAAGTTACGTTCCTATCCACACAAAATGAGCTAACAGTATCTTGAGGTCTTGCAGCGTGGGGTCGAGCTTGAGTCTTGGCTATAACAGGTTCCCAAGCTGGTGGAATTTTCCAACCATCTTCTCTATTAAAATTAGGGTGTCTTTTAATTTCAATAGCCTCACGGAGCATACGAGGAAGAAAACGACGTTCTCTTGCGAGGACTTTTGGTTGGTCAAAGCGTATGAAGTGGTTGGGTTTATCTAACGCGTGTTCACACACTGCAGACTTTGTGTTCCGTCTATGTTTAACGTCGGCTATATGTTCTTTAATCCGCACGCTTATACTACGCTTTGTTTGCCCTATGTATGAGAGTCCGCAGTCACATTCCAGTCTATACACTCCTGCGTCTTGAAGAGGTATGTTACACTTGACCGGTGGTAAGAATTGGTTGATCTTCTTAGGCGGCTTGAAGTAAGTTTTGATTGCAGCACGCTTCAAGATGTTTCCAATTTTGTCAGTGACACCCCTCAAGTATGGTAGTACGGCAGGTTGGCGGTCGACTGTATGAACTTTGGGCCGGGGTCTGCAACGGCGTGGTACTGGTAGCTGGTTGTCCCGTAGTACCTTCCTGACATGCTGAAGCTCAGCAGCCAAGTGTTGGTCGTCACAGATTCCCCTTGCTCTCTGAAACAAAGTTTTGCCCACGGTAGCCAACTGTCTAGGATGATGGTGAGAAGCACCATTGAGATATTTGTCAGTATGGGTTGCTTTGCGGAAGACTGTGTGACTAAGTGAATGATCCAGATTCCTTATGAGTAAAACATCTAAGAAAGCTAGCTGATTGTCTGCCTCAATTTCCATAGTAAATTGTATTTTTGGGTGTATGGAATTTAAATGATTAAGAAAAACAGAAACTAAATTGGTAGGTAATATTGTGAAAGTGTCATCTACGTACCGTTTGTAAAACCTAGGTGTTACAGGTGCTGTGCTTAGAGCTCTGGCCTCGAAGTCTTCCATAAAAATGTCTGCGACAACGGGTGAAACTGGAGAGCCCATTGCAACACCATCTACTTGTACATAGAATTCATTGTCCTACAGTAAATAGCCAGATGTAAGGCAATGTTCCAATAGTTCTGCATATTCTATGGGCATATTACATTCAGCCAACTTCCTCTTTGTTATTTCAATGCAGTCCTGGACTGGTAAACTTGTAAACAAGGACTGTACATCAAAACTAACCATAGTTTCATCATCGGCTAAGCGTAGGTGTTTAACTTCGCTGATGAAATGGTAGGAATCCTTCACATGCGCTGTAGTTGTTCCTCTTAGGCCAGATAGTGTCCGTGCTACGTGCTGAGCCAACTTGTAGGTTGGTGTATCAATCTGACTCACGATTGGACGGAGTGGAACATTTGGCTTGTGAATTTTTGGCAACCCATACATTTTAGGCGGTTTTGCACACGATGGTATTAATTGTTTATCATCTAGACTTAAACATTCACTGTATTTACGCACTAAGTCGCTGGTTTTCTTTAGAACTTTGTTGGTTTGGTCGGTCTTTACTCGTTTATATGTGTTTTCGTCCGACAGCAACTGTGACATTTTAAGTTTGTAGTCCGATGTATCCATTACCACGGTAGCATTTCCCTTATCTGCGCGGAGTATAGTTATTTCAGGTCTAGATTTAAGGTTCTTTAATGCGATATGTTGTGCACGGGAAAGATTCGACTTGGGTACTTTGCTATGTCGTAAGACAGATGATATATCTTGACTTAAGGACTCCGAGTCTTCTTTCTTTAGATTATTTTTCACTAGACAATCCTCTACGCTGCAAATAATCTCCTCATATGGTATTTTTCGCGGAGTTACAGAGAAATTAAGGCCTTTATTTAGTAATTCAATGGTCGTATCATCCAATGTTTGTTTTGATAAATTGACAACTGACCGGTTCGAGTTTATGTTATCTGTGGTTGTTTGGTCAAGTAAAACGAAACGCAAACGTCATCCAAACAACCACAGATAACATAAACTCGAACCGGTCAGTTGTCAATTTATCAAAAGAAACATTGGATGATACGACCATTGAATTACTAAATAAAGGCCTTAATTTCTCTGTAACTCCGCGAAAAATACCATATGAGGAGATTATTTGCAGCGTAGAGGATTGTCTAGTGAAAAATAATCTAAAGAAAGAAGACTCGGAGTCCTTACGTCAAGATATATCATCTGTCTTACGACATAGCAAAGTACCCAAGTCGAATCTTTCCCGTGCACAACATATCGCATTAAAGAACCTTAAATCTAGACCTGAAATAACTATACTCCGCGCAGATAAGGGAAATGCTACCGTGGTAATGGATACATCGGACTACAAACTTAAAATGTCACAGTTGCTGTCGGACGAAAACACATATAAACGAGTAAAGACCGACCAAACCAACAAAGTTCTAAAGAAAACCAGCGACTTAGTGCGTAAATACAGTGAATGTTTAAGTCTAGATGATAAACAATTAATACCATCGTGTGCAAAACCGCCTAAAATGTATGGGTTGCCAAAAATTCACAAGCCAAATGTTCCACTCCGTCCAATCGTGAGTCAGATTGATACACCAACCTACAAGTTGGCTCAGCACGTAGCACGGACACTATCTGGCCTAAGAGGAACAACTACAGCGCATGTGAAGGATTCCTACCATTTCATCAGCGAAGTTAAACACCTACGCTTAGCCGATGATGAAACTATGGTTAGTTTTGATGTACAGTCCTTGTTTACAAGTTTACCAGTCCAGGACTGCATTGAAATAACAAAGAGGAAGTTGGCTGAATGTAATATGCCCATAGAATATGCAGAACTATTGGAACATTGCCTTACATCTGGCTATTTACTGTAGGACAATGAATTCTATGTACAAGTAGATGGTGTTGCAATGGGCTCTCCAGTTTCACCCGTTGTCGCAGACATTTTTATGGAAGACTTCGAGGCCAGAGCTCTAAGCACAGCACCTGTAACACCTAGGTTTTACAAACGGTACGTAGATGACACTTTCACAATATTACCTACCAATTTAGTTTCTGTTTTTCTTAATCATTTAAATTCCATACACCCAAAAATACAATTTACTATGGAAATTGAGGCAGACAATCAGCTAGCTTTCTTAGATGTTTTACTCATAAGGAATCTGGATCATTCACTTAGTCACACAGTCTTCCGCAAAGCAACCCATACTGACAAATATCTCAATGGTGCTTCTCACCATCATCCTAGACAGTTGGCTACCGTGGGCAAAACTTTGTTTCAGAGAGCAAGGGGAATCTGTGACGACCAACACTTGGCTGCTGAGCTTCAGCATGTCAGGAAGGTACTACGGGACAACCAGCTACCAGTACCACGCCGTTGCAGACCCCGGCCCAAAGTTCATACAGTCGACCGCCAACCTGCCGTACTACCATACTTGAGGGGTGTCACTGACAAAATTGGAAACATCTTGAAGCGTGCTGCAATCAAAACTTACTTCAAGCCGCCTAAGAAGATCAACCAATTCTTACCACCGGTCAAGTGTAACATACCTCTTCAAGACGCAGGAGTGTATAGACTGGAATGTGACTGCGGACTCTCATACATAGGGCAAACAAAGCGTAGTATAAGCGTGCGGATTAAAGAACATATAGCCGACGTTAAACATAGACGGAACACAAAGTCTGCAGTGTGTGAACACGCGTTAGATAAACCCAACCACTTCATACGCTTTGACCAACCAAAAGTCCTCGCAAGAGAACGTCGTTTTCTTCCTCGTATGCTCCGTGAGGCTATTGAAATTAAAAGACACCCTAATTTTAATAGAGAAGATGGTTGGAAAATTCCACCAGCTTGGGAACCTGTTATAGCCAAGACTCAAGCTCGACCCCACGCTGCAAGACCTCAAGATACTGTTAGCTCATTTTGTGTGGATAGGAACGTAACTTGATATTTTGAGTGATGGTAGTTAAAAATTTTTTCAAACTATGTTATGACAACTAACACCTTAGTCTACCTGTGACCACGGACGCTGAAAAGGGTCCGAAACGTCAGGTTAAAACAAAATGTAAATAAATCGCGAAATAATCCGTAAAAAGTGTATCATTTCAATCACATCATAAGGTTTTTTTAGTTTAAAACAATAATTTATTGAAATTGCAATTGACGCCATAAACTCCACATATCTTACTTTTTGGGCAATCAATTCCTCTTGGATACTAATGTTAGTGAAAAAAAAAAAACAATTAAACACTAAACTAGATAATTAGGTTAATTTCGTATGACAGAAAAATCTACGTTTTTACACCCACTTGTTCCCACTGTGTAGGTTATTGTGTTGTATTAGTAGATGAATAAATAGATAGATAGATTGACACTTTATTGTATAACGCAAAACAAAAATTACAGACAAGTTTAACAAAGAAAAAGGATGTACAATTTTGGCGGTCTTATCGCTTGTAGCTATCTCTTCCAGACAACCTTCGGTTAAAGGTATATTTAATTAACAGAAAGGGGGAATTTGAGTAGTACCACAGTATGTTCTAGCAGATTCATATTCAGTTATTTTGAGAAACCAAGGTACATGGCCCATAGGCCTTTAACAAAAGCAAACGGACCGGACGGACAATGGAAGCCTTTACGCCTAGCCCTATAAATCACAAATCAAACAAGGCACATTAACTAATTGATTTCTCTCAATACCGACCCCTAACCACTTCGTTACACATCAAGCACTCTACCTCAGAATAGCAATCTAACTTACCCCGAATGCAATCCAATGGGCCACTGGACACTAACAAATGTGGTACTTGCCACTTTCATTCGCCGGGTCTTAATTACGAATACCCGTAATACGTACAATAAATAACATGCACATCAGGCTATATACCTCTACATTTTTGACGCAAAATAAACCTTATCGGAACTGCGTTAGATGACAAAAGTTTACCTTGATGTGCAGGCTATTATATTTTTGAGTGGCATCGGAAATTTTAAAAACTGTTCTCAAAATTTCAAGTGCGAATTTTCATTTTTGTTCTATAAGGGAGAGTTTAAAAATTTTCTTACTTCGTACTTTATTTGGTGACAGTATTTTATTACTATTATACTAGTGGACCCGGCAGACGCTGTCCTGCCCGCTGTTTTCGCAATTTTTTCCATATTTTCTTATCGTTTAAACCTTTCCTGGACTTCCACAAATATTTCAAGACTAAAATCATTGAAATCGGTTCAGCCATTCTCGATTTGTTGCGACACTAACGATTCATTCAATTCATTTTTATATATAAGAGAAGAAGCTATCAGCTACAAGAGTCCAATGAAAATTGACGACCTCCGTGGTGTAGTGGCGTGAGTACCGGTTTTTTTCTGTAGTCTTTTCTATGAGGTACCGTGCTTGGTTTGATGGAGACAATGTCGGTTTTTTGACAATGACAATTTTCAATGTTGACGGGTCTGAATGTATGTGAAATGTACCTTGGTTGTTTCTGATTCCCATAACACAAGACCTTAAGCTTTAAAGTTCACGAGTGGCTTTGGAATACAAGCAATGTATGTGATTTAATATAATGTAACACAATATACACTTTAGTAGCATCATCGCCTTTTTTAAAACTGCACCGGATTTTATCACAACAGAACACTATTTAAAAAGTTCAAAACATGCCACATCACGGACACAATATGAGATGAGCGCACAAAGTTTGCTAAAGATATCGTTTGTTACTACCACAATGGGGCTTACGAGACACGTTTGATATTATCCGTCGTGCATTTGGGACGTATTTACGAAAAAAAAACATCGCAATATGTTATAAAATTCCTTCTTTTAAAAGCGATAAAAAATCAACTATCCACAAACTGCCGGGTGTAACTTAAAAGCCATTTAGAAATTTGTAACTGGAGTAAAAAAATACTTAAAAGGACCATAATATTTTCAGTTTGTTTTTGTACACACTTTGATAACCCATCACCAAAGGCTTTTGTGCTGACAAGCGTAACATCAACTTCTTTATTAGGTTTATGCTTCGTGAAAAAGTTCGTGAATTCGAAAACATTATGCAATGGAAATTCTACCCAAAACATTCCTCGAACCGCAACCTGATTGACGGTTTGTCGCTGCGTTTCGATATATCGTACGTTCGCTTTGTGTTTCGCGTAACCGAGCGTGGTAAGGAAATGTTATTCCCGAACGAAAGACATTAAAGTTGCATCCGTTGCGGTTGTATACATGTCGCAGCCAACAAGTTAAAATAGCCGTTCAATCAACCGGCTAGCTATTTGACTGAACAACGCCATTCAAATGTTTTAAATACGAAGAACTCCTAAAACTTTGCTATTTTTGTGTAAAATCTTAAATAAACGCATACATCTACTTACCAAGTTTCAGCAGTATAATTTGGGAAAAAAAGTTGCTGTGATATACGGACAGACAGACAGACATGACGAATCTACGTATGAGGGTTCGTTTTTTTTTCATTTGGCTACGGATGATGCCTATTGAAAACGAAACACACCTAGCGCCGCGGTGGTGAACGCTGAACTAATTCAATTATACGGTGGCTTTTAAATCAGCTATAGTGTTCAACATTTTGAGCGCGTTAAATATTCAATCAAAAAGCTAGAAGTGTGATTGAATGGCTTTGTTCGGTCAAAGGCTAGCTCTTTGAATGAACGGCTATTTTAACCATTTGGCTGCGACATAGACGTCAGACGGCGAAACTTTGCGGTATACACACGGGACGCTAAAAGGGACGGGTACGCAGAAGTTTTGCTAGATTAGCGAGGAGTTTATCATGGCGAATGAATAATTAAATCGAGGCTTAGTGAAACGTAACACACATTGTTTACGTAAAGTTGACTATAAATAAATAAATATCCAACATCACATACATTGATCTGACTCTGTGGTAAGTAGCTAAAGCACTTGTGTTACTGATATGTTTGGGAGCTCGCAATTAAAACACCTGTTTAGTTACAACGTATATTGGCCACTGAAGCACTGGGGCAAAAGCAACACCGCGTGACGCAGCGCGCGCGCACTACATATTAGTATAACATACATATCAATCCCTCAACCTTTAATTGAGAAAACAGATTAGTTAGAAACATAAACATTATAAATGCTGCGTTAGGGCAACTTACTCATGAATACTAGCTATATTTTTTTTCTCGGAGCAAACGGCTCGACCAAGGCGATCTACATGGCGCTGAAGGTAAGTCATTTTCGCCATTTGCTGCAGTTTCTGCTCGGCTTGCTACAGTTTTGGTCTAGCTTCGAACAACCTCTTAATCGACACAATCATTCCACTCATCTTCCTCCCGCGGGCACTCCTCAGAGCCGGTTGAAGGTGGCTCGCAAATATTCTTTCCTTTTTGTGGCGTCACAGGTGCGGGGGAGGTACATAGTGGGGGAGGAACATAGTGTTTGAGCTTATAAAATCTTTATTTATAACTTCCCACAAAACATTTTCGTTACCACTTTGAGCTAAATTAGGTTGACTAAATTTCATTATTTGGTCTGCATGGCGAATACATTCTACATCCAGGTCAGAAATCAATAACTTGTACATTCTGCTGCCAATAATGGATATAATTTTTCCTTTTATCCAAGATTCGTTTCGTGCACTGTACCATCAAACCCAAATAAAGTGTGGTGCAGCGCGTGCGCACTACATTTAGGTATAAACATACATAACAGTTACAGATATTGGAAACGACTTTAAATAAATACATATGACACCCAGACCAGTACAAACTGACATGTTCATGCACACAAATGTTTGTTCAGTGCGGGGATCGAACTCGCGCATAAACCCGCGAATAAATAAAATAAAATATTATTAATTGTTTTAACGAACACACCGATTATTACCTAGCCCCAAACTAAGCGTGAGCTTGTGCTATGGTGGCTAGAATAACGGATATAAATGCTTAAATACATTTATAAACACCCATGACTCAGGTACAAATAATTCTCGTACTCGTCACTCAAACATTTGACCATAGTAGGATTCGAACCCGCGACAGCCGACAACACGACACCACTAGACCGAAGTGTCCTACGTGACGAAGTTGACATTGACACAAGTATTGATAGCGTTGCGTCTCTGATGTAGGGCGTGTACGTCATGGTATGACAGAAAAAAAGTGTTTTTTAAAGATGCAAGATTTTACAGACAAAAATTAGTGCCGTGTGTTTCGACCACGCTACGAAGTCAAAGTTTTGTTGCTGTCATCTGGAGAGAAATGTAGAAATTTAGTATTGCCCTGCTATTGCTGCGGGTTACGTTGTAATCTCTTTAGCCGTTTGTTTCTTTATATTCTTGCGATTGCTGACCATATTATTCAATGAATTGACAGTTAAACGCTTGTTTTTTTTTAGTGAATCACTATTTTCAATATCTAAACGGGTAAATCATTTTATCATTTTCGGTCAAAATCTTAATACTTAAGTTGATATAAATTAAGACAGGTTAGATCTACCTATATCACCATTGACCCAAAAACAGTCTAAGCAGCTGTCTCATGTTACAATTATTTACCTATTAGCATATTGACGTTCAACAAAAATAAAATAAATGCGTTAATATAGTATCAGAAACTTCTCATACTTTTACTTATAAGTGAATATATGAATTGAGTGTTTCTCCCCCGTCTCCTATACGCAAGTAAATTAGATTCAATGTGTCGTAAGAAATGCGCAAAAAACATAGTATTATCTCGGAATTATTATTTTCACACCACAGCAAACAAAATAAAATATATAAAAATAAGCAAAACAAAGCAAAGCAGATAAATACAAGGACTCGCATTATATGGAGTCTCCTTCAGTATATTATACCCGAAATTTCGGGCCGCTACAAAAGCGATTGTTGCGCCAATAGATTTTAGAAGAAAACAATTTGGATAAATAAAATCATCAATAAAATCAATTTATTTCTGGAAGTAGGCAACAACAACAACAACTAGCATATTATACTATACATACTAGATAGAAAATTTAAACACCGTTAGACAGTGAAGGTACCATTGTTTTCTTGGACAGTAACTTAATTTGGTCCAAAAATGTAGCAAGCTGAAGTGGCAGTGGGCTGGCCATGTCTGTCGCAGAACCGACGAGAGGTGGAGCAGGAAGGTTTTTGAATGGAGACCACGCTTAGGTAAACGTAGTGTGGGACGCCCCCCGGCTAGATGGACAGACGACCTGAAGAAGGTAGCTGGTAGTGACTGGATGCAGAGGGCGGGTGATCGTGCGCTGTGGCGCTCCTTGTCCAGCAGTGGACTGCTACAGGCTGATATGATGATGATGATGAACTTAATTTGGTATGTACATGATCTTCATTATTGAGTATTGGTTGAACAATTTGTTAAATAATATTTTTTAACAATATATTTAAATAAAATATGCAAATCAGTCTACAATATGAATCTAAGTATGTAACATGTAATAAACAAAATGTAATGTCAGAAATAGGCCCGTCAATTTATTGGATGGAAACCTTTTAAAAGTGCCTTCGAGAGGTTTATTGGTTTTGAAAGAAATATTGCGTCTACAATTTATAGAGTTTCTTTTTTATATATTTCGCTAATCTGGTGGCCCCCACGTTAACACAGACAACGAAAAAGGCAAACAAGCAGTACATTTTCTGTGCCGTCAAAAACAACTTTTGTATTATAAATTGTATTATACCATCCGAGTGCGGTGTCTTTTGGAAGAAGTAAATGTGCCAATAAAGAATGTTTCAAAGAATAACAGACTATACCAAATGTGTTATTCTCGATGCAATACTCGTTGTTTGTGTTTCTTTAGTTAAAGTATTTTCTCGAACAAAGTCTAGCTGAGTGAACCTATTTGGCATGTATTGAAATAAAATTCATTTTCAAGAAAAGTGTTTTTTAGTATTGGCTATCCAAACACAAAAAATATATTAAGTATCAAAGAACTGAAATAAAGCACATGCAATAGTGTTGCTTTAGTTTATATTTTGTAATGTAGATAGGACAGGATAAATGATTCTTGTTGTGAAAGTATAATGAAAACTGTTTATTTTATGAATTAATGACGCAAGAGTCAGCTAATAGGTGATAATGTTCGTATTGCAGCATTTTATTATTTCATCAAAAATAGCTTGAATATGATTGCTTAAGGTTCTAGATAAGACTTTTTGGTTGTGGGCAAGTTCTTATCAGGCTTAGGCTAAGTGCGGATTGGTTGTTTGTGGGGCGTTTGTAAGGTAAGTGACCAACCTGACTGTCAGGTATTATTAAGCCGCCCAAGGGACTTTTGATAGCACAACGACTATTATCATACTATATTAACCGAGACCAATGGTTTAACGTACCTTCTGAAGCCTGGAGATGCTTTTAAACAAGCTTTACTTACATGGTCGCGATTGGCATCACTACCAAAGCGCTGCCACCAGGGCGCCACGCACCTCCACTCTATCTTTACTACATCGGTACTCACTACTCACATTTATAACTACAAGTTTGTAAGCAGGTGAAAAAATCTATTATCGTAGTACCTTTACGAAAAAGGTATTTTATAGAAAACTCCTAAAACTGTTAACTCATTCGTTATCCTTATGTATAATGTAAATTATTAGCAACTGAACTATGCAAAATTACTGCCGGGAGTTATCAATGCATCCGCTCTACTGACGACCGAACCTACTTCCTAAATATGCACATGTACATTCGAAGAGCGAGTCCATGAGCCGCGTCTGAAAGAACCATGTCTAAATAAATAAATAAAAAATTAAGTTTATATTTATTTGGTACACAAAACGGAAATACAACAGAAACACGACATTCAGAAATGGTAAAACTACACAGCATGCAAATCGAGTTATCTCATTTAAATATTAAGGTGGCAAATTTATAAATCAGGAAAATAATCATGTGAATTCATAACAATAAATAGTTCATTGATTGATATTTTACTATAGAGCCACTAGGTATATTTTTTGTCAGCATTTATAGCATTGGATATGTGTGTACGGCCCAACGCATACATTATGTCAATGCGGTTTTGGGCAGTTTCACAATGTCCACGGACCACAATTACTTTGGTTTGGCAAACGAAACTTTAGATATATTTCAGCACAATTTTATGAAACAGTATTATCAGAAATTTTGAATAACAAAATCGAGTTTTTGTCCGGGTATTTCGATAAAATACAGATACCTACTTTCGAATAGTTACAAAAAATATAATGTTACCAAATAATACTTCATTTATTTCGATCAAAAAGCAAACCAACTGGGGTGGGTCATCAAACCTTTTACATTTACTGTCTGAGATAATCTGTATCCTGTAACATTAAAACTATTTCATTTGTTATAGTTAATGGAATCAGGCGTTACTTTGCGGAAATCCATGACGAAAGCTGTAAAAGAGAATTATTTTGCTTGAAATTTCCACTAAACGACGCCAGCGCACTATGGTAAAATCGGGCCGGTTTCATGTCATAAATCTGTATCTCCTTCATCTCGTTGGACGCCCCACGCCGAGGTTTTTATTAGTGGTATCCTCTCACCTCTAATTTAGAACTTTACGGTCTCAACAGATATTATTTCTTGGAGCTATGTGCGCCTACGTCTTCCCGCTGCTTATAAAACTTTCTATCGATTGCCAAAAACGAATAGAAAGTAAAGGTAACGTTTATCACACCATCTACATTTAATTTCCGCTTAGCCCAAAGGTATGACTGGTAGAGAATGCCTAATGGCGTTAAGTCTACCTTTTGTGCAAATTTTGTTGTTCAATAAAGCAAAATAAATTAATGAATAAAGGTCACTGATTCTAATAAACTTCTTTCTGCGTGTCCACTTCTGGACTTATTAGGCCCTATCTAAGCAATTATCTTTGCTCGCACGCGGCTACGGTTCAGAATGCGCCACTGTAGCAATCAAACGAAATAAGGCTGTTTACCAGAAAGAAATATTAACGGGGGAGTTAGTAAGTTCCTTCGTTTTATGCAGCGTATTATGAGGCTTGTGGTTTTGGTATCTGAGTAAGGGTTGTAAGTTGAATTCTTAGAGGAGTTCCGAAATGTCACGTGCACTTTCATTTTTACCTATTTTTTAAGTTGAAACATTAACTATCTTTTTTGGTGTTCAAAATAAATTTAAGTGAAATTATGTTATCAGTTCTTAGATTTTATAATTTTATATTTAAAAACTTATATTGTAAAGTCATTGGCGTCTGTCACACAGTTTCTTTGTAAACTAAATAAAGTTTTGATACCTTACATGTAAAAGTTGAAAATCTAAAACTTAAAAAGAGCAGTATAAGTACAGCAAGGAAGGGAAGTCGAATAAAGAATAACCTAGTCACCAACGAAAAACTAACGTCAACGTTATATCTAAGAAAACTTTTTTCCGATCTCAACCCAACAAATCTTGCAGCCAGTTAGAAAACATTTTAAAACACCCGACCCAGGGGTCCTACTGTGCTTATCCGTTTATTTTAGACTTCGACACAAGCGGTCAAATAACATTATAATCGCTTCTGCTTGTACTATCCTAATGCTATGAATGCGAAAGTGAAGACCGAGTCGTATTGTTAAGAAAGTAAATTACATGTAAGAATGAAATTCTTTACCCTTGCCCTATCCTAACCCCTTAGGCCTCGTTCATTCGGCATTCTCCTGCACGTTTCTTTGCAGTATACGTCGTAACGTATAAATAGTCACGCGACGACAGCTTTAGTCTAATGGTCTGAGGTCCAGACTACAAAACCGGCGGTCGCGGGTTCGAATCCTACTAGGGGCGAATGTTTGTGTGATGAGCACGTGCATTTGTACATACCTACTAATGGGTGTTTACAAATGTATTTTAGTATTTATATCCGTTATTCTTGTCACCATAGCACAAGTTAATGCTTAGTTTGGGGCAAAGATAATGGAAAATTACATCTTTGGTTTGGGGTTAAGTAATTGGTGTGTTCGTTTATACAATTTATTAATATTTATTTACAATGAAATAGATCTATTCACACGTGAATCCCACTGTAAAAAATCGTATACCGCTTACTTGTGAATGGACCTATGTACATTTTATGGTCACGTTAAGACGTATAGAACTACAAAAAAACATTCAGGACTATGCCGTGTCAAGGAAGCCTTAGTCTGCATCAGATTATGTTTTATGTATCTTTAAGATAAGTAATGATTTTATTTTACACACACAAGTCACGCTGAGTCTTGATTGAAAAATTCCGACATTGGAACGGTTTGTAATACGTTTCGAAAATTGACAATTATCATAACAGTCTTTCGACGCCCATTGCGAAGCATAGGCCTCCTCTAAGGATCTCTGCCACGATTGCTCCACATCAAGCTACTTCCCGCGACCTTTACTACTTCGTTGATCCATCTTGTAGGGCCGGCCTATGGAACGTCTTTTAATTTTTTTGGCGCAACAGATTTAGGGTTAGGAAGCTAAAGGCTTAACTTTCGCTTCGTCCCGACCGGGTGTTATGGTCGGGGACCAAGGTCCGATAGACATCATCTTGAATTGTCTATATATATATTATTCAGAATCTAAATCTTATATGACGCGGTTCATGTGCGGTACTAGGCTAACAGCGCCATCTAGCCTATGGAGCCGTATCAGCGCTCGCTGTTGTACTTGACACCGTTAGGCATGCGCTTGTGACGGCGAACGGTAGAGGTCGCCTTATTTTATTTTATTTCAAATCGATCATTTCATACGCTCTTAAAGAGTAGTGCCCCCGGTTCACCTCTCGCGTGCGCGGCGAACGTTAGGTTAGCCCCGTTTTAATTTCACATATCGCCCATATGCTGCCCTGATGTATGGCTTATTTTGTTCACACGGGTATTTAGTTTGGATATGTTTATTTGAGCATTGGAGGGTTGTAAATTGGGCTTCTAGTGTGCCAGGTATCTATAGCGCGTTACATGGAAACATTTTAGTGTTTTTTTTATAAGGTTCGTTTTAAACAGTATTTGGATATGGTATTGAATTACCTATTTTCTTCCAATCATGCATTCCAATGTACTGAACTATATTGTATTATTTTAATCGTACTCTTTAACGTATGGGCAGGCACTTGAATGGTCACTTTTCAATTTCATTTAATCAAAGGCAAATCTTCATCCAACTCATTACCATAAACGAAAAACATGAACGAAAAGAAACATCAGCGTTATATCGAATTCAAATTATTACATCAAATTAAACTCTGTTCGAGTTTCATTGAAATGAGTTTCTTAATTATAATAACAACACTTGAAAGAAACTTTGTACGATAATAACGCAAACAAATTATAAGTTACCAGCTTTAAGTGTGTTATTACCAAGAGAGCAAGGTAGTTTTAATAATATTTTCTTTTTATTACTTTTGATGATAACTGATTGATGTTAACTTATTAAAGAAAATATATAATACTCCGTAAACTTACTTAAACTGAACAATGCTCTGGACATAAGAGGCACTAAAATGAAAATAATTTAGAATATCTTTGAAATGGTAGTAAGTTTTTAAACATTTAAAGTGCATTAAAAAATTAAACCTACAGAAAATAGGCAAAACTACAGACATACTGAAAATCATAGTGTTTTGACCAAAACTAACTGTACTGATTTATCAAAACTACGCCAAAATTTTTGTTGAACATTTGTTGAGCCAACAACAAGTATTCAATTAAAATTAATTTCAGATTAGAGTTTACGTTTCCCAAGTTCCTCCTAAGTGTAAACAGTTAACTAAATCTTTTGTTGTAAAATCTCTTAGAGAAATGCCGTTGCAGTTGGAGCTCAAGATGGAGGTAATCCTATTTTTTTCCTCCTGTCGACTGCATCTTATCCTTATATTGCAGTTGCAGCTCAAGATGGAGGTAATCCTATTTTTTTCCTCCTGTCGACTGCATCTTATCCTTATATTGCAGTTGCAGCTCAAGATGGAGGTAATCCTATTTTTTTCCTCCTGTTGACTGCATCTTATCCTTATAATGCATAATGCATACAAAATTTAACCATCTTGGTGGTGGTGGTCCAAATTCTGTGCTGTCTTACTTTATCCGTGACATACAAATGAAATAGTCGAAGTCGACTCGCAATGTATGGTGCCGAGATGCAATCGGTTGAAAGCTTTGGCCTGCAGTATACTGTTAACTCATTGATGGATGCTTGGCTGAATTTATATGTTTATCGAATTCTATCTAATTTCTGATGTATCTGGTGACAAGTATTATTGATCTGGTAACTAAAATCAGGAAAAAATCATTAAATAATTTATTAATTTAACAACAAGACAATTTCAAGACTCTTAATCAATGTTTTAGATAAGTCTTGTTATATATGTTGCATGATAAAAACAAACAAATAAAAAATAATTATTTTTTAGTGTAAATTGTGTCAAAAAGAACACCAACGCTACTCACTTTTTTGCATTAAAAATCCAAATTTCTTTACAATGTGAAATTAAAACAAATCTTTAGAAAAATGGACTGCCAAGACAGGACTCAAACTTGAATGGCAGGCTGCAGCCTAAATACTACTTAAATTAATTCGGACCGATGAATAAGTGTCACGGCAGCTCAGTTGGGAGAGCAATCACCCGGCTTGTGAGAGGTGCGGGTTCAAGTCCCGCCTGTTGCAGCATTTTTCTTTTAGTGTGTATTAATTTCATACCTACGCAAGTCTTAATGCCTAAAGCACAAAAGAGATCTGCAAATCAAACACCGTTAAAAGGTACATATTTTAAAGTACTACCTATAACACCATAAAGTTGCCTTCAGAATATTGAAAAGTATCTATTTCATTATACACAAATAGCTTTTAAATCTTACTAAGTTTCATTACCATGAAATTTTCCAAATCCTGATAACAATGGTAAAGATATTTCATTCGTTAAAGATTTTGTTCAAACTTTTAATTAATTTAATAATTGGAAAGATAAGTCAAGTTTGTTTCTTCAGTTTACGCGAACAGTAGACATTATAATGATACACTTTTTACGGATTTAGTCGCTATTTTTCTAAATTTTTTCATGTGTATGTATTTTTTTGCAAATTGGTCTTAAAGTAACTGACATGAAAATAATTATGTCGATTATTTTTGATGTACGCTTAACTAAAAAACCTCAAGCATCTTATTTTTACATGACAAAAGCCTAAACAGTTTATATATTTTGGGTGAGTAGGTAAAAAGTGCATACAGTGAGTAAAATAACGAAAACGAATAGTAAAATAAACGAATTTCTAACGAAACCATCCTGTGTGTTATAAAGAATTTAAATTGAAACCACTACTCAGTACAATAGCAATAAAGGAAAGACAAATCCAGCACAATTCGTTCTGAGATTGCAGCGAGATGTTTCAGGCTCGATCGTTGACTTCCTAGAAAATTATGTGTAAAAAAAAGTTAAATTGAGACGTTTCAATGCAGGTTACAAGGTTTTGCACACAAAGTTCGGACCCCATCTGCCAACAGAAATAAAATGGTATTTAAATGGTAATTTTCAAAAAGTAGAACATTTTATAGTAGACTAGTTAACCCGGCAGATGATGTTTTCGCTATTTACCAATATTTTGTCATCGTTTACACCTTCCCTGGACTTCCACCAATATCTAAAATTATTGAAATAGGTTCAGCCATTCTCGAGTTTTAGTGAGACTAACGAACATCCATAATTTTTTATATATAAAAAAGCCATCGCATTGAATTTTCCTATGGGAATGCGTTATTTTCCCACGGTCAATAGTAGCCAATGTCTTTGCTCGGGTATCAATATATCTCCATACGAAATGTTATGCAAATTGGTTCAGTAGTTTAGGCGTGATTGAGTAACATACAGAAAGACAGAGTTACTTTCGCATTTATAATATTAGTATGTAAATAGTAAAATTGAGCAAATCAATGGGGTTTTAACGATATTCAGTGTTTTAAGCATATACTTACCCCTTATATACTTACCTCTTTAAATAGGCTTGTTTCCACTATGAAAGAAATATTCAAAAACTGATTTTCTCTAAAATAATTCATAATTTCAGATACCTTTACACTAATATTTTTCTGCAGTTCGTATATTTGATTTTTAATTGGAATTCAAATGATAATTAGTCACTCAGTCGGCATTGCACGCGATGACGTCAAAGTGTGTTATTCCCATACAAACTCTATGAAGAGAAGCGTTTTGACAGTTGATAAAAAGTACGTCAACGATTGGTGGTGTCAACTACCGTATTGTACTGACTGACTCGCTACGCTTGGGTTCGCATAGCAGCGGTGCAGCGCTCATGCCAAAAACATACTACATTTATACCTTTTTTCTAGTCCAAGTCTAGTAGGTAACCCCGGGTCAACACTATGGCGCCAACGTTGGCTCAAAAACCTATTACCCAATGAGTGGACCTAGAAAAAACTGTTGGCCGCAACGCTGATTGGTGCTTTGTTGATGCTCTTCTGTAAAATGACCAATAGCGTCAGTTTTTGGCCCAACTGTTCGCCCAACGTGTGGAGCCGGCTTAAGTATATAATCTAACATAAGCACCCTTATGCTAAAAGCCATTTATTTTATGGGAATTATGACGCTAGTGAAAAGCATAGCTATTATGCTAATATCAATATACAAAAATAACTTAATTCATACCTCATTATTTCAATTGGACATAGCTATAATATAACCAATTCAAACGCCCACGTCTTATCGTGGCTTAAATTAGTGGAGTTGTGGACTTGTTTAGGCTTAATTTACGTTATTGAATGTACACACGACAGCACATCAGGCTATTCATGTTTGTTAAATAATCGGCCTTATTTCAAGTGTTTAACGTTCCGCAGAGTGTACGCTGGAACCCTACACTGTCTTGCGCATACAGTGTTCTTACATTGGGGTACTGGAGTACCCAAAAACTACCAAAATATTTTTTTTCAATAATTACTTACTTTACTTTTAGTAGTTATCATTGGAGTACGACTCAGTCAAAAATCTTATATCATTATAATAATTTTACATTTGGCCAAATATTTCACAACTTTTGATCTACTCAACTTAATTTAATATTTCTCAACTCTTGATCCCGTTTTCGTAGGCAGAAGCCACAATGGTTGAGAGATCGACAGACATTAGTTGTTTTATTATAATCGATATTTTTCCTGTATATCCCGCCTTAAAGTATGAGTGTTTTCCCATACATTCTGACAAAAGCTTGAGGCTCTTTATAAAATTGTGATAATGCATTTTAACGTGCTTATTTCATACATTTGAGCACTTAAAGCCCAGGTATTTAAATGATTTTACAATTTCATTTTTTGCGTATTATGTAAGAAAAAATGACAAGAAAAAACTTTCATTATTCCTACACTCCCCAGTGTACTCCTGGAGTACCTCACGACAAACGCGTGCACGCGTCTATGAAGTAATAGGCTAATCTTCAGTTAGTGCGTGACCCCAAAGTAAAATACACGGAACGGCAAATCCATACAGTATAAACTTGCGAAATAAATTACAAAACAAATCTTGTGGGGTACGCCAGGACCCCAAGTAGGGTTCTAGGGTTAACTTCGATGTGTGTTTGAGTGTTTTTCACAAAATAATGGTTATTAGCCCGCTTGATTGGTGTAAAGTTGTCGAAATCGAAAACGTAGTAACGAAAATAGACGAACGAAAATAAAAACTTAACAGGAAAAGTAGTTAACATTAGGGAGTTCAATAATTGATATCGTACCGGATATTATCATTCTTTTTCTATGTGGAAATGAAAAAGTTTAGGTAATACGTGTAAAAACATACAATGCATCGTTGGGACCTTTTAAACATATAAAAGCTTGTGTCATGCAGGAGGTCCCGCTCTCTCTCTTAGTGGTATAAGTTTTTTACGTGATAATTTAAATATTATAATTAACAAGTGACATAAAGCAGTTTAATTATTACAATTTAACTTAAATTACTTATATTTTACTTTGTGCGTGTACATGTGCATGTGTTTGTATGACTGTATTTTCATTAGCTGAAATCGGAGTTAAGAAAAACAAAAACTTTTTACTCAGTTATATCATCATGCTCAAAAGTCAGGAGTCTCAACATAAAATTCTGTGCTGTCTCTCCAGTCTGCTCACCCGAAGCGCAGAATAGGTTAGCCAGTACAACAGCTTAGAAAAGAATCATTGACACATAAACTCAACAGACACATTGACCGGTTACTTTTTTTTTTAATTATATATTTCACAACAATCACACCAATTCTCTAGTCCCAAAGTAAGCTACGAGGCTTGTGTTATGGGTACTAGACAACGGATAAACATGCTTAACTACTTTTTTTTTGTAAATAAATACATATTATACATAGAAAACACGCAGACCCGTATAAACACACATGTTCATGCACACTTATGCTTGTACTGTGCGGGGATCGAACCCACGACTCTTGGTTTTAGATGTCCGACAGGTGGACCACTGCACCAAGCTGTCATCGAAATCGACTTTCTGACTTTAGCTGAAAGTAAGTCAACTGTCACAGGTCACAGCCGATACTATGACAGTTTTCTAACTTAATAGCCAAAGGTAAGTAGAATATTGAAATCCATAAACGGGTTGTGATAGTATCGGTACTGCGAGACTCGTTCGGGCCCCATTGAGGCTTGCTTACGTTATTTGCTTACGTACTGCTTTAGGTTATCTATACTGTGCCTGAAGTATGCACCAAGTTTGGAACAGAACACACTCAGTTTACGATAATGGCAGCTTATCGGGCCAATCTCTGCCCTCCGTCGAAAATTTTCTTTCGTTGGCACACAATTAGCTCTGATAGCTTTTTGTACTGCGTCATGCTTGCCTAGGGGTTTGTTACGCACGATGCTGCTGGCGTGTTTGATACCGAAACAAACTTAATAATTACTTTTGTCACTTTCTTCTTCACGAGTAAAATGAGATATTCTCTCTAGAAGTTTGATTTCAAACTTACGCGTTGCATTTTAACAATCCAATAGTTGTGCAATGCAGCCGAAACGTCGAGCAGTGAGTACCTAAATACTCATTAAAATAGTTCGCGTTTAGACCCGATAACCAATAGTTATTGGTTAAATCAAAAACTTATTGGTGTTGTCAATCCACATATTACTTAAAATATACTGTGCCCGTGATGAACTAAACATGGTTTAAGTATTTGAACGCTCTGAAGACTAGAAATCAACATAGGTTAGGTTCTCTCCGTCCGTGACTAGCGACAGTAAATTAATCCAGCCATATCATTACCATGTAGCTGATATTTACGTGATAGTATAAATTAAACTCTACAATTAAATAACCTAGTTTCAGCTACCACTTAGAATTATCGTTAAGTCTGCAAAGCCGGTTTAAGGTAATTCTATCGCTTTGTAATTCAAATTGTTTTGCAAAGGTAAATAACGAGAAAGTGTTGAGGTATAGTTAAAACGTTTCATCATAAAATACTATTATACTAGTAAACAGGAATTCTACAAATGGATACGAGTACCTACACCACACACTTTTTTGGAACGCATTTTATTTTACATTATTGTTTTTCTTTAAGGTTTTTACTATTTGGCTATTAAGTTTTTTTTCAAATTACAACTGCAGATTCTTGGTCCGCACCTTTTTATTTTATAATTTGTTTGTTAGTTTACAAAATTTAACATGCTCTGCTATAAAATTATATGATCCAAGTATCTTCAAAAAACAAATAAAACTGTTCTCCGTGATAATAATAATTAAACTTATCTGTTAATTTTAGGACTTTTATTAAAAAAAATGTCTTTACCTTCACTGTTAAACACAAAATATTCAAACTTAGATACATATTTTGGGTTGTAATCTAGCGAATACATTTAGTTGTCTTATTGTATTTAATAATCTTACCTGATTGTAACCTGTTTTGTGTCTACATAATAAATAAATAAATAAAATGTTATGTAATTTATGATTTAAGTATATTTTTTCTTTTTTTGTCTATTTTTATCCTAACAACTACTTACTATGATTTGTTCGGTATCCAATACGCGGTGGGTAAAGAGAGGGAATGACTAAATGAAACGATCCCTTCTAATTGGTTCAAGGGCCTCTGTGAGTTTAGTTTGTTGAATCCAATGCGAAAAGTAAATCAATCATGTGCCTTACAACTTTTTTTTTTCGAGTACTTACGGAACTTTGAAATTTGGGATTTCTTTCCGCCTTTTTACAGCTTTTTAAGTGTTGTTAGTTAGCGCGTCTTGTTTGTTCAAGATGTTTTTTCCTTTATTTAGTTCTAGAAGTTGTTGTTTCTAGAAGCTTTCTGAAGAGCTGTTTTTATTTTTCCTTAAAAAAAACATTTAACTTCACCAATAATACAAGTTTATTTAAATTACTTACTTTGGGATGAGCATGTCAGGTTGTTGTATTGTATTATGTGGAGTTGAAAAGATGTCACATCAACATGTAACATCAGAAAATATTTTGCAGTAAAAACATTCGATTCCCATTTGGGGCAGGACTCAAACAATTTGAATCGTTATTTAGATAGTTCATTATATGATTAAAGTTTTTTTTTAATTGTAAAATTTACAACCACAGACTTTTCGGCCGTACCTAATTTTTTTTTGAGTTGTTGTTTTTTTTATTTCGTGTTGATGAATACATTGTTAATTGTTCCACGTTAAATGACGCTCATTTCCTAAAAAATATAACTACATTTGAAAAGGGTTTGAAAGGATTTTTGAAAATGTGAAGGTAGGTGACTGATAGAAGTTTAATAACAGTGAAAAGTACTTACAATACGGGCGGTCGCGTGACGATATGATGAATGACTTAATTATTTTGTGATAATATCGATTTGAACTGTGAAAGTTTATAGTTTCACAGTTTATTTCGAGTTCAACGTTTATTTGAAGGGCAAACCAGCGGTCAGAATTGTTTTTTTTTTCATTATTTTTTTCGTCCATAACTGTACTGTTCCTGAGATGCTACGACACATGCTGAGTGGCCCACCTTTTCAGTATCTTATGTATGTGATTTTAAATGTGTTCTATTTCGTAAAAATGTGATACTAAATAAAAATGTTTTCTTCTTCTTCTTCTATTGTATTGATGAGGGCGCGATGCAGCATGGATGCTAACCGACCCAGATGCAGATTTTTTTAGATATATAGATTGATTCAAGAGTAATCACTATAAAGTTGTATAAAGCACAGTTGCTTCCTACATCCGTCCCTATGTCAGTATGCATGTATCTATGGTTAGATCTCTAAAACTACTTCACGGATTTTCGTGCAGTTTTTTAATACAAAGATTGATTCATGAGGAATCACAGTAATACAAAGAAATACACAGTATAGAGCAAAGTCGCTTCCTGAGTTCGTCCCTATGTCAGTATGCATGTGTCTATGGTTAGATCTTTTAAACTACTTAACGGATTTTCACGCACTTTTTTTAAATAGATAGAATGATTCAAGTGGAAAAAGTTTAGGTGTTAAAATTTGTAGAAAAATGCAAAAACAGCGAGTAGGTCAGCTTCTGCCAGGTTCACTTGTGAACGACAAAATCAGTTCATTATTGGTGTCGGGATACTGTCGCAAGTTTTAAAAACGCGCGACTGCATCGATACTATGAGCCGCAGTGTGTAAAGGGCCTTAGTATAGGTGTCTCTAAATGTCATTCAAATCCAAAACAAACTGCTTTTGTAAAATCAACCATGGATGTCTTATTTATGAAAAACAATACAAGTAAATTATTTTGACCGCTGTACCACTTACGTAAATACTCAGTGCCCCACCCTTTCCACTCCAATATTCATTGTGTCAACAGCAACTAGTAGGTAGTAAAGGCCCTTAGTTTTAAATAATTCATAACTTAAATGGACGGCGACGTCCAAACAGCAGTCAGAATATGTTTACGAATTTGACTATTACGAAGAATGATCGATACATTTAATAATTCAACGTTTTCATGTCGGATTAAAGTGCCTATCTACGGTCGTATTCTTTTATTTTTTATGATCGTTATTAGTTAACAGATTGATGATAAAATATACATAAAACTAGAATCATGCGTAAAAGAAAATGTACTAAGTTTACAAAGTTGTTTAAGTATGTAAGTTACATGTAAAAAATACTTTTTTAAACCTGACCGAACTGTATTTGGATTTTTAAGTTTCGCAGTATTTCTAAAATTTCTCTGACTGTCTTCATGAAAATTGTTGTGCTCTATAAACATTAAACTAAAATAAAATGGCTAGTATAGAAGAATATGATGCCTTATGTCTTGTTCTATCAAAGTTAAACCATACATTCAAGTCTCTGGGTTTCTTCAAACGTTGGAAGTAATGTTGTTTAAAACGCAGATTTCATTATAACTTGATGGTGTTTGTTCTTCTTCATCGGGAAAACTTTGCGAAGTGCCTTCTGTGGATTTCACAAACAATATGCCAGTTGAATCTAGTTTCCTTCGTTTAAAATGTATTTGGTGTAATTGTATGATACCTTGTATTGTTCAGAATGTCATCATCATCATAATAATAATAGTTCTCCTAGCCGATTTCGACCACGGCGGCCAATCTCAATACAGATCAGCCAACTACGCAGGAGATATTATAGTGCACAAGTGTGAGCGCAATACACAGGTGCACTCACTGTTCCATCACTCTCAAAGTTTGGTGAGACGGCAATCCGACATTACCGGACGGAGATCAGGCGCAGGACCAACGGCTAAACGTGCGCACCGAGACCTGGGGGTGTAACACCGCCAACTTCCCGACTCCGAGCTGTTTTTGAGAAATTCATGACAGAAAATCTCAGAAACAATTTTGGCTCGATCTGGGATTCGAACGAGGTTTCCAACGAGGCAGTCATCATCATATCAGTTATTCGACGCCCACGGCTTAGCATAGGCTTCACCCAAGGATCTGTCCTGCGCTTCTTGCATTCAGCGGCTTCCCGTTACCTTCACCAGGTCGTCGGTTGACCTTTAGGGGACCTGCTCACGGATTTCCCGGCACCGGTAGTCTTTCAAGAACGTTTCAACCTCATCGGCCATTGCTTTGTCGCGCTATGTGTTCCGCCCACTGCCACTTCAGCTGCTACAAATTGAATCATTTTATTTCATCAAGTTTCTATGAGTTTGTATTATGTATTCATTACTAACTAGATTCTATAAAACTTGATAACTTTTTGATTCGAATACAGGGGAAAAATAATGTCGACGCGCATTAACACGACACGCCATGCCTTGGCGTGGCTTCAATCCACAGCTTGTCGACCTAAAAAATCAGTTCCGTCACGACTAAAATATTTTTTAAATTAATTTTACGAAATGCATTCATCTTCCAGTGTTACACGTAAATCGCGCCTTAATAGAGCTAAAATATTAGACCCTTTTAGCACGGTGGAGCTGGAATCACTCCCTCTCCAGCGATTACGTAACTTGTGCACGGTAGTTGCACTCGGTGGGCCTAGCACGAATCTCTGGTTGTAAGATTCATTTGCAAAAAAAAACCGAAACGAAATAATTGGCCTTTAAATTTTCGCTAAGGGAATTGCAGCAATTGAAGAGAACTAGACACATAAAACCTTAAACATTAAATCAATAATATTATTATATTAAAAATGTTTATTTAATTGCACTTAGAACTTGGTTTTCTTTCAGCTACAGAGATGCTAATTATTTTCTTTTGAGAATGCAGGTTTGGGTATTTTCAAAAAGTTTTAAACACGGTCCTGAGAAAAGATTCAGTATCGGGGTCTTGTAACTAAAACTTGTTTTTTCCTTGGAAAAACTTACACTGAGACTAGCGACTTGTTTGTTCTGGAAGTATTTATTAATTTTACACATATCAAGTTACAATTTATTATTTAGAAACACTTATTGAAATTTGAAAATTGAAATCTTAGTTCACGAGCTCCTAGACAGAAATACATACTTTAAAACTTTTCAGACGTGCTTGACTATACACTTATTAATAAGGATTGAGTTTGAAATCAACCAAATATTTTTTGTGCTAGGGGAACTACGTTAGACCTACAAGTAGGTACATAGCCGCTTTCGTTCCGGGAAAACGTCCGACGTAATGGTTTGGATAAAGGTAAAGATTTAGATTAAGGTACTTTGAAGCTTTTAATTTAAGAAAAAAACCTTAAAAACATTTTGGCACGAGAAAGAGTTTATTGTGAAAATAAGAAAGCGTTATATACCTTTGAGGAGTTGAAAAGTTGTTATACTTTAAAAGGCGAATTGAAATTGGCTATTTACGCACGCAATTTTGTTTTTCACTAATTAACCATATTTTCACCCTTGCACTATCGTAAGGGATATTTCTTGAAGTTCTTATTTTTTGTTTGTGATAGGTTTGCTCTTGACCCAAGTCGAAGCCTGGTGAGGCCGAGAATCTTAATTTGAATTCGTCCTATAATTTAAAGCTACACAAAAGAAAATGCTAATCTTTTGACAAATATAGCCGTATTTGATTTGGCACTTTTGGGTACATGAAAGAGTGGGTGAACGCGATGGCTAGAACCAAAAAGTTACGCCGGAGTCAAAATGCGACTTTCTGTCGCCACTCGCGACTAACAGCGTGTCAACGAATGGCTACGGCGTAATCACTGACAGTCGCCAGTGGCAGCGACAGTATGCCACAAGTGTGCACTGGCTCCTAAATGCCGTGAAAAAAAAAACAATGCCTTTATTTATAAACAAATATAGCCGTAGGTACTTCTTGGCACTGATGGCACATGTGTATAAACACAGTGGCTATGAGCAAAAACGTACAAAACGTTGGTCACAATACAACACAATCAATTACATTATGTCCAAACCACGTACCTTAATTACCAAGCTTAAGGTATGGTTTTTAAACTAGATTAGTAGAACTTAATTAGAGACCCTTCAGTTAATCCACTAACTGACCGTTAGATAACGCGATAGATGTTCTAACAACGATTCTAAATGTGCATTTAAAAGAAGAAATAACTAGAGCCGAACAAGAATATTCTTGATCTTTTAGTGTAAACGAATGCTCGTTTTGAGTGTTTACACCAAAAGATTAACGAGTAAGAATGGGAACCAAGAACTAGAGTTAGAATGCACAGTTGTATAGATCAGGCGCACGCACGCTAATCGACACCTTTTCCCGGCGGTAAGAAGCCAGAAGACTTCGTTTTTCCTTTAGAAATTGTACTTGTTATTGGTTTCATCTTTTCAAAACATTCTAAAGCGTCTGCCCAACTTCCTAGATGTGTATCTCCCATGGAATCATCAGGATCCCGAAGTGTTGGGAAGTGTTATCCGTGTAATTCAATATTTTTAGTAAAATAAGCTTCATTTCCCTAGGAGATACAGATCCAGGAAGTTGGGTTGATGCTTTTATTTTATTTATTTTATTTTAGAAAATCAGACAACGCAGGTCCATTTGGGCAGGACAACGCAGGCTTTGTATTGTTTCGAAAATTTGTATTTCAGAGTTTTCCGTAATTATTTTATTTATGATTTCACTTATAAAAGCTTTGGAAGTAAGGATTGCTTTTTTTCGTCAAAGAATTTTGGATTTATTCTTAATTACTCTTTTAATGTGTCTTAGAGATTTAAACTTTAAACCGTCTACCAAAACTACTCATTAATTTGTTGGTACCCATAAACTCATATTTATAGTAGTATTGGTATACAATTCGCTTGGGAAGTAGGTAAGTTGGAACTTTGAGCCATCAAGAAGCAACCTCGTAAGTCTAACGCGCCGATAGGATCGCTATACTTAGCATTTTGATGATAAGATACTTACCATGATAAACTTTATAGTCATGCCCTCAAAATCGTTGCTGCCAGTACTTTGTGTTTCAACATATTATTTTCCAATATTGCGTATAGTATTTATACGTTTTAATGAAAATGGTATTTTCTGCATTTTGCGAAACAAAATTTGTTAACAATGTTGACTATATGGCACCGCCCACTAATCATTTCTGCTTAGCCCAAAGGTATGACTGGTAGAGAATGCCCTACGGCGTTAAGTCCACCTTTTGTACAAAGTATTGTTGTGCAATAAAGCTTAAATAAATAAATAAATATGGAGTGGGTTTTCTGTTTCGATCCAAATTATTATTTGCTTTGAAACAGAAAGAATTGCAGTAAGTTCTACGGTTTATTTCCGTATTTTGTGCATGGTTTATTACGGATTGAGTGATTTATGTTATGTTCGAGCAGCTTTATAGCTTATTCTGTAACTACAAACCATTGGTATACTAATTTTTAGGTCAAAAATATTTATTCTACTGTACATGACTATTTTGATGTTATAAAAATGCGATCAGTAACCGATAGCGACTAGAGACGGTCACCTGGGCTGATCAGATTCCCTCGTGATACTACATTTGCAAAGTCTTGTAATTCGACAAATTTTACATCCCTGATGCGCACTGAAAAAGAGTGGATCTCACTAACTGCATCAGTGTTTCCCTGCAATTACAACCTAGGAATCTTCAAAGCTAAAGTGAACGTCCATCTTGTAGGTGAGCTTGCTCCATCGTAGACTCAGTCTTTGCCTCGTTAGGCTCAGTCTTGGGTCAAGAGCAAACCTATCCCATATACAAAAAAAAATCAACAATCAAATCGCCCTATCCGGCACAGCTGAAACTATAGAATTGCGTTCAAACTTCCTTTATACATTCTTCAAGTGGCAGTTCATAAGAAAATCGCCGTTTTACACCAAATGCCCGGGTCAGAGGTGTTTAATCGTTTGGAACATTTTACGACTTGGACCATTCGCGGCCTTGCCCACCCAAAATATTTCACCAGACTCACATATCCCGGGTATTCCGAGGTAAGGTGCGTGTCGCTGGCCGATCTATCATTTCGACGGTTTTGAATGCGGCTAGTTTGTTTGTAACGTAGTATTTAGATGACGTTGCAAGAACTGCTGTTAAAGATTATTGTTTGAAATACTGCCCAGGGGCTTTATAATAACAGACTTGAGCTGAACGTGAATCTAATGTCAATTGGTGTGCAAATTGCAATCAAAAGTTGACAATGAGTTGCAAAGAAATGTGACATCTTGTGGATATGCACATCGAATCTAATGTGACGTACGATGCTGGCGATCGGTTAGAAGCAAAATCAGCTGTATATAATTTTCAACCTAAATAATACATATAAAATTCTCGTGTCACAATGTTCGTTCCCGTACTCTTTCGAAACGGATTAACCGATTCTCATGAAATTTTGTGAGCATATTGAGTAGGTCTGAGAATCAGCCAACATCCATTTTTCAAACCTCTTAGTGATAAGGATTGTCCACAATAATTAATATGGCAAAACAACGTTTGTCAGCCAATTTACTCTATAATCTTGTTAGATTTGCAACAACGAAGAAGAACGAAGTTTTCGGAAATCTCAAAATAACCATTTTTGCCATATTGCAAAAGATCTAATTTCTTTTATCGTCTGTCACACATGTACGGGCAAAATTAGATACCGCAAAAAGGATGTAAAATCTAGTAGGGTCATGTTTTATTATACTATTCGCATTGAAGAATTTTACGGTTCATAAATTTTGCGATTGCCATCGTATCTTCGGAATCATATCGGTTATCATTTGCATTTATCTTCAACGTTTAAGTTTCTTGTACTTGTTGTTGTGTGTTTAAGAAATTGAACCAAATTAACAGGTTGGAAATCCTGCAACTCAACCAGACTGGATTTTTACTGGTACTTATTTACCTCATCATTAGAGTTTTAGCGTTAAAAATAACCATTTTTTTGTTTCGCAGTTATATACAAAAACTGTCACTCCAATTATAGCTAGAAACTTATCCAGACAAAAATTTATTTACATTCGCTTTGATAGACGTTCATAAAATTCTCTAAGCAGTTCTACAATCACGTATAATGTGGTCTTAATTTAAGGATTCATTTGTACCTAAAGACAGCTCTTTTTACTGTATCGTATATCGCACTTATACTTGTGCGATCGCGTGACTTCACTCGTGTAATCAACGTGGATCAGTGCACGGAAAGTTTGGTGCAAGTTTATATGAAATCACCACTTATCAGATCCAGTATTGAAATACACGTAATTAGCCTTAAAAGGCTTTCGTGGAAATGTTCAAGATTTGTGATAACCTTGGGCGAGAATAAGTCAATTTTTATTTTATTTTTCATGCACTGAACGTAGGGGAGGTGGTTAAAACGTTGAGTGTTTAACTAAAATTTATTTTAATAGCTTATTTTTACGACTATGTTATTGATGGACCAGATTGTATCTTGCTATAAAATTTTTAATACTGTTTCAAATTTTCACAATCTACGTGGTGGTCAAAATATTATTTTACCGTTACAAGTAACTATAATATTTCAAAAATAAATGATTTTAATTTATACGTACTCATAAGTTTTATTTGGCACAGTTCATTAGGTTAGCACGACGTTATTGTAACGTATTCGTATCGTCCAAATTTCAGAAACTGATTGTTATCCATACGAATAGACAAGTTTACGAATAGTTAACGCTACGAATACGATAAGTTGTTTGTGCTCATCCTACAGGTGTGTTAGCTGAAAGCGTTGGATGAGGTGTATCGCTCAGAGCGGCTTGTATAAATTTTAAAGTTAGAGCTACATTTTGTCACAACAAGCAAGGTAGAGCTGTTTTAGTACGATAAAACATCTGCACTTAGTAAAAGCTTCCCACAGGTATTTGGGGTACCTTTCTAAAACCTAAAGTCCTTTGACTTAACCCTCTCACTACCTGTGTTTTATGCAAAGCAACCCAGCTAATTGTGCCGACTGTGTAGCTGAGACTTACTGCTACGTGAAATATGTGCACCCGGGGTCTTATAGACCGACCTACATTGAAATGTTTCTAAACGTAAATGGCTATCGGAAAGTATTTTGTACGGGAAGGCAATTTTGCTGAGTCATTCAGTATTTCAATTACGTGGTTTTTATTTGTATTTTTGAATTTCTTTGAAATGAATCAAAAAGTTTACTTTGAAGGGTGCAAAAAGCGAAATGATTTAGAATTAAGTTGTTTTCTACTAGGCTTGCTTGTAATCATAAATGCATTATTTTATATTTTTAAAAAAAAACAAGATAATCTTTTTTGCGAATTTTTCGTCAATGTAATAAAACTGCAATGTACATTCTTAACTATTTGCCTTCATGTAAAATATGTGAGCTCGGGCCTTTAGATCGGCTTTCTCGAACTTTGAATTGAATTTTTATTATGGTTCTTTATTGGCACCGGATTGAGAGAGACTCAAAGGGCAAGCAGTTACTTTAGCTTTTCAAGATTAATCTTGAGACCGTTCAAAAATAAATTTGGTTTGCTTTTGGATCAACGCCACGTCTAATGTTGTGATAGGATTGTTTATTTGTCACTTTATTTTTCGTTAATCTGTTGGGAAAAAAAAGGCTTTATGATTTTTTTCTGCTAACTTGGGTGTGAATAAATTTCCATGAATATCCAAACACAAAAGAGATAGATAGGTAACAAAAGAAAGCTGAAAAAGAGAATTATTTGTTTACGAGCGACTGATGATCTGTCGAAGCGACAGCATCTCCTGAGGATGCCACGTGTAGTGTTGAAACGCGTCGAGTGTTTTGTTGGTGTCAGTGTTTTGTTTCCAGGTGCATCTCCAGGGTCACGTTGGGTGCGTTGTGTCAACTCTAGTTTTTTGAATTTGTTACAGTTAGATGTATTTGGGTTCCTGAGCTGGCGTCGTTTAGTGGAAATTTAAAGCATAAAAATTCTTTTTTTCAGCTTTAGTCGTGGATTCACGCATAGTAACACCTGATTTCCTCAACTATAAATAAAAGAAAGGTTCAACTTATTGGTTAAAAATAAATTTTCAGTACGAGTTTTTTTAATACAATAATTTCCAACCACAACTTTTGAACGAACGATAAAATTTTACACAATTCACTACATAGTTTTAATTGTCTATGTTGCGCCTTCAAACGTTAATTGGCAAACTATGTTCACAATTCAGGCATTGTACCGTTCGACCTAAACTGAGTAAGTAATTGGCCTTTTGCCCGCACGTCATAACAACGCAACTAACAAATTAAAATAACATCGTAACGAGCCAACGAAAGGCAAATTCAATTTAACGCCCCGTCCGCTTCTGTTCCGAGGTCCATTAAGGGAATAAGTGAAGAAAAACGCCGATAACAGATGTTAATTAATCGTATAAATCTATGGGAAAACCGCTATCTGACGGTAAATAGGCTGTAATGGATTGAAATTGTTCGTTAGGCAATTACGCTCCCGTTTTTGTGAAGTGTTTTTGTCGACGTCGCGCCGAAGTAGGGTTTAAGGGCGGTTTATCCTTCGGAAGTAGGTATATTATTGCACACATTACGGGCATAACCCTGATTCTGCGTGATAGATGCGGGAAATAAATAGCAGCAAACTCGCCATTTATAGACTTAAACTAATCCAGATAAATACAGTGAATACTTTAACTTCAAAACTGATTGATGACTAATATTCTCAAAATTTTAATATCTACTCTATCAATTTTATCAAATTCGACACATACTTACATTATTTTTTACAGTTTTTGATTTTTATGCCACTGTTTTGGGATCTATTCGCGCGATTACCAACCCTTCACTGTGTGAGGCGAAAAGGTTTCAGTTTTTCTCATCGAATTGTGCCATGATAGCCTAGTCTGGTCAAAGGGTATGGTAATTTTTATTCTGACCCTCTCAAGTCGAGTCAAAGATCAATTGCACTTCCTGAAAGGTTTGCTTGGAAATGTTTGTTTTTACGAATAGTAAGAGTGGTCTGAATCGGCTATGAATGTTTTATTTAAAAAGGACGAATTGAGTCTTTCTCACGATTATGTTAAAAATGTGAAATACTAGCGGCCCACCGGCGACTTCGTCCGTGCAAACGTGTTTATCTTAGAGGAGCATTTAATCCAGGTAAAAAGTGATAGGACACCTAAGTCAGCTCATACCCCGTTTAAATACCAAATTTCATCAAAATTCATTCAGTAGTTTCAGCGTGATTGACGGACAAACATCCAAACGAATAAACTTTCACATTTATAATAATAGTGTGATCAAAATGCAATTAGGTACAAAGCAATAATTAATTAAAGGAAGCAATTTATTACTTTGACCTATGACATTCAGGCAATAAAGTAATCTAGTTTGACATCTTAAATTTTGACATTCGTTCAGTCGTTAGGGAATCGAGCAAATAATGAAAAAGGATCAATAACATTTTCATTCTTTTTCTTAAACATAAGGAGGTAGTAGCATGGAATCCCAATCATCACCTGATTTTAAGTGTTGTTCAGGCTAATTGAGCCTTCAGGAATGAAACGCACTACTACCGGAATCCTCAACCACTGAGGCACTAGCTATCCTGTCATTTAATTGACGGTCATCATCATCATCATCATTTTCAGCCAAAGGACGTCCACTGCTGAACATAGGCCTTCCCCACAGTTTTCCACATCGACCGATCACAAGCGGTCTGCATCCAGTGTGATCCTGCGATCTTCACAAGGTCGTATGTCCATCTTGTCGGTGGACGTCCTACGCTGCGCTTTTGGTCGAAGGGTCTCCAATCAAGAACTTTTCTGTCCCAACGGCCATCAGTTCTTCGCGCTATGTGCCCTGCCCAATTAATTGGCGGTACACAGTCATAATAGATTATAAAAAATGCAACCCTTAACATCTGGGTAAAAATCTACAGTACCCATGTATAAATATCACCCAATCATACGTATCTCGTGCGTGTGAAAATTGTCTGTAAGCGCTGCCGGCTGTAAAGCATCGAACGGGCCAATAAAAAATAGGCGTCGTACCAATTTTTGTGACATGCTGATATGGCGCGCCATATTTCACCGAGTACGTAATGGGGGGTTCCCACGCGACCCTCAGTTGCAAACAACATTGATATAAATTTATGTACTGGATATAACAATTATGTGGACATTTCGATTAGGGTATATAAACCTAAACGTGTACTAGCCGGTCGCTTGTCAACTTTGATTTTATGTTTTGTCAGTAACCATGTTCTAGGTGTAAGTTTCCCTAAAATGTAAAATATATTTTTTTAAAACATCTTATAGGTATGATAACACCAATCGTAAATATTTTCAAGACCAAAGATTTTAATTTGATTTCAATTTAGGTTTTTCAAGATATTTTTATGTTGTTTAAAAACATAACCTCTATGAAACTAATAAAACTATTATGATTATAAAAATCTGTTGAAACCAATTTTTAATTACACAAAATAATTCCTACGGAAAGATAGTACTAAAAACTTTTTTTCTGACTTCTTTGAGGTATGATGAAAGCAAACAAGATTCAGAATCTAATTTTAAATTAAAATATCCCGTTTATAAATGTAAAAAAATAATGGTGTATGTGTTCTTTAGCACACGAGCCCTAACCACAACCTACATGCTTCTACGTACGGAAACTTCAAAGTGATTACTTCATAATGAGCTCTTAGCGAGCGTAGACCACTTTGCTTCTTTGCATTTAATTATTCTGCAAACCTCCTTCCGACTAGACTAACAGAAGGAAATAGAATTCAGAGATTGAATACTAACTGTTCTGTTACAATATAAGGGTGTCTAATTTATGTGGCATTTGGATAAAACTTTGTCAAAAAAACAGACTATTGCAGCCCAATTTAGGTGTAAAGTTTAGTAAACATACTAGTTGGTGGAACGGTGGGTTGCACTGTATTAACATAGGCGTAGCTACCAATGCGCTTGCTAATACCGGCGGTCCCAGAGCACGGCGAGAAGGTAGATCGTCAGTCGTTTTAAGTGCGTAAGCCTCGCTCTTCTGGCGTGGAGAGCCCCACATATCCCATCGCCAACCCACGGCGGGTATGCTATTCAATGCATTTTTTCTAACGTTATAAATAAGCTTAGCAACCAAAAACGTTCCTTTTCGATTTCGCAAAGCTGCTGGTACATAATATTTAAATGGTTTAAAACAGCAAATGAACACCTAGCTTGGCAAATTGGTATCCCATCCAGTTTTCTATATCTGCATCTATACATAAAAAATAAAAAAATCGAACCAACCTTCATAAAGTTAATGCCGTACACATGGGCAACGTTCTTAATTAATATGCGTAATAGGGTGACCATCCAACCTACCCTATATGTAGTTTTTTTTGTTAAAAATTGTCCCGAACTGTCACCGAAAGATGACATTTTTAAGGTGCAGGCTGGTTAGACACAGAAAACAAAAAAAAAACTTAATTAGTTATTAATTTAAACTTTGTTGCACCAACAATTTAAAATTGGCGGACTTGATGACTTATGGCATTTCATCTTGATAAATATCTGAATTTGTGTTCACGTGATATAATTTGCTTATAATTATGGAATGTGATCATCAATCTATTGATCACTCAGAAGAATACGAATATAATAGAGTCAGAAGAATAAATAAAACTAAATTAGTTTTTTTTTAGAGGGAAGGAACTTGAGGCCGTCAGCTATTCAGGCCGTTTCTATGAAAGGTCGAGCTATGCTTCAACATTACATAATGCGTCACAAAGCAGTTATTTCTTTATCAAATTTGGCAAATAAATCAGTGTTGGAAAAGCGCAGCCCAAAATGTCGATGGATGTAGTTATATTTCAATATTTCCTCTAAAGCTTTTGTATAGAATTATTTTTGTAATTTTCTTTTTTAATTGCTAAACTACTTTAAAAAAAAACCTACTCAGCATGTATTTCGTCACATACACAAACTACTACGACCGGTAACTCTCAGCCGCAATGATTTACTTAAGAGGTTTCAATTTAATTAATTATTAAATTCTCACAGGAAATAAGGTGTTTCCGCTTAAAAAAGGAATATCTCATCTCATCTCATCAGCCTTTACGACCCTCTGCTGGGCACAGGCCTCACATTAACTATGAGGTGGCTCAAGCCATACTCCACCACGTTCCACGTTCAGCAATATCTACCGTTTATTTAATATCATTTTCTTTCGTATATAAAATTAATCGATTATAAAGGAAACTATGAGCAATTACTACGATTGCTTTTGCTTACCACTATAAGCAAGAACTTATCCGAAACACAAGTTTTAAGTCAACTACCTCCATTTGGGTCACACAGGAGTTATACAGGCGTTAAAACAGATTAAGATTAGAGCATAATTTTCATAATTCATAATTCTTTATTTGCGTAAGAACGTATTATATGGATGTTACAATAAATACAGTACATTTTTTGTACAGATATTATAATCATACTTTTTCCCTTCATCAATATTTTGACGAAAACTTGGTTCCGTTTTATACAAACTAAACGGAGCTTAAAATATGTTCGCTAAATCGTGACACAGTCGTTCCTGCATTGTACTGAAACAATCCGATCGAAATGGCTGCCACGATTGCGCGGAATTATAATTTTTCAGCTACTTAAAAGGCAATTACCAGCAAATGAAGTTATTTCGCGTGACCGTTATGTACCGAACTAGAAACTGGGTAATTGCGAATCAGAATCTTATGTAAAGGTTCCGCATATACAGGGTGTAAAAAAAACCTTAACGAAGCCGTCAACCACGCGTTCAGTACATCAAACCAAATCGTATGAAAAAGAAATTTTTGCTGGGAAACAACTTTTATTTTTTGACATCAAAAAAAATAATTTAATTCTAACCCGCAATGTACAGCGCGCACGCGGAAAAGTCTCCGCGGGGCGTGTTGCTTAACGCCCGCCGCGACGCGGTTCGGTTCGAGTGTGCGCTATTCATTGCGGAGTGTGCCATTTAAAGGCTTTTTTATGAAAGAACTAGTGAAAATTTGTATCATGTTTCTTTGGAAAAAAAGTTCAGTTATAACGGACAGAAGTCATTTCTGTAAAAATCATCAATTTTTTTTTCCAACTTTAACCATCAATATCTCAGTAACCGTTAACTTCCCAGGTATGGTGTAAAGGAAAAAAATGATCGTAACAATTGGTAGAATATTCGGCTTCGTTAAGGTTTTTTTTACACTCTGTATTACATTTAGTTAAAAATTATATTTAGTTTGTGACACACTCTGTTAGTTCCAAAATTGTTTACTTAATTCACGTTATTAAAACTTAATTAAAAATAGTATGTCCAGGTTTTTTAGCGAACCCATTTTTAATACCTACATTATCTAATACACTACATTTATTATAAAATATGTTTTATTCTATTATCAGCTCAGTGAAGGACGATTTAAGTTCATATTTTCTGCTATAAGCTCTCACTGTCACCCAGACATTGACAAGGATTGTTTAAATTTTCTATATAGCTTTCTTACACTTCTTGTAGCAGCTGGTGGACTAGACTCCAGAAATACACTTCACCAGCTCCAATATTAAGCCTTAACCATGTTGAATCTAGATATAAATTGAATCTTGTTGATAACCCTGCGTTTACGGAACTCTAAAAACTGATGCATGCCAGAGTGAGCGGGCGAAAAACGCTCAGTGTTATGCAAAAACCGCTAATGTTGAAAGCGGTTTAAGTGCTGCTTAATTGGTAGGTAGTAAAGTTGTGGGATGTCGGTGCTAGGGTTAACGCGCACAGGCAACCACATTTAGAAGTACGTTTTAAAGATGAAATAAGAACTTGGTATATATAGGCGTGATAAGCTGACAGTATATTAGCATTTGAGAAAAGTCTGTTCACGTTTGACTTTTGTAAAGCATTACTCACAAGTCACTATGACCTGGGTTTAAGGCGTGGCGAGACACCGTTTTACTTACAAGTAAACCTTTTGTTTCATTTAATTTTTACGTAAGTATATACTGCAACGCGAAAATAAACAGTTTTAATGGAAATTCGACTTAAGTTCTTCGTTTGACCTTCGTTTTAAGAGGTTTTAAAGGCTTTTTATAGCATTGAAATACTTACTTGAATGGTAAATAGCGCTTATTAATATTGAGGACATTCAAAATACGTTTGATGTTTTTTTAACTATTTATAAAATAAATTACTTTTTGTTAGTCTCGCTAAAACTCGAGAACGGCTGAACCGATGTGACAAATTTTAGTCTCGAAATATTCGTGGAAATTCAGGGAAGGTATAAACGGTAAGAAAATATTTTTAAAAATGCGAAAACAGCGAGCAGGACGACTTCTGCAGGGTCCGTTAGTTCATTCGTAGCTTTATTAGTATAAAAAGCTTCGCTCTTCTGAAAATTAAACGAAGTACTTGGATGTTCATCTTCCGGACACGAATTATTTGCAGTGTAAGTTCCAAGAAAATTTTCAAAATACGCCAATGTCCAAAACATTTGTGTTCATCATGCATAGCATCTTTGCTCTGTCCTAACGTAATACCAACCCCTTTTCTCATTCCTAATTGATGCCGCATCACGAAAAAAACCCACACGGTACAGATAACTCGAGTCCCGCCGTATTCTCGAGCCATTTGCTCCGCGTACGGCTCATGTATTTTTATGTGTCTTTGTCAAGTGAGCACCAATTCTAGCTTCCCTACTCCGAAACCCTTCTTCGTTTAACCTACTTGCCGAAATCCCAAAAAAACACATGTTGTGGTTGAATTTCACAGAATCTCTTTTTAGTTAGGACCTTCGTCTTATACAAAACCTGTATGCAAAATTTGAGCACTCACTTGTAGCACCAAGTCTTCATATAAACTATCAACCCCTAAAAAGGGTTGAAAAGATTGGGTGGGTCGGGATGAAAGGAAAGGGTTGAATTTTACTTATAACCGTGATTGGACAGATATTGACATCATGACAAAGAAGGTTAGTGCTCTACTCTAAATCTAGGGCGTTGTCTTGATATAGCGGCCGAACGTAACGTACGTAATATGGTGAATGACGTAACAAGGATAGCAACGCAATCCTAAGTGACCCGAGCTTTACGAACCAGCAGCTCAGTGGGGTGAGCACAAACTACTATCGTAACGTATTCGTAGCGTTCACCTATCGTTAACTTGTCAATTTGTATGGGGAAACTGTCAGTTTCTGAAGTTTGGACGACACGAATACGTTCCGAAAATGTTCGTAGGTTGAGCACGAACATTTCAGCTGAACAACAGCTCCATGGCTACTATTTGCTATTTGCACCTACCGTATGAGTTACTGCACCACAACCCTTTTGATTCTAGTCCATAGACTAATCACAAGTTTTCTTTACAAAAACACCAGCCATCTAGTTTACTTGTACGTGACTGTAACATGAGTTGCATGCGAGTGAAAACGGCTGCGTTCGAAAATGCGGACATCGGCTATCAAAGTAGAGTTCCATTGTCAGACATACGAGTCGCGTGTCGAATTTTTTTTCGCAGAAATATAACATTGTATGCATGTAAATTGCAAGAATAACTCGAAGTTTAACAAGCTTTCATAGCGTGCCGCAAGCCTTAAATTTTTTTCTGTATCTTTACATCTTTGCCGTCAAGGGCTTTTTGACGCATTTATTTGTAATCATCTTTGGGTCAGATATTATCATCTAAAGAGCTGCTAGCCATAAAACTTACAATAAGAGTAGAAAGTAAGAAAGCATTTTCATTTTAGTTTTTCGTTCAAAGTTTAATTTGAATAAGTTCCAGGAACAATAAACTCTCAGTAATGACAATGCCAACAGAGCAGTTATGCAATATTCATAAGACATATAAAGTTCAGTTACTTAAAAGATAACTAGTACTCTTATCAAGTGATTAGATAGGTAAGTGAGTATATTGACTAATCAAGTCCCTTACTACGGCAAACTTAATCGAATAACAAATTAAAATGTGACTACCACTAGGTATGAATTCTGTAAAAGAAAAGTTCTTACCTTTTTTTTAAGCGTAGTAATTTTCCAACACCGGTTCGAGGTGCGGTCTCAATCTGACAATTCACACCAAAAAAAAATAATATCCAAGCACAAATAAATGACCTTTTCCTGAAAAAAATTGCTTGACAATAGCCCATATACTCTTAACAATATACGCAAGGTAAAATTTTCCACTACAATTTTTACGTCGGTAAGAATGTCGTCAAAGAACGTGCATACCTCATTCTGAAATATCCCCAAGTCAAAAGAGTGGTCTGGACGAATGCCTTGTAAACGGAAAATTCCTCCGCAAACCCTTGGTGGGATTTTTTAATTTAATTAAAATATTCCTTTGCCACATAAATGCCGGCGAGCCAATGGAACCCAAGCTTAAGTCACAACTTGTTTGAAAAAGAACTAATTAAAGTTGTTTTGTGAAAATTGGTCATAGATTTATAGGAAGTATTGTTATTTTCTTTGCAAATTTATTTTTAATACGTTTATTTGAATTGAAAATTAAAAGTAGAGCAATTTAGCAGCGGCCATTGGTTGATACGTTATCAGTCGCAACTTGCGGCGAAAGAATGTCGTATATATGCCCTGCCGAATGTGAATTCAAGTAAATCAAGTAAATTAAAATCTTCAAGCAATAGATTGCTTTACTTTGAAAATGTTAGTCGAAAAGCCAGTCACCGCTTGTCTAATAGAAACAAGAGTTAAACCAACCAATTTGCTCCGATGTACGTACCTCGTTCAAAAATCGCACGAACATAAATTGAACGTTTCGCAATTCCTCTTGCATTCGCATTCGGTAGCAACCCGAGCAAAATTACAAGGTGGATACAGCGCAGCAAGATTAGCAGTAATTAAGAAACTATTAAATAAGCTACGGAGTGCATAAAGGGAGAACTGCAAATGGGAGTGCACTCGCTTTGTGCTTGCCTGCATAAATACGGCAGCAATTAGGACGAGTCATGCTAGACGGTTCAGTACAAATCGGCTACAGATGGCCCCGGCGTTGGGAAGATTAAACTGTTGGCGCGTCGTCATATCTTGGAGGGATTTCGGTTATGCTTCAGACATGACCATAATGGATGTTAGGGCCAACGTTGATGCGGTGTTGAAACGGATTTGAATGACACATTTGAAATTAGGTTAAGCTGTTACGATTTTATCTTAGTAAAGATTGACTAATAACTTTTGTCTACTTTAAATTGAAAAGTTATACGAATGTTAAGTTTTATCATCACTTGCTCCGTTATGATTGTTTAATTCGTAATGGAAATATCTTCCGTTATTTGAATTCCGTTTGTTGAATTTGGCGTCTTATTAGGTACTAGCTTTAACCCGCGAATTCGTCCGCATTGGGTAGTTTTTTTGGAATGAGGGGTTTAGTTTTTTATTCCCATAATACAAATTTTATCAAAATATAATTTAAATCTTTCATAATTTAGGAGTGCGGGCGATCAGATTCCCCGGAAAACAATGTTTTCCATGGCAATGCGTTGTTTTCTCGCGGTCAAAAGACCACTTTCTCGTGTATCAAAATATCTCCATACCAAATTTCATGCACATCGGTTTAGTAGTAAAGGCGTGATTGAGTAACACACAGACAAACATAGTTACTTTTGCATTTATAATATAAGTATGGAAATATGGATAAGAGTTTAAAAAAATCTTTTATCTACGGACATATCATTAGTGCTCTAAAATGCGTTCAGAAACCGTGGGAAATGACCAGCATTACTACAACAGGCAGTAGGTAAAATCTGTACTGTAATGTTATAACAGTATCAATTTCTGTAAGGTTATGACTTTAAATTTGGAACAGCTGTCAAAACTAAAGTAGGTCTCTATTCTAGTATCCATTAAAGCAGTTATCGATATGAAACGTCAAATTCAGTATGTTTTTTAATCCAAATCGCACGACATATGATCACGAGTGACATGAGGATAGGGACTTCATTCGTTTGTCTATGATATAAAAAAAAATCGTCGTGACGGAGGATTGAATTACCCGCCATTACTGTTGTCATTCATTTGTCTGTTGGTTTTTCGCTGTGACGAAAATATTGTGAAAAGTTAAAATATGATATGTGTGTAGATAAAGTAGTGTTACATGTAGTAGTTTATGCAATTGTACATAATTAGGCCTTAAAAAACTCGTGTGATGCTATTATGAAACTCGCTGACGCTCGTTTCATAAAACCACACTCCTATTTTAAGGCCCCTCATTATGTATCAGTTGCATTAACTACTATTATAATTAAATCAGTGCATAGATAGAGCTAGGTACCATTGAATAAGAGTCAAGCAATTTGATTGTAAAAGTTTTATTTTGCTTTCTAACTACTGAACTAACTAATATCTAATTTATATTAAGCCCCAAGGATTTACCTCAAAACCAATACAGCTAGCACGGTCCAGTCACCGGGCGATTGTAATCCCGATTTAGAAATTTAAATTAAGGGACAGACCGCAATTTTAATATTTCACGCCGCGAGTGTGTGTGGGTGAATTAATTATGCAAATCAGTTTGTGGAAAATTAGCAAGCATTACACGTCTAATGATGCGCTCACTAGAATTCTGTGCACTGGAAAATAGAATTTAGAACCTTTTACTGTACTTAGTAGAGGTGCTTGTGGCGCAGTGGTTGCAGCGCTTTAGTAGTGATACTAAAAGTTAAGCAACCGACGGCGCGGTCATGTTTGGGATGGGTGACCATTCTGACCATAAAAGTGACGTCTATTTATAAGCATCTCCGTGCTTCGGAAGGCACGTTAAGCTGTTGGTCCCGGTTAATATCGATAGATATTAGACGTTAAGTCTGGTCGGAGGCCCTCGGGCGGCTTAATAACATCTGACAGTAAGGTTGGTCACTTGCCTTACACACACCCATCCACCAATCCGCACTGAGCCCGTGTGGTGGAATATGGCTCGCACCACCTCATAGTTGAGGTGAGGCCTGTGCTAAGCAGTGGGACGAATAAAGGCTGATGATATATACTGTACTTAGTGAAATAGAATAGTATTTGCGTTCAGCGTACATATATATTTATGTAAGGTTGAATATTTTTTGGATTGTAAAAAAGGAAACGTGCTCGTGAATAAATAATAAAACAGGAAAAGACTAAAGGAATCTGGAACGAAATCCAACTTCATAAGAGCGCAGGTTTATATTTAATTTATTTGTTGGCGAAGCCCGCAGACGTTGTCCTGCCGTTGGTTTTTTTTTAATTTATTCTTCGTAAGAACCATACCCGTACTTTAAGGAATATCATAAAAAAAGAATTGACCAAATTGGTCCAGGCGTTCCTGAGTTATGCGCTTACCAACACATATTCGATTCATATTTAATAGATAAACGACGAGATTGTGTAAATGATGAAAAAAGAACACTGTTTCATATTTTTTTCCTATTTGGAACTATGAAAAAATGTGTCGTTTATCGGTGTCGTAAAGAAATTGATTGATATTTCAAAAGCGATCCCCAACCTAAAAAAATTCTACTGAGATGAGATGATGCAAATAGTTTGTTAGCATTTTATATTAAGTACTAGCTGACTATGCAAACGTCGTGCCCGCTATTTAAATACAATATTTTCTGACCGTTTAAACCTTCCCTGGACTTCCACAAATAATTCAAGACTTAAACTATACTCGTACATATCGGTACAGCCGTTCTCGAGTTTTAGCAAGACTAAGACTACTTGTCAACAATTTAGGGATCCAGTTGTCTTAAGGTCCTAACACACTCTACCGGCTCGGCGTCGGCACAGCAGCAGCACGGCGTCGCCTCGAATTTAGGCTATGGCGAGCCGAGCCGCCAGCGCGCCGACCCGCGGGTTGCAAGCTCACAGCCAGCGCGCCGGCCCCGAGGTGCAAGTTCGTCGGCCGTCGGCGACTCGGAGACAGCGCGCTTGCTGCACGCAGTCGGCTCGCTGTAAGCACGTCGTAGGCGCGCTGACAGCACGTTGATTTTTTCATATTTATTGTGCGACTCACCACTTAATGCTCTCATTTGAATGACAAGTAAAGTTCTGGGTTGGATCCGTGCAGGTATAATGTGCGATGAACTTTATTCTTACCTACCTAAACGTTGAAGCCATGCACATCTCTAGGAGCGCGCGTAGTATTGTTTCTAATTACTTTATGCAGTTGATGCACCAGCCTTATCTCCAAGCCGTTAAGAAGTTGTATAACAGCGCTTACTTTTAATTCAAGCCCCTCTTTTCTTATCGCCTCTCGCAACCGGGCAGCTGTAACCGGAACACATTTAAGTTTGAATACTACGAATGGCTCGTAAACGCTCCCCTGGCTCGATTTGCATCTGTATTACTGACAAGTGCAGTTACTCTGTACTGTTTGGTTGATGTGTTCTAGACGGCTGGAAGAGCCTTTACTTGAAACTATTCAATGAAAATAATTTAAATCGCGTCATGATTTGGAAGTTTTCAGTCACACTTCAGTACTTTGATTTATTAACATGTTTTAGCGTATCCTTGTTTTCATTATTTATTCATACGTTAGGGTTTAACTCTTATTTTGTCCCTCTCAAATCAGTAGTTCTGCAAATGAGTTAGTATTTCCCTGCAATTACAACCTAGGAATTTTCAAAGCTAGTGTGAACAGGCATCTTCTAGGTGAGCTCGCTCCATCGTAGACTCAGTCTTTGCCTCGTTTGACTTAGTCTTGGGTCAAGAGCAAACTTTTCCCAAATAAATAAATAACAAACAAAATGAAGAAGAGATGTTACTACAAAAGCCTACAGATATCCGACAGAAGACCTATACAAAACAAGTGACACATTGACAGTTCGGAAGCTCTATATACTAATCTTAGTTTTGAACATTCATACGACTTTGCCTTATGATATTACTAAATTATCCAGGAGACTAAGTTACAGGGTAGCTCCCATGCCTAGAATTCGAACCACCTATGCTGGGAGACAGTTTAGGGCACGATCTGCAAAGCTGTATAATAAGGTGAATAAAATTATTAACATCTACACTAAGAATACCTATAATTGCAAAAAAAGGCTGACAGAAATGTTAAAAAACTGGAGCTATGATGAGATTTACTATAGTAAAAAAATAAAACCAAATTAAAATTACTTATTATAATATATTTACAATAGTTTTAAAATCATATTTTATAAACAAATTTCCATATTTAAAATAGGTTAGGTAAAATCCTCACACACAAGCATATACACACACACGCACACACACACAGACACACACACACACACACACACACACACACACACACACACACACACACACACACACACACACACACACATACATCATTATTTTGCAGTGAATAACTTATGTACTTTGTTGAGATGCCTTAATTGTTTCTTTTTCCTTTTGTAGTATGCATTCGGAGTATTTTCGTTAAAAAGATCGTAATATTAGGTTATTGCTTTTTGTAATTTTTAAACTGTAATGGAGAGCGAGGTTTTTTTGACACAAGTATTTTTTACTTCAAAGAAATCTTCAACCGTATCCCAGACATGTAACAACCCTGATACTCAATAAAGAATTTGTATTTGTATAATCTCGTACCGTACAACGTATGATTAAGTTTTATACCAGGAATTCAAAACAGCTTATTAAAGTTTTATTTTTAATGTTCAAGTAAGTCTTCTGTAAGTTTATGCTCTCCCAAAGACATAAAGTTTGTAACATTTTTTTACATTATCATACTTTGAGTGGACGCTCTATTAAGTAGTTCAAGTTACTTTTTACATAAAAAAGGAATGGATTCGTAAAACATCTTGTTATCTTCTTCCTTATGACATAAAACCCAAACACAATTGATATAGTACAAAATCTATTGCGGTGCCTCTTCTTGCAAATCATACTCTGATGCCCAAACTTGGAGGGAAATAGAACTGAACTCGAATTCACCATACTTGAGACGCAGTTTTAAGCCCTGCCTTAGGCGGTGGATAGTCAGTCAGCTAAACAGTTCAACTATTTTAATGTATGCCGGACATGGTATTTAAATATCAGAAAATAAATATAATGTAATGAAACTGAAAATGTATGATTGTAGAAAATAAAAACAAAGAGTAGGGAAAAGGCGAGATAGATGCCCCAGTGCTATAGACGACCCGATTTTAATTACATTAGTTTCGCAGATAAATTCGATTACTATTTTCGTATATATCAAAAGAATCTCTAACTCTATCTTAACTGACTCATTTGTATATCTCATAGCGACAGCATGCAATATCAAAATAAATTCAAAGATTTTGGAGGATAGATGCCCATTTTTCCGGTGAGACATCTATCCTAAACGTAATTTATATGGGTCGGGCATCTATCCCCTGTGTGGGATAGATGTCATAATAATTAGAGGTCCGCAAAAGTCCTTAATACTTTAAATGTATCGAAGACAACGTTTCTTACTTTTCATAAATTTGTAGACATAGCTAGAAAAAAATAAAAAAAAATGTTTCATAAATAAATTGTTTTGTTTTTTATTATTTAAGTTAAAGAGCGATTTCGAAAAGTGGGGCATCTATCTCGGATTTACCCTAATCGTTGGATGAAATCACGTTTCAAAATTGAAAACCAGTGTTTTTAATCTAGATTAAAGTATTTAAATACTATTTATTTGTAGAGAGTGTTGACGCAGGCGGTACTTTGCAGCAAAAAAACACACGGGTACGAAAAAAGCCGTATAATATTAGCGAACAATCGACACGTATATAGGTTACAATTTTGGAGACGTGCGCGTGCGATGTTGCGGACGTACGAGTGCTTACGACGCGTCGTAACACCAACATTTTGGCAAATATTTTGAACGTTCAAAATTATTCATACAATGAGAAATGTGAACCCTATTTCATTTGATTGCGTCGTCAAACAGTAGCCTAAAGTGTTAATCCTCTTTCACAATTGACCAATTTTACGTTTTAATGCCATCCCGGTCAATTTCGGTATGTAAATAACTGTATTATTACTAGAACCAAAAAGCGAAACATTTTTCAGAATTCGATTAAGGAAAATTTAATTTTGAACGCATAAGTCAATACCTTATATCAGTTTCGTGTTCGTAAATAAGTTAGAATAACATCTAACAGTTGACGGAAGAGCGTATCCTTTGCAAGCGTAGAAAGCATACATCAGATGGGAACAAGCACACAATAAAAAATGCGTTGACGCGACTTGACAAAGCGCAGTAGCGTCGTGTGGCGGAGACAAAACGCCGCCGTTACGGTCTGTGCAATACACGATGATTTGTCGCCGTGGACACTGGATATGGGAAATAATGTATACTTCGTATTTTAAGGCACCAATATGCTTAGAGCTATTTGATGGTGATTGTATAAATTAATTGTATAAATTAATGTTGTCCAAAATTGTAGCAAGCTGAAGTGGCAGTGGGCTGGCCATGTCTGTCGCAGAACCGACGAGAGGTGGAGCAGGAAGGTTCTCGAATGGAGACTACGCTTAGGTAAACGTAGTGTGGGACGCCCCCCGGCTAGATGGACAGATGAACTGAAGAAGGCAGCTGGTAGTAACTGGATGCAGAGGGCGGGAGATTGTGCGCTGTGGCGCTCCTTGGGGGAGGCCTATGTCCAGCAGTGGACTGCAACAGGCTGATATGATGATGATTATGTATAAACTAAAAGATAATGCTATTTGATAGGCAAAAAAATAAAATTCACATAGAAAACTCGATTGTCTCGGGCGGGACTTGAAGCCGGGCGATTGATCTCCAAATTGATTAAGTCACTTTATACTGAGCATTAACAATGCAAATGTCTTTAAAATATGAAATTAAAAGACACCTAAAGAAAAATGGACTGCCACAGGCAGAACTCAAACCCGCACCTCTCGCAAGCCGAGCAATTGCTCTCCCAATTGAGCTACCGTGACACATACTCATCAGTGCGAATTTCTTTAAGTGCACCTTAGACTGCAGCCAGCCATGATGTGCAGCCGTGTGGCAGTCCATTTTTCTTTAGGTGTGTTTTAATATCTCCTAATTGAAATTAAAAAGAATATGCATCCCTTGAACATAAATAGAGCCTATTCAAATTAGCAAATTAGCAGTTTTTTACCCTTTACCTAGTTTAGGTGAGGTATGTTTATCAGTGAATGTCTTGATAGAGATAACTTATAACTTTATTTATTATATGGGTACATAACTATATTTTAAAGGACTTAATTTTAAGATAGGGATTCTTAACGTCTATACTAGTTTATAAAGAAACTGTGTGACAGACGCCAATTCTTCCACATTGTAGATGAATGAATATAACAGCGAGTTGAAACTAAACCTTATTTTTTTAACAAATTAAACAAACAATCTTACATTGCAAGTTGAAGTATCATCAAATAAGTTGTGTTTTCTTGCTTACAAAACTTCTAAACTCTTGACATTGTCTTAACCGTGCACTGTGCTAACAAGATATCCGTAACAATTAGAGTCAAGATCGTCAAAAAAGTTTTAATGACTGTTCCTCTTTGTGAAAAAAACGCCGATTGAAAAAACAACTTTTGGGTAGGGCTACCTGCTTTCCCGGCCTTTGTTCCAATTGCCTCCCTTTTTGTGGATCCGTAACAAATATTATAATCTTTCATGGTTTCTTTTAAATAAAACCTATTAGAAATTTCAAATAGACTTGCAAAAAGATTAGTTACATTATGATTTGGATGCTTTCACGAAATGAGTGAATAGGCTGTTAATAGCCAGATATGATCCATATTCGGTCGCATCGTCGCTTATCAGGTGAGATCGCGGCCAAAATATCTGGATATTCATATTAAAAAAAAAAGTTAAAAACTTACTTTCCAGTTAATAACCACCCAATGATACAGGAAAACAGCTGGTGCGCTTTTAATGGCTGGACGGATTTTGATCAGCCATAGCTAAGAACCATTGCCATTAAATTATCATTCGAATAAAATAGCCGCACTAAAATTGGTTCATACGTTCGAAAGCTACGATGCAGCAGACAAACACACACAAACACATACACATGCAGACACACACACAGACATAGGTGTCAAACTTATGACACTCCTCTTTTTCGTTGGGAGTTAAAAACTAAATAAAAAGATAAGAAAATAGAGCTCTTAGTCAAATTATCTAGCAATTTGGTTACTTTATCTTTAGGTTTTATGTCTTTATCTTCATTATTATTCTTCATAAAAATTATGCATAATTTTATATGTTGAAATAAAAATTACACACATTCGTTAATGATTTGAAGTGACATCATTTTAACAACAAAAACACATTTCATACCCTCAAATAACTCGCTGCCAAACCAGGCTCAGTCTTCAGTCACGAACCCATATGAACAACAAAGAGTCTGCCATAAAATGACAGGTGGAACTTATTTGTATTAATCAAATAAATTAAAAATGAAATCGACAACTAGTAAGTATAAGAAGCTATATTTTATGTAGATATTTATCAGCAGAACCCCAGGCTACACCTAAATAATTTATGACTGGATATTCAGAAGCAGCTTCTTGAAAAACTTTGCGTTTTATAATTATAAGAACTTTAGGGAGGTCGTGTTAATTTGATCGCGGAACGGTCGAATCCTCTTTCTATTTTTTTAGTTCTTAAACGAGTTCTTTAATTCATATCGCAGAGTTTGTGAGTTATTAGAATTCTTCGAGCTCACTCATGAAGGTTAGAGGAGGTTCACTTTTATTTAAATTTTGTTGGTCGTGAGATTTATAACCAGTCCTTCAGAAATACATCAAAGCTTTCCCCAAAACTTTAGTGACCTTTTTTTTCAATTTAATCATAAAACTTTAAGAACGATATTACCGTTTAAATGAGGGAATGATCAAATGTATAATGGAATTTACAGCTGCAATCAAAACCGAAAAGGAAATTGTAAGAATAAAGATAAAAGAAAATGAAACATTCCTCAAACGCAATTACTTAACAAAACAAAAGTTAAACAGTGCCATTAAAAATTACTTCGCTTTATTGCTCGAATTTAATAAAAAAAGGTCACACATTTTGTTAATTTACGTAATAGGCCAATAAAATGTTTTGTTTTCGACACACTTTGGTAATAGGCGCCATTTTGTATACGGAACAAATATCCCTAAGGGCGATAATTCACGGACGGTTTGCATAATTCCAAAAATGTGTAAACTGACCCAACTTTGGCCGTTACACACAAGTTAGCCCGTAAATGCCAGTGGCTAGTGGCTTTATGTGGTGGCTGAGGGATGAGTTTTTGGGAGTCAGTCGAGAAATTTTGTGGTTACAAAATAATTTTGGTTGTTTTTAAGAATATTTGTAAAGCAAATAGCGCGTAAACGTCTTTTTGGTGTTTTTAGCGTTGTCGACTACGAAATCAGGAATGATTCATTATTTCAATAAACATAGTAAGCATCATATATAGTAAGTGCTTACCTATCATTAACATATCATCATCTATGAAACAATTTGCAAAGGTGTGTTAGATGGGAATCCAAAACATTTTCCCGTAGCCGCGAAGACAATGACTCTGCTTATTTTTCGATTTAACAAGAGAGTGTGTTAAAATCGAGTTCCACGTTTTTACAATAATATGTCATACTCGCAAGTTCTATACGGAACCAACCGCGTCAGTACAAAGTGCCCGCAATTTATTGGCCAGTTTTTTCGGCTTAATTCAGCTGAACGCTGTTTCGAAGCACTTTATTACGACGTGAAGTTGAAAACAACTTCTCTACTGACAAAACTGTCGGCGAACTTTGGCACTGTAAAGGTGCAATCGGATATAATGATGCTATTTATATTTCTGTTGACAAAATAGGTATATAATAATTTCGCTTCTTCAGATTTTATCAGATACCTGCATGAACAAAGAGCACATCCAGCATCACGTGCACATAACGTGATTAGCTGAAAAGCACACTGCAAGCAGCTGGTCATTAATATGTGTGTTTGCTAGAAGGTAAATAAATAATGTTCCTCCACTTAATGTCTCAACTTCTTAGTTCAATCTGAAATCGTCTCAATATGCTCTCATATAACTAATCTCAATTTGATTTTGTAAATGAAATTGCTCATCCTGTATATCTATTCAATCATTGACCACATAAACTGACAAATACCATTCATAAGATAGAATAACATTTAATTTGTCGCCAAAAAAACAAAAGAAGAAGAATGACTTTAAGTTTGTAATTTTTTAAGTTACATATTTTTTTACCTTAAATTAAGTAAGATTAGTAGAGATAAGTAACAAAATCTTTTCAAGCAGTCCTTTGTTTCAGATGAAAGCCAACCTGAGCTCGCATTCTTTTTAGACGATTTGTCTGTTACCTTTTTTTATTAATTCGACGTTGAAGTTTCGTGAAGTTTTACGATGTGACTTGCTGAGCGGTGGCCGCTTAGTTTGTTTCGAATTGTTTCTGTAACTGAAATGATTGGAGTTATTCTTTGTCCGTACCATCGCGTATGATTCAGGCTATTGTTTGCAGGACAATTGCCGACGGTTTAATTGAAGGAGTCTTTTTTGGCACGCTGGATAGTGATTCGTAATAACTATTGTTATTTAAATGTTTTTATTCATTTATTGGACTGCTTTCAGAAGGAAAGTTTAACTATGTGATCCTTTAAATATATCACAATGTTCGGTCAGATAGGTTCGATATTTGAGTAGAATACACGTGTTTTTCCTGCACTTAAGAATGCCTTTACTGGGTACATTTAAAATCGGTTCAAGAGAAACAATCTTTATCAACTATATCACAGTGTACTGTTTTCATATTATTTCTCCATCTTAAGACAAAATATATTTGTCTTATTCTTCTCATCTCTCTCTCACTCCTCAACTCAAACACAAAATCGCATCGTGTACTCCCGTTTATTATCATTGAAACCTTCAATGAACATCAAATTTGTTCGTATACTGTCACACAATTACGGACCTTAATTGCAAAGTTCTAGAGTGCTTTTCAGGTTACAGGTTCTATTTAACAGGGAAAGGTAAACTTTCGCGTAAAGATAACTCGAAGTGAAGTGAAGTGTACCCATTTATCCGAGAGCCCCCGTCAATCGTGTATGGAGAGTGAAAAGTTTCGCGCGATAAAGTGAATGCTATGAGAGACTGCGAAGAGCGTGCCATGGATCGTGGAAAGTTGAATGTATTTAATTTATCAATATTTAGACACAATTATCTTGTCTAAAGTAGCATTTATTTCTAGTGAAATAAATACGCTCGCGACTTTGTCCCCTTTATCTTTATAATACATTTTATGTAAATTGTAGTTTATGTGCATTCTGATGTATAAGCTATAAGTTAGTAACATTTCATTAAAATTCATACCGTAGTTATTACGTAAAAGAGTAACAAACACCCATACTTAACTTTGCATCCTGTATCACATGTTCCCTCGCTCTAAGCTTGTGTAGAAAAAAAAAGGCTGAGCGGTAGTTAGTGTAATGTTCTATGTTGAACAGTGAAGAAGTTGACCTCTAAGTATGTTTTGCTATTGATATCTATTTTGGTTTCTTTGTATTTTAGAGCTTGTTCAATAAACTAAAACTGACGCCATAAAATTTTAAACAAATGAAGTGACATTGACAAGTGTTCACAACGAAACCCACGTGCTGTCTAAGTAGGGATATCGCGCTGTAGCCTGCGCACGCGCCCGCGCGCTCTGGTCTTAACAAGCACTATTAGTCCCGTGTTATACGACAAGATTAGAAAGAAATGAGGCACTACTTCTGTCTGGATCTGGATTCTTCGTAGACCCTGTATAGGAATATCTCTATATATAAAATTCTCGTGTCACAATGTTCGTTCCCGTACTCATCCGAAACGGCTTGACCGTTTCTCATAAAATTTCGTGCGCATATTGAGTTGGTCTGAGAATTGGCAAACATTTATTTTTCATACCCCTTAGTGATAAAGATAGTCCACCCTTAACATTTATATGGCAAAACAACGTTTGCTGGCTCAGCTAATAACACTATAAAATTTTCTACTGCTATCCTGACAAAATGACTATTTATCGATTAAAGTTTATTTAAAAATCGAATATTGTTGTAAGCACGTTAAGCCGTTGGTCCTGCGCCTGATCTCTCTCCGATGATGGAACAGTGAGTGCACCTGTGTATTGCGCTCACACTTGTGCACTATAATATCTCCTGCGCAGTTGACTGATCTCTGTTGAGATTGGCCGCCGTGGTCGAAATCGGCCAGTAAGACTATTATTGTTGCGAGAAAAAAAAAACTGCAGAAAAAAGGTCTATGACTAGTGATCTTAAATTATGAATTATTTTAGAGTTAGTCAGAATTTTTATATTTCTTTCTAATTGTCATTAAGCCTTTTGTCATATCCAAATAAACACGGCTCCGGTGTCCTACCGCGGTATCACTCGTGCCGTTCTGAATTTTTAAGGAAGCCAGTTCTGAGATGCTTTCAACGAGTCCCGCTACGGCTCGATTTACATAACACGCGTAATGTGGGACTAACTTTGCTTTTCTTAGCGCGGAGTTAGTTACAAACCCCAATTTTGAGTCCTTTTGACGATGAGTGCGGCGAAATATTGCGTCGGTAACATAGTCCTTGTGGCAATTAACGCTCACCTATCTTAATATCGTTAAAAATTGTTATATCATTAAAAACAATGATAATTAAAATATTTGTGGTTATATATAAAACTTCACTTTATTAAAAAATGGAAGGTGGAAGACCAATCGGATCTCACAGGCCTCGGGAAGCATGGCAGGTATTTTCAGTGAGTACAAACTAAAAACCTCTGAGACCTGTGAGAAATGAAAAAGTTTACATACACCGGTTACACCTCCAGTACTAAAAGTTGTTCGAGACGGGTTTAAATTACACAAATTTAAATAAATATTTTAAAAATGCTAACAAATGACAATAAGGTTTAGTGTAGATTAATGAACACTAGATGCTGAAGATAGGAAAATATAGCGAAAGGCTACATAAAAAATCCTGTTCCAGAAAGATCTATCTACCTCCCTCTATAAAAATAATAATTTATAGTAACTTAATATGGGGTTGTAAAAATGCGACGAGCAGGTGCAGTTGGGCTCGGGTACGCCGCAGCCTCTCTGTACACAGCCAAAAATTGTGCGGGAAGCTCTAAACAGATACTGAAAAAGAATAGAGGAGGTTGCGACTTGACTAATTCGAATTGAAAACGATGAAATCGCCAGAAATAGTTCCCACAAGAATACTCACGATAGCTACTGGTATCTAATGTGGGGGAATATCTAGCGATCTTCTCAAAAAGTGATTTGGCGAATTGACTCAAGTCATTGTCAACGAGTTGCCACAGTGACATTATAGTATCAAAATAAACAAAAAATGAAAGGATGAAACAAAAAGGTGAGAGGTAAAATTTATACGTTACAACAATCAATACTTTAATTACATCAAACGTAGTTACCCGATTCAAAAAATATAGTGATGAAAAACATCTTCTTTAAATTTTTGAAAACGAAATAGTTTTCTTACGAATTTGTATTTGTATTTTGTATTTGAATTTGTATTTTGTATAGTTCAGTAACCCAAATCGATTGACATTCAAATCTTAGCGTTACGAAAATTTAGAGTTTGATGGGCCGGTCTTGTATTTACTAAGGCTGGTCCCTATGCAATCACATACGCAGATTTTATTTCACTATTTGCGCGATTTTTATCGGTTTCGTCCAAAGTTCGCTAAGCCTAATTGATTGGCATTCAGAAATTTTTGCGTTGGATTTTTTTTGAGTTTTTTTTTTAAATTTCTCTATTTTTCCGATGTTTTACGAATTCGCGTATAGTCCCCTTAGCCCAATCGATTGATATCAATAACTTCGCCTATACGCCAAGGACTGGCTTGACCTTATATTCGTGTTTATCAATTCACTGTATAAAATGAAGGCATAATCATTTTACTAAACATATCGACTTCTATTTGCATTTAAAACCATTTGACCCTTAATGTGGTAACTAGCTTCAAAAGTTAATATCCGAAGAGCGTCGCGTAATTACTAACGATAAATAACGTTACACGAGAGACACGTAATAAATCTTGTTAAATCCCAAAATAAACTGCGACTAAAAACTGAAGTTGAGCACATAAATAAGGTTTACCTCAAAAACCGGAGGCGAAATAGAGTAGGCCACACGTTATCACGGAGCGGGCTCGCCACCTGCTCCTAGCCTTAGCTTGATATTTAATTAACAATGTGTACGTGTTACTGGATGTGACATGAATGAAGTTCGTTAACGTCTTTTTCACATAGATGTTTAATTATTTTAGATATGTGTCTACGTGGATGGCTCCTGTGGGGTGAGCACGAAAATTTTCGTAACGTATTCGTGTCTTCCAAACGTCAGAACCTGACAGTTTTGCCATACAAATTGACAAGTCAACTATAGGTAACTAAACGCTACAAATACGGTCCTATAATTTTTCGTGCTCACCCCACTGCATGTAAAGTCTGCATACACTCTTATGCTTCGCTTCAGCATCCTGAAGCAGAGCTGTCTTTATACTTGGTTAATCAAAAAATGTAACCGAACAACATTAACAGCATAGACTAAGTCACCATAAACGAGTTACTGTTTGAAACTACTAACCTTTGTAATCCTGACTAAAGACGTTATACTCGTATCTTTAGCTCTATCTTACCGAGTGACATATTTTGCCTTTGAGAAAATAAATTTTTAATCACTTTTTAAAAGCTGTTGTTTAGTTTCACCTGTTCCGGTGCCGGTGTTTAGTTGTCTGTAGTCCAATGCAAGCTAAATTTTGAAGTAAATGCGATTTTATAAATTTTGATAAACGTATAGTTAGAAAGATAGATTAACAATTTATTTATCGTTTATCACAATCGCTTGTAGTCTGTCGAAGCGACAACCTCTCCTGAGGATATCACGTGTAGTGGCGAAACGCGTCGAGTGTTTTGTTGGTGTCAATTGGATGTATTTTGGTTCCTGCGCTGGCGTCGTTTAGTGGAATCTTAAAGCAAAATAATCCTCTTTTTCAGCTTTAGTCATGATAGCTTATTCTTTATAATACTGGAAATAGATATAGTTCCTCTGCCGTTATAAAGTTTTTTTTTAATTGGAGACTCTTCCATTGCGCCTAATTACGTGTTTAGCGTACTCCAAGGCGCCACTCACACAATCTTAGGCCCTCTCCTTAATTGTATTTAGTCAATTAGCATACGAAATTTCATTTACGCCGTAATTACTTGCGTTTCGTAGTGAAATTATTACGGGTGTATTACGCAATACCGTGCTTTAATAATACTGTTATTTAAACCGTTTAGTAGATAGAGTTTAAAAAATAGTTAGTGAAAAAGTTTTTTTTTTGTTAAAATTTTCACGCTTCTGAATTCATACTGCAATTGATGGCCAGTTATCTGCTTAAAACTTTTAGGGCCCTTTAAATTGTTTGTCTAATTAATAAGTTTACACAACATCACGGATAGCTACGCCATAACCTAATACTACTTGTCAAACTGCTTCCCCAAAACTTTGCCAAGACACTTGCGTCCTTTTTATCTCCAGAAGACTTGCCTGTCATGCGTATGAATGTTATACCATATACTTGTAAATATTTAGTTCGCCGTTACGACAAAGAATCTACCTCGTTAACAATCCAGGGATTACGCTGATTACAATCCTCGTTTTGCCTCGTATCCCAAAAATCCCAACAGATTTATCGTTGCGAATGTTATAATTTGTAATGAGCGATTCATATTCATGTCATGGTAAATACTGCGGCTTCTTATGCATTCGTAATAAGGCCAGTTTTGCAACAGCAAACAGGTAATCTGATGTGTTGTAGTCTGTACGCCGAAACGGCAATGCCTATTTCATATCCCACGGGCTTTCGATACAATTTTGACATAACTCAATTGGACTCGAGGGTTTGATTACTAAATCAATTGATAATGCATTCGTGGATCGGTTTTCATAGCCATTCCAAATGTTCTCTTGATATTCTCACATTGTGTGCTTTGATGGCGAGTGGGTAATAGTAAGCTAGTTCAGAATTCAATAATGTATATTGGGCTTGAATATAAATCATATTGACGACTACTTTGGTGTAAAGGTTAAGAAGTTGACTATTAACCAAGAGGTCGCGGGTTCGATCCCCGCACTGTACAAACATTTGTGTGCATGAACATGTCTGTTTGTACTGGACTGGGTGTTATATGTATTTTTTTACTTTATTTGTAATGCCACTGTTCATTCTGATTTCTGTAACACAAGTGCTTAAGCTACTCACCACAGAGTCTGATCAATGTATGTGATGTTGTTGTATATTATTATTGAATTATATTGAAAAATAGAAAAAAACTATATAACCAACATTTTACTTTAAGTTACAAACCCCAAAAAATTATAAACTAGAGTAAAAAGGAATCTTTAAACGAGTTCTCTCCATCTTTAATGCATATTAGAGATCTTCAGGGTGATCTTTGAATCAATCTTACTCTTAATTCAAATGTATTTTTTTTATTTATAGACCAACTACTCAAATGTCTGAATTCTAAAACTAATTTGTTCACTAAAACCAGTATCGAGTGTTTGTTCTCAACTCAAACATAGATCCAATTAGGCACTGTAGTTCGCTCTTGCCTCGGAATTTAGCTAATTGTTATTTGATACCGTCTGCAAGAATTGTAACTACTTAGCGTTGCCGCGTAGTTGCAAATTGTGAGAAGGAGCAACTTAGCACGACCAATACTAACTATATATTTGTTTTAACGTAATAATATGGCTAGCTGTCACCTGAACAAGGGGGATTAAAAATCTGTTAAATACTAGCCCATACTATACAGCAGTCAAAATTTTCAACAAATTGCCATCTCATATCCAAAAAGAGCCAAATGTAAAAGTTTTTTCACAAACCCTGCGATCTCACCTCATATCAAAATGTTATTATTCAATAGATGAATACTTTGACGATTAACGAGAAATTCTGTCTGCTCTATACGTTTAGCAAAGACTATACTTACATTAGCTTTGAATAATACTTGATCTTATTTTTTTTTAAATGTAAACCTATTTAACCTGCGCTCAAACTTGCCACACCTTCTTGGTAACTAGGTCAATAAGTTCGTTTTTAAGCATTATAACTACCATCTTTATAATGTAAATACACCTAGTATGCAAATGTTAATAAATTAATGAATGATTCCTGTATCTCAGGATGACAGCCCTACTCCCCTTTACACGTTGGGCGCAGATATACAATAACCTAAGTCATGTATATATTTATTTATCTTTTGTATGCTAGGTGTAGGTTACATTATATAGGAGTTAGTTATAATGACAGAGCTTAAGACCTAGTTATCCAGAGGATGTGGCAAGATAGTTAAATTTTTTATCAAGTTTGATTCAGGTACAAAAATATTGTTTTTAGTTTACCACGTAAATATGTCTAAAGGCTTTGTCACGTAAATAAACAAACTAAGATTAAACTAATTGTTGGAGCAGAATGATATTTAAGTACTGGAATAATGTGCATTTTTAATCATAATAATAATGAAACACACATTTTTTCCGAATATATTAGAAATTTTGGATCCAATCGCCCTTATCAAACCTGATGCCATGTGTCGTTTAAAGGATAATTATCTTTTACTGCAGATTTAAACAGTATATTTCTCTTAATATAAATAAACGTAATTACTGACACTAATTGGACCCAGCTACAATTTGATACACAGAAAATTGCACAAAGCAAAATAAATACGGGCCGCGATATGCACACAGAGAATCTTTTGCATCCACGCAAACATGTCTCCTCAAAGGAAATTGATATTTGTCTATCAAAGTACAACAGGTACAAGATGTTTCGTACGGAAACGCTTTCAGAACAAAGACGGCGCGGGTGTACTACGCGGAATGTTGTTTGCAACTCAAAGAGCACAGCGAAAGGGCAAATGCACCGATAGGATATTGGAATAAAGCAAATAAAGGCAAAGCTCTCTATATGCATGTAAATCGCCCCGGGGCCGCGATACCGAATACAGATTGAAACGAACGGTGGCTTAACATTTTTATTGGATACTAGCGGCTGGAGCGCGGTTTTGTTCGCAAATCCTAAGATTGACAATGTGGACTGAATGTTTCCACGTATATTAATTAAAACGTTTTACTCTTAGAAAGCCTGAAAACCCAGTGGCCTGAGGCCCAGTGGCTCTTTGACTACGTGGTGGCGCGTTAGCGAACAAGGAGTTTGCATTCACTAGGCTTTGCGGGAATCGGAAGCTGTCAAGATAGAGAAATATAGATAATTATTCAGCCAGCTCTATGTCAATCAGGGTAAGCAGGATATCATCATCATCATCATCATCACCATCGTTAAATGACGACAGTTGAATCAAGTGGTTTGAGCTCCGGACAAGACTACAAACCAGCTGTTTGTACAAACCCCTCCCCGAATAGCTTGCGCTAACTATGCGGCGGCCCAAGAGATGCGAAGCTGATCAACCGCGCGGGAATAAGCGTTTCTATAAAACCATCCTCAGTCATAGTAGTACGAGAGCCCACGACCAAAACCATGTCTCATAGCAATACGGCAAAAACCCTATAAAATCGTTAGATTGTATGATTCTGAACCCGACTAGGTGTGTAGTAACGGTCGAAAGTGTAGCAACTGCGTGGGAGGCCATTTCTGCTGTGTCAAAAAAAAAAGACAGTCGGTATTATAGCAATACGTCTGATAGTGAAAATGTACATAGATTTTATAATTGTATTACGAAAAAGTTTGTTTTCAGACATTTTGCGCGTAGCATATAGCCTGAGCGCATTTTTGAAAATGTCAACAAATTTAGCCGACCTGTATCATAGCAATACGGATAATTTTTTTTTTCAACTTTTCGTATTGCTGCCATGATTACCAATAACCTGTTTTCAGACACTTTAAGTGTAGCATATACTCCCAAAAACGAAAATAACGTTTCGGAGTCGCCTGGCCGACGCCTCTGTTAAATGTTTTTTTTTAATTTACAGCCTTCATAGATATTCAAGAATCTCCCTTGTCTATTATATGTACTTTGACAGATGACAGATGTCATTACTTATTTCTTTTGTAAAAGTTACTCAAGTGTGCTTTAAATAAAACCAAAACTATCAAATCAATCAGTATTTAATTTCAACAGCCTCAGCGCTTGTTACGCTCCTGCCCCTTCCCTTCCCTTCATCCCAGTTTCCTTTTGTGCGATTTATTTCAGTCCTTCAACTTCAATGTTAAGGTTTCGGGTAAATTCTTTGTTAATTATCATCTAATAAATTCAGGGTCGCAACGTATTCATTGGTTTGTAACAGAAAATTCAAGATGCCTCAATACGATTACGAAATGATATCTGAGTATCGAAAAGTTGTCTGATAGAGAAGGTGCTACACTTAATTTGTCTGATATAAATTTTTTGCACATGTGGACAACTTATTTTATCATGTCCAACAATTTTCAGACATATTGCTATGATACCGATCGGTAAAATTTGTTAACATTTTCAAAACGGTCTCAAAATTTAATGCGTTCACATTTCCGTCTGAAAATTGTGTTGTTCGCATCAAATAACCAAAATTTACTAATAAAAAAGATTTTCAGACGTATTGCTATGAGACATTTTTTTTGTCTCATTTTTAATTTTTTTAAGTGATTTTACAGGTTTGCTCTACACCACTAACGTCTGAAAAATATGTTTTCGGTATCTCAGAACTATCATTCAACTACAGTCTGCAAATCAGACATATTGCTATGATGCAGTTCGGTAAAATTCTTTGACAATTTTGAAAATTCGGTCAGATCAAACGCTACGCGGAAAATGTCTGATATTGGTATTTTCGAGTTCAGGATAATCGTATCTATCGATTTGATGCAGTTTTGGCCGTATTGCTATGAGACAAAAATTTTGGTCGTGGGCTCTCGTACTATAGTGTTTATGTGTCTCTAACTGTATTTCTGTCTGTCTTATTCGTCATTAGTGTATGACAATAGCACAAGCCTACGCTTAATCTAGGGTAATTGGTGTGTTTGTTGGGATTTATTTATATAAAAATAGTAGATTCATTTAGGAATAGATCCACTAGTAGACAATTTGCTCTGTCCGTTGTTTTTATTTTTTTACGAGAGGTCTCCATCATTGTACTTTAAGGAATATTATAATAAAATAGTTAGCTACATCTGTTAAGCTGCTCTTGGGTTTTGTCTTTAGCAATAGATTCAGTGATTGATTTTTATATATTAGAGTTCTAACCAAGTTTTTTAGTCGGAACCGATACCGATTAACAATGTGCAGATGACCATACCTTTTGTTTTGCATTCAGCATGTTCATTTAGTGATAATTTAAACTTTAACTTGTTTAAACCCAATCGTATACAGCCAAAAATGGATAGCCATTATTAAATTACTATTTACATGAACAGACACAACACCTATCTCTCTATAGAGAAGACTAGAGATTTGCTAACTCTCCCGGAATGATCCAATATGCAAATGCATTCATGTTCACTATACGTAGATACGGCTCGGTGCATCCACTATAAAATTTTAGTATAGCCATACTATGGCTGTAAGCGTCATATCAAATTTTATTTGGTTTGACTCTTGAAGTTTGCCATACCAGTTATGGTTGCGGAGAAGCGGAGAGATTGAATTGCTTTAGTTTTACCATAAGAGTAATTGGTTTCATCTAGCATCTTACTCCGACTGCACACCTATTATACATTTTTTAACAAAACAATACGACGACGATTTTTTATTTATTTTGGGATAGGTTTGCTCTTGACCCAAGACTAAGCCCAATAAGGCAAAGACGGAGTCTACGACGGAGCGAGCTCACCTAGAAGGTACCTGTTCACTCTAGCGTTGAAAATTCCTATGTTGTATTTGCAGGGAAACACTGACGCAGGTAGTGAGTTCCACTCTTTTGCAGTGCGCATCAGGAATGTAGATGAGAAGCGCTTGGTTCGTATCAGTGGAATATCGACACGGTACGGATAGTATCCCGCGGTACGTTTAGTGGTCTGATGGTAAAAGGGGACCGGCGGAATAAGCTTGTGTAGCTCATGACCACACTCGCCGAAGTAAAGCCTGTAAAAGTTCGACAACCAGGCGACTCTGCGGCGATATTTTTAACTCATAAATAAGTAAGTTTCATAGAACCAGCTTATACGAGTAATCATTGAATTAATTGTTTCTGTAATCATCATTATTTAAAAGTTTACGTTATTATATGCTTGTTTTTGGGTGTTACGTACACGTAACTAATTTTATTTAGTTACTAAATCTCTTCGTATACACAACTTACAAATAGGTAGACAGGCGGCATTAAAATATCATGTTGCAAAAGTGAACAACTAAAATCTGTAAAAAAGTAAAACATGACCCATAACTGGTTTTCATAAAATAAATATGAATAAATAATTGCCTTCCTGAAATCTGAGACTTGCAAGGGTTAGGGTTATAATTATTAGTACATTATTCAGTTCAGTGACTTTCATAACGTTAATTTGTACGCGCAAGTGCTTTTTCATGACATTGCTTCTACAGAGGGTATTTTTAAGTATCAGTCGGTGAGGCAAGGGCTTAAGTATAACCTGGTGTTCAAATAAATCTGGAAAGTTTTTAAGGACGAAGGAGATGATACAATAGGTAGTGCATACATAGATTAACTCATATGCTTTCTTTCATGGCTATTGTAGTAAAGAAATTTCAATGTTTTTCTTAGGACCGAGTTACCTAGATTGCAAAACAGCTGGGTCAAAATCACCAAGGTGGCAAATTACGTTTTGCATGAAATAAAAGTATTAAATAGTTATGAAATTTCAAATATCTGTGCTCTAAATGATTGTACTTGATTTTATCTATCCGTACATTAATATTTTTTCCTTAGAATGCATTATTTCGTTTATTATCATAAAATTTTTGTGGTAATAGCATTCCGAGATCGCGTCCCGAAATGCTATTGCCGGAAAACACGCATCTAAATCATGAATTATTTAATGTAATTTTATTAAATTATTATACAAAATACTTATTTTCTTAGAAAGGCACAGTTGAACTTAATAGTCACATTTTAAAAATATTTGTAGCATAAAAACTGACAAAGAGTTTGTCCGGAAAAGTTAACGTCATTTTCGAGAACACGTCAATAACCGACTTAAATATTTTATTTATGAAAGCATCATTCAGAAGCACCATCCTGACGTAAAGGACGCGTGTGTGTGTGTATGGCGTGTCCCCAAGTTTTTCGAAAAATTATTCAAAAATAAGTGCTATGTCGTTTTCTATGTTCAATTTTCATACCGTACATCAATAGTACGTCATTACGGGAACACGTGTTATTGTTTGTAATATTGTAAATATACTTTTTTATAGAATGATCGGTAAAATTATCGTAGTTTACTTGTCGTTCAAAAATAAAAATTGTGTTTTAAACGGCTACCGCCGGTGTCAAGCACGTGAAGATTTCAAAACGTCATTCCGAGAATGCTCATTTCGGGTACGTTCCAGAATGATCACAGTGGTCCCGAAATGATAATTCGATGTTCAATTTATATATAATCAATGAAAAAACATTTAAAAAAACTATTTAATGTTATTTCAGCAAGCAAAGAAGCAAAGCAAGACGAAAAGAGAAAATAAGACCCAATAAACAACCAAAAAATATAGGTTAGCACAGTTACGGTATAGAGGAAAAGTCATGAAAATTAATATTATTTTTATGCGTGCTCCTTCAAAATATGTTAAGAAAATAAAGTTCGCAATCATTTAAACCTATTTTTAAATAGATAGAACAAAAAAATTTTTCACGGAATTCTGAAGTCCAAATTCGCCACCTTGGTGATTTTGACCCAGCTGTTAAAGCAGAATCAGTTAGCATAAATTATAGTATGAAATTTGATGTTGATACTTATACTACGTTTTTATTTTTTTATGAACTCTACCCTTGATTCATTCGGTTCTCTAAGCCAACTTGTGTTATAATAGGCTACATATCTGTAAGTCAAGCGAAATCACGTTAAAATTTCAACTCGCCATATGCATGGCCTCGTCTATAATTAATTTAACTTACAAACAATAGAGGCGGAACTAGTTTTGAACTTCTCTCGATGGTGTATTGTGGGGAAACTTGACGTATTACAATAGATACATAGTCGTAACAACACATTGTTTACGATACAATACGATTTACTAAGTAAATAAAGATTAGAAGTATGTTAACTAAACTGAATAAGATTAAATTGCAATTATTTCGCGTTATGTTTATTAATATTTTATAAGCAATTTGGTTCCAACAACATAATTTTAGCTACATTGGAAAATTTATTAATTTGAAAGTTATAACAACTTCCATAATACTGCCATATTCCGGAGACATAAATAATACAAAAAAATATGAAGTTCCAATGATAAAGTAAATGGTAGATGCATGGATTCAGGTCTTTCTTTAAAATTATATACAAATATTAGTTTTAAGACACAATATATTTGCATGCTGTAGTTGTACGGCTAAATAGGTTTAAGTGACTTTAAATTAAATACCCAAGTTTGTTAAACCCGTACGTACGTAAGTTTATCGCAAATAAAAATGATTGATTGATTTAGAAATACCTCCACCTGAACTGATTGGTTACATGTGCTTAGAAATATGTAGGTAATGTTCCTAAACGATTCTTACGAATTGTAAATGTATTCCGATCAATGGGTGTAAGTCAATCAACCACTAATTAAAACTTCTCAGAGTAGAGTCGTGATATGATGACGTAAATAATTGAAAATGTAATTGAATTTCTATCATATCACAAATCTATCGCGATCACATACAACTTCGTCTCAGTAATACATTGCCACTAGGATTTCAATGTACGACCGTGCGATCACTTAATCAAAACAAATTGAGATATATGACCATTTCGCTGCAAACTGACTAACTTAGGGGCTTTGGTATCTACAGTCAGAAGAGATACAGTAGATTTGCTATAATAGTAATGATGTTTAAACAATATCAAATTAATAACGTTGACTTGTTCCAATTTACTTGTAAATCGAGAAAATAAGAGTTAAGGGAATCGGATATTTTATTTTTTACCTTTCAGGTCTAAAAAGACACCAATCATAACCGATGAATGTTTTTTTTTTAATTAATCTTTGACAATCACACCAATTCTCTGGTCCCAAATTAAGCTACGAGGCTTGTGTTTTGGGTACTAGTCAACGGATGAACACACTTAAATATTTTTTATTGTTGTAAAAAATACATATTATACATAGAAAACACCCAGACCAGTACAAACAGACATGTTCATGCACACTTATGCTTGTACATTACGGGAATCAAACCTGCGAACCTTGGTTTACGAACTCCGACCTGTAGACCACTGCACCAAGCGGTCGTCGAAACATAAAGTTACAAAACACTAAGAGGTTAGTAAAGAAAATGAACGTTTTTCCTGATACAATCAACAACACCTGACGGTATTGTTTGATTTTCAGACAGTTAAATTAAAAATATTTGCTAAAGAGCTCAATATGTGATTAGTAAGCCCTGAATTAAAATAGAGAAAACAGTTAAATAACATAACTTACTGCTAAGTTGTTTCGTTAAGGAGCAGCTACATAAAACACCTTCGCTATTCAAAATACACCGACAAAATTACACTTAATTTACTCAGGCACTTGCAAACCAATAAATAGTGTAAGCCCTGTAATTAAGGAATCCCCATAAATTCACCAACTAATTCCGAACATAAGCACTTTGTTATTTGCAAGGATATTCTAAGAAGAAGCAACGCATACCGACAGGATTCCTTTTCGAAGTGTAATTTGAATTCAAAACAATGAACTGCAATTCAGTCTTGGAATTGTGAGATAAATTAATGCACAACAGGACTATATTGGGTTATGTAGAATTCTCAAAGAAAGTTATCTATATTAAAACGGTGGTTTGAGGATGTCAATGAAATTAATTATTTGAGTATTAAGACGATCGGTCAATTTTGAGAAAACAAACCACCATTTATGATTTTTACAGAAACGACTGCATGTTATGATATCACACTTTAAATATCAGGATTAAAGTGTAGGTTTGTCAACATTTACAAAGAAATTATTCATTACATTGAAAATGACAGACAGGAACTTGCAATTCCTTACTACAAAATAGAACAAACCCAAGAAGTGCCAAAACTCCCAAAATTCCACTATGCCCAAGATCCACGGTAAGCAATATCCCACCGAATTCCCAAATTCCCTTCAATCCAGATTTGAGTATTATAGGAGGTAAGTACTCACATTAGTTGCGAACCCGAGCTGTCCTTAAAATATTTCGGATGATCCAATTCCCAGTTGTACCGATGTAAAATACGTGCCACATGGGAAATTATTTGCGGATGTGATCCTAAGCCGCTATAATGCGACTATGCGGTGGTATTACACTTTCCGGGAAAACTCCTGTTTTAAGAACGTACGAGGTTTTATCGTTTAAATAATGGAAGTCAATGCCATGATTTGGGACACTGTAGGTGTAGTATCTACTATCAAATGTAGTAATTATTATAGTCCTCCTGGTCGATTTTGACCACGGCGGCTAATCTTAACAGAGATCAGCCAACTACGCACGAGATATTTTTTAGTGCACAGTGAGTGTACCTGCACTCACTATTCCATCACTCTCAAAGTTCGGTGAGACGGCAATCCGACATGACCGGAGAGAGATCAGGCGCAGGACCAACGGCTTAACGTGCTTTCCGAGGCACTGGGGTGTAACACTGCCATCTTCCCGACTACTAACTATTTTTGAGAATTTCATGACAGAAAATGTCAGAAACAAATTTTGCTCGACCTGGGATTCGAACCCAGGACAGGACCTCACGGATGTAATACGGAAACTTTGCCACTACACCAACGAGGCAGTTAATTTACATACAAACCGCAAACGATCGCTTATGGATAGATATAACGTAACTAAAACACAATAAGCAGGAAATTATTAACTATTTTCCCAAACAGTTGTAACATTGTAAATTAAATATTTGCGATAACGTTACACTGAATATCGTCCCAAACAAATAGCACCAATAACGGCTGACTCCTGTGATCCGTGAAAGTGCCAATTGGTTTTATATTTCACTGTTTTTGTGTTGTGATATTAAATACTCGGAATGCGTGCTTGTGTCGTTTATTTTTATTGTCTCTTTAAAGTCCTGTGTGTTTAGGTTTGTGTAATACATTTACTCTCCACGATTTTGGGTTTTCGATTGTAATAAACTTTTTGTAACCTTTTTGTAACCTAAAAATGATAAAGTTTATAACAATCGAAATCATTTGAAAATGAACGTCACAAATTAATAATTTTTTCTTAGTATCGTACACCATCTTGCACTTATAATTAATTTCGGCAAACTTTGCAAAACAGTTCTGCGTCGTGTAAACTGAATTTTAGGTCACCTTTAAAGGATTCCAAACAAAACACCGCAACACGTTTCTGGTTCGCTAATGTACATTTTTTTATTTATTAATCTTTTGATCTTATTTGCTCACTTAACATAAGCCTTCAAATTGTAAAATAATCCCAAATGTAAATCACAATAACATACAAATCAGTATGTGTTTTGGACTAAATTCCCCATTTTCTAAATAAACAAGGACTGGATTTATTAGAGTTGTTATTACGTTTGAATACCTGCTATAAATCCGTTGAACAAGCTTACCAACACAGAGCGCTCGTGTAAAACCTCTGCCCGCAAACGCACTCATTAATAAACATTTACTTTTAACAAACATACCCAGTATTGAGTGGGGCCATGAAATCTACAAAAAGTCTGCTGTTGTGATATAACTATCACTTATAAATGAGAAAGTTTATTTGCGGATGTCTGGAAGTTTGTTCGTCAATCACGCTGAAGTTACTGAACGGATTTGATGAAATTTGGTGTATAGACAAAAGGGCTTATGAGCTGACTTGAAAGAAAGAAAGAAAGAAAAAATATTTATTTGGCACATATTGTATTACAATATGATGTAACATAAAACTATAACTTAACACACACAAAAAAAAAGAATGTGACCAAATTGATCTACGGCATTATTGCCACGGCAAGCCATGGCGCTGGTTTTCTTTGGGAACCACTGAGGTTTGGAGATGTCACCATTGGGGTAAAAGTATACTTTTTATCCCAATTGAATGGTATTTAAAAAAAAAACTACAATGGCTGAAGGGTGTTGTTGTGTCCGTAAAACTGACCAACTTTTCCAAAGAAACCAAGGTCAAAATCTCAAAAAATTTAGGCTCTTCTATAGTAAATCGATCAGCTGATTGTCAATTTTGTATGGGAGGTCCAAAAATTTTTTTGAGATTGCTCAAACTTTCTTTCTTAGGCTAAGTTGTTCAGTTTTAAGCGCACGCCGACACCCTTCAGCCATTATAGATATTATTTTAAATACCCTGTATTGTTTTTTTTATAATAATAAGCTAAAGTTAATGTCAGTTAATAACAGTAAAACATCCCTCTCGCTTCGTGGCCACAGTCACAGAAGTAATAAATGATCGTCGTCTATGTCCAAACATTATGCGACGTCACGGCCGGGTCAAGCCGGGTAATGAATGCGAGCGGAGTCACGCGCCGGAGTCTTTTTGCAAAAATTGACTTTGCACCCGATTGCGCTGCTCTTTGAGTGGAGCGAAATAATTAGGATTCAATTGGTGGAGCATGCTTTCAGACAATCATTGCTTTTAGCCGGTTTTTGACGACAAACGATGAAAAAAACTAGGAATAAAATTAAACTTCGTGGTAGAGTTTGCGTTGTGGTGAGGCTCGTGCGCAGCAGTAGGACGTGTATAGGCTGATGAGATAAGGGAGAGAAAAAACCAAATCACCAATCAACACCACATTAATAATAAACCGATGTAACAAAAGCCCATAAACGTACCAATTGATCGTAAGGTCTACATCCAAATAGATCTGGCAATTGGCAAATCATGTAGATATTTTAAAAAAACATTGCACTTTTTTATTTTAAATGTGTCGTGAATACAACCTATCACTACGCTCTCGACTTACCTGCTTAATTATTCCCTAAGTGTTGTACCGTGAACCCATAAAAAGCCGAAAGTCGCCCAACTAATACCGTGTGAATCGCTAGGCGTCATCAGAACGGATAATCCGACGTACGGCTTCGGATCAAGTTCCCATCGATCTTGGTGTTTCGTTTAATTGATGAGGATTATGCGTCTAGGGGTTAACGGTGGGGCTTTAAAAGTTTTGATTAAAAACAGTGTCAGTAAGCCAAGTTGACGTATGCGCGGTGTTTAGAGAGTTTGCGTTATTAATAATTGTGCTAATTTCGCGCAAAACCGTTTTTTGAGTTGTTAGTTTTAAGAGAACCTGTGCGCCCAGTTTTTCCTCCACTTTTTGGATACGTTACGTTAAATATTTCAAAATTTAATGGTTGCTCCAAAACAGTTTTTTTTTATCTAGGTAGTTTTAAATACTACAGTTTAACGGTACCGAGCTCACACCACTAGTGCCCACTGTTACTTCTAGTGCTCTACGCTAGTTAGTCCTGACATACCTTCATAATAAATTATATTTGCTTGAAATTGTGACTTGTAATTAATTTTAAATTGTAACCTTTTTTTTCTTACAATAGATAGTGTTTTAAATTAGTCTTTCTTTTGAATAAAATTCATGTTTATGCACAGTTAAAAATCGTTCATTCAGCACATGATTCGTTTATTAAGACCACCAATTGCATCTAATTGTTTCAATAAAATTTAAAAAATATATATTTAATCCTCTATCGATATTTTCACGTCACTACATCCAAGTACATTACATCAGTATTTCCCTTACAAAAAAAACACATTTCCATGATGACAGAGCGTACTGGTCAGCATTCGGAGCCAATCTAATAAGTCTAGTGATAAAACAAAATGTTTATCTCTCTGTTTTCTTATTTGGACTCGTTGCGGGGTACCTTTATTACATATGGCAACATTCCCTTCCCCATTGACTTGTATTTTATGTGGGCCTTTGGGAGACTTGCGTTTTTTGGTACAATAGAATTATACAGATGGAACTAAATTAATTTAACTTGAGAAGTGAAGTCAATACCGTTGATTGAAAAAGTTTTGTAGTTTTTCACTTTTTTTTGCAAGTTCTGCCGAATAGGACGACTGTTTTTCGAAGCAGACGCTCTTGACCCAAGGCTTGAAAACTTTCTTATTGTTTTGTGATAACGCTGTAAGTGTCCCCTTGGATATGGAACTCCATCAATAAACTAAAAATTAATGAGCACTAATTAATAAACTAAAAACTAATACACAACAGGCTGAAGTTCCCACGAAAAAAAAATTAAACATTCGCATTGCATTATTTAAGCTAATATAATGTAAACACCTAATCAGAATCGTGTTAATTCCTGTTGATTTTCAATTGTTTAAAGTTGCTATGGTTCAAATTGTGCCTACGGTTAGGTACTTTTACTTTTGTGTTTGTATTCAATCGATCTAGTGATGAAGTTGACGTGAAACTTAGAAACTTTATATCAAAGTTTTGAGGAAGGTCATAACCTATCCCTTCAATGTTAAAACCAGGTTACAAGGTCATCTTTGTCTGCCAAACTTATTGAAGTTTTAGCACAAGTTTTCGGTTCAAACTTTGTATCAAACTTGGTAATAACAGAGGTAACAGTAATTTCTTGCGATCAATTTTTAAAAGTACCTAGGTGTTATCAAAGTGTCGTGAAAGTCGAATTCGGGAGTCACCTTTGTTAAACTCAACATAGTTAGCTCAAATACAGAATTGGTCCCTATTGTCAGTGAACGTTTTTTTTTTTTTGATGTTTAACGAGTTCAACCTTTACACCAAAGTACAAATTATTTTAACCGTTTCAAGTTTAGAAAGAAAGAAAAGAAAGAAAAAGAATTTATTTGGCACATATTACATAACAATATGATGACACATAAAACTAAAACTTAGCAAAAGCAAAAAATAAATGAATATTATAATATGACCAAATTGTACCCTCAGCATTATTGCCACAGCAAGCCATGGCGCTGGTTTTCTGTGTTACAGTTAGTACATTTATCTTCCACGTTAAACAAAACACACAATTCGTTCTCATTCACTCGACTTTATTAAATTACTTTTGCCCTCAATACACCTACGTTTATTTTGTCCAATAACCTCAATCCAATTTCTCGCACATCAAAAATTGCGTCCAGAAAAAAAAGTCACACAGCGGACTCACGACCGGAGAAAATTAAATGGGCAGTGGTAATAATAAAAATGTGTTTGGACACAATGGGTGTGTTCCTTCAATTTGGCTCGACCCTCGCAGAATGACCACTGTCCACTCGCGCGTTATTAAGGGTTGGTATACACTACGTACTACTTATTACACAAATGATAGGAGGTGAGGTTATTTTTTTATTATATCGACTTTAATGAAATAGGTTAATCAAATTGGCTAAATAGTCTTGCTAAATTTATTCCGATTCCTAAGATAATATGTAAAAAATATATATTTTTTTGTTATAAAAATGAATTGAGTCCAATTTCCACAATATTTTTAGGGTTCCGTACCTCAAAAGAAAAAAACGGAACCCTTATTAGATCACTTTGTTGTCCGTCCGTCCGTCCGTCTGTCAAGACCGTTTTTCTCACGAACTCATGGAGGTATCAAACTGAAATTTATATGTGATACTTAAGTCTACTGTCTCTGAAAGCTGTAAAAAAATCAACCTTCTAAGCCCACGCAATCAAAAGATAGAGCCATTTAGGCGCAAATTTCCGCAAATTTTCGAAACTCGCACGGGAATCAAAACCTACAGGGAACTTCCCGTAAATTTAGAATCTTGAAATTTAGTACGAAGTCACGTCTTATAGTACAGATATAGGAAAAAATATCAAAACCGTAAATTTTCAGTATCATCATATAAAAAAAAATGTTGAAAAATATTTTTGACAATTTCGAAAATTGCAAAGTTACTACTCCTTATTTCATGAACGCGTTGAGATATTAAATTAAAATTTATATTAAATACTTAAGTCTATAATACCTGTGATGGGTGAACTTTTACTTATATACCTACAGGTTTGTACGGAACCCTCGGTGCGCGAGTCCAACTCGCACTTGACCATTTTATATAACTCACAGTGCCTTTTTTTGTAAGTGGTATACATATAACTGCACGATTTCTTTTGCCTCTAACACACAGTAGACAAAACAAAATTAAAGATCTCGTAAAAATAATCTCGCATAGTAATAATTATAATAAAAGTATTTCTATCTTGACATGAGTGGAATAAATATTTCCAAAAGATCCACCCTACCGTGTGCACAGGGGTGTAACAAAACCATCATGGGGGTCTGTAATGACAAGGATGATTAAGCAAAATTTTTGCACGGGTCTTTTGTAATTGAGGCGATATGCCATCATGGATCGCGAATGGAATCTGTTTAATTTACCTTTCCAAATTAACTGTCCCTGCTATGGGGGTGAATCTGCCTGTATTAATTTTATTGTGAGGATCATTGCAATGGAACCATATTGCTGTCATAAATGAAAATATATATATATTTTTTGATTCTAGCGACGCGGCAATTATTTTAAACTTTCGCTTTGCATTGTAACACTATTTTATTTTATTTATTCATGGCTCACAAAACAAGTGACAGTCAGTGAACAACAAAAAGTAAAGAAGTATACAGAGCTAGACTGAAACTCTAAACGTGTAAGCACAATTTGTTCTAGGTTAAATAAAATGTTAGAGGGTTAAAACTTAAAAAAAACAGATATAGTCTATCAACTGTTATTAGTTTTGTTAGTAATATAGTAAAAAAGAACGAATAACAAGAATAGGTGTGAGTAACTTACTTTATTATACACAAGTAAATACAAATGGTGATTTAACCGACACGGCAAGAGAGAATCATATTAATTTATTTTTTGAATTTGTACAAACTGCATGAAAAAATATCCAAAGATGCAGGTTTAGAGAGGGTTACATATACAATCGGCACATTCTAGAAATAGAGTTGAAAAATGATTTTGCTGGTATTCGGGTCTAAACACTGCTCGACGTTTCGGCTGGATTGCACAAAGCCGTTTTTTAGGTTCATCATACAACTAGCGAACGCGGCAGACGTTGTCCTGCCCGCTGTGTTATAATACATATAGACTTTCGCTTTATACTTTATACTTATGTTGCGATTAGACACCGGCTTGTCATATTATTGACAACCAAAATCTAGGGCTCCATAGTCGGTAGGAATAAACTATTCCACATACTCTCTTCAGCAAAAGGGAATTAATTAAATGAAATTGTTTCAAAAAACTACGATACGCCCTCGCTTTCAAACTGAAAGCAAAAATGCCCTGGAAAAAAAGTCGATCAGAGCTTGCACGAACTACTGTTCGGGTATGTCCATTCAAACGTAAGCGGTGATAGGAACCTTCAAGTTAAAGGTGGTAGCGGTCGATATAGCACATAAGATAGAGCTTTACAGCCAACGCACATATGACTGCCTCGTTGGTGTACTGGCAAAGTTTCTGCCTTACATCCGAGAGGTACTGGGTTCGAATCCCAGGTCGAGCCACAATTGTTTCTGAGATTTTCTGTCATGAATTTCTCAAAAACAGCTCGGAGTCGGGAAGCGATGTTACACCCCCGCGCCTTGGAAAGCACGTTAAGCCGTTGGTCCTGCGCCTGATCGCTCTTCGGTCATGTCGGATTGCTGTCTCACCGAACTTTGAAAGTGATGGAACAGTGAGTGCACCTGTGTATCATTGCGCTCATACTTGTGCACTATAATATCTTTTGCGAAGTTGACTGATCTCTGTTGAGATTGGCCGCCATGGTCGAAATCGGCCAGGAGGACTATTATTACTACATATTACATATGTAGCATACCATCGCCGCGCGTCGAGACCGTCAGCGAGTGACAACTACTTTAGCAGCGGTGATTGGTTGACATGCGATGAACAGCGACTAGCGGCGTCAGTCAGCAGCATGTGTAAGCTGGTTCTTACTGGCCACTTCCCTTTTTGAATGGAATACCAATCAAAACTACAGTTTTGGTTAAATAAGTATGAACACTTCAAAGGTCACGTCCACAGTTGGCTACCTACATCCGATATATCTCAACCCTATGTTTGTCGCTACTATCCTTTTATAGTCGGCTCCTCACAAATTGTCACCTCACAAGTACTCAACTACCTAGTTGCAATTTTGCTGTACTCTCAAATGCTGCGCCATTTCTTTACGTTTTATTGGAATCAGCGCTGAAAGAATCATCTCAATAGAGCTCCAGACCCGCTGTTTCTGCATAAACAAACAAGATTAAGTCAATGAATTAAGTTAACTTTGATCTCGCTTTACTTAAACCAAACTTACTTTGCCGTCGACACGCTAATCCATTTGGGGCGCCATCTAAAATTCATGCCTATTTTTTATTTTTGTATGCCGCTGAATAAAAAAATGTTGTTGCTCTTTATTTTTGCGTGACAGAATATTGTAATGGAATTTTTACAATTAAATTATAGACGCTCTGAGTTCCTGATGATGACAGAGTTGCTGCCGCAGTAATTTTATTACGTAATTTTGTATAAATATTTGGTTTTTGTGTGCGATAAAATGCGCGAGGACTTAAGATAATCAAAAACTAAAGTTGTTTTTCATTGCACTAGTTATAAAAAATATATATACGACTTCTTGTTTAACTGTAAAAGCATTACGTGTAATATTTCATGTAAAGTAGGTATTACAGGGTTGCGACTACAATACGACAATTGACTATCTGTATGTTACGCTTTCACGTCTTAACTACTAAACAGATTTGGATGAAATTACGTACACATACATGTCGTCAACATTCTGTATGTGTATTAAATTTCATTCAAATCTGTTCAGTTGTTTAGGCGTGAGAGCGTAACAGACAGACATTTAACTGTCGTATTGTGGTCGCCACCCTGTATATTCGTTGGTGAGTCGCTGTGAATGACGGTTAGTCATTGATTTTTATAAAGCGGTTGTATGTGTTTTTTTCTAACAAAAAACAAAATTGAAATAATGATCCGAGTGAACGAACAGTAACTATCATTTTTATCGTTTCAAACACCTTTCATTAGACACACAGCTATCTACAGAGCAATTATTCGTTAATTACAGTTTAGCTTATCGATCATTTTTGTAGAAATTTTGGAGTTTAAGGGGCTTTCCGTGAGGGTTAAGTTGAAAGATCCCGCGAGTGCCGGAAGTAATGGGCGTGGCTTGCCGGGAGGTGAAATGCCTCTTATTGTTAAGGTGTGGACTTGGTGCCCTGGGGTCGTATTACAATCTTATTTCACGCTTAATAGCCGCGTTCTTATTTCAAAAAAATTGGAAAAAAATATACTAGGTATTAACAGCGCTATCGTAGAGCTTCTGTTGAGCCTCAACAAACAGTTACACAGGATCGTCATAGGGCCTGATTATTATATTCGAAAACCTATTGAAAATTATCTTGATTCGCTTTGTAGTGGGGAAACGAAAGAAACACAGTTAAGTGTAACTTATAACAAATCATAAGTTATGATTATGAATCAAATGCAAAACTAGTGCCAGCAGTTTAGCAGAATCTTGTATACGGTAAAGTACCCCGCCCGAGGTACTAACACACATTTTACTCATCAGACTAATTGACGCTCGTCGTTCTAGAGCCAAAAAGCGGTGGTGTGACGTTTCGGTTGTCTTTACAAATAAATGGAAATCACTGGCGAAAAATATGCTACTTTTTCATATTTAAACAATACCAACAATAATTAAGACGTAAAACTACAGTACTATATTTCTAATGATTCTATAAGATTCCGCTTTCGCTTATCACTAAATACGCTCCTCTTCAGTTGTGAGGTCACGCAACAGTCCATTTTTTCAGGCTCAACGATTATATAATAATAAATTATGCCTGCCATAATAATTTACATATTCTGAATCGACCTATGTTGAGTAGTAAATAAATTGTGTTTCGTTACCTTCTCACTTCGTTCTAATTAAGCGGTAAGAAATTTATGGTGAGGTATTAGTCACACTTTTAATGAAACGGGTTTTGAATAGGTTTGTAACTATATACCTACATAAGTACATGATTGAGAGATATACATTAATGTTATGTGTCATTTAATTATGGAAACAAAAGAATTGTTTTAATCTTAATGCCGGAGGGTTCGCAATTTGTTTTCTTAATAACACATTAATGCTTTTAGTGAGTATTTCATATTATCATCATATGAAATGAATAAATATAATGTGAATTAAAAAAAACAGGCATGTTTATTGAACCTGTTACAAGAAAAATTAAGATCGACCACTAAAAGTCGAGCACACGAGCTTAACAAACTTTTTTATGGAACTATGCCGTATCGTGCAATCTTATGGTCATGTATGGAAACTAACACATAAATAACTTCATATAAGTACGAGTATTTTTAGTTTACGAAGGTCATAAAGGAAATAAGGTACTTACATTCCGAATATCGTTTTATAAGTGGTTTTATTTTAACTAACCTGAGCTGTTGAAAATGTTGTATGAAATGTAATTTGCGGGTAGATAAATTACAATTTGGAATAAAATGAATACTTTAGCTAGAAGCTTGATAAGCTCATATTCCTGCAATTTTTATTATTTATCATCATATCAGCCTGTTGCAGTCCACTGCTGGGCATAGGCCTCCCCCAAGGAGCGCAACAGCGCACGATCTGCCGTCCTTTGCATCCAGTCACTACCAGCTGCCTTCTTCAAGTACTCTGTCCATCTAGCCGGGGGGGCTCATTCTTACATAGTGGTCAAATTAGATTGAAAATATTATGTACCGTTGATTCATTTTACCACCCATTGTACGAAAAATAGACATGTAAAGCAATTTTCATTATTTTATCTTCAACCTTTTGGCGCTGGTGCAATAAAATATCTACCGTGTCATATTTGCCGTGGCTCGAATCAATAAAAATCAAACCTACAATTGAAATGGGCTAGGTGACTCCACCAATCTTTAACATACTTTTTATTATCTGTCAAAACGGTCTGCCTTCATAGATTTTGTATGCGAATACATGAAATGTCATGTATCAGAAATCGGAGTCAATATTCGGACCGAATATTTATTGAGTTTCGTGTGTTTAAAAATTGGTTACTACAGCTTTTTAGAAATATATTGGATGTATTAACTTAATGGGGGCTACGTTTTTTTAAACGCCATGGTCTTAAAAATATTTAAGATAGGTGTCATCATGCCAATTGTCGATAGTTCGCTACAGGTGAACAACACTAGTCCAAATAAAAAGTCAACCGTCAAACGCTCGCGTGACCGCGTTCCAAATTCACGACCACTTACCCAACTATCGGTTGCGATGTGTGCTTGATGAGTTTATTCTGCTATTTGAAAGCATTGCTTACCTTTAGACCTGGTCGGGTTAGAATTGATATAAAGCCGGAAGGAATGATCTAGCTAGTTGTTTATACCTGTGTCTGGAACAGACTAACTTTTTGTTAGATTGCACATTTAAAAATAGATGAACAAAAGCAGATTGCGTAATCATTAACACAGGTTTGCTAAAAATATTTTATAGCTATTATGGATATTAAGGATAACCAATCAAAAAGATTTTAAGGAGTTTGTTAAGAAAAATTTTAGAGTCACAAAATAAATAAATATAAAATGGCTACCTATAGCCGAGAAGAGAGAAGTCAGGCTAGTTATTATTTCAATAAATCAAATCAAATCAAACATTTATTTGCTAGAATACTCAAAAATATGCAAGTTACAAACTGCAGGTCTTAAAAATAGGTTGATGCTGTATTCAGCCTGCATGCAGGCGTGCAAATATTAATAACAATTCAATTAAAAAATAGGTCCGTTTAAATTGAATAATCAAATAATGTCAAAATTACAATAATAATGTCATAAAATTAAATTGTCAATGTCATTTTAAAGTCAGGTAAAAGCAATATTGTAAAAAAAAATAATAACAATTCATAACACATTATTTGACAATTTTAAAATAATCTTTAATACTATAAAAATTATCTTGTAACAACCAAGCACACAAATAAACAAAATCTATTCCATTTTAAGTAAATCCTAGTCAAGACCACTTTTTATCGGCGTTTTCATAAAAATGTTAAATAATAGGAAACAAATATTATGTAGGGTAAAAGCCAAATAGTTGGGTAACTATTTTAACAACATTTATGAGGACAACACTTTTTGACAAAGCTTCACTTCTAAAACATATGAATGTCCTGATAATTATTGAGTATGTATCGCAAACCATAGGTCTTTTATCTTATATAATAGCTTATTTCTGTAAATATAATTAACAAAGGTTTTGAATAAATACTGTTTTAGTAAACCTCTCAAAAAAAAGATAATTGCCTACCATGGCGGATAGTCGCCTAGCGTGTAAATTGTTGAAACGGATACTTGCCTCTCGCGAAAATAGCATGATTTTTATTTTAGATAAAAATACATTTAATTATCAATTAAAGTAATCTTAATTGTTTATTTAACAGTCCTTATAATTAACTGAGATCTTTTAATTATAGAATAATTGTTATATTATCAAAATTATGTAACAGTTTTTAGTTTAAATTAGTTAAGCTGTAAGATATCATGGATAATTATAAAATATTAGTATTTATCACATGAATACAACAATTTGAGTAGCGTCTTATCAAGGTTCAAGATGATATTCCGTTTAATTTCGAGAAATTTCATTGATACCTTTTTCCCTTTTTTTATATCATTTTTTTATCTTAAGGAAACATACAGCTTCATAATAGCACAAAGTAATATAATTTTCTCTCAATTCTTCCATAGCGAGTGCCAGACTATCCTCTGTCAAGTTGATGTTGCGTGGCCCTACGCCTAGTTTTCGTTTGTGTTTGCGAGGTATTTTGCTTATCTAGAAAAAAAATGAAAAAAAAAAACACCTTAATAGTTATTTATTTTATTTACAACAAGTCACCGTCACACTGAATTCGAAAAAAACAACAAAAATATAGAATTCGTCTTTGCCGAGTGACAAAATTTTTAGGCTCTCTAGGGGCAACTTTCTGCGAAAGAAAGTAGGACAACTATCCTTTTAGATGCGGATTCAATGTAATTTAAACTCTAATGTATGCATAGAAACAAATAGTTAACCGAAACCCGATCAGAAGTAAAGAGATTCAATAAATATTACCTACTTACCAAAATAATTATAACGTCCGTCAAAGCTTAGCCGTTGAAGATCTTTGCTCATACGGACAAAACTCGTGCACCTTATCCGACGACTTATGCATCAATAAGGCCTGCGGAGGATCGGCACTTATTGAAAGAAAGCGTTAAAACAATTTATACTCCTAACATAGTAAATTCAAAACCGGGGCAACTATCCGGCTTTTACCCTATTAGAAAATAACATTATAATTCCAAGATAGTTAAACCACTCTTTGGCAAAAGAAGATAAAACACACATCAAATCCTATTAATTAATTTACCCCCAAGTTAAATTTAAACAGCTACCAAGTTTCGGAACAAATTACAGTTGGAATATAACATTAACCGTCGGAATGCAGCAATCGAAAACCCGATCAAAGGAGTGGCCTTTGAATAGTTGGACTGGCTGAAACCAGTTTTGCCAGAGGAATCCGGTTCAAACCGGGTGCAAGTGGAAATATTGAGAGAAGATTGAAATTGAAAATTTATTCACTTCTGCCCAGTACAGTTGAGAATTTGATTTTCGAATCAGTTTCTCAGATAGATCGTGTATATTCTTTATTTATTTTCTCTATATTCTGTGTTCCGTCTGTACTCAGTGTGAAAAAAGAAAATAATTTACATAGATACTTAAATAGGCTTAATGATGTTTATATCGTTGACGGTTAGGTATACTTAGTTGAACATCACTTAAGGAAAATCACTTTTAACGCATACGTAGATATACGGATGAAAAAAGGTCTTAAGAATACCTTGACATTTATAGGATATCGATCAACCATGTCACACGCATGGCAGGGAAATTTTAAGAAACGGTTTTAATTTTTTAATTTTCTTTTGAAGGTTGACTTAAAAAATTGAAAATTCATAATGTGACTATTATTTTTTCTCAATCGTTTGGTATTACTTATATTTAGTGTCTTTTCCTCATAATAAATGTGAGTAGGACATTTCACATTCCGGCTATCATTTCCGCTCTATGTTCATACCTTAAAGTCACGGATAATTGTTGGAAGTTTATAAAGGAATGTAATGCAGTTGTTTAATGGTTTTTCATTTTTATACAGTTTCTGTTTGATGTAGATGTATGTTTTGCTTTCAATTGTGTAACTGTTAACCAAAAGTGGTAATCAAAAGTAATTAAAATGTAAGAGCAACGCTTAGTACATAAGTTAAGTTTTCATTTCTATTTCCATAGACATGTGAAAATGCTTTGCACGTTCATGATACCCAGCAGTCTAAGGTTTGATTTCTGTCCCAGACAGTTGATTTATTGTACTAGGTACAAACAATATTTCCCTACGTTTTTATCATGGATAATTTGACTGTCATCACATCTAATATATAAAATTCTCGTGTCACAGTTTTCGTTGCCATACTCCTCCGAAACGGCTTGACCGATTCTCATGAAATTTTGTGAGCATATTGAGTAGGTCTGAGAATAGGCCAACATCTATTTTTCATACCTCTAAGTGATAAAAAAAAAATGGCAAAACAACGGTTGCCGGGTCAGCTAGTATACAGGGTGTCCAGGAATTAATGGATAACCCTTTAACTGCGGGTAGCTTGACCGATGCCCTACTGGTAAAAAAATTATGACCTTAGTAAAAGTGTCACGGTTTTCAAAATATCGCCCAGAGACAATTGTATGAAAGTGAGAAAATTTTTCACAATCTTTTTTTTGTTTTTTTTTTCTTATTCACAGGCACTGAAATAATGTACTCATTTTATGCGCCAGCTATTTAGATGTATTTAAAAAAAACAGAACTCAAAAATGTTGCAATGGGAGATTTTTTTTCATACAATTGTCTCTGGGCGATATTTTGAAAACCGTGACACTTTTACTAAGGTCATAATTTTTTTACCAGTAGGGCATCGGTCAAGCTACCCGCAGTTAAAGGGTTATCCATTAATTCCTGGACACCCTGTATGTATAAAACAAACATTTAATAACAGTTTCGTTTTGTCCTGCAAAGTTAAAATTGCGTACACAAGGGTTTACTTTTATCTACCTCATTTTCTTCTAGTCACACTAAAAAAGGGGCATAATTATAGGTTTTTCGTTCTGCTGTAACGCTGATTATAAATGCACATATTATGTACTCGTAATAATTCGCGCTTAACAGCACTCTGTTTTCTATTTAAAGTAGAACAAGAACTAGGAAAACAAGCTCACTATTATGTGTCTGAGACATCTAGGATAGTAACTTGGCATCTCTTTCTACAAGAGGAATTCCCCCAACCTTTCCGTAAAGCAAGAAAATTTTGTAACAAAGCCTTCGTTTAGTCCGCCTACCCTCCGAAAGATGGCTCTATTCACCACGTTTCAACTAACACAGTTTAGCGCATTCTGTCGGACAATGTGAAAACTAATTATATTCATTTTCAAAAGGTTCTCTTAGTAGGGAGTAACACAATATCAACTCGCGAGATAGGGGTAAGCACTACAAAAAGAAATACATGTTTTGAAGTTTGTTTTTTGCCTCTAACCTAAGCAGCCAATGTCTCAATATGCTTGAGTCTCAAGTCTAAAAATGAAATGCAATGATCTGAACAATACTCATGGCATTTTTATAAGGTACATACAAGAAAGAAAGGAAGACATAACTTGATCTACTTTTATTTTTGTAACCTTTTTCGAGTATTATTAATTTAAAATTAGATGTCACTCTCAAAATAGAACCACCTGCATCAAAAAGAATTTGATTTCTTGTTGTTTTTTTATCACAAATCAAAATAAAAATGAAAATGGAATGGGCCGCAATAAATTAGGGTAAGATTGGGACAGAAAATAGCCTATGGATGGCGCCCAATTTTTAATGTTGTACGTAACAATCTCAATTATTCGAAACATCTAATTTTGTACTGGCAACTTTTAATTTATTCTGCAAAGGAACGTCTGATTGCAAATTGTTTAGCGGCTTGGTATTCAGCATTCGTGGGCCAAATTTACTTCTAGCAGTAAAAAAAAAACATATTTTTTACCTTTTGTTGTCTTTCCTTATCGTACATTCTAAGTAAATTTTGGAAAGTAACTAAAGCATTTGTACAAAACAATAATATTTGACTAACACACTATTAGAGGAGTTTTGACTGATGAGGTGACTATGCACATCAGGCTACCCATTTTTGTTGCAAAAACACCCGTATTACAAGGGGATAAAATAGCTCAATGTTGACGTGCTGTTGTCTATATAACGTTTTATAATGGTAAACGTCCACAAGCCCGCATTGCACGCATCGAACGAATAGCACGCAACGGATTTTAGTTTGACTTGTGTAAAGACTTATACAACAGCGTCATCTGATCAGCAGTTTTAAAACTTGTACTACTATAATAGTTTTGAAATCTTTCACGGATAATTCAAAACCAAAATTAGCATAATCGGTAAAGCCGTTCTCGAGTTTTAGCGAGACTAGCGAACAACAATTCATTATAAGATAGTATACATTTAGACAGGGCGGAGTCTCCTGGCACAGGCATTGTTATGCTTAAAGGAGGTCCCAACTACCGTTAAGCTGTGTACATGTTTGAAAACAATAAATAATTTTGAATTGAGTTTGAATACAAGGCAAATTAAAATCCGTAACATGCAATGCGTTCACTGCGGGCTTGATGACGCTTACCTTAACTTGGTGCTTTCTAAATTTAGAACATTCAAAAGCTATTTACTCCTACCGATCATAATAATCTTAATAATTTTTCCAATATTTTGTAAGAACTGACTCCACATATAATTCACCTGTTTTGTTCAGGACAGAATTCTTAGAGCATAGAATTTTAAGTTTAACACCGTTCGAATAAAGATGTTATCTGCTTGTGTTCTTGGTTTTAAAATTGAATATTATTTAGATATAAACCTTGGAACGACTTCATCCATCACAGCTCAATGCAGCTGTTTACTATCAAATGCACTTACTGGGTTGATTTAGATGGATAATGTACTTTAATGTTGTTGCAATAGCGATAGTCTACTGTTTCGTATCGTTATTTATTTTATTTATTTAAAGAACAGACACAGAGTACAACCCTTACAAAATCACAATTTTATAAACTAAGCTTAAACTAGATTGTTATACTACCGTTACCTTTAAAATAAGTTACACAGACTAACGACTACATTACGATATTTGAATTTCTGTCTGTTACGCTCTCACGCCTAAACTATTGAACAAATTGAGATAAAATTGAATAGTATAATAGTAGTTATATCGGTGTGAGAGATAAACCCACTTATTTATTAATATGATTATATTATTAATATGATTGTCGTAAAATATAAAAATTGTAAATTAAAATGTAGATTCGTTATTGATTAAGTTGAAACACAAATTCTGTATTAGAGCTGTGAATCTTGTTATAAAATTAAATACACATATATAATGACGACGACCATGCATGTGTACCAAATTTCATCCAAATCTGTTCAATAGTTAAGACATGATAGTAACAACAGTAAGAAATTCAATTGTCGTATTGTGGTCGCCGCCTTGTACGAGTACTATTCTATCTTTTATTATCTTTTCTTTACTGTTTATCTTTTCTTAACTGTGGAGAGTATGACCAACTGTCAAGGTCAACTATTCTTGTAGCTTTCGAAACGGTCGCTATCGTAACAACACTTATCTATGATTTTAGAATTTTTGCGCGATAAACAAATTAAATCTCACAAGTAAAGCCATTTCCTCTTTGAATATTATCCAGTCGAGATAAGTCACTTGATGAAATCAAAAGATTTATTTCGACTGGAAAATAACTTTAGGCATGTTTTATCACAGTTACTAGCTACTTATAGTTACTAAAGAATGACATTAAAATAAAACAGCAAATGTATTACACAACACAAATGTTTTAATAGTAGACACAAATAAGATTGATAAAATAATTTTATTAATAGTTGCTATCAGTCATTTGATAAAAAATTGTCGCCGCACAAAACTTATCTACCTATCATAATAAAACATTGTGTCTCACTCATGCATAGTCATACCTACATTACATAGGCATCATAGACGATAATATGTATAAAAAAAGTGGATAATATGCCACAGTATTTACCTACCTAGATGTGTTGTAGTGGGTAGTTGATCATTTCATTAACTTGTAAAGAGAAAATGAACAAATGAAAAATAATTAATATATAATTATATCTTCAGCACAAAATTCACCTTTACATTTTCTTTCTTTCTTTGAATAGCAGAGGCAGATTGTTGTTCACGACAGTCTGAACGATAAACGATCTTGGATCAACGTCAGGTTCTCGCTTCGACTCCGGCGCAGGTTCAACTGTAAACTTGGAAAGTATCGCTGCAAGGCCCGCCAGCGACTGCATTAGACCCAATCGACTACCTGTAATCAAAAATTTCAGCTATTTATTTGGCTTCACTCGGGCATTTTCTTTCTTGACAACGAGGGCTTAGTTTTGGTTGGTATTAGTGATTCCATAAGCTTTTTTTTCGGGGTCGATCCCCGCTCTGTACAAACATTTGTGTGCATGAACATGTCTGTTGGTACTGGTCTGGGTGTTAAATGTTTTTATTTAAGTTTATTTGTAATACCGCTGTTGATTCTGATATCTGTAACACAAGTGCCTAAGCTACTTACCACAGAGTCAGATCAATGTATGTGATGCTATTGTGTGAAAGAAAGTGGTGTTAGTTACACTATTTATAACTGAAGAACGGATGAACCGATTTGGCTGAAAATTGGTGGAGAGGTAGCTTAGAACCAGGACGTAGGATACTTTTATCCCGTTCGAAGCAGAAAGCAAAGGGATTCCACGCGGATGAAGTCGGGGAGGGGGCAACTAGTTATATTATATTTAACAATCTAGACTGTTTTTTGATTAATTATAAATACTGACATGCATTTTTGGGGGCTACCAGTGTACAATATTTTTAATAAATTAAACATACTTTCAGCCACAAACTAGGTTGGTAAAGCTCTTTGTATACTGGAATCATGGAAATGTAGTGGAAAGTATGAACCACCGAAAATGCTGTTGGATTTATCTAGAGAATTGGTGTGATTGTTATGAAATATTTATTTATTTTATTTATTTTTTTGCTTCATTTTATCATCTCGCTCTAATTTCTTTAATGTAGTTCCTCTGGTACTAATTCTTCAATAATATTAATCTTAAATGACCAATTCGCACCGAAGAAAAGAAAGTAATGTTACTTAAGATAGCGATATTAATATAGTCGATAGCCCTCGAATGGCAAGAGAAGACGCGGACGACCCATACATTCGTGGAGACGAACCATCCACCAGGAGATAACAGCTGCAGGTCTACTATGGGAGGATGTCAAGAGTAAAGCGCAGGACAGGGAGAAATGGCGACAACTCACGAAGGCCCTTTGCACCACGGGGGTGCCATAGGACTCCAACAACAACAACATCGAAAAACGGCCCAGTGTTCACCTGATAAGAAAACCTTTTACCAAAAATGTGTGACATAAATTTATTTGATGTTTTCAGTATTAAAACAGCAGCAACTGTGGCAATATAAGATGACGTGCACATAATATGCACATCTTTACGTGATGAATTAAACGGTCCAAATTTCAGCTATTAAATACGTACGAATACGTATTACGTGTGGTACACGTAAAATGTATTTGTACGTACCACAAAAAGTCGTAGCTAAAGACTTTACTGAGTACTTTTCTGACGTACGAAAGCTATTTCGTCGGTTGAAATATTTTTTCTATCGTTCCTGTAGTTTTTTTGAGTGTAATGCTTATTCTTGTTCCTCTCTATAATTTTAAATGGTACCTAATAATCGCGGTGGAGATTTTTTGGACATGCCTATGGCTAGCAAAGGGCGTCGTTTTGTTTATTGTAAGTTATACACAACACAAAGCATGTTCGGACTTTTTGTATTAAAATGATTGTTTGTGTTTTTAAGTCTTTTACGGTAATAGGTAAGTAATAACATACAAAAGAACTATATATCAGCCAAAACTGAAATCACACAATATTTTCAATTCGTTATTACCAAAGTATGCCTTAGGTATAAAATTTGATAACCAAAAGTATGTAAAATGACTTCACTAAATGAAAAAGCATCCTTTTTGGCTGCCATTTACCTGTATACAGTTCTTTTTTTAATGATTGTATCGAAGCTCAAGAACAAAAGTCAAGTCTTCTATGCTTTTTGACACATTACACCCAAGAATATGCAAAATTTACACTTTCCAAAACTAAGCAGTAATATGTGACAAAATAATTTTGCAACAGTGCTAAATGTTTATAGTATTTGACACTGAAATTTGGGCTTTAGTTAAATTTATGAAGTATCAGTGACATGTACCAAATTCATACTCACCGATACAGTTCCTTGGTCCGTCTCCAAAGGGGAAATAAACAAGTTTCTGCCTCGAAGTAAAATTTTCAGGGTCAAATCTTTCTGGACGAAACTCGTCAGGTTCATCCCAATATTGGGGGTCCTTGTGCAAAGCCTGTACTGGGATTAATACTTGTATATTTTCGTCAATAGTCAAACCAATTTCTTCAAACGTATACTTTGACGTACTCTTTCTCATTAGAAATCCAAGAGAAGGGAACATTCGAAGTCCCTCTTTGAAAGCCCATTCTAAGTATGTCATTTCGTTAACAGCTTCGTAACACAGAGTATTATTGTACTTGGCTAATACGTTATCAATTTCTTCTTGAACTTTTTTTTGAATATCAGGATAGAATGCGAGTTTGTGCAAAGTGTAACTTGATGAAGACGAAGATGTTTCAAACCCAGCAGCGAAGAAAACAAACACTTGCGCAGCAAATATATCATCATCTAATTCTATTGACACTGACGCAGGAGTCCCATCAGGATTAAACTTTTCTATTGATTTGCCTTCCATAGCACCTTTTTGTTGACAGTCTAAGAGTAAATCTATAAAATCATTTCGGCCAGATGGTTTGAATCCTCTCTGAGTTTTGATTTCTTTAACCAATCCCATTATATTGTCTTCTACTCTTTTAAAATGTTTCATGTGCTTACACAACTCCGGAAATGATTCTTTTAGTACCATAACAACAAGATCTCGCATTTCCACTGTAAATATGTCCTTACCCAGACGGCGAAATTCCGAGTTTTCTTGGTTTAATGAATCAGAGTCGATACCAAAGCCACAGGCACCAATAAAATCCGTAGTGAAACGAGCGAAAAGGTCGCGAGCGTTAACTGGACGATTTTCGGAAGCAGCTGCTAACGTTTGTTGTTGCAACTTCTCAGCACGTTCTACAATCAAAGGAAACATTGCTTTTAACTTTCCACTTGTAAATGTCGGGGTCAATCTCTGCCGAACCAAGCGCCAAAGGTCACCGTCGGCCGAAAAAAGGTGCTTCCGCAATGGTTCCACTACTGTCCTATGCGTATTTATTCCTCGTCGATGAAACGATATAAAGTCAGTCACAAGTACTTTTTTTATTAATTCCGGATCTCTGATAATTAATTCAGGTGTAGTTGTCCTGAAACTACCGACAACTTTCTCATTGGGGTACTTCAAGTAGAGTGCTTCGGCATATTGTGATCTGCTCTGTTTTCCGAGAAAAACGTTTTTGTTTGAGCCCAAAAATAAAATTGGTTCTTCATACTTGATCCCTCTTTTCTTCCAATAGTCAAAATTTCTTATGTTGTACAAATAAAATAAAAACAGAAACAGTCCAAACACAAGCAAAAAAATCATTTTCGAAATGTTATTGAAACACGAACATTCAGCACTGTGTTTAATGAACTACTAAATGTTGACAGACGTGATGAATGTTATATTATAATTAAACTTTGCGTCGTCATTAACCCCTCCCAATGCGACGCACGGGATCTTTTTGCACATTTATGTAAGTATTTTTATAAAAAAATTTGGTTCTTATTAAAAAGTTGATAAAAGCATCATATTCTAAAAAAAACAATTAATTCGTTTTAAACAGAGTTATAAGAATATTATTACCTATATTAAAGGAAAAAAATATTATTGTGTGGTTTTCTGGTAGAAAATAGAATATCATGAATGAGGTTTACTGTATACTCTGTTCTCCGTATTGTATTTCTGGTTCTGTCACCATTATGCTTAAAATGTATTTATTTATTTGTCTGTAGCATAAAATTCAATTAAAATGATTTCGTGTGAACAAAGTAAGTAGATTCCGAATTCAATTTCTACCCTGCTTGTGGACTGTATTTATTCTTACCGTACGAAGTGGAATTTTTGAAAAAAAAAATATGTACGAATTTTACAGAATAAATGATTTTTTTTTTGAGTTTTATAGGGTTAAATAGGCGTATTGAAATGAGTTGATAACTTATCTGTGAATTATAATCACTCGGTCGTTGGCTTGGCATATCTTTTATTTAAATATTTGCAAAGTACCTACTGAGCTATCAATGTGAAACCTGATTTCTCGAGTATGTTGTGCCGTCCTGACGTACCGTCTGATACAAGAAATGCTTTTCTGTTATTTTATTCGCAAAACATTTGTGTTTTATAAATTATAAATATATATAAAAATTACTACGGTTCATAGAATAAACCCACTAACAGACATACAGACAAACTGCAGCTGTGGCTTTATGAGCTCCAAACACCTAACGTGAGTGAAGTAAAATGCCATGACACGCTACGACTTGTGAAACTGAATCTGACGTGATTTCTGAAATATTATTCCTAACATCCAACAGATGGCGTTAATAAATAATTGTAGATACACTAGTATATTTTTGTATGACAAGAATGAACATACTGTGTGTGTGTGTGTGTGTGTGTCAACAAGGACTCTTTTACCCGTCAAATGCATGTTTAAATGATAACTTAAACGTGAGGTGACGTCACGTGTCTCGTAGTTATCATTATTATGTTTCATGATAACGCATGGAAACAGCCTACGGCATTGAGCTAACTGCACAATATTTATCAAGTATCCGTCCCTGTTTTGTTATGAAACATTATCATATGATGATGATTCTGGTACTACAATGAGAACAATTTGTTATGTGTCAATAACGGACATAAAATATTTGTCAAATGTATAATTATAACGTTATCAAAGGTAATTACATAAAGGTTTAAACACAGTTGGAAAAAACATGAATTATCTCACATGGAAAATTTAAAAGATGTCGATTTTTATTTGAAAATCTAATGTCACTGATTGCCTTCATACAATTTACAATAATTAATAACTAGTAACAATAAATGCTTTAAAATATCTTCATACGACATGTGGAGTTTAGATTTTGTCGATTTAATTTACATTATTATCTAATTAAAAATTGCATCAAAAGTAAGATTACGATAACAATAGATATGAAATCTTTACATGCACACATTCTAGGTCCTTCTCAAAACGTGAAAAATAAACTGATGTTTGTTCTTCAACAAAATTCTCAAATCAGAAATCGGAAACGTTAGGAGTGTAGTTAAGTACACTATTATTAAACCTGCAAAATATTACTGTTCAATGATAACCAATTCGTTCGGTGAAACACGATTATACTCGTACGATAAATATCTTTAGTGCGTAAGGTATGATAGAATACGATACAGAAAGAATCCAAAAACTCGCTCTGAACCCGCGTAGTTTGAGTATGGCTCGTACCGCCTCATAGCTGAGGTGAGGCCTGTGCCCAGCTGTGGGACGATATAATATGTGTGTCATATATCAGTTACTAGATTTGGTAAAGTAAACAAACGCAGCAACCTGAATAAAACCGTTTACTAATCAATAGAAGTAGCTTTCGGACTTAAGTTAAACAGTGATATGTTTTTATAAAGTTCAAACCTAACCTTTGATACATGTGATACATTTGGTCGGAAAACAATAACATGCAACGCATATTATTATTAACGCATATACTTGACCATTGCAAAAGGTAAAGCGATTGTTACTTTTATGTTATTAAAAGATAATAAAAGATAGCATTATCATAATCATCTCTTACTTTTTATTTTTATTAAGAGCTGCTTAGCTATAAATAGTACGTAGCAACCAAACTAGACTTCGCACGCCATCAAGATTTAATCTAATATATAAAATTCTCGTGTCACAGTTTTCGTTGCCATACTCCTCCGAAACGGCTTGACCGATTCTCATGAAATTTTGTGAGCATATTGAGTAGGTCTGAGAATCGGCCAACATCTATTTTTCATACACCTTAGTGATAATAATTTATATGGCATAACAACGTTTGTCGGGTCAGCTAGTTTGAGTATAAAATAGTACTATTAGCATATATGTACACAAACATAATTATTTGTCCTCTTTAAAATACTATAAGCAAACTCAGCTGGCATTTTGTTGATTTGCTTTATGAAAAAGTATCTAAAGATATGTGTAAAAATGTTCTGATTTATTAAGATTATTCAGATTTCCTTTTGTTAAACTGGCTCAAGATTTTGACTGACTTTCGAGAGATTCAATGTCGCAAGTCAAAGTTGAGATTTTATTTCAATTTAATAAAACAGCCAGTGAAGAATTTGAAAACTAGAGCAAACAAACATTTAAAACAAACTTTGTGCTAGTATATTAATAATAAAACGGCATGCTTCTTAGTTCCTAGTTCGGACTCGTGAGGCTATTGGGGCTGGAATTTTTCATACATTGCTACCAGAAGTTGTGTTGAATATTAACAGGTTTTTTTTTATTGTAATAACCTCTTTCATATCACTTTAATTTTAGATATTGCTCGGCGTTATCAATATTATTTTAAATATGACTTTTAAGCGGACTTTGATGCCCATGCAGTGAATTAATAACGTTGTTTTCAAAACCTTAACTTATTTTTTGTCATTATTAACACATCTAAACACGGTATTTTTTTTTAACTTCTAAAATAAACTGAAATGTTACTTTATCTCGTTCTAAAAATAGTATCTTTCAAGATGAAACCGTGCAACTTTACCCGGCAAACCAAAATTCAGTAACTTAGGTATATCAGTAGTAATAACTAGCGATAAATTACGTTTCAATCTCACGCCCCTTTCATGTAAGAGGTTCGCTGTAATGACCTCAGCATGACCCAACAATAGCAATACCCTTAGACATTTACTAGTATTCAAATCAAAACCCTCAATTATAAAAGCAAACCTAGCCGATCAAAAAATACAGTTGAATTTTGAACGGTACACACACTTTTATTTTTATTAATAAACTAGTTCAGAAACACGGTGTGCTTTTCGCTTTATTGTTTTTTCAGTTTTAATTAACGTTTTTCCAGTTAACGTGATGATTAATATGATTTTTAGCTTGTGAATTAATTATCGACCAACTAGCTGTTCTTTATGAATTTAAATGAATACGCCAGGCAATTATATGACATGATGCTATTTTTAAACACATTTATATACGACGACCACATTAGTGTAATGTTTAAGAAGTTGACTAGTAACCAAGAGGTCGCGGGTTCGATCCTCGCACTGTACAAACATTTGTGTGCATGAGCATGTCTGTTTATACTGGTCTGGGTGTTATATGTATTTGTTAAAGTTTATTTGTGAAACCACTGTTGATTCTGATTTCTGAAACACAGGTGCTTAAGCTACTTACCACGAAGTCAGATCAATGTATGCGATGGTGTTGTATATTATATTATTATATTATACGTTTTACCAGTGTGTATTGCCAGTTATAACATGAAAGTGAGACATGGTCCCTTACTATGGTAAACCCATAAGAAGGCTTAGTGTCGCCCAGCGAGCTATACAGAGAGCGTTGCTTGGTATTTCTCTGCGCGAGTGAATCAGAAATGAAGAGATACGCAGGGGAACTAAAACGACTCACATTGCTCGAAGGATTGCTCAGCTGGCAGCTTATGTGGCAGTGGGGGGGGGGGGGGGGGACAGCGCAGCGAACCGATGGCCGTTGGGACGGAAAGGTTCTCGAATGGCAACCACGTGCCGTACGACGCTTCGTGGGCAGGCTCTCTACAGGTCTTGAAGGTCGCGGGAAGCCGCTAGATGTGGGAAGCGATCTATCTAGGTGAAAATCCTTGGGGGAGTCCTATGCTCAGCAGTGGGCGTCGAAAGGCTGCTATAATGATGAAGATGATTTGTATACGACCGCACAGTGGTCTAATGTCCTGGCAGTTTGAATAATTGAAGTTACTTACGCTTAGAGAAATCTAATTACAAGTAATTTCAATTAGCATAGTAATTAGCATAGTAAACCTTACTATGCTTATTGAAATTACTTGTAATTAGATCTACTTACCTATGTAGGTATCCATAAATCCAGCTACGTATCAATTAACTAAAATACCTACTCTTTTATAACGCAAACAACATGCGTTCACTAGCGTAAGATAAGATTAGTCTGATACTATTTGTTAGCACAATACAAACACAGATTAAATTATTAAAATTAAATAAAACCTATTATTAAATAATATTTAAATAATTAAAACCTATTATTAAAATTAATACATGCGGGAGAAAAAAGGGTAAAATAGGAGAGTACAGTTAAACAAGTATATTTCGTTTTTAAATTTGTTCTTCTGAATACTCGTCGAATGCCTGGTCAAATAAAAAGACATCCTTCTGAAAAGTCAACACGTAAACGTCGAACTTTTCTCGTTAAAACTTAGTGAATTGAATAATAAAACAGTGTCATCTTATTCTGACACAACTTATTCGTATTTGATTAAAACAATAGGTAGTTAGTAAGTAGTTAGTAAAAAAAAAAAAAAAAAAAAAAAGCTGTCATGCAAAGCAGCTGATCTTATCTTATTTTGCTTATATTTCACGAAAATTTCGCGTCTAAACTGTAATTAAGAGCTTAATTAATATTATAGAATCCGTGTATAGCATGCAAGATTGAAGACAACACAAACCCAAAGTGATTTGAATCATAAAATTCAATTGAAAAATTTTTACCTAACCGTTACGTTGTGATTTGAAAAGTGTGGACAACGGAAACTAAAACCAGGGGAGTATTGTTTTTGACTTACTTCAACGCTAGTTAAGACTAATTACTTATACAAATTTAATCAAAAATCAGTGCAAGAACAAATATCTCAAGATACTTTTTGAGGTTATTTTGATAGTAAAAAGTTACAAGTCAACAAGGGTCCGTGTGAATAACTGTTTTGCCGTTAGTTTATCGCTGTGGAATACAAAACACTGACACTTCTACTCTGCACAACGCTCACCAATGTGAGCTACGTCAATATTCACAACATTTCGGTCCTGTTGTGCCTCTCTTTACTTGACGTATATGTGGAAGTAAAGTTGAAGATAACAACCTAACGCCGCAGACAAAAAAACACGCAAACACTAAGCAGTCACCTCGTCTACTTATTCACTCGCCTTCTGTCTTTGTTCACAATTTAAGAATCTACTTACACCTACATTTGCAGCGGTAGACATAGCGGTGACTGTAAATTTTTGCTCGGTCCTGTGTTGTTATTCTAATAAATTATGTTGAGTAGTCCTTAATGTTTATTGTTTACTCTCGATTCAAATGAAATAAAATAATCCTTTAGGTTAAAATAACAAAGTACATATAGGTTTAAATAAGAAATTCTGAAACCAATTTTTCTTCCTATTAAACAGTAAACACTAACATTTAATTTAATATTTTACAAAATATAAAAAATAGGTACGGAAGTATCCTCTGCGTCCCATTGCTTAGAATATTACCAAAGCAACTGTTGTACACTCTTTTTAATAAAAATTTCAGGCGAGATTTCCAACCTTACAATCAAACATGACCTCCCAAACTGGAACCATGACCAGAAGGATGACTGCCCAGGAAACTGCCCTTAAACTGAAAAATGCGCTGGAAGAATTAAAAGAATCTAAGGACTTCTGTGACCAGCTCCTTAGGGAACGCGATGAATGTGAATTAGAAATAAAAAAAAACATTCGAAATTAACGCGCAATTAAAGAATGAATTGGTAGAACTGCATGCCCGTCTCCACGAGGTCACTGAACACAGAGAGGAGCTTCTACATACCATCAGCACCTTTGACCAGTGCAGCAGCGTCTTCGAGCAGACACTGATCCGGAATAATGAGTTGGAAAGTGAGCTGCGTGACGCCAACAAAACCATACTGCATATGGAAGAAGAGAAACAAGATCATGTTTACTCACAGACCATGAACTTATACGAGGAGCTCATTGGGACCCCTAACAACCAGGTAGCAGTTCCCAACTCATACACAAATATTAACAGCCAATGTAAACATTGCAGTAGGCAAACAAAAATGACAGGTAGAAATAGATTAAAGAAATACATAAAAATTAATAGATTCATAAATAAAACAAAAAAAGTTATAAAGCAGCAGAAAGTTTATACTAAAAATTTACAATTGAGAAAAGAAAAAATTGATTTGTTAGATAGCCTTGAAATTTATCAAAATAAGTTACTTGAAAGTAGGTTGCAGTATGATCAGGCAGTAGGGCAGTTGCAGGTAGACATCTCTCGGTTGCAGGAGTCATTGCAGTCAATGACGTATAAATATAACTCTTCTCAGGAACAAATCTCTGAGCATATCCTAGCTGCAAATAAACTTTTGAACATAAACTCCACCAACCAAATTTGTAAATCCCTGCCAAACATTAATTTGGAAACTGTACTGGACTCAAGTGATTTAAGCTTGCAGTTATGTCCATTAGAACAAAGTTTAAATTTAAACTGCTCAAAAACTTATGATGTTGTCTCTCAAAAGCCTACTCACGAATGTGCTAATGTTCATGTATATTCAGATAAGCTAGGAATTGGTTATGGTTCCTTATTGAATAGGTCATTGAGCTGTAAAATTATTAATAACTGTATGCCAGACACATCACTGGATCAAATTGTAAATAGTATACGAAACAGCTCTTTCAACTCAAACTCGATTATTGTATTAATGTTAGGGAACAGTCAAAACGTTAGTAAGAAAAATATTATAAAGAATTGGACCATTTTGACAAATTTAAATGTCAAAAAAATTATCCTCTGTTCCCTACCATTTTCAAAATATTATACGGTAACACAAAATAACAGTATTCATATGCTGAATACTTTGTTATTTAATTTATCTCAGCGTCACAGTGACAAATTTGTGTTTTTTGACACGAATAAATTCATTAATAATTCATTTCATTTGACTGGCAGCTCTTTACACTTGCCTATTAAATTTAAAAAACGAATAGCTACTTTGTTAGCTTATAATATTAATTGTATTTTAAACTCAACCATATCACATGGTTGTCAACATATTAGTAATAGTACTAATTTAGATATTATTAACTTGACAACCTCTGACACTTTAAACTAAGGGGGAAGACAAAGGCTGGGTCTAGTTTTATTGTTGTACATCAAAACATACAAGGCCTAGCTGGCAAAGAATTAGAATTATCATTAGTTTTGCAAGATTTAAACGCCCATGTAATGTGTGTGACTGAGCACTGGTATAGGGACTATGAATTAATGTTAAGTATTGACAATTATAAGGTCGGTAGTTCGTTCACAAGGGAGACTACAACTAGAGGTGGGTCACTTATTCTATTGAAAAATCAATTTAACTGTAAAGAACGAAAAGATATTGTATCTCTCTCCATTGAGCGAACTATTGAACTTGCATGTGTTGAACTAGATCAATATATTGTCATAAGCGTATATAGCCCGCCAGACGCTAATTACCAACTTTTTGAAGACACTATGGATAAAGTCTTATCAAAAGCATCAAAATCAAAAAAGAATTTAGTAGTATGCGGTGATTTTAATATAGACATATTTAAAAAAACACAAATTTCTATGAGATTTCTTAATCTCTTTGAATCGTATAACCTAAATAATGTTTTTGAAGAACCTACCAGAGTGACTCCAACAACGGCTACTTGCATAGATAATATTTTTTGTGATGTCAAAATAACAAATAAATCTATTTTACAATGTCTAAGCTCCGACCATAGAGGACAAAAGGTCACATTTCCGTCTGGTCCGGCCTTGAGCGTAGTAGATATAGTTTATAGACCAGTCACTGCAAACAGGATAAATAGATTTAAGGATAGGATTTTTGATGGTGTGAAAACATTAATACCAAACAGTAGTAGTAACGTAGACAACTTATATGAAGATCTTTTTAACTTAATTAAAAGCGAATTTGCATCAATTTTCACAAAAAAAAAGGTTAAGTCTAATCGGTTTACAAGTAAGTTTAATGAATGGGCTACACCAGGTATTTATAAAAGCAGGAACAAGTTATATGATCTGTATAGTATTAGAGAACATTCTCAGGACCCACATATTATAGAATATGTTAAAAAATATTCAAAAATCTTTAAAAAAGTTTGTGCCCAAGCAAAGACGAATCATCTTCGTAGGATAGTTTCAGGTTCAAAAAATAAAGCCAAAGCTACCTGGAATATCATTAACAAAGAAACCGGTAAAGATAAAACAAAAGATCGTTCATATTCATTAAAAGATGGAGGTAAACTAGTTAAATCTGATGCAGAAGTAGCTAATATTTTTGAAAAGTACTTTGCTAATATAGCACCATCTACTACTAAAGAACTTAACTCTTCTGCAGAACTGTCTGAATCCATTCTCAAATCCAATATTGATGAGTGTGATTCACCACTATACTTTAGATACGTAAGCACCGATGTAATTATGAACGCATTCAATGAAATAAATATGAAAAAAACCGAGGATCTTTGGGGAATATCCGTATGTATAATTAAAACTATTATTGAAATCATAGCACCTCTTTTAGCGATCATTTTTAACAAATGTATTGATGAAGGAAAATTCCCAAATTTAATGAAATTTAGTAAAATAGTACCGTTATTTAAATCTGGTGACAAAAATAACCCCTCAAATTTTCGACCGATATCAATCTTACCGGTTCTAAGTAAAATTTTTGAAAAGATTATATTCAATCAGCTACTATTTCACTTCACATCAAACAATTTATTGCATAATAAACAATTTGGTTTTACAAAGGGTCGCAGTACTGCTGATGCTGGAGTCGCTCTGTTGAAACATATATTTGATGCCTATGATAGTAAGCATGATGCTGTGGGAATCTTTTGTGACCTCTCTAAAGCGTTTGATTGTGTTGACCATGAGACCCTGTTGAGAAAACTACGCCATTATGGTGTATCAACTAATGCATGTAACTTATTTAATTCATATCTCACTGAGAGAACACAAAAGGTTTCTATCAATGGAGCAGAGTCTCCTGGAGCACCTCTCACTATGGGTGTGCCCCAGGGTTCGATATTGGGACCGTTACTGTTTCTAATATATATTAATGACCTTCCATACTTTGTCGACGGTGCTTGTGAGATAGTGTTATTTGCTGATGATACTTCACTACTTTTTAAAACTCCAAGGGGTAAAGAATTGTTTGACGATGTAAATGGTACTCTCTCGCGAGTACTTCATTGGTTCACCGTTAACAATTTATTGCTTAACGCGACCAAAACTAAATGCATTAAGTTTACAATGCCCAATGTCCGACAAGTTCCAACAAGGGTTGTTGTTAAGGATGAACAACTAGTTACTTCAAATACTGCAACTTTTTTGGGAATTACTTTGGATGATAAGCTCCAGTGGGGTCCTCATATCATGACCTTATCAAAGAGACTAAGCTCCGCTGCATACGCTGTAAGAAAGATAAGGTTTCTGACTGATGTTGAAACGGCAAGACTAGTTTATTTTAGTTATTTTCACAGTATCATGTCATACGGCATCTTACTATGGGGCTCAGCTGCAGATATAGAGACAATTTTCGTATTGCAGAAACGAGCCGTGCGGGCTATTTATAAACTTAAATCAAATGAAACACTTAGAGAATTGTTTAAAGAAGTTAATATACTCACAGTTTACTCGCAATATATTTACGAAAACCTAATCTACGTTCGAAAAAACTTACACTTATTTCCTAAAAATAGCGATTTGCATAACTTCAACACAAGACAAAAAAATAGGCTTGCCGTTCCACATTTTAGGCTTCATAAGGTTGGTCACTCATTTATGGGTAGATGTGTAATATTTTTTAATAAATTACCTGAAAATTTAATTTCATTGCCTTTAGATAAATTTAAAACAGTTGTAAAAGATGTATTAATGTCGAAAGGATATTATAAAATTGATGATTATATAAATGACAAAGATATATGGAAATGTTTAAATGCAAACAATTACAATTATTGTAAATCAATTTTGAAAAGAGGCAATGACAATAGTGACTGAGTTTCTTGCGCCGCTTCTTCTCAGCACTGGCCCAAACTGTCCCGAAGCGGTGGTAGGGTCAATTTATATGTTGGGACGTGTAAAAGTGCTAATTTGTTAGCCTAATTACAAAAATAAATTGATTTTATTGATTTTATTGATTTTTCTAATTTGGCTGAGCAGCTAGCAGCGTTCATTAGGCGCATTTGCAGGAAATGGTTACAGTTTTTTAGGGTTCCATACCTCAAAAGAAAAAAACGGAACCCTTATAAGATCACTTTTTTGTCCGTCCGTCCGTCTGTCAAGACCGTGTTTCTCAGGAACGCGTGGAGGTATCAAACTGAAATTTCTATATGATACTAAGGTCTACTGTCCCTGGAAGCTGTAGAAAAATCAACCTTCTAAGCCAACGCCATCAAAAGATACAGCCATTTAGGCCGCAAATTTTCGAAACTCGCACGGGAATCAAAACCTACAGGGTACTTCCCGTAAACTTAGAATCTTGAAATTTATTACGAAGTCACGTCTTAAAGTACAGATATAGGAAAAATTACGAAAACCGTAAATTTTCAGTTCCATCATATAAAAAAAAAATTGAAAATTTTTTTTTACAATTTTGAAAATTTCAAAGTTACTACTCCTTATCTCATGAACGCGTTGAAATATTAAATTTAAATTTATATTAAATACTTAAGTCTATTATACCCCTGATGGGTGAACTTATACATTACGTATACGTATACGTTTACTTATATACCTACAGGTTTGTACGGAACCCTCGGTGCGCGAGTCCAACTCGCACTTGACCGGTTTTTTAAGATGCTTTTTTATATTAGCAGTACCCAAAATAACTTAATTGTGTTTTTCATAAACCTATGAGTAATGACTTAATTAATAGTCGATGCAATAACAATGGTACCTAATAGATATATTTTTATTATTCTCTTATTTTTATTATTATATATTGCAATCTTACATTTACTTAATTAACGCCTTTGTTTACTTACTGTTTAACAAAGTACCTTTGATAATAGAACATTAAGATTACTTGACATTGATGTGATATATAGGCACATCATTTCCCTAGTCCAAAGAAACAATAAGGAAGGTGATAATTATTATTACGTGATACGTTAAAAATAAAATGTAGGTAAATGAATCGCGAAATAATCGGTTTGTATTATTTCAATGTCTACTTTTCGCGTAAATGGAAGAAACAAATATTATATATTAAATAAAAAAAAACTCAAGTAAAAAAATAAAAACAAAATAAGATACTTAAGGACTATTATGTTGACGACTGCGTGTGATAATTGCGTGCAATATTTGGCGAATGTTGGCAACTATCGGCGACTGACCGCAACAGTAGCCGACTCGCACATGAGAACTGGCAACGACGCGTTAGCGACAGCTGCTGTAGGTCGTCGACGCATTCTGCGTGTCTTCGAAGAATGCACTGCGTCAGTAGCCATCGGCAACCGTTAGGCTAAGTCGAGGCACGTCTTATCGTACGATGACGACGAACACTAAAGCGAGTTTAAAGCCTAACTTCGGTATTAATTACGTAGGGCACATAGGTGGCTAAATTTGTGTGCAGTACGCATAAACGCTGACATACACTCAAATATACACACACACATAGGCACTAACACTCATAGACACGAACACACTCAGACATAAACGCACACACACACACCCTATTATTTACACCTTACCACACTCACTCCATACCCACATAATTCACATCGCACCCTCACCACAAACACCTCACCTGCATTACTCACACCGCACCTACATCACACACACTTCACTCACATTCACACACACCCGACCCACATTCCACTTACATCAAATCATTACTTTGATTTAATTATTTGTTCTCTTATTATTGTCTCTTATTTGTTGTCTTAGTCTTATTTAGCAAACTGAAAGGGAATGAGCGAGTTATTCCTAACACATATGTCTATGACACCTTAATGGGAAAACTCAACAATATGATTGTAAAAAGAATTTTTCAAATGATTTTTTATTTATTTAATAACATTTATCAAAACAGTTAAACTGTTTTGATATCCGAGTACATTAAAAAGAGAACTGTCAGTATACACGTAACAAACAAATAACAATCTATGAAAATCTCCAACTCTATCCATTTTCTTGTAAGTAGATATAGAAAAAAAATCTCAATATCAACTGGTCTGTGCACTCAGTCAGATTGGCTCCGCACATGCAACCATCGGAAGCTTTCAGAGCTTTCTACATGCACGCTTCGTCGCTATTAGCCGAGATCCTGTTGAAGCTCGCCTCTTTAAATACATAGATATTGGTACTGGAGGAAAAAAAAAACAAATGATTTCCATATGAATGTCACGCTGATATTAACCGAGATCTGTGGGTTGTCTCAGCGTATACGAATATATTATTTAGTGCTGGGGAAAATTAACAATTGACATCAATGCATTCCTTGTCGATTCTATTTCTGTAACACAAGTGCTTAAGCTATTTACCAGGGAATCAGATCAATGTGTGTGTTGTCATTTATTTATATTATTTTATTATTATACCTCATATAATAAGAAAAATACATCGGTAGATTTTAAATAATACTAAAAAAATACCCTGATGAAGAGCATGAGGTTACGTCTGTTTTTATGTAGAAGAATTTGTAAAGCGTCTTCTTAAGGTTCGAAAGGATATTTTGTATATTCCAGAAATTTTATTAATACCTTTTTTATCTTACGCAAAATAGACTTTCATGATAGCACGCAGTGATATATAACTTTCTCTTAATTTTGCCACGGCGAGTGACAGACTTTGCCTAGTACCACCACGACTAGTTTTCGTTTGTGAAACCACGATCAGAAGAAAACATATTCAATATAAATTACTTAACATAGTTATAAAACCCCCCAAACCCTCAAAGCTTCGCCGCAAAAGATTTTTGCTTACACGGACCAACCCCGTGCACCTATTCCGATGGTTTATGTGGCAATAAGGCCTGCAGGGGGTCGGCACTTATTGTGGTGAAGCGCGAAACAAATACTCTAAATATGATAAATTAAAAACCGGGCCATGTATCCCCCCGAGGCAACTATCCGGCTTTTACCCTAGCCGTTGTGTTGAATGTGAAAACTTCGATACGTTAGTGAAAATTTAATAAATAAACCTACTGTTACTTAGCATGCCTAAGTAGACATTGGTACCTAATAAAAAAACAATTGATTGACCCAAAACCGTGATAAAGCGAACAAGGAGACTTGATGTACAGTTTTTGATATGCTAGTTATTATAACCATATTAAGTAGAATAGTTTTATCTCTATATATATCAAATGCTCGTGTCACAATGTTCGTTCCCGCACTACTCCGAAACGACTTGACCGATTCTCATGAAATTTTGTGAGCATATTAAGTAGGTCTGACAATCGGCCAAGATCTATTTTTCATACCCCTTAGTGATAAGGGTAGTCTACACTTTACATTTATATGGCAAAACAACGTTTGCCGCGACAGCTAGTTATTTAATAAAAATAATATAATTTTACAGTTTCTCGCACTAGGTACTAAATTTTAAAATGTATTTAAAACCATGATGCATAACTATGTGCCTTATATTAGATACTTCCATTCTAATAACTATAGCATAATACCGGTTATTTATCTGACTCTAAATATCGTGAATACCTTGAACATTTTTATTTTTTGTTTGCAATGTTACCGAACGCACTGAAAGTCGAGCCAAACTGTAAGAAAACGGCGTACCTATTTGCATCGGTAAGTACCTATATCTTCAGTTTTGTCACGATCCCATTACAGATTCAGGTAAGGTGTCTCTTTAAGTACCTCTGAGAAAGTCTCTTGATCCTCTACTAGAGGTGCAGACGTCAAATTATGCTTTCGAAAGACGTTTCAATTGGAAAATGCCGAGAAAAACGGGTGTAAACTCGCTTATTCTATGTGCAAATTACGGTTTTAGATATCACGCAGTAAATCCTTACTAAAACGTCATCGTACAGCGGATTCTATGATGCCATAGAGTGCAATGTAAAATCTTTATCATCGAAATGTATTCTACTGCTAAGGCGGAAAATAAAATAGTATAGGGCGGTAAGTTGAAATTTTCATCAATAGGAGGTAGTGAGACAGCTTTTGACTACTTAAAATGATCTAATGATTCCATTCGATAAATATAGTTAAATGTCAGTAATAAAAACGTGGCGAACTTATAAAAAATCTTATGTAAATAAGATACTTCGGAAAAAGGTAGGTACCTATTAGGTTAGACGACCGTTTGGTGCAGTGGTCTACATGTCGGACTTTAAAACCAAGGGTCGCGGGTTCGATCCCCGCACAGTACAAGCATATGTGTGCATGAACATGTGTGTTTGTACTGGTCTGGGTGTTTTCTATGTATAATATGTATTTATTTACAAAAAAAAGTATTTAAGTATGTTTATCCGTTATCTAGTATACCACCCATAGCACAAGCCTCGTAGCTTAATTTGGGACTAGAGAATTGGTGTGATTGTTGTGAAATATTTATTATTATTATTATTTCAATATATTTTTAGGAACACTTTTAAAGCTACATATTTTGAGCTTATAACCTGCTTAGTGTCTAAGTTATATTTCTGCACGTCAATTTAAAATTGGAACACGAAAATATCTCAGTGACCAGAGATAAAAACTTTACATGAACAGTTTTATAAATAAGCCAAGTAACCGAACTCGACAAAAGTTTATGATTTATTCGCAATATTAATTATGTGCTTGGAGACAGGTCGTAATTATTTTCTACAGTCAAAGTGAAATCCAACGCTTAAACCGTATTTTAACTTTATTTCCCGGCTCGGTTAATTTTCACCCGTAAATTAAGGCTTAGAGCAAAAATCTAGTTAAGATGCAATTGCCAGCGGTTTTAACTTTCAAACAAAGTGTTTTAGGGTTAAGTTTTAGACAGGACTTTGTACATCAAGTGTACGATTTATTTGATAACATTATTTTTTCACCCAAAATTTTTGTAAGCGCATTCAACCCCTCATAATGATTATTATTTATTTTAGTTACCTAAAAATTTGAAATTTATAACGTTAAATATTATTATTAACATTGAAAAATTACTTAGCTTTAGACGTTAAATATTAAATATAGATCAGATAATGTTTACCAATCGGAATTCGTATTTATCAATTTTCAGCGTAATAAAATAAATACAAGCTGAACAATGTTTTGGAATCCAGGATTACCGAATTAGCAGATGCGCCGATATCATAAGGATACATTATTCAAACAGGATTATACTGTTCCGAGTTGTCTGTTGAAACACCAACAAATGCGGCATTCATTTTTTATATGTTTTAAAAAAAACATGGGAAAAACTCAAATATTATCCTGCAAAAATGATGACTGTATTTCTTACTATTAAAAGTAAACAAGGACTAATGGTAACTGATGTAATCCAAAAATAAAGCAAGCTGAAGTGGCAGTGGGCTGGTCATGTCTGTCGCAGAACCGACGAGAGGTGGAGCAGGAAGGTTCTCGAACGGAGACCACGCATAGGTAAACATAGTGTGGGACGCCCCCCAGCTAGATGGAAAGATGACCTGAAGAAGGCAGATGGTAGTGACTGGATGCAGAGGGCGGGAGATCGTGCGCTGTGGCGCGACTTGAGGGAGGCCTATGTCCCGCAGTGGACTGCAACAGGCTTAGATGATGATGATTATGAAAAGTAAACACGAACAAATCACATCTTTCCTACGCCACCAAAATGTTAATGTGATGTCGGTACTTAGAAAAATTTGATCGTCGTTTGGAAGCTTTGTTTTAGATAGTTCTTGATTCTCCCAGAATTTTTTTTTATTTTATTTTTACCTGTGTTTTTCTTAACACACACTAGCACTTTACCGTGACGGCCACACAAACTCAGGTAATTGTGTCTCCAAGAGGCCCTTTAACAGTATTTGGGTGCCCTCGAGTCTGAAGGGCTCTTGGCGAGACCACTTCACGTTCTAGTCGTGGTTGAAATTTATCACACTGAACATAATAATTTGACAGCCAATATTATATTGTGATAACGAGTTTATTATTTGAGTGACAATTTATTTTGTGTGAATAGATGTGAGATTTTGTATTAATATTGGAATGTTTGTCAGACTTAGCCGTCAGTTTAAATTTTGTTTTATCAATCAAAATGGAAGACAATCAGTCAGAAAAAATGAGATTTCTCTAAATATATCAAAGGATATAAGGACATGTTTAAAATATATTTAGGGTCCAATCGATCTTAGTGACATTTGTAATCAGCTCTGACGATTTAAATTTTTCTAGCAGTGTTCAATGAGCGTAAAAATATTTGGAAGGTACCACGTTAAAATAATAGTTCCATTTTTGGTTCGCCGGACCTATTTATTTAGACTTACTATTTTTTATTTTCAGAGATGCAGCAATGTTATAGATGTGACAAATTAAATTTTTTTTTGTTTATTAATTTAGTGAATTTAAATTTCTAAACGCGCTTGTCTCTAGGTACGTCTTGTCAACATCATAATTGAGTAACTATGCTTTGTTTTAGAAGTTTTATGTACACAGCTGTTTGTTTTCCTAAATAAAGAAATTTTTTTTTTATATATTATTAACCCTAAGCTATAAGCATTTGTAACCGTCCACACATTCATTACTATTAATAATTGAATGTTAATACTTGAACTCAGATCTGAATCTGAAATGTTGCTTTATTGAAATTACTGGTTTCTAATTTGAAATGTTCATGTAATCGTTATCAGCGGGACAAGCCGATTCCGCAGTGCGTCTGCTTCTAGTCCAAAACATTACTTACTTAGCGCAGTTATCGATAAAACTATGAATATAACTTTGTCACAATTTCTTTGTCAAGCTGCGAATTTTTTTTAAGGCTACGGAAAATAATGTATGGTACGGAAACTTATGAAATAATCTATGGTAAAAGTCTTGCATGTGCATAGCATGTAATTGACATAACATATATTAGTTAAATTATTTGTTGAGTTAAAAAATATAAATGACCTACATAATTGCTGATCTTACAGATAATATTATGAAAAACTATCGAATGTCACCATATTACTGAAAACAAATCTATTTTCATATTTTGAGTATTAAGACACTGAATATTTAATTTTGATAACATTCTATTTTTTTTTCTCTGTAGGCATTTTATAATAATAATAATTTATTTATTTATTTATTTATTCAGTCTTCTAAGGACCACATACAATTAATAAAAATAAAATTAGAATTACATAGAATTTACCAAAACAAATAATTAATAATAATAATATAAATAGTATTTAAAATAATATTTTAGTATCAGCCAGTACATGCACCATGCCAAGGTGATACACGTACTGACAGTCAAAGCGCTCGGCAAATACTCTCAGGAGAGTGTTTGGGCTGGCCCGCACCCTGCGCCCCAGGGATGTGCACCTCTTGCGCATGGTTGTGTAGAAGCAATCCACGCGCGCTTCAGCAAACATCCCTGAGGCGCTACAGAAGCAAGGCAGCCCCAACAGCACCCTGAACGCATTATTGTATTGTACGCGTAGGGCGATGTAATGCTTCTGCGTATACTTCACCCAGAGACTGCTCATGTACATCCTTCATGTGCAAAATGCCCTAAACAAAGTGATTTTGACGCCTCTTGAGCACCGAGCAAATCTGCGGGCTATCATATTCGCACGAACAGACAGCGCCCTACGCTCCCTTTCTATGTCAGCATCATCTTCTGGTCAGGTCTGGGGTCAGAATGTGCCCAAGATATTAAAACTCTGTTACCCTACGAGTATTTAGTGAGCATCCATTTAATTTCGGTTCAGGTGTTTGAGTTAGGAACCTTCCCAGAACCTGAAAGATCATCCACTCACTCTTCTTGACATTATACGTCAATCCGTGCCGCTTTGCATATTTTTCACATATGTCAAGCAGCTGTGACAGCCCACCTACTGAGGCACTCAGCAGCACCATATCGTCCGCGTAACTAATATTATTAAAGCAGACTCCATCAATATGGCAACCGACATGTGTGCTACTGAGCTCCTCCACAAGCGCGGTTACATAAAGGTTAAAGAGTTTTGGCATGTCAGCCCCCTGCCTCACGCCGCACTCCAACCTGTAAGGTTTTGAAAAGACCCCCGACCATCTTACAACGTTGATCTGATTCTCATACCAATATTTAAAAGTGCTAATTAGTTCCTTAGGCATCGATGTTTGGTATAGTTTTTGCCAAAGAATACCGTAGGAAACCAGATCAAACGCTATCGACAAGTCCAGGAAGCACGCAAAAATAGGTGTGTTTTTATCCGTATAGTACTTGACAGTTTGCTTCAAACACAATATAGCTGCTTCGGTAGAAAGACCTGGCTTGAACCCGAATTGGTTGTCATGTATATGGCATATCATCGTGGCCGGGAGACTTGCCCCTGGACATAGATTTTATTGCCTGTCGAACGTCCTTGGCTAAAAACCGGACGCTGACCTTGCGGCCACTAGAACCCTCATCGCTCGTCGACTGTGTTGGTCCCAATGGGGAATCTATGGTAAAATGGTCCCTAAATACGTCCGCTATTTCTGACGGATCACAGGCACCATTAACACTCACAGGCAGACCCGGTTTACTATTTAGTTTGTTAGTAGACTTCCAGAAACTGCGAAAGTCGCTCTTGGAATGATGTGAAGCCAGAATATCCATTTTGATTTGGTCTTTATGATTCTGACACCACCGTAAGCGTGATTTAAAATTTTTACGACTGGTTTTCATGTCATTCCATACTCTACCTTGTAACGTTATACGTTCATTTTTAATAAAAACTACTTAAAAATAACGAATGTATTACAAAAATATTTTTTTTTACTGAAAACAAAATAAAAATAAATTAAAATTAACCAACTTAAACATAATTTAAACTAAAGATTACCCTATAATTACATTCTTTAAACTTAACAATATATTTTCCTAACAAAAAGTAAAATGAGTCATATATGATACATACATTTATTTATTTAGATGAACCATCATTTCTGATCAAATTATATTAAAATTTTTACTTATCTAACAAATAATGCTCAACAGCATAAACGTGTCATGCTAATGGTTCGCTTGAGTGTCGTGCGGATCCCTGACACCTACCTCCTTTTGTTGAGAAAACATCGTATGATTTTTGCGGGAGGGACGAGGAGTGACCGCCCCGGCCGGTTCGGTTGATCGGAGGCGATGGAATTTTCTACTCGTCAGACCAAATTTTAAAGCGACGCGAGAGGACGTAATTTCCCTCGTCATAATCATTCGATATTTCGTCTCGAAAAACCTTTTTTTTTTAGTACGACGTATTCGTAATCTTTACAAAAGTTTAATAAACATTTAAATATCTCCAAGTGCCAAAATAGTGCCTCACACTCTGATTTCTTCCCCGATAGGGTGAGTAATGATCTTGTATTTTTATTTTATTGTAGTGAACCATAAGGAACCATAGTTGATGCCTACTACATGTCGAGTGTTTTGTGCGTAGGAATTATATAATAAGTATTGTTGCCTAGTCATGCCTACTAGTTTTGCCTACGCTTTGCGTTCATTTAAATTAAAATTATTATTTGCACAGTTGATCTTCCAAATTGCTTCGATAATGCTTTTTACATATATGCTAAATTAATGTACTTTTTACATGTTTTATTTGTAAGTGTTTTCTCATAGTGAAATTAAAGAAAATTAAAAAATCTTCCCTATTAAAATAGTAAATAACTACTGTAGCACTCCGTTCTGATTGCGATCTATGAGCCACTTTCACCATCTACCTACTTCATTAATTATGACCCGTCTTTTCTGCCTGGGCTTGGCTTTGGGAATGTTGGTGATCGCAATCGGCGGACTTAATACCTGAAGGATTCGCTATAAGCTGGAACATTATTCCAGGGAACGAAGTTCGGACTTAAGACCGGGTCGTCTCTGCCAGCCACCACTACGTTCCTGCTACTTTCGCGTCCGTCCACCTACGAGCCACCTTCTACCTCGGCCGCCTTCGCAAGTTAAGTACGGGTCTGCGGAAGTGTAATAAACAGTCGGGCATTGCGAACCACGGCCCTGTATCTTTTGGATGAATAAATGTTTATTTCTGTGTACGCTGGTTGTGCATCATTTACCAACCCGAATCGCGACAACCTTCCGTCGGTCTACCATATAATACCCACAACTGAAACTTTGCCCTGGCCACCCTATGAGCGTCACTAACGTGCCTGTTCCACCCCACTACCGGCCTACGGAACCTCGAAACACTCGACGAGTGACTATCACTAGCTGCCCGACTTAATATGTGAACTATTCTATGGTACATATTATCTATAACAAGTCGATGATCCAAATTATTACATACATAATTATGCATACATTTTATATTACATACATAATTATAGTGTCACAATTTCAATTTATTTCTATTAGAATGTTTTTAATTTACCAGTAAGTTATTTAAGAAACTGTGCTAGTTCAACTTTCTGTCAATTAAGTAATATTAGGAGGAAATATAAAAGTATTACCTTGATGATTTATTCAAGATTCACAAAAGTATCGATATAATATCGAATCCATGCTTTCTTTACAATGAACACCCAGAATAACCTATAAATTCACATACCATTGCGACCCCACATCCCAATAGCCTTTGTGAACCTTTTGAGGGAGACCATACGGTATTTTGATTAGGAGACCTATTTTTATGATATTATTTCATGTTCCTTGCAAATAATACGATGTATTTATTTGAAACAGAGATTATTATCTATTAATTTCTTATGGTAAGACCCAAAAAAGGCATTCAAACCTTGCTTCGTACATTACCTTGACTCATAAGAAACTATAGTACCACTCCAAATCACAGATCAACAGAGTCTAAGACTCTCACTTGTTGCCTTCTTTATAATCACTTTAAACCGTTATTGAAACTTTCAATTAGGTTTTTGAAGAAATACATTTTTTTAGATCAATTTAAAATTCATCCACATTCCATCTTTTGGTGTTGTCAAACATATGCCGTAGCAATAAACTATAGGCACATAGGCAACATCTTCTGTTTATAACTTCTTTTTATGAGTCCACTATCCCTCCCGTAAAACATATTTCAGTTTTCCAGACAGCTTGTTCGGTTGCATTTGCAATAGATGGTGCATTCGGCTGACAGCCAGCGCAGAAATATGAACAGCTCTCATAATTCACACACCGCTACCGCCGGACGGGACCTTAACAAAACCGGCCGTCAGTTGGACGGCTAGATAGTTTTAGGCAGACTGCGAAGGCAGTGTAAGACAAACTATGCGTCCGAAATAGAACAGTTTTATTGTGACTGCAATGGGATGTGGTTGAATTGAATCTGTTAAGATCGTTTTTTTTTATTATGAAATTAAATTAACTTGCATTAGATACACCCAACTTCATACGCAATGACCAACCGAAAGTCCTCGCAAGAGAACGTCGTTTAATTCCTCGTCTGCTCCGTGAGGCTATTGAAATTAGAAGTCACCGTAATTTCAATAGAGAATATGGTGGAAAAATTCCACCTGCTTGGGAACCGGTTTTAGCCAAGACTCAAGCTCGACCACGCACTGCAAGACCTCAAGATACTGTTAGCTCATTTTGTGTGGATAGGAACAAACTTAATATTTTTGAGTGATTGTAGTTTACAATTTTTTGAAAACTGTGTAATAAATGACAACTAACACCTAACTACCTGTGACCACGGACGCTGAAAAGGGTCCGAAACGTTAGGTTAAATAAAATGTAATTATAAAATAATATTTAAATAATTATAAAATTATATAAACTTTAACGTCTACTCTTCACGTAAACCGAAGAAACATATTGTTACGCCGGTGGGCTAGTGCTAAAACTTTGATCGTGTTTTTCCATGCCTCGGAGGCGTTTTCAGCAGGCTGAAATACCATTTCAGGCCGTTTCAGAGAGTGCTCTAACACATACTAGTTTATCGAAATTTCACCCAAGTTGCCGTTGTTTTCAGGCGCCTGAAACATGTTTTCAGTCCGTTTCAGGCCACCCTCTATCAGATGACGCCATAACCTGAAAACCCGTTTTCAGGCGTTTTCAGGACCCCTTATGGGCCTTTGAAGCCCACTTCAGTATATGACGTAATTTTCAGTAGGAGTGAAAGAGATAGCACGATTAGAGAGAGGCAGCTATACTAAGAACATTCCAGAAAGGTGTGACAGAGACAGCACAAGACAAGGATAGCACTATGATTCGAGAAAGGTCTAGGCTAGGCAAGACGGCATTTGGAAGGATCCCGAACAATCTCGTACTGGGTAGTAGGTACCTACCGAATATTCGGGAGTCCTTGACGGCCGGTATATAAGGAGCCCGGGAATGCGACCGAGTTGGAGTTTAGTTTGGGAAAGCGACGAGTAAACATCGAAGCGAAAACTGCGACAGGAAGATTTTGGAGTGCGATATAAGTGTTTGTGTACTAAGTGTTGTAACGTAAAGTGTGTACAATAAATCCTACTCTACTTCATCGGTTTAGAAGTGCATTTCAATCTAGATCCCACACCCCTAGAACGTAACATTTGGTGTCAGAAGTGGGATAGGATGCTCATCTTCAAGTGGTTGTACCAAGAAAGAGAGTTAGCGATGTTTTAAGATCCTTTCACGACGGCGCTTCCGGTGGACACCTAGGAGTAAAAAGGACTCTGATGAAGATTCGGCAACGTTTTTACTGGATAAACTGTCGGGACGACGTGGAAGACTGGTGTAGGAAATGTACTAGCTGTTCGTCAGTTAAGGGACCACATACACGCAGTAGAGGTGCGCTTAAAGTTTACAACGTGGGAGCACCTTGGGAAAGAATTGCTTTAGACGTCGCAGGCCCGTTCCCGACCTCTGACCGTGGAAACAAGTACATCCTGGTGGTCATGGACTATTTCACCAAATGGCCTGAGGTATTTGCCATTCCGAATCAAGAGGCAGTCACAGTAGCGGAAACTGTAGTGACTGAAGTGTTTTGTCGGTATGGTGTGCCTCTTGAGATCCACAGTGATCAGGGAAGAAATTTTGAGTCTCTGGTGTTTCAGGAGACTTGCCGAGTCATGGGAATTCATAAAACTCGGACTACGGCCTATCACCCACAGTCAGACGGAATGGTTGAGAGATTCAATCAGACTCTGGAACGACATTTGGCCAAAGTAGTTGACAACCATCAAAAGGATTGGGACAGGCATATTCCGCTCTTTTTAATGGCATATCGGACAGCAGTTCATGAAAGCACGGCCGTAACTCCTGCGTGTGCTAATTTTGGAAGAGAACTACGTTTACCTGCAGACCTTCTGACCGGACGACCTCCAGATGCACCAAAGACGGTTTCGGAGTATGCAAGTGAACTGCGAAACCGGCTTGATGATGTTCACAGGCATGTTCGTGAACATGGATTGCAGGCCAGCGAGAAGGTGAAGACCAGATACGACCGGAAGTCTAACCAGACGAGGTTTGAGGAAGGATCATTCGTGTGGCTACATAACCCTATGCGTCGAAAAGGAAAGTCACCAAAATTGTCGCCGAGTTGGGAAGGGCCGTACAAAGTAGTCACAAGGATCAACGACGTCACTTATCGGATACAGCGCAACGCACGTAGCCCCTGTAAGATTGTTCATGTTGATCGGTTGGCCAAGTACCATGGAACGAATGATGCTCGGGACGAGCATGTCTAAGGAGGGGGTAGTGTTACGCCGGTGGGCTAGTGCTAAAACTTTGATCGTGTTTTTCCATGCCTCGGAGGCGTTTTCAGCAGGCTGAAATACCATTTCAGGCCGTTTCAGAGAGTGCTCTAACACATACTAGTTTATCGAAATTTCACCCAAGTTGCCGTTGTTTTCAGGCGCCTGAAACATGTTTTCAGTCCGTTTCAGGCCACCCTCTATCAGATGACGCCATAACCTGAAAACCCGTTTTCAGGCGTTTTCAGGACCCCTTATGGGCCTTTGAAGCCCACTTCAGTATATGACGTAATTTTCAGTAGGAGTGAAAGAGATAGCACGATTAGAGAGAGGCAGCTATACTAAGAACATTCCAGAAAGGTGTGACAGAGACAGCACAAGACAAGGATAGCACTATGATTCGAGAAAGGTCTAGGCTAGGCAAGACGGCATTTGGAAGGATCCCGAACAATCTCGTACTGGGTAGTAGGTACCTACCGAATATTCGGGAGTCCTTGACGGCCGGTATATAAGGAGCCCGGGAATGCGACCGAGTTGGAGTTTAGTTTGGGAAAGCGACGAGTAAACATCGAAGCGAAAACTGCGACAGGAAGATTTTGGAGTGCGATATAAGTGTTTGTGTACTAAGTGTTGTAACGTAAAGTGTGTACAATAAATCCTACTCTACTTCATCGGTTTAGAAGTGCATTTCAATCTAGATCCCACACCCCTAGAACGTAACAATATAGTTTTTTATTTTTTTATAATCCACGAATCGTATGTGGAGATGATTACGTGTTTTGCTGACACATTGTATCACTGCCATCAGCAAAATAATCTTGTCGCTCTTTTTGAATTTATGAAAGATTTGATACAATTAAACTTAATTGTGGAATTCTTACCGTTACTGATACGTAGATACGTATTTTTTTGTTATTATTATTGCCACAAAATAAAACAAGTAAGTCATTTTCATTTTAAATGAAAAAGTAAAATATTACAAATGATCTTTCTTGTTAAATTCCATATTTGATTACGCAAAAGTGAGCCGCAATTCGATAAAACATCAACTATTATGTAGGACCATTAAATTGGATTGCAAAAAGATTCCCAATTTACTTGATCCATAATAATATCACATAAGTTTATTTTAATCGCTTTTTACATCTTGATTAATGAATTAAAATGTTACTGGCATTTTTATTTTTTTAAAAATGCAATAACCATATTGCCAAGTACAAAATTAACCGTTCAAAACTTTCTTGCGTCTAAATTGCGGCGGGGTGTAAACTAAGGAGCGTTTCCTTTGCTCCCTGCATGACACCCCGCTTGGAACCGCGTAATGAATATTATTTAATTACGCGTACCCACGTCTCAGAGTAGTTTGAGCACATTCGCTCTTCGAGCATGAGTGCTTTTGCATGTCGCTCGGAGAAGGTTTTAACAAAATGGCTGCCGCGGCTTCGGTCGTAAATCTTGAAATGGCGACGGGCCGTCCCTGGACACGTGACGTCAAAATGGCGGTAAACTAAGTAGTTCGGTTTGTCACAAGTAATGGTAGATTTGAGGTTAGTTCTACTAGCTTCGAAATATTATAATATAATTGTGTGACAGTTATTCTAAGATACCTCACACGTCATTGGCACAGAAGTATTTCTTTGATTAGTCTAAGTAAAGTTTGTGTGCGATGAGAAAAAAAAATAGGTAGCTAAAATAAATACAACTACAGACAATAGTTTTTCCAAAAATTTTACTATTCATCAATGTCAGAAAATTTCAGCTAAGTTGTATATTTCACGAAGCGGAATGCAGATAAATGTGCACAGCACCTTATAAAGGAATATGGCCATTATCTTCATTTTTCATAGATAAGAGCTGCAAATTATTTTGTTACTAAAACTGCTGACAAGTTGTAAGTGCAATTTTCAAGCGCATCTTGATAGATCCTAGTACAAACTAGCTAATCTAGTTGGATGAAGGCGATCCGACATTTTTGTGAGATAATTAAAGTAGCCATTAAAGTTTGTGCAAGCTTTAATAAGGCGAAAGATGAAGAGGTTATTTATTCCAGTTTCGCTGAAAAACTGAAGAACTGTATTTTTTTTTGTATTTTCACATTAAACTTTTGCTTATAATTTTCTTGAATAACTAGATTATAATTTTTGACTTGATGACAACCACTTTAGTAGCTGGTTTTCGTTTTTGTGGTTTTGTAGTTGATATTATCTAGCAGTCATATAAAACTGTTTTCGTAAAAAAAGTATTTATATAAGTATTCCACAATTTTTTTTATTGAATATAGAAAAAGACATGCATATTAATTTCGATAAAAGTAAAATATAAAAAAAATATGAATATCATCTCGGAGAGGATTTAAAGATCGATATCGTAATTTATAAAATAACATGCTGGTCCAAAACGACTATCAGTACCTTTCGCCTCCGCGGCGAAATTAGGTGTCATAAGAAAACATTAGTTTTTCGTATTTGATTACGATACTTTTCGGCGACAAGGGTTATAAAAATGTCAGGAAAGTCATAAGAAGGGATGACGCTACAGCTTATTGGAAGAAAAGAAAGAGATGGCACTACATTCAACCAACACATAGGTATACATGGTTCAAAAACCATTAAAAATCAATCAATCAATCATTAATATACAAATGAAAACTGTATAATCGAAAAGTGGAACTACACGATTGTACATTTTATTATTTGATTGATTAAATCTTTGTTTGATATTGAATCTATATACTCTTAAGTTTACCTGAATGAATTTTCAACCAAAATGTCATACTTAGTGGGTTTATTGAAAATTAGGCAATGGTACGAAAAAGGCAGTAAATGATATACATGCCAAAATACAAAAAAAAAAACTTTGATATTAATATAAAGTACTTTAAATATTCATATTTTTTTTTAATTTATTTATATTTATTTAAATTTATTTTTTATATTATTAAATTCCTATTTAATTTTTACCACTGTCAAAAAGTTGACAGTAGATACGTTAAATACCTATTGTTCGTATCATCTATAAAAAAACAATGAAGAAAAAAATGTATAACAACATATTATATCTTTTGATGTTACTAATTCTCAAAAAATGGCCAAACAAGTAATAATCGCGATCCTGAAATTGAAATTTCGCTGGCAAATTAATTTTTAATGAGACGTGCTTTTTGAATATCGTGTTACCAATTATAAAGAACGAGGCGGCTTTGCCCCCATTATTTGTTTATTTTTTACGTTAGATTTTCGGCAGAGTTTGTTATTTGATAACACTTTGAATGAAAGATGTTTTCATCAAATTGGTAAGGTAAGGTAAGGTCATTGCGGCATATTCCTTGATATTTATTTAATAAGAATCAATATGACATACATTTGGCGGGAGAAACGGTAGTGGTTTTATAGAAGAATATAATAATAACGAAGTCCTGAAAAAAAGCCTTTTGAGAAAACAAAATAGATTGAAAAATTGGAAACACAAAAAAAACACATGTTAGCTAGTTAAAAAAGAAAACTGAACAAAAATAACGATAATAAAAAAAAACACACATGTCGATACATGACAGTCGATACCACATGCTGAAGTTTCATGCCCGTATGAATGCAAACGATATTCAGTGTTTTCAAAAACAATATACTTTCGACTTTTGCATGTGTTTCTAACATAAAAAAATAGTCAGTTCAAAAAAAAGAACATGCGTTTTGATTGCGCTTCTTTGGTTGATAACCTGATCAATGTAAGTTTGAGTGCTCAGTCCTTATGTACTTGTAATTACATCAAAATCTTTGTTGTTAACTAGATTACCAGACTAGTTTAGGAGAAGCGCTGATTGCCGAAATACAGGATCTATGAATACTAATTTGACAACAGTGGCGAGAGAGTTTTGTGTATTAATTAGTATTTTTCCAATTAACACATTGCACGCCATGGTGGTCACCGGTGACCCCCAAACAATATTATTTCTATTGTGTCTAGTCTTTCGGCAGTCAAAGGCTTAATTAGTATTTTCTATTCTTAGGTTATGTACACACTATGTATCTGATCTCTTCTGGCTAATATAGTAGATTGTATCATGAGGAAGCAAAATAATATTTTTACGGCGAGGGCGCTTTTTTGAATCCAGAGCGAAGTGAGGGATTCTAGAGTAGAATCCCGAGCGTAGCGAGGGATTCTCAAGTAGAATCCTGAACGAAGCGAGGGATTCAAAGTACGTCGCCCGAGCCAAAAATATATTTGCGTCCAAATGATACACTCTACTTTTCATCACCCTCTATGAGAAAATAAAAAGCGGCTCCATCACATTTTTTGCGTCGGTTCTTATACTTTCAGGAGTTAATTCCATATCACTGTCACTTGACGAACTCATTTTTATATAATTTATCAAAACCAAGAACTTGAATGTGAAAATTTATGAAAACGCGGGCCGTAGTTTGCGCGTTTTTTTTTTTTTACTCAGTTGCCAGCGGCGGCGGCGGGGCGATGGTCGACGGACGTGCCGTCTAACCAGCCAGTCTCTTGCGTTCGGCGGGAAACTCTAAGATGTTCCAAATTCAATAAGTGCGAGCAAAAGAATTTTTGGTCGCACTTATTTCAATAAAGAGGACCAAAATCTCATTTCTGCCCGCTGGACAGTCTGTGGCAAAGAGTAGAGTAATAGTACCTATGTCGCTTAGAAGCATCACCTTTGGGCGCACTTAAAGGCGACCAAAATCGTCTTTTTCGAATAGATGGGATGAAAAAGATATTATTATTATGAGTCTGGTATAAAAAAGCCACAAAGGTCCACAGCTGAAATAAATAAAGTCGCAGATACCGTAATATCTACAGCCGAAATTCCCAAATAACACACATACTCGTATTATTTAAACTAGCAACAAAACGCAGAGACGGTACGCATATCTTTATTCATGCATGCAACTAAAATGCATGAAACAATAACCGTGCAACTCCGGATACAAATTGTTCGGCCAGTATTACCATCTTTATTAGCCGGTTTAGTGATGTTAGGTACATGAGGGAAGTTGCCTAAACAAACCTTGTTTTAGCGGCGTCATTCTTGTCATGTTCACGTACCATCATACCACGCCTTCAGTAGGTACTTAATTCATTCAGACTTTACAAACTGTAGTGATTTATCTGGATTACTGGTTTTTAAAATAACAGATCTCAGCAATACATTAAAAAAAACAGTACAGGCAAAACCACTTCTAAATACTTTTTAACCTTGAATGTTTTTTTTTGCAGAAAATTTACATAATTTTGGAATTCTTGTGTTTTATCTACATTTGACTGCTACATAACTGTTAATTGCATACAAACAGCTATCTGAGGTTACATCTGTTTCTGACGGTTATTTATTTTTCAGTCGATGTAAGATAGAATATAGAAAACGGTTGTTCCTCGATATCATTACTATCGACAGTTAGACAACATTAGTTTGGAGAGTCGCGTAATTTGTCCGGGAGCTCGCTCATATTTCGCAGCCGGGCTTTATTTAGGCAAGGAGCATTAGCATAATACCGCATTACCGCTGCTTGTTGCCATGTTGCGTAATGCGATCGCTATCCGTTTACCTGCAAATGTTCTGTATAAGCCCAACCAACGCTGTGTATTGGTTACTACCGGTCCACGACTACGTCCGTGTGGAGTTTAGTTTTTGGCCACATAGTTTCATACAAATTTGCTACCCCTATTTTATCCCCTTGCGGGAAGAATTTCTTGAAATACTTTCATAGCGGAGGCCTACGTCATAACAACTACCTGCATGCTTAATTTCAGCCCGACCCGTCCAGTGGTTTGTGATGTGCGTTGATAGATCACTATGTCAGTCAGTCAGTCAGTCAGTCACCTTCAAGATTTATATATTTCCTCCCCTATGACCGGAGCTGAAAAGAGTTTTTTAAGTGTTATGTCTTTTCGAAATGAAAAATAACGTTGTGAACGCAAAAAAAAATTGGTTCCCTGTAAAGTCGGTATACGGGCGAAAGTTTTACGTGACAACGACTTTGAGTGGTAAAATAATTTTAATGTGAATATTCATTCGTATAACATGAACCGGTGTGTCTATGCCTATCTCTCTCACTCTCTCTCTCTCACTCTTAGGCGGGTTAACTGTGCTCGAGTGGAAGGGACGCGTGCCTTTCACTTTTTATGTCTGTCTCACTCGCTCTTAGGCGGGCTAGCCATGCCCGAGTCGAAGGGACGCGTGCCTCTCACTCGCTCTCATTGTGAGCGCGGAACGTGAGCGGAGCGTAACGCAGTTTCTTGAAGTGTCACCCGGCAAACCAATTTATAAGACGTTGTCACGTCAAAACTTAACAAATAAAAGTTTTATATATTTGGATTTTGAGGTTTGAAACAAAGATTTATTGTTAAGGTATTTTTATGAAGTATTCTTCATTTACTTGATTCATTTACAATCTTGTTTTGGGTCCATTATGTTTCACATCCTAATCTAACCGCCAGCTTATCCCTTCGTCTAAATCGTCGCGAGTCGCGGCGACATTACACCACAGGTGTGCCCTTAGCCTTATCAGTGATATTATGTTTATCGTTTTATGCTATGGTTATATCACAGTTTTAAAATTTTACAGTGGTATAAATATTTGTTTGACACTATTTGTTTTTTCGTATATTTTAATTAGCAAAATAGGATTTTTTTATTCACTCGACACAGGTCTTCCATAACTGTGTGCCAGAAGCACAGATAAGATAAAGATAAATAAACAACATCCCATACATTGATCTGACTCCGTGGTAAGTAGCTTAAGCACTTGTGTTACAGATATCAGTTACAGTTCCTCTAACATTTCCCTTTAAAAATTGTAGGTTACAGTTACTGCAAATAAAGTTTGTGCGTCTACAAAAGGGTATAAATCGTTTTATTGACTTCATTTTTACAATGTCACCTATTTTATTATTATATATTATACGACCACGAAAAAAAACACACATGTCGATACATGACAGTCGATACCACATGCTGAAGTTTCATGCCCGTATGAATGCAAACGATATTCAGTGTTTTCAAAAACAATATACTTTCGACTTTTGCATGTGTTTCTAACATAAAAAAATAGTCAGTTCAAAAAAAAGAACATGCGTTTTGATTGCGCTTCTTTGGTTGATAACCTGATCAATGTAAGTTTGAGTGCTCAGTCCTTATGTACTTGTAATTACATCAAAATCTTTGTTGTTAACTAGATTACCAGACTAGTTTAGGAGAAGCGCTGATTGCCGAAATACAGGATCTATGAATACTAATTTGACAACAGTGGCGAGAGAGTTTTGTGTATTAATTAGTATTTTTCCAATTAACACATTGCACGCCATGGTGGTCACCGGTGACCCCCAAACAATATTATTTCTATTGTGTCTAGTCTTTCGGCAGTCAAAGGCTTAATTAGTATTTTCTATTCTTAGGTTATGTACACACTATGTATCTGATCTCTTCTGGCTAATATAGTAGATTGTATCATGAGGAAGCAAAATAATATTTTTACGGCGAGGGCGCTTTTTTGAATCCAGAGCGAAGTGAGGGATTCTAGAGTAGAATCCCGAGCGTAGCGAGGGATTCTCAAGTAGAATCCTGAACGAAGCGAGGGATTCAAAGTACGTCGCCCGAGCCAAAAATATATTTGCGTCCAAATGATACACTCTACTTTTCATCACCCTCTATGAGAAAATAAAAAGCGGCTCCATCACATTTTTTGCGTCGGTTCTTATACTTTCAGGAGTTAATTCCATATCACTGTCACTTGACGAACTCATTTTTATATAATTTATCAAAACCAAGAACTTGAATGTGAAAATTTATGAAAACGCGGGCCGTAGTTTGCGCGTTTTTTTTTTTTTTTACTCAGTTGCCAGCGGCGGCGGCGGGGCGATGGTCGACGGACGTGCCGTCTAACCAGCCAGTCTCTTGCGTTCGGCGGGAAACTCTAAGATGTTCCAAATTCAATAAGTGCGAGCAAAAGAATTTTTGGTCGCACTTATTTCAATAAAGAGGACCAAAATCTCATTTCTGCCCGCTGGACAGTCTGTGGCAAAGAGTAGAGTAATAGTACCTATGTCGCTTAGAAGCATCACCTTTGGGCGCACTTAAAGCGACCAAAATCGTCTTTTTCGAATAGATGGGATGAAAAAGATATTATTATTATGAGTCTGGTATAAAAAAGCCACAAAGGTCCACAGCTGAAATAAATAAAGTCGCAGATACCGTAATATCTACAGCCGAAATTCCCAAATAACACACATACTCGTATTATTTAAACTAGCAACAAAACGCAGAGACGGTACGCATATCTTTATTCATGCATGCAACTAAAATGCATGAAACAATAACCGTGCAACTCCGGATACAAATTGTTCGGCCAGTATTACCATCTTTATTAGCCGGTTTAGTGATGTTAGGTACATGAGGGAAGTTGCCTAAACAAACCTTGTTTTAGCGGCGTCATTCTTGTCATGTTCACGTACCATCATACCACGCCTTCAGTAGGTACTTAATTCATTCAGACTTTACAAACTGTAGTGATTTATCTGGATTACTGGTTTTTAAAATAACAGATCTCAGCAATACATTAAAAAAAACAGTACAGGCAAAACCACTTCTAAATACTTTTTAACCTTGAATGTTTTTTTTTGCAGAAAATTTACATAATTTTGGAATTCTTGTGTTTTATCTACATTTGACTGCTACATAACTGTTAATTGCATACAAACAGCTATCTGAGGTTACATCTGTTTCTGACGGTTATTTATTTTTCAGTCGATGTAAGATAGAATATAGAAAACGGTTGTTCCTCGATATCATTACTATCGACAGTTAGACAACATTAGTTTGGAGAGTCGCGTAATTTGTCCGGGAGCTCGCTCATATTTCGCAGCCGGGCTTTATTTAGGCAAGGAGCATTAGCATAATACCGCATTACCGCTGCTTGTTGCCATGTTGCGTAATGCGATCGCTATCCGTTTACCTGCAAATGTTCTGTGTAAGCCCAACCAACGTTGTGGATTGGTAACTACCGGCCCACGACTACGTCCGTGTGGAGCTTAGTTTTTGGCCACATAGTTTCATACAAATTTGCAACCCTTATTTTATCCCCTTGGGGGAAGAATTTATTAAAATACTTTCTTAGCGGAGGCCTACGTTATAACATCTACCTGCATGCCTAATTCCGGCCCGATCCGTCCAGTGCAGTGGTTTAATCTGTGCGTTTAGATCACTATGCCAGTCAGTCATCCTACTACTATTATAAAGGCGAAAGTTTGTAAGTATGGATGTATGGATGTATATCCATACATCCATGGTATGGATGTTTGTTACTCTTTCACGTAAAAACTACTGAATGGATTTGAATGAAACTTTACCACAATATAGCTTATACATCAGAATAACATATAGGCTACAATTCACAAAGATTTTTTAAGATAAAGGCTTTCCACGCGGACGAAGTCGCGGGCGGCCACTAGTCCTTTATATATTTGGATTTTGAGGTTTGAAACAAAGATTTATTGGTAAGGTATTTTTATAAAGTATTCTTCATTTACTTGAGTTTACGCATCAAAATTCAATTTGGTTTTGGATCCATTATGTTACATACATCATAATATTCTTACCGCCAGCTTATGCCTGCGTCCAAATTGTCGCCAGTCGCAGCGACATTATACCATAGGTGCGCCCTCGGTCTTACCAGTATTAAGTCTATCGTTTCATGCTGTGGCTATAGCACAGTTTTAAAATTTTACAGTGGTATAAGGCCTCTATTTGTATTTTCCTATATTTAAAGTAGCAAAATAGGATTTTTGTATTTACTTGACACAAGTCCCATCTTCCATAACATACATTTATGGAGTTGATTGTTAACTGTTAACCAAGAGGTCGCGTCGATCCACGCACTGTACAAACATGTGTGTGCATGAACATGTCTGTTTGTACTGGTCTGGGTGTTACAGGTATTTATATAAGTTTATTTGTAATACCACTGTTGATTCTGATATCTGTAACACAAGTGCTTCAGCTACTTACCACGGACTCAGATCAACGTGTGTGATGTTGTTGTATATTTATTTATTTGTAGTTATAGCAATAGATAGCAACAGGAACTAGATTCGTAATCCACGCCTGCGCCACGCCGATTCTAGCATTGTTTAATACCTTTTTGCGTCTGTGACGCAGACCGCCTGCTATGTACCCAGCAGTTTTTGTAGCGATGCCCATACATATTGCTGATGTTTTGCATAAAAGATTTATATTTGTGGTCATTGGCAATATAATAGTTTGGTTGTTGTTAAAACCGACATCCTTTGCATTTGCCATTTTTCTGTATGACCTTGACTTAATGTTTACTGGTAGAAAATACTTTTAGCATTAAGTCCACCTTTAATACGTTTTTTTTGTGCAAAAAGCTTGTAAATTAAATGAATAAACTTACCCAGCAGTTTTTAAACCGATGCCACACATATTGCTGATATTTTGCATAAAAGATTTATATTTGTGGTCATTGGCAATTTAATATAATACTTTGGTTGTTGTTAAAACCGACATCCTTTGCATTTATTATTTTTTTGTGTGACCTTGACCTTTGCTGGCAAAAATACTTTTATTTTATTTTATTTTGTTTATTAGGCACACCAACGACAGTTACAATTGATTTAACATGAGACTTACATACAGTAAAAAAGTGTTGCTAATTGCACTATCAATTATAGGTGTACACAACATGCTTGATAAATTAGGCGTTACAGAATATGATAAAAATTTAAACAATTTTTACAAAAATGAATAATTTTGACAGAGATGAGATATTAAAACAAAACAGTATTACAAAAAAGCTAACATAACATAACGAAAAACAATAAAATTATTAGGTGATGGTTACGGCTATAGTGGCCAACCTGGTCAGGGACATTGAATGAACATCGATCCATCCACTTAAATAAATACTTTTAGCATTAAGTCCACCCTCCTTGAGTTACGTTAGTTACGTTTGTTAATTAAGTTTTTTGTGCAATAAAGCTTGTAAATTAAAATAATAATAAAAAAACACTTTACCGTTTTCAGTAAAATCGCTGACAGTAGCAAGTAGCGGCGACAGCGGGCTGCAGGTGTGCCCTGGGTCTTACTAGTGACGTGTGTGTGACGTAAGTTGTATATTTTAAGTAGCAAAATAGATTTTTTTTGCAAAGTAAAATATTTTTGGGAATTTTATTAAGAGCTTTTTCTAAGACCGTATTTTTTTATTTGTTTCTTCGGTTTACGCGAACAGTAGACATTGAAATGATACACTTTTTACGGATTATTTCGCGATTTATTTACATTTTGTTTTAACCTGACGTTTCGGACCCTTTTCAGCGTCCGTGGTCACAGGTAGACTGTGACCACGTGTGTGTCTACCTGTGACCACGGAATCGCGAAATAATCCGTAAAAACTGTATTTTTTTCATTAGAATAGTTACACAATGTGTTATGTTTTACTAGGTTGGACTTATAATAGCTACTGATAGCTCCGTTAGTAATTCGCAACTACAAAACATTATACGATTCAACAAAAACACAAAATCCAGAACACTGACCTGCCCTTCCTAAATTATTTCAAAAGCTATTAACCGGCAGATAGCGCAACCGGTCCGGTAAATCATGAAAATTATTTATTCAGTATGATAATTCAGCTCAATTACTCCATTCTTGCCGCCGCCATTCCATTCATATCAAATTATCAGCAATGATCAGTGCAAACGCAATTTGGTATCGTATCAAATGGAATTTCCGTGGCTGTAGCCAATTCGGTACGCTATGCAAATCGACGGGCAGTGAGTTATTGTTTACTAATATACCTTCTGCTGGTATTGTAGGTATTTTTTTATATATAGATTGGAAATGGTATTAACTACCTTGCGATTTCCAGTGGACTCCCACTTGATCCTACCTCCAACCGAATTGAGCTAAAAAATGTTTCTACGTAATTTGACTAAGGCTTACGCAATAAAAAAGTGAAGTCAATTATATTATTTAAGGAATTGAAGTCTGGTTGCTTGGTTCTTAAATTCAGAACCGACGAGAGGTGGACTAGGAAGGTTCTTGAATGGAGACCACACTACGTTGGAGCGTTGGAAAGATGACCTGAAGAAGGCAGATGGTAGTGACTGGATGCAGGAAGCGGGAGATCTTGCGCTGTCGCGTTCCCTGTGGGAGGCCTATGTCCAGCAGTGGACTGTAACAGGCTGATATGATGATGATGAAGACAAGTTAGAAATGCCTCTTAAATAAATAAATGATTTATAAATGTGTTGCCAGTAACGCGAGTGAAAACATGAGAGAAATGTTGTAGAACTTGAATGCGTGACTTTTTTATGTTTGTGTCGGAGTTCAAAAATAACCCTTGCGGTCCCGAAAAAGTAAAAAAAATGTCAACACAACAGAATAGCACTGGCTATTCTGAAACAAACCCGTAAACGCTTGCCAACCGTAAACTATTTGATTATCCTTTGAATCGAAGCAAAGGTCTCTTGGACCCGTTTCCACATCAACACACAAAAGTAAAACAGCGGAGAAATGTGAGTGTGTGTTTCATATGAAGGGTCTCAATGTAAAAAAATGTGAAGTGAGACAATGTTGTCCCAGTCTAAAATTGGGGGACACTTTGAACGGAGACTGACCTAAAGAAACCTTGAAATACTGTCATGTGAAAACATTTATGAATGGTGTTTTAAGACGTTGTTTGGTTGTTCTATAAAATGTGAATCAACAAAAGCCGATCTAAGGATTTCGATAAAGATCACAGGTGTGCGCTTAGCAAAACAAAAAGATGTTATGTTAGATGAAGACGAATGATGTCAGTATTATAAAGTGTGAAACAGTAAACCGTTTTTCAAATTGACTGTGGAATTCTGAAACAGGAAAACGGAATATTTGTGGGGTCGAACTGCGTAAACAGAGAGATTCGGTTACTGTGACTTCTACGTGGTGTGAATTTATCGCCTTCGTTTGGGACTTGAAAATATAAAAAGAAACGTTTTATGTAACAAACAATTTTTTTTAAATAAAAAAAACGTGAATTTAGACATTCTCTTTCAACTGCAATACATTTTGAACTACGTATGACTTTGTTATATTGTAATAAATAAGTATAAAAGACAAACTATAAAGTCATTTATTTACGGTTCAGAGATGATTGTGTTTTGCTTAGACACTGTGGGAGGGAGAAAATTATCGTGCTAATGACATGTACAAAGTTTAGTGCAAATCTACGTAAGTTGGCACTCAAAAGTGTGTTAAGTTCAAGAAACATGACTTAGTGAAAACGAATTATCTCTGGTATTACTTAAAAAACCTAAGAAAGTTTACCTTTCACAGTTGTTAAGATAATTGAATATAATGCGGCACACTTTTGTGTGATTGGATTATTATCTGTACAAGTCGAACCACTTACATCCCACTACAAAGATTAGCTACATAGTATAGAGTCTATCAGTTCACGAATGGAGTAAATAATAATCCTCTAGGAACTTTCGTAATATCGGCTCTTATGGGATTAATTCATATCCCTCTCCCTTCCAAACTATATAAAAATAGATGCGGGGCATAGGGCTTATTTGTTTGTTTGTAAAATAAAAAACTTCAGTCACAAAATTGCTTATATTTGCGTATCATTGTAGATTTTAGCCTTAAAATTTATCAATGTTGACCGTCTGATAATTAAATATTTGCTTCTCAACATTACCAACAACATTCAAGCTTAACTAGTTTGAAGTAGTTAGGTTATCTAAACATCTGGAGTTTTTTAGTAACAATGAGACACTATCAAAGTTTAAATAATAATTATTATTTACTTGTCGTTATAACCGTTATAATCTGATACCTTAATCATTCAAATATAAAACTACATTACAGTACAAGTAAAGTCGAATGCAAAAGCTAGCAAAACAATAAGTCACAAACCAACTGAAACTTTTATGTGCACGACGGTAATGGCTTAGTTCTTTTATCCTGATTTGGTATCGAATATAGATATTTTCCTGTGGATTTATTAGAAATATAATTTTGGGGTTTTAATGGTCAATTAGCTAGAATCAACGAGGCGATCAGTTAAAAACATTAACTGTATTTTCAAAATCATTAAATCATGTTTTCGTTACGACATCAGTACTCCATTTTTAAATATACATTAAAGTAGAAAATATGTAAACTGGCTTTGAAAATGTCAAATCTACAAGCATGTATCCGAAAATTTATTTGTTTTTTTTTTCAGCTTTAGTCATGGATTTCCGCAAAATAACGCCTGATTCTATCAAATTTACCGAAATTTATCAACATTGTATGTACTAATTGATAACAATTAGTACATGAAAAATTCCAGGATGATAATTCTTATATTTGACATATACCGGTCTTATTTGTAGTATCAGAACCATTCCAATAACGCTTTGACTTTTGACCGGTTCGTAAGGTTCTCTAGTTCTAAAAGACATAACACTAAAAACAATCTTTTCGGCTCCGGTCATCGGGGAGGATATGTATTGTCAAGTCCTATCAACACCATTAATTGGGTGTGCACTGTCTGCGTATAAACAAAAGGTAAGGCTCTCTCTCTCGACAGATTCCTGAAGTTGCATCGTCCGTCTCTACCGTTCAACCATTGTTGAGAGGCAAGCGTCAATATCCGCATTGTTATATTCCGGTGTCAGGCACCGTGAAGGCAATTTCAACTGGTCTTGTACTAGTACAAATGTCTAGAGCAGTAAAAAATTGAATTTCTTCAATTTTACCTTCCCATTTCAAAAATTAGGTGAATTAAATGTAAAAATAATTTATTGATTTTTTCTATGAATTGAAATTGTATGCCTATAATGAAATATCTAATTAAATATCACGATTAAGTGTAGTACTAATCTACAATAGTTAATCTTGATATTTATTAATTAGAGATACATTACGTGTACGTCGGATTTTTTTTATTTTATTGTAACGTTAAGTTGAAGTCTTAAGAACGTAATACTTCGCAAAATGGTCCAATGATCATTCTAACAAGAACGTTTCTTCGCGACGCTCTACTAAAACTAAAGTGCCTAGTTCTCCTCAGGCTTAATTAGTAAGAGTCTTTGTAGAAGCTTGGCGTATAAAAATCTTGTTAATTTTCCCCAAAGTTCGCTTCCTGTTACCGTGTCACGTCTGTACCAAATTTCAGAATTTGCCGAGCGCATCTAACGCCGTCCTAGCATAGTGAATTGAGAAAAGGCAGCTCAAATCAACTAATAAAATATATTATGTATTTCTTTCTAAGAATGCTTTAAAATTAATTCGGGGATGTTACCTGCGGCCCTAATTCTGGTGATTTTGATAATGATTTCAAGATAAGGATACACTTTGTGGAAGATAGTAGGTATTTTAGGCTTCATTATTTTTCATTGATTGTATCATCATCATATCACCCGTTCGATGCCCACTGCTGAGCAAAAGCCTCCCTCAAGGATCTCCACCATGATCGGTTCTGCCATTCCCGCATCCAGAGACTTCCTGCCACCTTCACCAGATCGTCAGTATGCCTTGTAGAGGGCCTGCCCAGTGCCCACATAGGGTCATCCGGCACGCGGTCGCCATTCTGGAACCTTTCCGCCCCAACATTGATTGTGTATCAAACAATACTTAGTTATTTATTATTATTTTTTAGTTTATTTTTCAAAAGTAACATACTACAATTTATTTGCACTATCCTGCCAAACTGTGTAACAGTTTGTCGGCAGAGCTCTCGTGGCTAATACTAACAGTATGTTACTTACATTACAATTATTTAGTTATTAAGTATTTAGTTAAGCTACGATTAGGTTTAGGTTATAGTTTAAGGTTAGGCTTACAGGTTAACTTACGACTTATCCTATATTTATAATAGATTTGATGCAGCACACTCTAACAGCCTGTTTCACAAGTCGCAATAAGTTCTGGTCAGCGTCATCCGTCCAAACTTAATTAATCAAAAAAAAATTAAATTTATCATACGAAATGAAATTTCATATTTGAGTTAACGCTTATTTGTCGATGGTGACACAGGCCCTTACACTATTAACATTCTTGTTAAAACCAACAGTTTAGTAAAAATAAGATATATGACGATACCAAAATTGTGATTACGTAAGATTTTAATTTACGTAGCAAGATAATTGTTATACCTTTCTGTACTTATCCGATCTGTGGCACTATTTAGTCTGTGTAATTACCATAATGCAACATTGTGCGCGCCCGACGCTTTTGATTACATTGCCGCCGCGACTGCAAATACACCAGAGACAACCGGAGACGAGAACGTCACGTCATTGCCAAAACTGTCTATGGCTCCTTTAATAATTCAGACGTTGACGTGAGGGCTGTGAGAGATTGTGTCTTCTCGTTTGCACAATTGCCGAGCTGATTATATTCGTCATATTTTTTCGGTAAATGTTGACGGTTTCAATGATGCTTTGTTATGAACGTATTGTGTTATTTTTTTGAGCGATGACTGCGATGTTGATGTGAATTGGCGTTGAAATAAAAGCCACTCTGGTGATAAGTTTGTGTTGTATTTTGGATGAATGATTATTATCTATGTCGATCAGTCTGACACATAAATATGCTGCATAAGTTGCGTGCTGAAATATTAAAAAGCTATTTTAATTATTGTTTATTTGCAGCCAATCCTCAAAAGTAGGTAACGTTTGCCAATCTAAAGTTTATGCAGTTAACGAATCGATAATTTAAATTAAATAAATTAAAATATCAAATTAATTGTTGTAAAAATTCACAATGTGCCTTGATTGTTAAAGTACCATTAAAATTAAAAGTACTCGCTTGATTATTCAACATTTAAACTTTTATTAAAAACGCTTCGCTACCTAGAAACCAATGAGTGGTCTGGTAAATTAAAGGTTATTAAGCGAGCGGTTTCATCGAAATTAAAATCGAAGAAAGCGAATCGTACATTCATTTTGTTGCAGACACATTTACGAGTGACAATACGGGTGCAAATGAGGTCGAAAGTTACCCACAATGTCACTTTCCCCACGCTGAGTGCTTAACTGTTGCTATTCGAGAGTAAGATTAAATGGAACAACTGCGAAAATTCTTGAATATGAATATGAGAAACCATGAAAACAAATTAAATTAAAAAAAAACGAACTGGCGTAGGTAGTTACGTTTTGCACGGATTTACAAATGTGAGTACTACGTAAAACGAGAACATATTATGCAAGTTTACTGAACTTAATCACCTATATGGTGCAGTGGTTTATATACCACCGATTTTGAACTCAGAACTTCTGGGTTCGATTCCCACGGGGCGTACCTTTTGCAATCAGCTTGGTTGGTAACGAGGTGTACCTATGAGTTTTATTTAAATCAATATATGTATTATGTTTAAGGACTTAAGGAGTTAATAAATGGGTAAATTAATTACGTTACAAGCTGAATTTTACTGATTTCAATTTTGTATTGTGCCGAATTCATAAAATCTTTAAATATACCAACGTCTACATTTTCAGTTAATTTCAAAGATCCTTGTCCGTTCTATTACATCTACATCCTCCTGCAGTTGTCAGCACGTCGCAGACATTGTGATGATGATGGTGAAGATGATGTCTAGATCATTTTCAGTAAATTTCAAAGACCCCTGTCCGTTCCACTACTCCTACATCCTCGTCTACAGTTGACATCACGTGACAGTCAGTAATTAAATGAGTCACGCGGCCAGCTCCGTGCGCAAGTTTCGCCCGTTAGCGCGTGCAGTCCGTAAGTCAAACAGCCGAAACTTCGTTGCCTCTTGTACGCCATTTTGTATGTAGAGTGTTAAATTGTCACACTACACATGAAGTTTGTGGGTACAAATTTTAGTTTCAACATTAGGTTTTATGTTATTCGCAGTAGATTAGATAAGAATGATAAGTTACATAATCTATTTAGTGCAGTCGTGTCACCATTTTGTCAATATTTTCGAAATGATTAAAAGGTAATGCAATAAAAATGTATTTCATTGCCGATTAATGATGGATTCAAGAATATAAGTAAATAAAACATCAGTTTTTTTGATTAATTCCTGTTAAAGTCGTTGAGCCTAAAGCGAACCTTTGTGATACTCCTGGCACACAAACTTTCCAGTTTCTCAAAATCCCCTAATGAGCCGGAAAAAAACCTTTGTAATCGGTCCATTCGTTTCGGAGCTATGATGCCACATATAGACACACACAAAACACACCAACACAAACACATATTCACACACAGACATAAGGGTCAAACTTACAACACTCCTCTTTTTGTCGAGATTAAAAAGTCATCCACCTAATAGTTTCCTGCTAAACGACACAATCAAATAGTTATTGAGCCACACTATACACTTGTGTGGTTTTCAAATTAATATTTAAATACTAATATATACAACTATGACCTTACCTAAAACTATAGCTGCTAAAACTTTTCAAGCCATCCCCAACATCGCGATTCTGTAAAATCGCTTGTTCGCCGCGATTTGAAAATGCACTTAGCTTCAGAACATTGCACATAGGAACCAGATGTGGTGAATTTATATGAGCGTGATTCCGCTGGCGTATGACAAGTGGGATCGATTACAGCTTGAAACGAATTTGAAGCAATGTGCAGTCACAATTGGAACAAATAAACGCTATGCATTCATTCAGTGTTTCGGGCGGATTGGTGCGATGTCAAGTAAACATGTTGCGAGTGAAAACTAATGGTCGTGTGTTAAAAATTTTAGTTTGATTTTGGCGATAGAATGTCATGATCTCAGTATTGGTTCAATAACCTTTCATGGGACTTACGACATAAGTACTATGTTCAGCTCAATATAATATGAGAGTTCACTAATATATTTATTTATTTTAAAAATAAATAAATATACAACGACATCACATACATTGATCTGACTCCGTAGTAAGTAGCTTAAGCACTTGTGTTACAGAAATCAGAATCGATAGTTGTATCCTACTACTATTATAAAGGCGAAAGTTTGTAAGTATGGATGTATGGATGTATGGATGTTTGTTACTCTTTCACGTAAAAACTACTGAATGGATTTGAATGAAACTTTACCACAATATAGCTTATACATCAGAATAACATATAGGCTACAATTCATAAAGAATTTTTAAGATAAAGGCTTTCCACGCGGACGAAGTCGCGGGCGGCCACTAGTTACAAATAATTACATATGACACACAGACCATTACAAACAGACATGTTCAAGCACACAAATGTTTGTACAGTGCGAGGAATCGAACCCGCAACCTCTTGGTTAATAGTCACCTTCTTGACCATTCACCAAAGTGGTTGTCATTAATTATTAAAATAAATTATTAGGTACGTAACTAAGCATTACTCGTAATCCAAAATTTCAGTTTACTTACCAAATTTAAAAAAATCCTAATGAATTCGAAGTTAGCATATTTATTAGAACTTTTTCATGTAGGTCTAAACGAAACTTCACTTGTTACTCAAAGTTAGGCGATGTTTTTAAGTCGGTAAAGTTTTCCTAAGCTCATTAAGGTTTGAAAATATCTTTTTTACTCTGACTCTGATAATATATAATTGGCTGGATTCTTACCTTTCAGAAGATTCACATATGAGTTATTTTATTTTACTTCTCTTTATACATCCGAATCTTAATTAGAAAACTTTCGCTGTCTGGAATATGATAAGTACTATAATTTATTTAATTAGGAATGTGAGGTTGTTAGTGCCCTTCGATAAAGATTTGTTTTTTATTCAAAAGCTGTAATTTTCGTATTTATATTCTGACGATATATTACATCATTGTCTCTTGTCTAATGGTGACTTCATCAGGAATACGCACTTATATATTTTCTTATTACGAGCTATATCTCCTCGTAAAAATATATAGAAAACGATTTGAAACATAAATAGTATGCTATGCTGACTTTGCTTAGAATTCTATGTATACATTCTCAAAATAATTTTATTATAATTTTATTATGTCAAATTCAAACTTTAGTTATGCGTTTTTTGTGACTGTTCGTGTACGACTTCTACCATAGGGATATATGTATGTGGGAATTGGTAGGACTTTCTTTAAGTACCTACAACCAAGTTTGCTCCGCGGTTTTTTCAAGTCTACTTCAGGTCACACAGCTAAGTTTTCGTAACATTTCACGAGAGAGAATACATCAGTTTGGGTAAAACTTTCACATAACATGTCATAGTCATCCGCTTGTCCCATCCCGTCGCTTCCATAGAAATTATTTTACAAACGTATCAGCCTTCAGTTTTCGTGGTCGTAAAATGGATTCCATGTACACAGCGATATAAAAGCCTCCCTCACGTGCCATCGTCACATTGCAGGCATCTGTTGTGCCGAAAAATTGCTCGATCCAATTTAGTATATTAAAGCTGGGTGAGAGAGAATGTTCAAATTGAGATAGCGTTCCGTAGAGTTTACTTAATCGCATGTTTTTCGTTTATCTGGGTTTCGGGGTCGCTTGAGTGTGTTTTCTGTTACTACAAGCTAAAGTACTGCTAATATACTTAAGAATAAAACGAATTTACCTTGTGAAGTTTGGATTCCAATTATACGAGAGTGTCAACCAAAGACGATTAAATTTATTTACTAGCAGTAGTACGCGGGTTGATGCATCTTCTTTCACACCTTTAGAGCTAATGAGGAGGAGCTAAGGAGTCAGAGGCGCAGGGCAAGCCGGATGGGGGGACAGGAGGGAGCAGGTCCAGACGTGTTAGTTTCTTTTTTTGTATGATTTTTGCGCTAAAGATGTGATTGAGATGCATCAACTCGCGCACTGCTGCTAGTAAATAATGTAATCGTCTTTGGTTGATACTCGAAGTATAATTACATTTGTAGACAGACAAAATTTTGTTGGTAAGCTATTGTAGGTTATATTGTAGTTGCTACAGGTATACAAACATGTTTAGTCATGTTATGAAAACTTGTTAATTGTTTGTTTATATTTTAACATCTTAAGATGCTGTTCATTAAGAAAAAACATTTTTTTTATATGAGATTTTTTTCATGTAGAAAAGAAGACGAAACTGTGACGTGTTTATGTGATTTAGATGTTTTAATTTATCATTTATATTGTATAAGAAAATATATGTTAAGACTTTAACATATTTATGATATGGGCCATAATTATGTTGTAATTCGTTGCTTGAGTCAAACAATATCATTATTATTAAGATTTTAAAAATTTCAGGTTTTTATCAAGTCCCCACGGTACTCTAAGAGGACTTTCATTGCGTTAGCCCATAGAGGACGTGCGACACTTACGCCACCTATTCGGAGTTATCAATCAACACAAATTGGATGGCAAAGCGCGGATGTAATGCACTTGAAAATTGTGACAGGAGAGTCTGGAGGGGTTTACACTGCACCATAAACTGCCAAAAAGGTATTTTTGTTGTAGTCAAAAACTACTATAGTATTCTGGAAATTTGTAGTAGAAGAAAACTGGAGAACTATCTGTAATATTTTAGATTATCACATAGTTACTTTCAGTTTCGTTATGGGTAAGGTGACATACCAGGCCACTCAGAAAGTTTTGGGATTCAAAGTTTTTCTGTATGACAGACTGGCTAGTTATTATTTATTTTGAAAATATAATCCTTTTAGTGAAAAAGATACATTCCAATTTTAAACCTTCCCCACATTTTTTTTACGACCCATTTCAAATTATCGTGTCTGACTAAAAATCGCCGGGAACATTTTCGCGCTATGATTTTAAATGTCGCCTGAAAAAGGAAAAATCGTACCATTGACGTAAAATGGCATGTAGTGATGAGGGCTTTTCCAAAGCAACTGTTTATCGTTGGAATAACGAAGTCGAGAGCGGTCGTATAACTTTAGAGGATGAAGAAAGAAGTGGTCGCCCTTTAACGACTGTTACAGAAGAAAACGTGCTAGCAATGAAGCAAATAGTTCAAGACAACAGGCGGGTTACGTATCTTGATACGTAACCGCTAACGCTTCACCACATAATGCAGATTGGACCAGGAAGCATGAACGACGTTTAAGACAACCATCTTGAGTGAGTGAGGCGGATAGTTTCACGCTGGGTGGCGCACAACCTCACGGAGGCACAAAAACAGGCCCGGGTGGAATAGTAAAAAAAAACATTTATTGAATAAAGTCATTTTACAATTATATTGTCGAGTTTTCCCATTTAGTTGTCATAGACACTTGTGTGTCATGGACAATAGTGCCATGACATAATTGATAAATTTGATGAAGGCTCATCTCGGCGTGTTTATGACATCATTACAGGTTGGCGAGTCCCGGATTAATCAGTAAAATCCAGAAACTTAGCGCCAGTCACCGGTTTGGGTGTTTTAAAAGTGGTGGGAAGAATTTGATCGCGAGTTGTTTTTCAATTTAAATGGCTACTTCGTAACAATTCCTTTACTAGATCAAAGAAGCATCAACGCTGAATGATGTACTACCAAATGCTTGCCACAAGTTTTCTTTGTTGTGAACAACAGGAGAGCAAACATACGGCTCCGCGGGCTACTGCTTCTTCTGTGCGCGTCCGCGCACACCGCGCTCAATACAATGGATTTCCTGGTCAGCATGCCGGTTAAACTTTTGTAACACTCTCTTAACAGCCTTTATTTAGCACCGTGAGACTTTTTTCATTTCCAAAAATAAAAAATCAGCTCAAAGGACTAAAATATGTTGCCGGAAGATGCGCTATTAGCGTTTGAGCAGAGTGTAAATAAAGTGTTTGCAGCGGACTGGGAAAAGTGTTTAGAAAATTGGTTAAGACGCATGAAACTTTGTATTGAGGCTAAGGGAGGGAATTTTGAAAAGATATAATAAAAACTTATATCTATGGAGCAATTATTTTTATTTTCGCAAAACTTTCAGAGTGTTCCACGTTTTAATGGTCAATAATTATATTTTTTCTTTGTTTTTGAAAGATAAAGCGATCCGATCTAATGCTTGAATGTTTACAAAGGTAAACATTAACATCTTTACAAACAGCTTACACGAAATGTAACGTTCCACTCTAAGAGTAACCTACTGATATTTTTAACTCCAAAAGTTACATTTATTAAGTTATGACTTAGCTTCTTCATTTATCTTACAAAATATATTCCAAGTTTCTTTCAGACTCACGCACAACGGAGCGTTTTCTTTCACCGTGTACCATGAACACACGGTAGCAGATTAAGGTAAGCACTGCGACATCCTGTGCGCTTGTAATAAGGGCGATTTGTAACAAGAATGTGTAACTTCACGTGCTGTCGCCTGTCCACATAATGCTATGCGTGTGTCTACCCAGGCTGATAGGCTATTAGCCGATGAAAAGGCCATTGGGAGTACTCGAAGGAGATTGTCTGTCGGTACAATGTGTACACAACATTGTAATGGTAACTAAACGCGTCGATTGCGTTTACCTCGGATCACAGTAGAATCTGTGTGCTCAGGATTCTGGTCGGGTTTGTTGTGATAATGTTACGAATTTGGTATCCAAGGAAGTTAGGGGCTGATTTTTTTACAAGTCAAGAAAACTAGATGAGGTTCGCGATGGCTTTCATCAACTGCTTAAGTCAGGGCTTTTAAATATTGTCGCTTATTAGCATTGATAAATTACTTTATTTTGTTACTTACTTTTTAAAGTATATGATGTCTCTTAGATACATCCAAAGAATATCTAATTATTTTTTGACTATTTTCTTTCCACTTTTTTAAGTAATATTAACATAATTTTTCAAATAACGTAATGTGTTTCAAGTTGAAGACTGAAATAAAATTTCAAAGTTGCACATTATTCTTCCGAAAACCACAACTCTATATTAAACCCACTAGATATCTAAAATGTAATTCTTGTTTATGGTGCGCTAAGAACGGTCGTGGATAAGCTTCCATGGATCCAGCTAAGTCTTAGTATATGAAACGATAAATCGCTTTCAAGACAATTTAAAGAAAACTTAAGTGGTGGAAAAGCGCACGGTGGAGACCTAGCTAAGTTTATTCGCATTTTTATCTTAAAACCAGCTGTGCCCGCGACTTCGTCCGCGTGGAATAGTTATTTTGGGTATAGACATATACTGTTGCAGACATTTTTTTAGATAATTTCCAGAGAAATAATACTTTCATACATATATTATTGGTATCATGATCCGTTTTCGCGGCGCACGCAACGAAAGCCCTCAAGGATGAATAATTTTTCCTGTTTTTTTTCACATTTTCTATTATTTCTTCTCTCCTAATAGTTGCAGCTTGATTTTATATAGCCTAACGCCTTCCTTGATAAATGTTATATTAAATTCAAAAATATTTTTTTAATTCGAACTAGTGTAGTTCCTGAGATTAGCGCGTTTAAACAAACAAACAAACTATTCAGCTTTATAAAATTAGTATAGATATCAACAAAAATGTTCTTCCTTTGCTTTTAAGATTTGATATTTTACTTTACCACTTAAGAGACTTTAAATAATACTCGGTAAGGGTGGGCCTTACATACCTAATATTTTATTATTGGTAAAGTTGATGGATTAAAATAAATTATCCTAAGACTTGAACGTTAAAAACGTACTAAGTAGAAGTAGTTACGACAAATTTGATGTTTTATCGTGATAACTGTGTTTATGACTGTCTGAAAAGTTTCTTGCATGTACTTATTTTAACAGCTTAGAAGAAAACTTTTCTACAAACAGAAATAAATATTGACACTGACACTAATAAACTTGGCTTAACTTTCGCTCGAATATGTTTGGTAAGATGATATCTGGGGGCACGGTAGTGCCCCCGCCAAGACGAGCCAAGCGAAGCGCACGGGCACTACCTACCTTTTCTCGAAGCGCTTCGTCGTTTTTTTGAACCCTCATAACTTGGGTTTGGATTATGCTAGATCAACAAAATTTTCGGGATATATTGTCAATAGCGGACTTATTGAACATATTACGTTTTAATTACATTAGCTTTTATACTTCAGATTTTATTTATATCTAAAAAACGCTGATTTCGTCACTGACTCACTGATGATCATCAAAATTATTAAGGTATTTCCTAATGTCCTAGAAAGCTGAAATTTTGTATGTAAGCTAGTATTAGCACACAAACAACAAAAAAATTATAAAACTTGTAACTTTCATCCCCCAACCCCTTAAACCAGGGTGTATGAGACCTGTAATTTTAAATTAAATTTTGATGACGCTAGAGGTCTAATCTAATAATCTAAAAAACTTGGTGCCCCCAGATATATGTGTATTGGTACTCCTTGTTAAGAAAAAAAAACATTTAATCGACATATATTGAGACATTTACTTCAGATCAGATCATAAAAATATGAATGAATAGAAGTGTGCGAACGTCTCCTGCCTCTTACGTCCACACAGTAGCTAAAAATATAAAAAAATTGTCCTTGACAGCGAGCGCGAAAAAAAAATAATATTACAAACAACTTACAAAAAGAAATGAAATCCCACCAAAAACATTTTCATGTAAAATGTTGCCAAGACGAGCCCATATGACTCGCACTGTCAAAAAGTTATCAGATCTCATGTAGAGCCAAGCTTCTAACACTACACGCCCTAACTCTACAAGGCCTAACTTCACAAACTCTACACCTTAGTCAAAATATGTGGCCTGGCCGTTCGTTACTACAAGAACTATTGTATAACACAAAAGTAATGAACAGTGAATTGATTTTTCACCTTACGCCGATGTGAATGTAGCGAAATGGCCAAGCCACATATTTGGACTAAGGTGTAGAGTTTGTGAAGTTAGGCCTTGTAGAGTTAGGGCGTGCAGTGTTAGAAGCTTGGCTCTACATGAGATCTGATAACTTTTTGACAGTGCGAGTCATATGGGCTCGTCTTGGCAACATTTTACATGAAAATGTTTTTGGTGGGATTTTATTTACTAAGGGCAATTCGTAACGTAAGTCACGTCTGATGTTGTATTTAATAGTGTTTACCAAGTTGTACAGAATTAAGTATGAAACTTAGAGATACACTTTATTGACTTACAACTTATTACTTGCGTACAAATTTAACTTTTTCGTCGTAAATCAAGATGCTGAAAAAGTTAAAAACTTAAAATTGTAAAAAGTTTGAAATCAATTTCGAATCAATGTAATAGTATTATTACTAATTACTAAACTAATAAGAAGCTCAAGATAGCACAACGAGCGATGGAGAGGGATGCTCGGTATTTCTCTACGAGATCGAATCAGAAATGAGGAGATACGTAGAAGAACTAAAGTAACGGACATAGCCTTGAGAATCAGTAAGCTTAAGTGGCAATGGGCAGGGCACATAGCGCGAAGAACTGACGGCGATTGGGGCAGAAAAGTTCTGGATTGGAGACTCTTCGACCAAAAGCGCAGCGTAGGACGTCCACCGACAAGATGGACAGACGACCTAGTAAAGATCGCAGGATCACACTGGATGCGGACCGCTTGTGATTGGTCGATGTGGAAAACTGTAGGGAATGCCTATGTTCAGCAGTGGACGTCCTTTCGCTGATAATGATAATGATGACAAATATACTTACTTTGAATGACAAAATTATGACATAAGTAACAATAACATTGTATTTTGCAATACATTGTTGTGTCATATTGAATGCTTTGAGCTTGTCAGTCCTCATGTGGCTGCCGAACTAAATCTGCAATTTATTTTGAACCCACGACGTTAACCAAAAGAGTAGCCATTAGTCGTTTAAAATATAAATCAGCGAACGTCTGTGGATTTTAATAATTAATAAATTCCGTTCCCGTACCGAGAACAGATCTGTAGAACTTAATCTAATTGCCCCTTAATCTACGTCGATCGTGCCAATTTGTTTCTTAATTTATTTCATTCCTAATCCAAGACTGATTAATTAATCGGTATGATTCATTCTCTTTTAAAAAAGATTAAGATTTCTTTTTAAAATACTGTTCATTTTCAGATGGTTATTTAACTGGATTCTTAGCTACGTAACTTTATTTTTGTAATGGAAACACATATCATTAGATTGTTGAAGTAAATTTGAACGTGGGTCGTGTACCTACTTTACAAACATTTTCTGGCAATGTGTTAACAAAAAAATAAACTTATGTAGTTTTACTTTATTTCTGTGACGAAAAGATGATTTCAATAAGGTCTACTAGACTCTTATTTGAAACTTTAAATTGACATTAGAATTTTGATTTCTACTCGTATGAGACGAAATTTGTATCCTCTGTTTTTTTTTTTGGCTAAGGATTGCTTGGAACAAAATTTAATGTTCGTTTAATTTAATCATAAAACTGGGTAAAAGGTTGAATAAATACTACTGTTAGGTATGAACTTCCCTAAAGACGGACATGCACAATATTTATAAAGGCAACATAAGATATTATAATGCTACAGTGTCATGGCCAGCTTCTGCATTGCGACTGCATTGATGGAACAAGTCGTTGAGTGTAAAGCCTTAAAGTTTTGTAGAAATGTCATATTTTTCATTCTTGATCAACGTATGTATACCCGTAAACCGGAAACCCAAGTTTTCTTTGAGACGCAATCTTATCGTGAATAGTGTTGTAGAAATCGTAACATGTTGAACATCGATATTATGTTCACTTATGCATTGCTGATAAGAAAAATCACATCGATCGACTATACTCGTAAGAGTTCCTACACAATTGAATATATATTACTTACCATTTGGCTGAAAAACACACGTTTGCGTATTGTGCTTTGCTTAGCCGATACAAATTACTATAATTATGTACTCGTAAATGATGTTATTTTGATAAAATTCTGTTAAAATTTGAATGACTGAAGATAAGAAGAATGAAGTTGTTTAAGTCTGGAATAAGTAGGCACTTATTTACTGTAATTTGTTAGGTACATTCAAAATCATAAAGTTTTTTATCTTTTAGCATTTGTTGAATTACATATTTGAAACCATATTGCACACGAAAAGTACATAGGATGGACTTAATGCTAAAAGCATTTTCTACCAGCCAACTTTAAGGCTATGCAGAATAATAGCAACATATTAAACACTGTATATAAATTGGTCTAAATTGTTAGGTTCTTATACATTTGGATGACATGCATATTCTAACTGAAAAGTCCGTCAGCTAATTATATTAGCTGTTGATAAAATCTAACGATATGATATCGAACAGCAGTGAGCACTGAGTAGTGGGTTGAAAAACCCTTAATTAAAGTTGTAAAGTTGATACGCCAGCAACATTAACTTAATGAAGATGTTATCAAAAAGCTTTTGGAATGGTGGAGTTTTCTGTTTGAGTTTTGGCTCTAGTTGCACGCATTGAATGCTTTTAAAAGTGTGTTATACGTAAGCATTTCTTGGGCGAACGCAAAATAATACAGAAAACTTCTAAAATGTATAAATACCTTAGCGATTTCTCTCATGGTCAGTTTCAATATTCTATCTTCCGATAGCTGAAAGTCAAATAACTGTCAGTTTTCTACGAAAAAATATCTGAGATCTGTTTTGTCAGTTACTGAACTGACAGTTAACTAACTGCCACTGGTAAATAGGTAGGATATTGAAACTGGCCATAAGTCTGATAGCGATAGCAGTCCTATCCAAGGTGACCGAGTTAAAGAGTCATATCTGCTGAAAGTACTCGTATTAAGTAATTGCATAAATCTTAATCAGGTTGCGTTACATTTTACAGCACTTTTTTTTAGAAATTTTCCAATTATCTACTCTATTAAAATTAGGTTGTCTTCCTTTTTCTAAGACCTCACGGAGCATGAGAGGATAAAAACGAAGTTCTTTTGTGGAGACTCTCGATTGGTAAAAGCGTATGATGTGTTTGGTTGTATGTATCATTACGCGCGAACAGAAGACATTGAGTCTACTGTTCGCGTAAACCGAAGAAACAAATAAGTTACAGTAAACCCTCATTGGTCGCCTGTTTCCCGCTATGCAACGGTTTGCACTCGATACTAAGCTTTAGATCTCCTATTTACTTTCTGAATAATGTCGTTGCTAGTCTCAAGACAGTTTTGATTTCTCCCGGGATAGCGTGGTTCTCAATAGTTGGCGTCTGCACTGCATCTGCAATAGAATTGTGCTAAGGTGTGGCAACGGTAAGAAAATAAATTGTTTTGACCAAACAGTATCAATACAAATATACAACAACATCACATTCATTGATCTGACTCCGTGGTAGGTAGCTTAAGCAGTTGTGTTACAGATATCAGAATCAACAGTAGTGTTACAAATAAACCTAAATAAATACATATAACACCCAGACCAGTACAAACAAAGATGTTTATGCACACAAATGTTTGTACAGTGCGGGGATCGAACCCGCGACCTCTTGGTTAATAGTCAACTTCTTGACCATTACACCAAAGTGGTCGTCGCAATGTCTGTTGGATTAAGTGATTATTATATCACGTGGTATAACTGGATAAGTAGACGTTACTTGCTGTGTATGTTATCAGTAATATGTAGCAGCATGTTACTGACAATGCTGATTAAGATTTAATACACGTAGCAGTCAGTTTTGACAGTGTTAATGTTAATTTCCATACTAACAATTGTCACTGACTAGCTGTTTACAAAATTTTCGGTTAAATTACTTCGAAGTGAGTGAAATAAGCACTCAGACACAGACAGCAGAGATTTTCCGTCCTATAATAGGTTTTAGGGTCAATTTAGGCCCCTTGAATGTCACCCATATTGTCAACGTTATCGTGTGATAATCGCATATAAAGCATGAATAAACATATCGATCAATTATAATTGAAGATTTATTATGTTTAAGTACATCTTAATAGATGTTACAAACAAACCATTGCCCCCCACGCACAAGGCATCACGCTACCGAGATAATGGTGTTGATGGTATCACGCTATTGTAACAATAAATTGAGGCAGCACGCAGTAAGGGTGCGCTCACACGGGCAACTAAATTGCCGATTTTCCTTCAAGTGAATCGTCACTACTGTCTTCAAGCTATTATTATGTGTTGCTAAAATTTACCAAAAATTGCCTATAATGTAGCTACCTAATACACGGGCAAACGAATTGCAAAATTTCCAAAAACTTTGACCTTAAAACTACACCAAGAAATATAGGCAAAACATAGCAACAAAATTGTTAAGAAAATCTAGCGCATATTTGTATTTGATCGTATGCCTAAAAGCAGGAATTGATTTTAATTTCTCAATACATTTCATTAAGCAAATAAAATAAATAATACATTATTATAAAGCAGAATATTTAATTTGCCACAATTTACCGTGTTTACTCTTTATTGCTCAATAACATTTGCCAAGCAATTACTGCTGAAAAAATTGCCCGTGTAAAAGGAACTTAACAAGCGGAGCTAATAGTCGTCAAGTGGATTGCCCCCTTTAATTTGACCGCCATTGTACTTCTCTAGTTTTATGGTGGAGAGTAGTAATGGCAATTATTGCTATTTTTTGTTAATTTAATTAGCATGCTAAATTTCATAGCATAGTATGCTACGCGCTGTTGCTATGCTAATATGAAATTTCATCGAAATTGAGAAATAGCGTTAGTGTATAATATTAAATTGCGTAATTGTGACTGTTGTATGCAACGTACATTTTAATGTTGTGACTAAGATTAGATTAAATTTGACTTTATTAATTAAAACTGCACCGAATAGATAATTTAATCAAGCCACGAAAAGACAAACAATTTCATTCAAATAAACAGTTCAATAAACCGCACGCAAAATACGACTCTAAATGCAGGGATGCCGTATTCTCTTCTCTTTCTTTCTGTCACGTGAATTTTAGCATTCACACAATTTAGCATCGTCAAATAATTTAATTATTGCTAACGATGAAATAGCATGCTAATTAATGATGCTAATGCTAATTATTCCATTACTAGTGGAGAGTAAGTATGACTATGGGGAAAGTATAAGGTCGTATTGAAAGATGGATACCTCCTACATTTGGTTAGTTGAAACTCTACGTCGACAATGTAGTAACACAAGCTTGAATGACATTATTGAAATCATTCTTTTATCACATTCACATCATTATTAAGAATAATCTGAGATAAAGATTGACTAAACTAGCCTGAAAGCTGTCTAGGATACTACCAATTTTCTAACAATTTATTGCACTGTTTTCTGACTGACAATGTACTAAAATATAACAATTTAATATTGTTGTATTTCTGCTTCATCATAACCATTATCAAAGACGGTGTGTATAATTTTAAATACAAAATTAAATGATCTTACAATGGAATTAAAACTTTTTACCTTAACGCTAAGCACCTGCACTCTCGGCACGAGCTATCATTTTCTTTGCTGTTAAATTGATCTGGAGATTTTAATTTCAGATCTCAGGAAAGCTTTTCATTCTGAAAGACAAAAGACAGTCTGTAACTCTAAGTAGAATTAATATGCCTTCAGGGTACAATGAAATTGGAAATTCTGGTTTATTTATTTTACAGAACACTCAATAATATTACCTTTAGACGCGCATGTAATTAAAAATCCAATTTCCCATTTAATTAAGTAGTATTTAGTAATAGTATAGTTGATAGTTAATATATAATATTCGTGTAAAAAGGAAGAAAGGATTTCCTGGCACAAAATACATCTTTTACGAATTTTAACCACCAGCTCACATTTGCGACTTTCTATCTCTCTCTGATTCTCTTCCGTCTTCTGACAGCTTGTCAGTCAATCGCTGACAGTCGCTGGTTGCGGCGTTAAGTAACGTTAAGATATTGTTGCTGAAAAAAGACGCAATTCAATCAAGCTTCAGTATTCCCTGTACACTTCAAGTGGCTCTGCCTTATGCGCGGATTCGCGACCGATGTTACACACACACAGACGCGGGAAGTTTGTAACACAGGGTTGCTACCTTTTTATATATATTTAAAAAGAGTCATGAAATATTTTCACTATCGCCATTAACCATAAATAACCATAAATAAATACATCCTTTTTACATCCTATTTGCTGATGAGGTTTCCGTAATTATACCATGCACTGAAATTGAGACATATAATTTTGAAATAAATAATTGTATAGCTAGTGTAATAAGCGGCGCTGTCTATCAAATTGTCTCCAATTTAGAATATACTATGCAAAGGATTTCTGCGTTTCCTGTTCAGCAAAGATCTAGTTTTTCTATCGCTGTATAGACTGTTTGTGAACCTGGACACGCGCCAACCCTACGCCTGTCTATCTGTCCCCATGATTGTTATTGCATCCCGCGGATTGTCCAATCGCGACGCTATTCTATTTCCTTTGCAGTTTTGCGTGGGATCCGTTCTGTTCAGGACAAGGCCCGTTTAAGCGTTGACGCTAACGTGTCACGCGGACCGAATCGAAATCTGCACGATGGATTTGTTTTCCCTATGTTTTGGGGTTCACCGAACTTGGGCGGATTGTGTTTTCGTTAAATTTGGGGTTTGTTTGTTTCAAACACTGAATAAAGTTTCTACAACATTGTAACAATTAATGTAAATTTTAATGGTTTTGTACAGTCACCGGCTAAAAGTTAATAATACTTTACTATCATGTCTGAATGAGACACCGAACTAACAGAAGGAGGTGAAAGGTGTAAAAAGGAATCTTAAGTAGACCACAAAAGTCACTCTCAATTTATTAAAAGCCACAAAGCATATAAATCAAAGAAAAGCCAAGTTTCGTTTTAGACAGAACAGTGAGTGAAGACGTTAACAAAGTTATAAGTAGTTGCACAGTTTCTAACTCCCACTGACAGACCGACACTTACGAGTTTTTCAAGTTGAACCTTCGTTGACGTCACAGCTAATAACAAGTTGGCGATGACTTGCGTGCAGGAGGTAGCTGAACTTTATTCTTTTCGTGTGGCTGAAGCACAATCTTTGTGTCAAATTTCGCCGTGATTTATGGAGGGCTGTTTTAGAACGTATTGATACAAATGAGTGTTATGAATGCAGTTTTGTGTTGTTTTTTAAATCATTGTTTAGTGCTTGATCCAAGGTTGATCAAGTTCAACCTTTTTTTCTCGCAGGTTAACAGCTTTACGCATACCAGTTGTCCCGCGGGAGATGAAAGGTCACTCGAAAAGCATACAACGATTTACAGAAAGGGAAGATGGTCTTTATTCCTATATTCGTTATGTCTGAAGGCCATGTAAAAGTACATACTGACATAGATATAAGGTAAGTAATGAAAATACACTAAACAATTGCATCAGTGACTACAAAAATTCAAATACTTTATGAAAAATCATCCCCAAAACCCCAAACAATCGCGTTCACGCATGAAAGTTGTAACGAACGGGATTGCGCCCAAACGGACGGGGCCGAATACGTGTCACAATCCCGTCGCGCGGACAAATTGCCATCAATAATTCAACCGGCCGGCGGCTCGTCCGCTGATTTATATGTACACGAGACAAATTAATTCCGAAATCAAAGCGCGTAATGCCAGCGTGACGCTCTCTTTTGTTTTACAAGCAGTTACTATTCGCGTTGATAACAGAATCATCTCTTGAGTCGTCGTTTGCATTCTAATTTTAAATCACGATGCAATCAAAAGTACCTACCTTAACCATGTCAATACAAAAAGCTCTCTTATACTCTGTAGTTGAACATGACGTATTATGAATAGTTTAATTGTAATTTCTTGTCGCTCAGCAAAAGACATTCACTTTACATTCTTTGGTATGACTCTTTTCGGATTAGATAAAATATCGATTGGCATCTGGTAAAGCCGATTGGCGAAAGTTTTTTTTTTCCTTTTGGCTCACACGGCTTGTGCGTAACCACTATCATGTAAAAACGAGGAAACGGGATTAGATATGGAAAGAACGGAGAGGATCGTACGGAAAAAGAGGAGTGATCAGGAAGGTAGTAGGTAGGTACAAGGACGTAGGTGTAATAAATAGTTTATATATATATATATACATCATTTAAAAATAAAATATAAGGTAAAACTCTTTTTTATATAATTATGGGTCATAAAAGATGCTATAGTTCTATATACATTGGGATTATTGCCAAACAAAAGTAGAGATGTGCTTATAGGGAAAGGAATATGATAGGAGTTAAGACTGTCAAAAAAGGAAGACCGAAGGAAGGAGGGCAGGAAAACCATATTTGGCGAAAGTTAACGTTACATTCCAACCGTTTGAAATTTTCGAATTTCAAGCAAGTGATGTACTAAAAAATATCTGTGATTTAATTCCACGCCATCCGATATTCCGCGATGCTGTCAGATACCCGCGCAGCTCAAAGCTGGCAATAAATTATTCAGTGGAAACGGCTCCGCACTCGACCTGCGACGTATCTCCTCGTGTCGCTAACGAGATCATGGCTGTTGTAAACTTTTTTTCATGGGCGGTACTGGCCGCTAACTATTGCTTTTTTATTTTTAAATATTCTTAGAACTGGCCAGCGATAAAAAAAACAAATAATTCAAATAAGTCACTGCTTTTTTTTTATTGCGTAGAGCTTGAACCTAATTATTTGAATGGATTATTACATCCGCTGAAAATTTTTGTGATTAGTCGGTAACCAAAGTAATTTGCTCTTATTTTCCGTTTATTAAAATCATCTTCTTGTAAAAACTTTTATAATATTTAGCATCGCTAAATGTTATTAGTTAATTTAAAAATAACCCGTTAATTGATCAAGAACGTATATGAAATATAAATCACCGCTGTCTAATTAGATAGTAAGTACTCCGGGCACTTCGCCAATCCCAGTACAACCGAGGAGTTTCACTTACCCATAACGAACACACTTGCAGTCCATGCTCATGTGCACTGTTAAGCTGTGTGTGTGCAGCTCGTTCCAGTAAGGATTTCTATTCACTCAGTCATAGTAATAGATTCATAGTTTATGTCTACAGCAAGCGTATATTAATGCCCTTTTAGTGCGTATGAATCATATTTTTATAATATTTTATCGTTACCCTACTGTTGAATTGTATGCTGATTGTGAAGTCCTTTCCGTAAGACAGTTATATGTGCTTCAAGTAACGCTAAGAAAACATTCCTCGCTTTGCTTGGATGAAACCCTCTTGAAACGCCGCTTAAGACATAATGTTTGTCGTAGTGTACCTCATAGAACGGCTTTTGCAGGTAGACAATACTACATTCGTAGTTCTTATATCTACAATAAATTAAATAAAATGTTGAATATCTACACCAGTCCACTTTCAAAAGTTAAATTCGTTCTTAAAAATTGGCTACAAAAACTTACTTACCTCGAAACGGAGGACCTCCTGAAGATTCCGTAGTAGATTAATGGTGTTATATTAAAACAAAAGAGTTGCATGCGCCTTTTCTTGCTCACTTCCCCTCAAATACATGCACATACACACTCCATTTACTCCACCTACGCGCGTACACACACATACACACACACACACACACACAAACACACACACACACACACACACACACACACACAAACTTTATTTTTTTCCTTTTTAAAAAAAAAAGTTACAAATTTTTATTTAAAGTTCCTTACATAAATGTTTTTTGGCATTATTACTCACAATTGAAATAAATTAATTATGTTACAATGTGGAAGAATTGACGTCTGTCACACAGTTTCTATAAACTAGTATAGACGTCAATAACCCCCATCTTAAAATTAAGTCCTTTGAATAAACTTATGTACCCATATTGGTTAAGATAATTTGTATACTGTTGAGAACAAATAAATAAAGTTAAAGTTATTATTATATATATTATGAAGCTACGCCGTCTTACCGAACTTTGAGAGTGATGGAACAGTAAGTGCATCTGTGTATTGCGCTTACACTTGTGCACTATAATATCTCCTGCGTAGTTGGCTGATCTCTGTTGAGATTAGCCGTCGTGGTCAAAATCGGCCAGGAAGACTATTATTATGAAGCTACGACACTATGTGGACAATTGCCCAATCTTGGCGCGTTAGTCAATTTTTTTTTTCATTTTGTTTTGCACGATGAAAACCAAACTTTAACGGGCGATTGTGCAATTTTGGCCAATAATTATTTGCGTCATGAATATAACAGGGCTGTCACGCGATAATTCCAGTGATTTTGGTATCGGCGTGGCTCAGAAGCCATCAATATTCAGCAAAACCGTCGATGCTTAAAGCCTACATCGAGGTGCGACGTACTAATGAGAAACTAATATTGTGTCGAATGATTTTAACGAAGCGTGGTATTTTTTAGTATTTTTTTTATTCAAATAATTTTTTTTTTGGTGAAGAGCTCACAAATTTTTTTTTCGAAATATACATCAACATCACATACATTGATCTGACTCTGTGTTAAGTAGCTAAAGCACTTGTGTTACAGATACCAGAATCAACAGTGGTAATACAAATAAACTTAAATAAATATATATAACAACCAGACCAGTACAAACATACATGTTCATGCACACAAATGTTTGTACAGTGCGGGGATCCAACCCGCGCCCTCTTGGTTAATAGTCAACTTCTTGACCATTACACCAAAGTGGTCGTCAAAATAAAATCAAATTAAATCGTCAAATTAAATTTTTGATCACAGTGCTTATAAAAATATCATTTCAATGAGACAATTTTTACATGGCATTTTCTTATACACAAACAGGTTAAACGTAAAGAGAAGAAAAAACACGAGTGAAAGAAAGATGTCCCTCTTTCTAACAACAACAGAAATCAAGATTTGTTAGTCCACAAAGTAGTGAGCTCGCTCAATAATGCACGAACCAACGCGTGACGTGCCCCCGATCCTCCGGGTAATTCGATTATGTAGCTGCAACTTACGAGATGAATCAATACAGGTGCCGTATGGATATAGTTGTGTTATTTTAGGATTTAGTAGGATGATCCGTGGGAAGGACCCTGGTGAAGGTCGCGGGAAGCCACTGAATGCGGGAAGCACAAGACTGACCGCGGTGAAGATCCTTGGGGAAGGCCTATGCACTGGGAGACGAACAGCTGATTGATTGATTGATTAAAAATTTAGTGTACAACGCAAAACAAAAATTACACACAAGTTTAACAGAGAAATGTATATAATTTCATATGATTATAACTGTGATGCGATGTCTTAGAAGCCTTCGCAATTTTTTTAGGTTAGAGTTACATAAGAAGTAGACTTTTCTTTTGCAACATTAATATTTGCTGATTCTTTGTCTCACCAATCTATGCATAATGAAATGGCATAATGTAAAATTTAATAATGTGCTACAATGATTATATAAAACTTGACATACTTTTTATGAATTTTTAAAATGCCAGTTTTCCATAAGGTTTGTATTCTAAATCCAGGTTGTGTCGTCATCGTTAATTGTTTTCCTTATTGTGAATAATAAGAAAGGATCACTCAATTAAAGGGTTAAATCAAGTGCTATTTTGAGAAATAGGGTTTTAGAATTTCTTTGGATTGGTGTCGTATAATAAATATAAAAACAACCAACTACCTGGACTAGGTGACATCTATAGCATAGCGATAGCACTAAAAAAGTTAAAGGATACCTATTACATTTTCTAATTTGTGATGAAGTTTGACAAGACTTTGTCCTATCACAGATCTAATTGTTAAACAATACAGGTAAGCCTTTTGCAGCTTAATTAATAAATAAAAAAAACAACCAACTACCTGGACTAGGTGACGTCTATAGCATAGCGATAGCACTAAAAAAGTTAAAGGATACCTATTACATTTTCTAATTTGTGATGAAGTTTGACAAGACTTTGTCCTATTACAGATCTAATTGTTAAACAATACAGGTAAGCCTTTTGCAGCTTAATTAATAAATAAAAAAAACAACCAACTACCTGGACTAGGTGACGTCTATAGCATAGCGATAGCACTAAAAAAGTTATAGGATACCTATTACATTTTCTAATTTGTGATGAAGTTTGACAAGATTTTGTCCTATTACAGATCTAATTGTTAAACAATACAGGTAAGCCTTTAGCAGCTTAATTACATGAATAAAGCGTACCTTCTGGGAATGCTAATTTTCGTAGATACGTCAAGCGAGTTCTACGTACTGTAGTAACCCAGCCAGAGCGTTTTTCAAGTAACTTTATTACCCCAGTCTTTATTCTGAGCAAGCTTTTAAAATCCAAGCCAATTTCGTTAGGTACGTGAATTTTCTCTTGCAAAAACGTATTCAACATCAGAATGCCAGCTTCTCTTTTGGGTATCGAAATTCAGTGCACTATAAGTGTCACCTCAGGCGCCTTTCGGCAAACTAGCTCGAATTGCGCACTTACGGGCTCACAGTTCATCGAGCATATATTGTGCTTGTATTAATATTAATGGCTTAAGATTTTTATTTTATTTTGACAGGCTATACAGAAATATTATGGTGTTGATTTTGTGGTGGAACATTACACTTGAAGTTGTTAACCACTATGTTTACCTTAGACAAAGGGTCCAGCTAGGCACATATTCGCGTCCAATATGCCTGTGTCTCAAGAGGAAAGTCTTTGACCAGTGTGTGTTGCCAGTGATCATATATCAGTAAGACGTGGCCCCTTACTATGGGTCTCAAAGAAAGCTCAGTCCCTCGCCCAGCGAGGGACTGAGAGAGCGATACTTGGTATTTTCCTTCGCGATCGAATCAGAAATACGCAGGAGAACTAAATCGACCGACAATACTCGTAGAATTGCTCAGCGTAAGTGGCAGTGGGCGGGACACATAGAGCGACGAAGCGATGGCCGTTGGGGCGGAAAGGATCTCGAATGGCGACCGCGTGCGCGTGCCGTGCGACGCTCCGTGGGCAGACTCCCTACAAGGTGGACCGACGGTATGGTGAAGGTCGAGGGTAGCCAGTGGATGATCCTTGGGGGAGGCTTATGTTCAGCAGTGGGCGTCAAACGACTGACTTAATGATGCTGATGATATTATTATGCTTTTGAGCATTCCGAAAGGTAAATGGAATTTCACAAGAATTAATAAAATGGTAAAACAATTTTCAAGTTGAGAAATAAAAAATACCTCTCTATTTTGATCCTACGTAGGAAAGTTTCCATAGAATTTTAAGTTTCAGGTCGTTAGATTGGACATCATAGGCTTTTTGTATACTTTAGCGTGGGATGTCCCAGACCATTGTAAATTCCCTACGCCCACCGTGACTTAGTCTCTAATTCTTTTGACCTTTTCACGATATTTGTTAACTTGAATTAAACTTGGTAAGAGAAATCTGATTCCAAATATACTTAGTTCAAAACTAGTTTACGTGTAGGATTCGGACTTCAACTTTCATAGCTTCTATTATAATTCGCAAACAAACAATGAAAAATTAAATCACCCTTGCCATGTTTTTGACACACTGGTGTTTGAAAATTAGACTCTTAAAAAGAAATGTTAAATCGCTCCATGAAAAAATTGCCCAAAAGCTTTTTATTTTCGCGAGCCCGTAAGCCCGTCAGAGGCATGATTGCACCCACATTTTAATTACTGATGGTAATCGGCTTTGCCAGGTCTGTCTGCAGCTTAACCCGCCATGGAAGCGTCAAAGACCTTTGAACCTAGCCGTTTTCACATTTTCTACAGCACTGGGTAATCAACCTACATAGGTCTGTATGGCTCGTATCAGGAGTCTGTTTAAAATACGTTGCAAGTACTTTAAATCAGGATGGTAACGAGAAAACTTGGAAAGTAATTCGCAGAGTACTTTTGCCATAAGGGGCGAGTGCGTGTTACATTAGCAAAGTTTGGTGGTTTCAACCTTGATGGTAACGTTTATGTATGTAATTTACCAAGTCCACATTTCCTGAAAAAAAATCCATGATCGTTTAATAGTACTTTTAGTTTTGAATACACAATTTAAACTGAATAAGAATTTATTATTGTAATATTTTTTTTTTACAAAATAAGTAGCTTAGCAAAGATTTTTTCACCTTACGTGTCTACAACCTTACAATAAGTGAGTCGTTAATCCGTTTGACATATAGAAATCGTTACAGGCAAAAGGTCGATATGAACAGATGAGTAGCCATATAGAAGGCTGGTTACAAAGATTGAAAAAGGTCCAGAGATTGTCCCATAAATCGTTGGCGAGTACACGTTGGATAAGTGAGGTTTATTTTCGAAGATTTAGGCGAAGTTTTGGGCAAGTTCGCGTCTTCTAAACGACGGGCGGCATAGGTGAATATAGGGATGGGACCTGCGAATGATTTCAACTATCGATATCTAATATTTTTTTTCATAAAACACGTTAGATTTTTATCTAGTTTTTAGTGATAGTTAAGATTTTTCAGTTTTTCACGATTTGTAAAAACTAGCGTTTTATGTAGACACGAATAATGTTGTTTTCCTCTTTGCAAAGAAATACTTTTAATCCTATTGTGTAGCCTGTATTCTGACTTAAAAAAAACATTGAGAAATTTCAAATGACCATGCCAACATGAAAAAAAGAGTTTTGTTATCAATGGACATCACAAACACAATATTATGCAACAATTCATGAAGTAATGATAATAAGAAGTGACAGAAATAAAGATAGGCACAAAAGAGAGGAAAAAAAACTAACACGGGTTGCACTCCGGGAGTGCCGGCAGAAGTGAAAACTTAACAACCGTCTTACGGTTTTTCGATCAGCATCACGTGACCTGACGCGAGTTTCACAGTTTCTACCCATGCCACAAAAGTGCTCAACGCCGCTAAAGAAGTTTTCACTTCAAAAAACATCTTAAAAAAACATAAACATACAAACAATTGTATAATCAAATCAATCAAAAGCTTTACAAATGTGTGCCAACAATATCCATGTTAATTCGACCCCATTCAGCTTATGCCACGACCCAGGAAGGCCATAACGCCGTTTCAGTAGACCCGAGCCGGGTGAGGTACACGGACAGTTGTGTTATAGTAGTTATACATTTATAAATAGAAGAGTACCCCTAATTGTTTTAGTCAAGACGTGCGTCTTGACTAAAACAAATAGGGGTACTCTACACACAAGTTAACAAAAGTATAACGCACGAATCTGGTTTTATGAACCGTTTTTTAATTACTTTGTTGTTAAGTATGTTATTATATGATAAATTATAATATACTTAACAACAAAATAAAATTTCAAATTTAAAAATCTTTTGTTTGTGATCGATATAAAAAAAACACCAAGCTGACCGAAAGACAGACAGGTCAAACATTAACACCGCTATTTTGCTTTGGTGATCCCCTCTTCAGAAATGTTAGCCGTCATTTTTAAATTTCTAAACATTAGTAACTTGATTTGCTTATCGATATAATCATCGAACACCTTCACATCTCTACTAGCGGTGAGATAAGTTCGACAAGTTACCGTCTCCCACTAAAATATGTGGCGACACGATATTGGAAAGTTCTCTTTTGTAAGACCAGCCGTCTTTTTATTTAGTGGTAAGATACGATATTAGTTGTCGTCGCTTCATTATGTCTTATAAATTTGTGTACGATGAACCAAGAGACGATGAAGATTTTACAGTGGTATTGTCGTGGAATTTGATGGTTGTATGTTATAAACTGTGTTTTCAAATAATTTACTCTAAGTTTTGTTTGGATATTTCGAGTAAATGATCGCTCTGATTTAGATAAAATTAGGTTTCATAATTTAAAATGTGTTACACGGGCCAAGCTCCTAGGATTGGTGTAAAAACTTCATCACGAGCTAACAAAAAGTTTTACATACTGTTTCGATGGTTCATTTATTTATACTGACTTTTCCACAGTATTGTAAATATTTGATACTATCTGGAGTATTTTTAAAAGTATTTGCACGAGGATTTGCAGTGTGCTATCGTGTTACTCAGAAGCCGCTAGAAGTCAGACAGGTATTGTATGTTGGTTTTGTTTTATTCACTCATGATAGTTGTAAATAACGCTCCTTTTTTGGGAATTTTAGATCATCTTTTTATTGAAAAACTAGCTGACTAAATATGAAATAACTTATATGGCAAACGTTGTTTTGTCATATAAATTATTGTGGACAACCCTTATCACTAAGGAATATGAAAAAAAAATGTTGACCGATTCTCAGGCCTACTCAATATGCTCACAAAATTGCATGAGAATCGGTCAAGCCGTTTCGGTGAAGTACGGGAACGAACATTGTGACACGAGAATTTTATACATATTGAGATGTACGTTTCATTTTACTATCGTTGCATATGAATAAATAAGCCACTATGCAGGCTATTCGTTTGAATACTCTACCGTTAAATTGACATTTTGGTCGACACGAAAATGAAATTCAATTCAAAGTTTCCAAACATTGCCAATGACGGTACGTTATTATGCAAGTAGCTCAATGAAAACTTCTATAGAATAGAATTGAAAGCCGTTTTAAGATATTTTGCCGTCGTCGACACAAGAATTCAAATATGAATTTCATACCTTACTCTTGAACTAAGAAACTCATACTTTGACTCGTTATGAGGGTAATTTGATTGAACAAGGGTTGGTGTATTGTACTTTATACTATGCGATAGTGAGTGGGGCTTGAATATTTCAAAGAAAAGACTGAAATGAACAAGATGAACAGTTAATCAAATTTCAAATTGCAGAGTGAATAATTATAATGACAGGTTGACAGTTGCTTTATTATATATTTTTACTCTCATGATATCGATATCAGATGGGTGAGTCCTTAAAATTTAATTTATTTCGCACACAACATTTCATTTCAACATTTCAAGTAAAACTGAAAACAAAAACGTCTCACTCACGCAAAATAACCGTGACAAATTCTCCAAAATGCGGCTCCTTTTAAATTCTTACCCCGCAACGACGGGTTAGAGCGAATATATTTCGTATTATTTCAAAGTGCAAGACAGTAGGGAAAAAGCGAATTATTGCGGTCGAGAACCGGAGCTAACCGGTTTCGAGCAGATATTGCGGACGCCATCTTGTTTTAACCAGACAAAACACGTATAAATCAACTTCATTTCAGTTTTATTAAAAAGTGGGCTGACTTTTTCATATCTTTTTCCGCTCGCCGTATATTTAGTCAAAGCTTTTAGGTTTCGTACGGATGTATTTAAGTGCGTTTAGTGGATATAAAGTTTGATCTATGTGCTATGTTACGGAGTTTATTGCACCCTATGGATGTGCTACCAATAAGATTGTGGATTTGTTTTTGAGAGCTGTTATTATTTTTAGGTTAAGCTTTTAGTGTTTTGTATTATATTGTACGGCAGCTAGCACGTCACATTAAGCACTGCGGTATTTTATGCGCTTGAGATACGGGCGATTTTGCAACAAAAATGGGTAGCCTGGTGTGCTTGCTACTGTATATATATTAAAGGTTATCTACTGTTTTTTTAGTGATTTGGTGTCAATTTGAAACTATGGAAAATTTAAATAATATTTATTGACAATACGTTTTTTTATTTATTCTAAAATTGGAAAATAACTATCTTCATCGTTACCATCTACAGCCGATAGCAATAAATTCCGCCGAATACCAGAACTGTTACAAATTTAAATTAATTAGCGGAGCGTTCACACAAAACTTCTCCATGTTTCAGTTTGCAACATCGACGTTGCATAGTTTGTGGTAATTGTTGTCTGTAGGCGGCTAACTGCTTAAACATAGAAGCAGACATGGTTGATGAAATCAGGCGTTACTTTGCGGAAATCCATTGCTAAAACAGAAAAAAGATAATTATTTTGCTTTAAATTTACACTAAATGACGCCAGCGCAGGAACTCAAATACATCCAAATGTATCTTATGCGACAAAACCTAGTTGAGTTCATACTAAAGAAATACATAAAAATCAAATAATTTGCACTAAAAAAAATGCATAAAAATCACAAAATAAAGAAAATTAGGCCGCCAATTCTAATTTCTTGCTCAATTCTTTCCTTTTATGATTTGAAAACATTTGACACAATAAAAGTTTACAGCATCGCTTAAAAAAAATAAAAATACATGAAAATCACAAAATAAAGAAAAGAAAGATTCTTATTTAAAAAAAAACATTTGATATATTAAAGATTTACGTTTTCAGAAACGCTTTTAATAAAAGATCACCTCAATATTTTACTTAAAAACATTTATTCATCTTTATATTTGTTTTTTATTTAGTTTTCAAATTTACACACAGATTGGTGCTTTTATACTTGCATCGTTAGTCTTAGTAACAGCATAGTTTTCAGATCCGTAGCATGATGTTAGCGCGTCGGAGTTTATCGGACGCATTGACGGAATAGTTGAGTGGACTCGTTATACTCAAGTTTAAGCTAAAGCAGCTTAAACACAACCCCAGCTAAGTTACATACATCTGATATGTAAGTTCGATGTCAATTCGAACAAATTCGTCATCTAGGATATATTGGATCTTACAATTTTCGCTTCCTTCTCTTCTAGCCTAAGGTTGTTGTTAAGATGTGTATTCCAGAACTAAACCCTTGATAGTATTATAATCTATTTTTATTATTTAAAAAGTACAACTTTCATGATAAAGTTACTAAGGAGCTACTACTCTGTGTAGACAACGAAATTAATAAAAAAATAAACAAATATGTAAAATTACACACAACCAATAGATTCAAAGATATCTTAAATTGATCGGCCTTCAGTGTTTGCTTATACAGAAATGACGAATAGATATAAGTGTTCAAATGTGAAAACTATAATATTAGAATATAATATGGAGCAATTGCGAAATCTGGTGATTTCTGGTGACAAAATATCTAACCAATAAAATATTTGAAAGGCTTTTATGGCTTTTAAGATGAAAGCTCAAACTTTTCTTTAACGCGACATGGCTTAATATCAAAAGTTGAGGCTCAACAAAGAAAAGAGGCTGTAAACATAATGGAACAATTCCCAGTAGGCTCTCAATATAAATAATATTTTAAAAATTACGCAAATTTTACGCAAATGAGTTAAGCAAGTATGTTGTATGGGGATGTTGCGTTTGTATGTGTCTGTGTGCAACACATACACAGTGTTGCTAAATTCAAAGAAAAATTTCCATGATTTGATACTATTCTTTTAATAGATTTTAGTTTGCGAGAAATAGAGTTATATTCTTTTTCTTTTTTAAATTGTGTAGAGAACTAATAAAGAACATTTATTTGAGGTGATTGTAACAACAGCTCTAAAACCCTCTTGCACGAAGCAGATTTTCCTTGACGCGTGCTGTCACTGTCAATTGCTTTATTAACCATAGTAAACTAGAATCAAGATAAATATGCTTTATGCAAGATGGCAGTTCTTATATACTCCTAAGTTACTACTACTACCACCACCAATATTAAACTATTGAATGACAACACATACAGCCGTTCTATTGTTTGGAGTTACCCTTCTCTCTATATCTGCATTTGGCTCTCTAACCATCACGAAAACAGAGATACGGATCAGCTATTAACACTCTAGCCGCCGTATTCCTGCATCCTTTGGAGGTTTCGTGCTAAAAATTTTGATGAAAGAGCCCCGCTTTTTTGGAAATGAGCCTTGAGCTTTTCAAAACGTTTGACTCGAATAGATATTTGGGACTTTTAGCATTTTTGATGGCTGCTTTTAGGCGTTTTTTGGGCCTTTCATAGCGCAATTAAACGGCTTGTGTTGTTTTGTTATGCGAGTAGTTAGTTTCACGCATCGTATTTTATACGGTTTTTTTATAAAGGTCAAATTAAGGTATATTAAGCGATGTGACATCATAGATCAAGTGCCGCACTGTCAAGAATTAAACTTTTTAAGTTCAGAGTCTGTTTAACAAGGAGTGAAAAGAGCTATTTGATTTTTTTAGGTACATATTTGAAGTCATGGCAAAATATTCTCAAAACAAAAACACCGCATTCTTATGAACAACATAACTAGTAATTTTAATGCCAAAACCATACGTTTGACACTCCCCCGCGAGACGTTACGAAAATTTGTTTGATGGTGGCCCCAAATTTGTTCGGGTTATAATAATGTAGCTAGGGTGAAGATGAAGGAACGCTGTTAAGTTCAACAAAGAAATTGCAAGCGAGCGGCGAAGGTAAGACTTACCTGTTATGTTTGTATCAAATATTCATGATAACAAAGATTACAAGGAAACAGAGGCGACGTCACAGTTCCGCGCATAGCTTGATAATGATTGACAAGCATTTTACACAAGGTTCGTCGTACATTCTCTAACTGAGAAAATTTGCTATGGTTAACATCAGCTGTAAGTTCGGAATGACAAATGATTTGATTATTCGTGACAATAGGAATGATGACACTTCTCTTAAATATTTTCAAGACCATGGCGTTTATACAATCAGTATATTTCCAAAAACTGTAGATACCAATTCCTAAACACACAAAATCAATTGACTCCGATTTCTGATACACTATCGTGACGTCACGTTTTTGTATTCCCATCCAAATTTATGGAGGCAGACCGTTTTGATAGTAAAAAAAGAGTATTTCAACGATTGGTGGTGTCATCTAGCCTATTGAAGTGAGGTTACGTTGCGTAAAAGTAACATTGGAAAGGAGGAATTAGCACATAGGAACAGTCTATCTCCATTGCTCGCAAAGGAATGGTTTTGCGGCGCGCAAGATGACTGCTCCCTACCCTCTCTTAATAGGACGACTTACTCGTAGATCTATGTATCGTCTAGTGATCAGGTGGTCGTTAGCTTTACTTCCTAATGTTTAACTTGTGCCTGTCCTACAATTAGAAATGTAAAAAACCTCACCTTATGACAGATACGACACGAGTAACAATCCCTACTAATCCACATTATTATTATAAATGATATAGTAACTCTGCCAGTCTGTCTGTTACTCAATCATACCTAAACCCATTTTGATACCCGAGAAAGGACATAGGCTACGTTTTACCGCGGGAAAATGACGCATTCCCATGGGGAAATTCAAGTGAGCCGATCGCTTTTACACCTAAACTACTGAACAGATTTAAATGAAATTTGGTAAGGAGATAGTTTGAGACTTAAGAAAGGACATGTCTTTTTTGACCGCGGGAAAACAACGCATCCGCATGGGAAAAATTACTTTCCGGGGAATCTAATCGCTTTCACACCTAAATTACCAAAGATTTTAATTATATTTGGATAAAATTGGTATTACAGAAAAACAATGCATTCCAAAAAAATACACGTAATGAGTACAGAGTCGCGGGTAAAAGCTAGTAATTTTTATTGTAAAAACATAAATTCCGCAAAGCTGAAAATACGTAGTGACCTACAAAAACATCGCCGCGTTGAACTTTGTCCGTTTGAAACTTTAACCTATTTACAGCTGCAAACTCCATTCTGTTCGCTTCCAGCGAAAATGTTCAGTCGAAACTTTGCTCTCCGTTCTTTTTCGGTTTCTACCTCAAAGAACGTCGGCGTCAAATCTGGCCGCATCCCAAAATGCAGCCAGTTCGCGTGCCACGTGAACTGTGGTGGCGGCCAAGCGTGAAGATACTCTAAGGCGCTATCAATACACGTACGTTAAACACGGGTGTTCGTGATGAGAGTGTTAGGAAATTCGGGCTTGAGTTTTTGGTAGGGTTTTTTATATTACAGAAATTGATGCTTGGTTAGAAAATTGATTAAAATGACTTAATGCATTCTACTGTACTTAGTCCCAAATAAACCGCAAAAGTACTACTTATGTGGTTTTGGTATTTGGGATTCGTTACAAATTGTGTTAATCTCTGTGCTGTTACGTCAAATCAAATACACAGTTATGAGTGGTTTGTATACATACTACTACTTATTTTTCTATATGTATCACAGTGATAATTAAAAAAAAAACACCAGACATTAACGAACTTTCAAAAAATTGTAGTGAGAAGCTCACTTCACCCTTATTTTAGCTGGTATATAAGTAGATGTAAGCGTTATTTGACGCATTATTTTGGAACCTATAATGCAACACGTCTTTAATTTCGTCATGGTCCCAGAATCGTACCAATAACTTTGCGTAAACATACAAATGATTTGACTACATATTTTTCAGGTAGGTAATTAAATCGTTTTACCCCTAAAACCTGGCTAATATCGTCGCCAAAAATCAACCTTCAGTTAATTCTACCTTTGCCGTTACTGACACGTAAGAGGCGGGCGCAACTACGGTGTTATCGGAGAGTAGTTACCTTCAGTGCGACGTTTTACTACCAAACTGTTCTATAAAACCAAGCTATGCTAGTGAACCCCAAACATTGTAATGCAAATTTTTGCTACTTATGAAATCTGAATCATATTACTAGTATTATGACTTTTGCACCAAACTCGCCAACAACGGTTCCAGACAACAAAGGTTGTCTGGAAGAGATCGCTCTTGGCGATAAGACCGCCTAAATTGTGCATCTTTATTTTTATGTTGATTTGGTTTTCTAACAGAAAGTGAACTTTTTTAAATTTCATTAAACAATAAAAACTTGGCAAACTTTACATACGAGTATATTTTTTTTGTAAATGAGACTATTAATACTGGCGGTAACATAAATAAAAAGACGTTCGAATTGAAAACCTCCTTTTTATAGTCAATTAATAATAAAAAAGTAGCTGCCTGTCTGTGTCACGTGTTTAATTTATCTTAAAAGAAATTGACAAATGTAAATGAACACATTGAATTGGTTTAATCAGTTGTGCTGAATACATATTCATTGAATTGTATATGTTGATATGGTTAATTCATCCAGATAATGTCCTTTGATCGTGGTTAAAACAATACCTATCCATAACAGTTTTCAGCTCCACTAACATCCCCCAAGACATCCCTATTACCGCAAACGATCTATACATATTTAGTATGAATCGTTATACCTAAACCCATCGAAATCCGACCATCTGACGAGGCAATAGAAACTGAAAGCCAATTAACACACAGTACACGCCCAATTCGTATAATGATTCAGCCAAAACCGCCACTATTAGGGCTGGGAGACAATTCACCGGCTTTCATACTTACCTAGGGCACAGTGAAGCAAGAACAGTCAGTCTCGTCGTTATGTCGATCATTTCATTTTCAGTTTTGAGTTCCTATGGCTTTGCTGCGAAAAACGAAATCAATCAAAAGAAAAGAGACTCATTCGCACCCTTTTTCTTATTTTATCGCAACCGTCATTATACCAGTAGATATTTCTTTAACAGTTCGTCAGGTATACTTATTTATTTAGTGTATATTTGTATATATTATGTGTTTTTATAAATATGCATTCGTATATAAATTTATGGTATATTTTATATTTCATCTCGTGTCTTATTATTGTTATTATTATTTTTGGGTTTCCTCTTTTATTTATTTTGTCGCACCGCCCACTAATCATTTCTGCTTAGCCCAAAGGTATGACTAGTAGAGAATGCCCTTCGGCTGGCTCAAAGCGTTAAAAAGCACTTACAAAATTCAACGACTCCATTAAGGTAGCTCCAATGCTCTGAGCATTGGACCGGACTTCCAAAGGTCGGGGGTTTGAATCCTTCCCGATGACCGGAGCTGAAAAGATTTTTGAAGTGAAAACTTCGTTAGCGGCGTTGAGCACTTTTGTGCCCATGCGGGTAGAAACTGTGAAACTCGCGTCAGGTCACGTGATGCTGATCGAAAAACCGTAAGACGGTTCAAATAAATCAAAAATGCACAACGTTAATAATCAAGTTTTCACTTCTGCCGGCACTCCCGGAGTGCAACCCGTGTTTTTTTTAAGTGTTGTCTTTTCGAAAATGCCCTTCGGCGTTAAGTTCACCTTTTGTACATAGATTTGTTGTGAAATAAAGCTTAAATAAATAAATAAAACCGTGTACAGACCACCACACATCACGCTACGAATTTCATCGCGCTTGACAGCGGCCTTCGTAGTTCGTAGATACCTTATATTGTAAACAAATGGTCTCGTAGTCCGTAGTAATGAAATTGTTTACTAACATTTTTTGACGTGAAAACGTCTTATAAATTGGTTTGCCGGGTGACACTTCAAGAAACTGCGTTACGCTCCGCTCACGTTATGCGCTCACAATGAGAGCGAGTGAGAGGCACGCGTCCCTTCGACTCGGGCATGGTTAGCCCGCCTAAGAGCGAGTAAGACAGACATAAAAAGTGAAAGGCACGCGTCCCTTCCACTCAAGCACAGTTAGCCCGCCTAAGAGCGAGAGAGACAGAGCGAGAGAGAGAGAGAGTGAGAGAGATAGGCATACACACCGGTTTATGTTATACGAATGAATATTCACATTAAAATTATTTTACCACTCAAAGTCGTTGTCACGTAAAACTTTCGCCCGTATACCGACTTTACAGGCAACCAATTTTTTTTGATAAATTTAGTTGATTACACACCACGGAAAGCGAACCACTTTCTTTATTTAATTCTCCTTCTGTCACGCTTATTACTTGCGCATAAGATGCTACAGTTTTTACCTTGATGAACGATATGTTTTTGTAACATAAAACGAGAAAATAATTATCATTTCGAAAGATATTGTTTTTCGTAGCAAGACTTGTCCTTAACCGCCATGACACATATGCAACTTTCTATAGCTGCTAATTGCGACTGTTCGTCAACCAATGGCCGCATCTAAATGACACTGACAGTAGCAAGTCGCAGTGATGGTACCCTGGGTAAAATTTAATGCAAAAAAATATTTTTTTTTGGAATTTCACAAAATTTTTAGGAAATGCGGTACAAATATTTTGCTTATGTAGAAGATTTTTGAATTAAGAATAATATAAATAATATAATACGTCCGCAAATCAAGCAATTTCATTTAACCACTACCATCGTAGGGCTAATTACTGCCTGCAATATGTTTCAAAATAACAATTGTAAAAACCAGGAGAAAGCAGAATAAGAATTCGTTTTGAGTGATGTGGCTCTCTTTCTTTACGCTGTGACTAAAGTTAGCGTACCAAACATGGAAAGGGCGGTGCAGTAAGCCCGTGTGTGCACTATCTCGTTTAGCTATGTTAATGCCTTGTGTAGAACATAAACAAATGGGTTTTCAGCGAAGATATACCTTTATTTCACCGGTTTTTGCCACTTAATTGCAGCTTTTTACCATGTGTTCATAATATCATGAAATAAAGAATCCCATTTTTAATTTATCTTCAACGTAAAATATATTTTTACAGTACGTCGGCTGCGAAATATGCACATTATAAAATTACATGCATTATTCATTGCGTCAAATTTTAATTACTGTAGGGAAAAAAGTCTCTCAAAATTATGCGGCTTAAATCACTCAAAAATTATTTAAATGTTCAATTGTGTTCAGTAAATAAACTGACTTTCATAATGTGAACCTTGTAGAAAAGTTTACATACGATTATCACATAAAATGTATACACAATTAAAATTATTTGTTCAATACAAAAGATGCGTTAATTAAGGTCAGTAGATAAGTATATTATTAAAAAAAGGTTTGTAAAAACACAACCATATTTTTCGAAATCTCTGAAAGTTCTTGTAATTTTAAGCGTATTTCATCACTTTTAATTGCTTTCTGTTTTTTTAATTTTTTTTACTCTTTAATAAGTTGGAACAAGCACATTCCTTCCTGTTGTTTAATACTTACAAATATTAATTGTGTCAGTTATTGCAATAGCATCGGCGATCATAAATACATATATCTGTTTCTTCGGTTTACGCAAATAGTGGACATTGAATGATCCACTTTTTACGGATTATTTCGCGATTTATTTCCGAAATAATCCGTAAAAGTGTATCATGTAAATACAGATCTCAGTTGCATTAAAAGATAAAACGATGCATTGGTGTAATAACTTTTCGTAAAATCAACGTCGGGTTAATGTCATTAGGGTCATGAGTAGGGATGTGGAAACAAGTGCATTTAATTAACTATGGATAGGTAAGTACATGATTACGGTCGCGGTTTTTTTCAGACTGACTCGGGCTTGTTGGTTGGATAGTTCCTAACTAAAATAATATGGTATTATAAACCAATCACTGAATGATTGATCTTGAAACCTATAGATGATTGAAAAAAAATGTTTAACTTACACCGACTTATAAAAACAAAACGACAGGATAACATCCTTACTTTTAAAATTGAAATAACAAGTACTTTTTACAAATAAACCACTTAATATCAGTATCTGCGTACGTTTCAACGACGATCTATATGAATATTGAAATTGTTAGTCAGTGTTTTTCAATGTGTTATCTAGTCGGAAGCGTCGAGTGTTTTGTTGGTGTCAGTGTTGTGATACCAGGTGCATCTTCTGTGCCACGTTGTGAGTTGTAGGTATTGTAAGTCCTGTGACTTCCAGCTCTAGTTTCTTCAGGTGGTTACAGTTAGATGTATTGTTTACTGCGCTGACGTCGTTTGGTGGAAATTTAAAGCAAAACAATTCTCTTTTTCAGCTTTAATATGGTATCTATCTTCCCGCATGTCGATAGTTTCACAAGCATCACTATTGGCGGATAAATTGTTAATTTAATTAACCGCGCGTCCGATGCGTGATACGGTCGTCATAAATCAGGCTCACTTGCTTCATTACAGCACATCAAAACTAGTTGTTCGAATTGGCTACCGTTAACCGTTATTGTCATTCCAATTACGTTTGGCTATTGACATGAGTTTACCGTGCGATATGTTAATCCATCGGTTATTAACAATTTCGGCAATAAATATGCGCTTGACATAAATTACGGATATTCTATTGTCAGTTTGATTCGGTCGTTTGACGTTATGGGTCATTGGAAATTTGTGTTGTGGGTTAGGTGATGCTAAAGTTCACCCAACTAGTATCATTACCTCAGGCCTTTTTAATGTGCTTTAATATCACATTAAAAATGCATTGAGAATCCTTGAAATGTCGTCTAACAATGATAGACAATGCCTTGTGTTGTTTTCAGATCACTATTATACATTATAAAAGGTACATTTCAGGCATGAATAAAACAAGAGCAACATTATTCAATTAGTTATTAGTAAGTCATCTAAAATAATAGTCCTCCTGGCCGATTTCGACCACAGCGGCCAATCTCAACAGAGATCAACCAACTACGCAGGAGATATTATAGTGCACAAGTGTGAGCGCAATACACAAGTGCACTCACTGTTGATCACTCTCAAAGTTCGGTGAAATGGCAATCCGAAATGATCGGAGAGAGATCAGGCGCAGGACCAACGGCTTACGTGCTTTCCGGGGCAAAAGTCTAAAAAACAATTTTTGGCTCGACCTGGTATTCGAACCCAGGACCTCTCGGATGTAAGGCAAAATCTTTGCCACTACACCAACTGCCTTCCGACTGCCTCAGTCATCTTAAATACATCATGTTTGAAATGTAGTGTTCGGGTACCAGAAAATGAATCACAAATTAAAGGTATCCATTATATTGATCCATCCCCTACCGGCGGAGCTAGCACGCACATTCCCGTGGGTACTCTGGAATTTAGCTTATTCCTTTCCCAATTAAATAACATTCTGAGTGAATTTAAGGGTACGTCTCCATCAAAGTGCAGACAATATTAGCGGGGACGGGTTACATTGCAAACAAGACCACAGGAATGATTTTAAATCGTTATTTAAAACTTCTTCTTTTTCTTTCTCTTGCTGTATTTGTTGGCGAACCTTTTGTCATGCGCCAATTATTTCGGTCCTTAATGATCGTTATATCTTGTCGTAAAACCGGCCCTGTCTTAGGTCTTTTCATACATGGACAGTTAAGGCTGCTGCGCTTCGATAACATAAATATTATACATTATATACCTTCATGATAGCAGGGAGATACCTACATAGATGTGGATACCCTGCTCTACTTTTATAGAAGATGCTTAGTCGATACGAAATGATGTTATGATTAATGGCCGTTTCATCAGGCGAGATTGTGGTCAAATATTTGGATAGCTCAATATAAAAATTATTTTAAAAAAAAGTATGTTTCATACAAACGGCCGGAGTCTTAGATAGTTTTAGTATAACAATAACAGTTATTTTACTTCCATTCAAGGGCAGATAGAATATTGAAATCAGCAGCTAGTTTTAACCTGAAATATAAATAACTGTCTTCGATTCAGTGAAAAGCTGATCAAAGAGCTTAAATAATAACTTATTGAATTTAAGTCTTGTTTTCTTGCAAAGTATCAAATGCTATACACACAAATAGTACATAAGAACAGACTTATTTATAATCCAAGATATACATTGTCACCAGTATTTTTTTTATATAACTGTTACTTTATCTTTAAATAATACGTGGTCATAAATATAAGATAAATAGCTCAATTATTTTGAACCATTTAATAATGACAAACAAGCAATTCACACAAAGTGATGTTCATGGTATTCAATAAACCTAAATTGGCTGTCAATTCACCATCAATCATGTATCGACGTTCCGCATCAAACTGGCCGGTCCAAATTAGCTTCCAGTTTTCCATTGCCATTTCAATCACGCAGATTATGACCAATAATTAATAATGTATGTAACACGGCTCTTGGCCTTGTACTAGTTCAAACCGGATTAATCCGGTTGCCACTGGCCGAAAGCGGATTTGTATCTTGTCCGTCGTTACGGTAAGACGTTACAAATCAGGGTAGACAGGGCAAATGAGCTGTGTATTTATGGTGTTGCAGGCACGTGTGGTATGTATGGTTAATTGGGCACTGTCGTGATGAACTAATGTTGTGGGGGGAACTACTTGCGCTTGCCGACTGGTAAGTCATGACTGGTCTAACTTAGCTCTGAAGTTTCTAGGGTGATTTGCCGCATTGACTTTTTAAAGCATTTTTTTTTAAAAGCAGCATTACATATCAGTTCGATTTCGTTAGATTTGGAGAAATTCAATCTTGATTTTAACTTTAAAAGATCATAATACGGTCAAAGAATATGTTCTCAACCACAACGATTATGAGGGCACCTAATCTACGTTAAGATCACTTTAATACCTTACCTAATAAACCTTTCAGACTCTGTATACCTATAATGTTTTGATTATGTAATTAGCATGTAAATTACTTACTTAGAAAATAAGTTCTGACCTCTCTATGTTGTCCTCCTAACCTAAACTTATAGCTAATTAGACAAAAATATATGACGGCGCATTACTAGCGCCATCTTCGGTGATACGTCGGAACGAGATTTGACAGCTGTCAGTCTGGCGGAGCGTCGTGTCGATGGTCAGCGCCGCCATATTAAACGACACTTGTATTCGAGTGTTAATGGCGAGAGCACCACGGTTGCGACGAATCGCTTTTGTTCCGCATAATCCGTTACTTTTTGATATTGGTGATTATTGTTATTCGTTAATCAAGTGATTTCCAAATTAGTAGTGAAGATATTTTTGACATTTCGTTAATTAAATGACTGTATGATGGACCGATTATTTCAATTGGCTCCTACCTACCCACATTTCTGATGGCTAATTCTGAAGAGGCCGGGCATTCGCCCATATATATATTGCTTGTATACAAATAAAATTAAAGAACGTGATGTAAACAATAATATATTTAGCCTAGTTTAAAGTTCGAAAAAAGTGCTGACGCTCTTGACTTCTTTGTGATTTAGCAAAGTGCTGACTTGTTAAATACACTAATGAAGTAGGTACCAAATTGTTATAATATGACATACCTTAGATAATTACTTTGTTTTAAACTAATAGTAGTTTCAAGATAGTTTTAATTTTTAATACCTTAAGATAATATTTTTGCTCTCTTTAGCCTGAGACACAGGTTTATAACCTAGTTCAGGTAAAGAAAGTCTTCGGTCTACATCTTATCTTAAGCTTATATTAATTTACTATTGTCCATTTGAAACTAAATAAATGATTATTATTGTTATTACTCCCTTAACCCACCTAATTCTCAGTTAAAACCATACCACAAATACACTTTATCACGCAAAGTTACATAAAAGGTTGTTAAAACAAATTGCCTAGAATCCATCACCGACCGACCCTAAAAACAAACGAAGATCATTATAATATCGTGGGTAATTTATTTCAGGAGACTACAGTAATGAGGGAAAAGCTTTTCACATTTTTGCAGCTATCGCAACACTTACTCAAATAAGCAATAATATATTTTTCTTTTCGTGAGAATGATCCTTCTTTCCTCTGGAGAAATGATAAAGTTACGGAAACTCGAATGGCGGATTTCATAGTGTATTAATGTTTTTTCTTTGTATTGTTGAAGCATAAATCGAGTTTTATGCTCCATTATCGGGTTTATTGCCAATTATAATATTTTTATTTGAAAAGTCTGTTTGAGAACTCTTGATGTTGTTTTTAACGATTCTGAAATGTTGCTTGTATCGTACAAGATTAGAAGTGTGAGTTTCAATTTGGTATCATAGAATTAAGTAAATAAATTACAGACAAAGCAAGAAATTGTTACTAACGTCACTTACACATTACATTTATTAAAGATTTCTGTAGTTTGTTTATAGAGCGCCGTGCACAGATTTGATTTCCGTCTCAAGTTTTGCATTTCAAGCTCAATATTCTAATTCTTAAATTCTTTAAAATATAATATATTCAGGTCAAACATCTGCTAGCAAAAACTTAACCCCCTCACTTCAGGTTTAACAAAGATCGTTCTACGTTGTAATATGCGATAAAAGAGTTCCCCGTTGTTTTTTTAACCTCCAGCGTTGAGTGCTCCATGCTGTACCTAAGTTTTATTGGCTTTGCGTCATCCTTTAAGGGGTTAGCACACGTTTTATGGATAAAATTTCAAAAAATATTGTAGAGTACGAGTACAACAATACTGTTTGTTTTCAAACTTAAATCACATAAACCGAACTAACAACGATTACAGACAAAAACTAGGCAACTATGACATCTTCGACAACTAGCATACTGCAAATACAACCTCTTATAAAACATAAAACTATCAAAAATTGTAAAAAAAAAGAATAAATAAATATAAAAATAGGTTTAAGCTGTTGGTTCCCAATAATCATATCATTGCTTATAATTTATGTTTTCTTAAATTTGTCTTATCAGAATTAACCTCCTGCCTAATGACACTAATGCATTTTATGTAACACTTCGCTTTACGTCTTCTGTGTCGTCACTCTTAGGGTAACCTATAATTTTAATAAATGTTTAATATTGAAATGAGACACTTTTTACGGATTTTTTCGCGATTTATTTTCATTTTATTTCAACCTGACGTTTCGGACCATTTTCAGCATCCGTGGTAACAAAGTTTCTCATTTCAATGTCTACTGTTCACGTAAACCGAAGCAACATATAAATATTTTACAACTCAGAACCCCAACAGTCACATGTGCACCGACCTTTATACACACTTGCGAACAGAAGCGGTCCGCTAACTAGTCCCCTATCTAGAAAAAACGCCTTGAATACACAGACTAACGCCTGTATTCCCAAGGGTTAGGCACTGTCCGAAGTGAATACTCGGTAATCTTTGCTATCCGCTTTGATCTGCGTTTAACTTGGTACGATATTTTATGCTATCATGTTATTCCGTGTCATTATTCACTTGAATGCTATTTAAGGGCTCAATGGATTTTTTATTATAAGCATAACTCCTGGTTTATGAAAGTATGGTTCATATTAGTCTGATGCAATTTTTACAATGCATGTAAATTTATTTAAATATATATATATATCCTGGAGCACCTCTCACTATGGGTGTGCCCCAGGGTTCGATATTGGGACCGTTACTGTTTCTGATATATATTAATGACCTTCCATACTTTGTCGACGGTGCTTGTGAGATAGTGTTATTTGCTGATGATACTTCACTACTTTTTAAAACTTGGGTAAAGAATCGTTTGACGATGTAAATGGTACTCTCTCGCGAGTACTTCATTGGTTCACCGTTAACAATTTATTGATTAACGCGACCAAAACTAAATGCCTTAAGTTTACAATGCCCAATGTCCGACAAGTTCCAACAAAGGTTGTTGTTAAGGATGAACAACTAGTTACTTCAAATACTGCAACTTTTTTGGGAATTACTTTAGATGATAAGCTCCAGTGGGGTCCTCATATCATGACCTTATCAAAGAGACTAAGCTCCGCTGCATACGCTGTAAGAAAGATAAGTTTTCTGACTGATGTTGAAACGGCAAGACTAGTTTATTTTAGTTATTTTCACAGTATCATGTCATACGGCATCTTACGATGGGGCTCAGCTGCAGATATAGAGACAATTTTCGTATTGCAGAAACGAGCCGTGCGGGCTATTTATAAACTTAAATCAAATGAAACACTTAGAGAATTGTTTAAAGAAGTTAAAATACTTACAGTTTACTCGCAATACATTTACGAAAACCTAATTTACGTTCGAAAAAACTTACACTTATTTCCTAAAAATAGCGATTTGCATAACTTCAACACAAGACAAAAAATAGGCTTGCCGTTCCACATTTTAGGCTTCATAAGGTTGGTCACTCATTTATGGGTAGATGTGTATCATTTTTTAATAAATTACCTGAAAATTTAATTTCATTGCCTTTAGATAAATTTAAAACAGTTGTTAAAGATGTATTAATGTCGAAAGGATATTATAAAATTGATGATTATATAAATGACAAAGATATATGGAAATGTTTAAATGCAAACAATTACAATTATTGTAAATCAATTTTGAAAAGAGGCAATGACAATAGTGACTGAGTTTCTTGCGCCGCTTCTTCTCAGCACTGGCCCAAATTGTCCCGAAGCGGTGGTAGGGTTAATTTATATGTTGGGACGTGTAAAAGTGCTAGTTCTTAGCCTACTTACAGAAATAAATGAATTTTATTGAATTTTAATTATATATATATATATCCAAAATCGATTTATCTCGTTTTGTAAGTAGCTATCGGAAAAAGATAAACTGGCTGTCTAGCAAAGCGGGCTCCATTTGGTTTAGTACTAAAATGTGACAATATACTTAGGAAATGTACCTACCTGACGTCTCAAATAAAATTCTTCAAAACCATTTTAAGATAGAATGTTAAACGAGGTCTGCTGAAAAATAATAGTATCCAATGTTTTTGTCCTTTAATGTTAATATTAAAACTTCATTATACGTCTTTTTATGAACTATAACTGCAGACTTTTGGTGCTCCCCTTTTTTATTTTGTTATTTATTTGTTAGTTTATTAAATTTAACATGCTCCGCTATAAAATGTAACATAACTTATATATTTTATTTTATCATCATTATTCGGTTTGTTAACATAAACTATTTTCATTAACCATCGCTTGATTGTTCAGAAGTCAGCGTCTAATTTGCTCCGATCCCTTTGTTATACAAAACGGTCAACTCGTGAACTCCTCAAAACGAATCCGCCTCAATTTACGCATACCCGTGAATGTAATCAAATCGGGGCCAAACAGATTGAGCTGTAAGGACATTCAGTAGTTCAGAACGTACCGTGTAACGGAATTCTTATCACGTACCAGTCGGGTCCCATAAGGGGCCAGTTTGTGGCGAGTTTCAATGTGGGTGCTTTTTTTCCATTGAATACCCAACAAAATACAAAGCCGTGACCTCTCTAGCTCTTTAATTTCAGACGTGGGCCGCTTAAGACGAGTCGTGACGGTATTCTGGGTGTCAAAGTCGATAAATAGGTAGGAGGTAACGAGAAAATAGTTCTTAAAATTGTATTTACATATTCCTTGAGGTCTAGACTCTTTTGTACGTTTCTGTTGAGGTCAAACAGAAGGATTTTCATTCTATTTTAATACTTACTTGACCAAATAAGAAGGTATAATACATTAAGATAATCATTAAGATAATACCTAGTTTCAACTAAATGAATCGACGACGGATCCGTAAGACTACACTTAAAGATTTTTGCGTTGTAAGTGCTGAATGTATTTTAGACGCATTTAATGAGTTTCATCCTTTTGCAGCGTGCAGTACCAGTCATCTTTATTGCAACAAGCAAATGTTAAACTTGGTAGTTTAAAAACTAAAACTTAAACTAATTCTGAACAAAAGCTTCATTAGCCTATAGCCAGCGAGCGGTTCAGTTGAATGACGCTTCATTTGTCAAAATAAAATGATGAAGGGTTAAGAATAGAAGCCATGAGGGAACAGATGAAAATACAAACATAATACATACATACTGGTCAAATACCTCCTTTTTGCTCCACCGTAGTCGGGTAAAATTTATTCTTGTGACTCTAGAATAGCACCCCCCGTTGATTAAGCAGTTTGCTTGCCGACCCAGAGTTCATTGCTGAGCTCGCTAGTCGCAGGCCATACACCTTTTGTATGAAGTAAACGCCACTATTAAACGTAGGTCGGGGTTAGCTAACGTGTTAACAGAACAGTAGAGTGGTTAAGAATGAAATACTGTGCAATAAGTTAAGCTTACTGGTTTATTTTAATTGGTTTAAATCCTAACAGCCTTACCAAAAAAACTAACTTTCCAGTAAAAACCCCCGAATGAGCCAGAAAAACCGCTGGTGAGCTTCAACGCCTAAACGGATTTTCATCAGCTACAGATGATAACCACCATGATTAAACTGTCTTTTGAAAAAATGAAACCACATTAATATCCGTTCATCCGTTCCGGAGCTACGATGCCACATACAGACACACACAAATACACAACAACAAAAACACATACGAGTATACACACACAAACAGACAGAGTGGTCGAACTCATAGCACCCTTTTTATGGAGGATAAAAATAAATAAGATAATGTTAAAAGCTTGTCTAAATGAAATCATAATAATTTGAATATTTATCTCCATAAGGTTCTGTCGATAAAGTTTTCACCCGCATTAAAATTAGTTTCATATGATAAAAATATGCTTGAATCAGCAAGATTTTTTTTTCAGATTTATTAATTTGTGGAGTTGTTGTAGAGAAATACCGAGCATAGCCCTCTCCATCGCTCGTTGTGTTATCTTGAGCTTCTTTATAAGGCCCATAGTTAGAGACCATGTTTCGGATCCGTATGTCATCACTGGTAACACACACTGGTTGAAGTCTTTCGTCTTCAGACACTGAGGTAATTGAGACACTCTAATTTACAATGTTAATGTCTTTTCCTAACTGACTGTTGAGTGATAGTAATATCGTTAAGCTTATCATTTTTATTTATTGCTGGGCTCCTCGTGAGGTAGAATATTATTCGTTTTATATGGCAGCTATGAACACAATTTAATATTTTTAACACTGTTATACACTTAATAAATGCCTGTAATTTATTATGCTTATCTAGAGCACATACAATTTTAATCACCCCTTGTTTCGATACTAAAAATGTCATATACATCTGATGCTTTTAATTATTGCACACGATAAACTCACACGAAGCAAGGACAATTTTGTTTCTAAATAAGGTATTTTCTTTAACAAACAAAACTGGAACTTCAGTGGAGATTTTTTTTTAAAATAATTGTTAAACACTAGTTCTTATACTAAAATGGACCTAACGAGTACATAATTTTTTTACAAGCTTTCTTTGACTTTCACTTGTCCCGTAGAAGCTTGTTATCAAATCTTACTAGCTAAAATATCTTGTGTTAAATTAAGCTGAAATTTTGTTCATTCGTTAAGTTTGCATGACAATGCACAATTTGAGTCCTAAAGCCTGTTTTTAAAAAGTTGTGACATTTTTAAGGGATACTTTAATTACCTAATTTAATTTTTTTCTAACTTAAAACAGCTTGGCTTCATAAAAAAAAGCGGAACAGCGTAGTCTATGCCTCTCGTTTTTTTTTAAATTACAAAAGTAGTTTTTTTTCATCACTCATAAGATAATGTTACTGCATTCACTTTATCTAAGTAATGAAGGGCAGATTAATTTTCCCGAGCTCCTCATTAGGTATTCTGGTAAACGGTGATAGCACTATATTAACCTACATCATCCCAAAAAGGGCACATAATATGGTGCCATTGGGTGTTCACCCTCTGAAAAATTCATGGAATTCAGAAGCTAGTTTTTAACTAGCTCGAAATTAAAACATGCTTGCGTTAGTTATTCTATTACGGTTAATTGATGATTAAACGAACTTACCTGTAAGTGAAGTTCTATCATAATTATACGAAGCGCCTCGTCCTCAATATTAGTATTACACATGTAGTATCGCATAGGTGTCACCACTACTGCACTAGTTGAGAATAAAATTTTACACTCTTTTTTATATTTTAAAAGTGGGTATTCGTTTTTTCCCCCGCCGGTTACCGCTATTCCGTGTATCGTCATTAAGTTTAGAGTATGATCATCATAATGTTTATGTTTTAGATATTAGTACTAGGGTGCTCAGGGTGGGTGGGATACTGATATCTTCGGACGAGGCGCTTCGTATAATTATGATAGAACTTCACTTACAGGTAAGTTCGTTTAATCATCAATTATACTTCGCGCCTCGTCCTCAATATTAGTATTACACATGTAGACTTTGAGAGTAAATTGGTATATCATCAATGATTAAAACACATAATAAATATTATGTATTTAACCAGGAAAATAATGTATAATTTATTTTACATTAATTGAACTCAAAAGTGTACTATTTCTTTACATAATGAGCAAAATTATTATGTCACAATTGTAGATACATACACAGTAATAATCATTTATATTAACAAGGATTTGTAGAAAGAATAAAAAGTTTTAACCTAAAGATTCATTGGCCTAACTGCTGCAGTAATCAGAAGTTAATGAATGCTGCTCACAGGATTAGCGAACGAGGTACAATCATTACTTAGGATGATTCCATTATGAACCTCGAAAACGCATTTGAACTCTCGCTCCAGCCAGCTGTGTCGCGGATCGCATCGACGCTGACACCGGGCGTGTGCGCGCGCGACGTGCTGGCGTGCCGCATGTTGTGCGCAGAGAACACGGATGTGTCGATTCCGGACTCGCTCAATGTACTTTTTACCCAGCGGCCTGAGCGTTTGTGTTCCGACTGCTTTGTGTTTTTTTTTGGACTAATAATAAATAGAAACTAGAAACATACATATATTTCATAATAAATTATAATACAGGTCAGACTTTCTTAAGGATGACGTTCTATTTTTATAGCTGACTAAAGTAGTAGCGGGGCAAATCGCGGGTATTTGGTTGAAAAAGGGAATGTATAGGATTGGTTGTTTACATCCTGTTCTAGACGTTTCAATTAAATCTGAAATTTGCATTATGATTGATGTTTTGATATTAATTTTTGATAAAGTTTGTAATCTATGGGCGGTTGTAAGAGCCAGCCAACAATGTAACGGTTTTTCTGGACAGCTAATCAAATGAGAGTGAGCTCTGCTCCAAACGATGAGTCGTTTGGATACCACTGTCTGAGTTTATCTAGTACGCAATTTGTATCCCATGTGTAATTCGGTATTGAGCTGGTATAATAGTAGTTTCAAGATAGTTTTAATTTTTAATACCTTAAGATAATATTTTTGCTCTCTTTAGCCTGAGACACAGGTTTATAACCTAGTTCAGGTAAAGAAAGTCTTCGGTCTACATCTTATCTTAAGCTTATATTAATTTACTATTGTCCATTTGAAACTAAATAAATGATTATTATTGTTATTACTCCCTTAACCCACCTAATTCTCAGTTAAAACCATACCACAAATACACTTTATCACGCAAAGTTACATAAAAGGTTGTTAAAACAAATTGCCTAGAATCCATCACCGACCGACCCTAAAAACAAACGAAGATCATTATAATATCGTGGGTAATTTATTTCAGGAGACTACAGTAATGAGGGAAAAGCTTTTCACATTTTTGCAGCTATCGCAACACTTACTCAAATAAGCAATAATATATTTTTCTTTTCGTGAGAATGATCCTTCTTTCCTCTGGAGAAATGATAAAGTTACGGAAACTCGAATGGCGGATTTCATAGTGTATTAATGTTTTTTCTTTGTATTGTTGAAGCATAAATCGAGTTTTATGCTCCATTATCGGGTTTATTGCCAATTATAATATTTTTATTTGAAAAGTCTGTTTGAGAACTCTTGATGTTGTTTTTAACGATTCTGAAATGTTGCTTGTATCGTACAAGATTAGAAGTGTGAGTTTCAATTTGGTATCATAGAATTAAGTAAATAAATTACAGACAAAGCAAGAAATTGTTACTAACGTCACTTACACATTACATTTATTAAAGACTAGCGGCCGCCCGCGACTTCGCCGCGTGGATGTTAGTTTTTTGCGACCGGGCTTCATACAAATTCGCAACCCCTATTTTATCCCTTTGGGGGCAGAATTTATCAATATGTAATATTATTTCTATCCTTCTTTACCTTCCATCCAAGTAATGTTGAGTCAAATAAAAAAAAGTCCCATTAAAATCGGTTTAGTAGATTCTGAGATTCAATTTCCTGCCTGCCCCCTAAGTTCATCGGCGTGATTATTTATATCCCAGTTTACTCTCCAGGTGATACTGAGTCAAATAAAAAAAGTCCCGTCAAAATCGGTCCAGTAGATTCTGAGATTAGCCCGGACAAACAGACAGACAGACAGACAGACAGACAGACAGACAAAATTTTTAAAAATTGTTGTTTTGGCTTCTATTACGGTAATTAAGACCCCCTGTAACAATTTTTCATAAAAATCTTCAATGTACAGAAATCGATCTTTTACAGTCTTATTATATGTATAGATTTCTGTAGTTTGTTTATAGAGCGCCGTGCACAGATTTGATTTCCGTCTCAAGTTTTGCATTTCAAGCTCAATATTCTAATTCTTAAATTCTTTAAAATATAACATATTCAGGTCAAACATCTGCTAGCAAAAACTTAACCCCCTCACTTCAGGTTTAACAAAGATCGTTCTACGTTGTAATATGCGATAAAAGAGTTCCCCGTTGTTTTTTTAACCTCCAGCGTTGAGTGCTCCATGCTGTACCTAAGTTTTATTGGCTTTGCGTCATCCTTTAAGGGGTTAGCACACGGTTTACGGATAAAATTTTAAAAAGTATCATTGTAGAAAATGAAAATACTGTTCGTTTTCAAACTTTTATCACATAAACTGAACTAACAACGATTACAGACAAAAACTAGGCAACTAGGACATCTTCGACAACTAGCATACTGCAAATACAACCTCTTATAAAACATAAAACTATCAAAAATAGTAAAAAATGATAAAAACAGGTTTTAAGCTGTTGGTTCCCAATAATCATATCATTGCTTATAATTTATGTTTTCTTAAATTTGTCTTATCAGAATTAACCTCCTGCCTAATGACACTAATGCATTTTATGTAACACTTCGCTTTACGTCTTCTGTGTCGTCACTCTTAGGGTAACCTATAATTTTAATAAATGTTTAATATTGAAATGAGACACTTTTTACGGATTTTTTCGCGATTTATTTTCATTTTATTTCAACCTGACGTTGCGGACCCTTTTCAGCGTTCGTGGTCACAAAGTGTCTCATTTCAATGTCTACTGTTCGCGTACACCGAAGAAACAAATGTTTTATAACTCAGAACCCCAACAGTCACATGTGCACTGACCTTTATACACACTCGCGAACAGAAGCGGTCCGCTAAAGAGTCCCCTATCTAGAAAAAACGCCTTGAATACACAGACTAACGCCTGTATTCCAAAGGGTTAGGCACTGTCCGAAGTGAATACTCGGTAATCTTTGCTATCCGCTTTGATCTGCGTTTAACTTGGTACGATATTTTATGCTATTCCGTGTCATTATTCAATTTGAATGCTATTTAAGGGCTTAATTGATTTTTTATTATGAGCATAACTCCTGGTTTATGAAAGTATGGTTCATATTAGTCTGATGGTAATGTAAGATCAGTGCAATTTTTACAATGCATGTAAATTTATTTAAATATATATATATCCCACCAAAAACATTTTCATGTAAAATGTTGCCAAGACGAGCCCATATGACTCGCACTGTCAAAAAGTTATCAGATCTCATGTAGAGCCAAGCTTCTAACACTACACGCCCTAACTCTACAAGGCCTAACTTCACAAACTCTACACTTTAGTCCAAATATGTGGCTTGGCCATTTCGCTACATTCACATCGGCGTAAGGTAAAAAATCAATTCACTGTTCATTACTTTTGTGTTATACAATAGAAAATAGATAGATAGATAGACGGAAACGGATAGATAGATAGAACGGATAGAAATTTCCGGAACCCTAACCGACTTATACTTAACACAGTACCCAAAACGACGCGTTTCTTGAAAAATTGTCCTGCGATGTGTACGACTATTTACAATAAAATCCCAGACTCTATTAAGAAACTGCCCACCCCAATGTTTAATAAGTCATTGCGTAGATGGCTTATGGAGAAAACCTTCTATTCTGTAAAGGATTTTTTAGATAACAAGATTTAAACGGAAGATCTACTCAAATTAATAATATAATCGATACATAATTGATCCGACATTGAATGTTTTTAAGTTTATCTAATTAATTATATGTAATTAACTTTATTTGATGCTTTTACATTTGCATGCTATTGTATATGGCTAAATAGGAGCACTTTGTCATTTACTACGATCAACATTTATTTGTACCCACCCTATTTAATAACAAATAAAAAATTTGATTTGATTTGATTTGATTTTGATTTACAATAGTTCTTGTAGTAACGAACGGCCAAGCCACATATTTTGACTAAGGTGTAGAGTTTGTGAAGTTAGGCCTTGTAGAGTTAGGGCGTGTAGTGTTAGAAGCTTGGCTCTACATGAGATCTGATAACTTTTTGACAGTGCGAGTCATATGGGCTCGTCTTGGCAACATTTTACATGAAAATGTTTTTGGTGGGATTTCATTTCTTTTTGTAAGTTGTTTGTAATAAATTTTTTTTTCTTCTTCTTTTTTTTAACAAGGAGTACCTATACATATATATATCTGGGGGCACCTAGTTTTAGATTATTAGATTAGACCTCTAACGTCATCAAAATTTAATTTAAAATTACAGGTCTCATACAAACTCCCATCCCCTAGTTTTAGAGGTTGGGGGATGAAAGTTACAAGTTTTATAATTTTTATGTTGTTTGTGTGCTAATACTAGCTTACATACAAAATTTCAGCTTTCTAGGACATTAGGAAATACCTTAATAATTTTGATGATCATCAGTGAGTCAGTGACGAAATCAGCGTTTTTTAGATATAAATAAAATCTGAAGTATAAAAGCTAATGTAATTAAAACTTAATATGTTCAATAAGTCTGCTATTGACAATATATCCCGAAAATTTTGTTGATCTAGCATAATCCAAACCCAAGTTATGAGGGTACAAAAAAACGACGAAGCGCTTCGAGAAAAGGTAGGTAGTGCCCGTGCGCTTCGCTTGGCTCGTCTTGGCGGGGGCACTACCGTGCCCCCAGATATCCAAAATCGATTTATCTCGTTTTGTAAGTAGCTATCGGAAAAAGATAGACTAGCTGGCTAGCAAAGCGGCCTCCATTGGGTTTAGTATTAAAATGTGAGAATAAACTTACGAAATGTACCTACCTAACGTCTCAAATAACATTCTTCAAAACCATTTTTAAATAGAATGTTACTCGTAAACGTCTGTTCAAAAAAAAACAATATTTTTGGCCTTTAAAATATTAAATACAAGGTGTAATAACAAAATGTTAATATTAAAACTTCATTATTCGTTTTTTTTATGAACTATAACTGCAGACTTTTTGTCCGTCGCTCTTTTATTTTGAAATTTATTTGTTAGTTTATTAAATTTAACATGCTCCGCTATAAAATGTAACATAACTTATATATTTTATTTTATCATCATTATTCGGTTTGTTAACATAAACTATTTTCATTAACCATCGATTGATTGTTCAGAAGTCAGCATCTAATTTGCTCCGATCCCTTTGTTATACAAAACGGTCAACTCGTGAACTCCTCAAAACGAATCCGCCTCAATTTACGCATACCCGTGAATGTAATCAAATCGGAGCCAAACAGATTGAGCTGTAAGTACGTTCAGTAGTTCAGAACGTACCGTGTGACGGAATTCTTATCACGTACCAGTCGGGTCCCATAAGGGGCCAGTTTGTGGCGAGTTTCAATGTGGGTGCTTTTTTTCCATTGAATACCCAACAAAATACAAAGCCGTGACCTCTCTAGCTCTTTAATTTCAGACGTGGGCCGCTTAAGACGAGTCGTGACGGTATTCTGGGTGTCAAAGTCGATAAATAGGTAGGAGGGAACGAGAAAATAGTTCTTAAAATTGTATTTACATATTCCTTGAGGTCTAGACTCTTTTGTACGTTTCTGTTGAGGTCAAACAGAAGTATTTTCATTCTATTTTAATACTTACTTTACCAAATAAGTAGGTATAATACATAAAGATAATCATTAAGATAATACCTAGTTTCAATTAAATGAATCGACGACGGATCCGTAAGACTACACTTAAAGATTTTTGCGTTGTAAGTGCTGAATGTATTTTAGACGCATTTAATGAGTTTCATCCTTTTGCAGCGTGTAGTACCAGTCATCTTTATTGCAACAAGCAAATGTTAAACTTGGTAGTTTAAAAACTAAAACTTAAACTAAATCTGAACATTAGCTTCATTAGCCTATAGCCAGCGAGCGGTTTAGTTGAATGACGCTTCATTTGTCAAAATAAAATGATGAAGGGTTAAGAATAGAAGTCATGAGGAAACAGATGAAAATACAAACATAATACATACATACTGGTCAAATACCTCCTTTTAGCTTTGCCGTAGTCAGGTAAAATTTATTCTCGTGACTCCAGAATAGCACTCCCCGTTGATTAAGCAGTTTGCTTGCCGACCCAGAGTTCATTGCTGAGCTCGCTAGTCGCAGGCCATACACCTTTTGTATGAAGTAAACGCCACTATTAAACGTAGACAGGTCGGGGTTAGCTAACGTGTTAACAGAACAGTACAGTGGTTAAGAATGACATACTGTGCTGTAAGTCAAGCTTATTGGTTTATTTTAATTGGTTTAAATCCGAACAGCCTTACCAAAAAAAAACTAACTTTCCAGTTAAAACCCCCGAATGAGCCAGAAAAAACAGCTGGTGAACTTCAACGCCTAAACGGATTTTCATCAGCCACAGATGATAACCACCATGATTAAACTGTCTTTTGAATAAATGAAACCGCATTAATATCCGTTCATCCGTTCCGGAGCTACGATGCCACATACAGACACACACAAAAACACAACAACAAAAACACATACGAGTATACACACACAAACAGACAGAGTGGTCGAACTCATAACACCCTTTTTATGAAGAATAAAAATAAATTAGATAATGTTAAAAGCTTGTCTAAATGAAATCATAATAATTAGAATATTTATCTCCATAATGTTCTGTCTATAAAGTTTTCACCCGCATTAAAATTAGTTTCATATGATAAAAATATGCTTGATTTATCAATTAATTATGTTTTATTAATTAGGGTGGTTAGGGTGTATATACAATATATATGTATCTTCTTAATTGACTATTGAGTGATAGTAATATCGTTAAGCTTATCATTTTTAGGGTTCCGTACCTCAAAAGAAAAAACGGAACCCTTATAACTTTGTTGTCCGTCCGTCTGTCAAGACCGTTTTTCTCAGGAACGCGTAGAGGTATCAAACTGAAATTTCTATATGATACTTAGGTCTACTGTCCCTGGAAGCTGTAGAAAAATCAACCTTCTAAGCCAACGCAATCAAAAGATACAGCCATTTAGGCCGCAAATTTCCGCAAATTTTCGAAACTCGCACGGGAATCAAAACCTACAGGGTACTTCCCGTAAACTTAGAATCTTGAAATTTAGTACGAAGTCACGTCTTATAGTACAGATATAGGAAAATTTACGAAAACCGTAAATTTTCAGTCTCATCATATAAAAAAAATATTTTTGACAATTTTGAAAATTTCAAAGTTACTACTCCTTATCTACAGGTTTGTACGGAACCCTCGGTGCGCGAGTCCAACTCGCACTCGACCGGTTTTTTTTATTTATTGCTGGGCTACTCGTGAGTTAGAATATTATTTTCCTTTTATGTGACAGCTATGAACACAATTTAATATTTTTAACACTATTATACACTTAATAAATGCCTGTAATGTATTATGCTTATCTAGAGCACATACAATTTTAATCACCCCTTGTTTCGATACTAAAAATGTCATATACATCTGATGCTATTAATTATTGCACACGATAAACTCACACGAAGCAAGGACAATTTTGTTTCTAAATAAGGTATTTTCTTTAACAAACAAAACTGGAACTTCAGTAGAGATGTTTTTTAAAATAATTGTTAAACACTAGTTCTTATACTAAAATGGACCTAACGAGTTATTTTTTTTACAAGCTTTCTTTGACTTTCACTTGTCCCGTAGAAGCTTGTTATCAAATCTTACTAGCTAAAATATCTTGTGTTAAATTAAGCTGAAATTTTGTTCATTCGTTAAGTTTGCATGACAATGCACAATTTGAGTCCTAAAGCCTGTTTTTAAAAAGTTGTGACATTTTTAAGGGATACTTTAATTACCTAATTTAATTTTTTTCTAACTTAAAACAGCTTGGCTTCATAAAAAAAAGCGGAACAGCGTAGTCTATGCCTCTCGTTATTTTTTTTTATTACAAAAGTAGTTTTTTTTTCATCACTCAAAAGATAATGTTACTGCAATCACGTTATCTAAGTAATGAAGGGAAGATTAATTTTTCCGAGCTCCTCATTAGGTATTCTGGTATACGGTGATAGCACTATATTAACCTACATCATCCCAAAAAGGGCACATAATATGGTGCCATTGGGTGTTCACCCTCTGAAAAATTCATGGAATTCAGAAGCTAGTTTTTAACTAGCTCGAATTTAAAACATGCTTTCGTTAGTTATTCTATTAGGGTTAATCACAAATCTCTCTTTTTTAACGTAGCAGACCAATTACCACACAACTACTCAAAATCATAAAACCGGTAAATTATATTTGACACAGTATAACATGGGTAGGTAAATGGGAATTAGTTATTTATCAAAATGTACACGGTTTAAGCAAAATCATTCCAAGGCTTTCAATAGAAATCAGAAACACTATGCTACTAAGAACTAAATAGAGTAAGCAACAATGGTTTTCCTATCATGCAATCACGTTATCTAAGTAATGAAGGGAAGATTAATTTTTCCGAGCTCCTCATTAGGTATTCTGGTATACGGTGATAGCACTATATTAACCTACATCATCCCAAAAAGGGCACATAATATGGTGCCATTGGGTGTTCACCCTCTGAAAAATTCATGGAATTCAGAAGCTAGTTTTTAACTAGCTCGAAATTAAAACATGCTTGCGTTAGTTATTCTATTACGGTTAATCACAAATTTCTCATTCTTTAACGTAGCAGGCCAAAAAAATTACCGCACAACTACTCAAAATCATAAAACCGGTAAGTTATATTTGACACAGTATAACATGGGTAGGTAAATGGGAATTAGTTATTTATCAAAATGTACACGGTTTAAGCAAAATCATTCCAAGGCTTTCAATACAAATCAGAAACACTATGCTACTAAGAACTAAATAGAGTAAGCAACAATGGTTTTCCTATCAATAGAAATCGGATCCCGTTCAGAACTATCTATATTTAACGGTCTAGATCAGACAAAGGAATATTGTTTTATCGAACTTGATAGGGTAAAAATTAGTTTTATAAGCTTTTTTATAGACGAAATATATATAATTAAGGAGTGAATAGGCTGTTGATAGCTAGACATGATCCATCTTCGGTCGCATCGTCGCTTACCATTGGGTGAGATCAAGACTAAATATTTGGTTATTCATAAAAAAAAATAGGGCCTTTATTGCATAAAGTATTTTAATAGCATTAAAAAAAATGTGCAGAGCGTATCATCGACACAAAAAGTGTATTTTTTTTCACCAAGCCAATATAATAATATTATATTTTTTTTCCCAGGCTTCAGTTCCCGGTCCTTTGCACTATCTAACATAATGAGAATGTTCGCAACAACGTCATAAAATTTGGTACGGTATACCAGTTTGCGGATGACACGTGCAGACTAGCAGAAGATAAGATCCTTTGGTAGCACAATATTGTTAACAAGCTGACTTCACTGCTATCTGCAAGTGGTCGCATAATTCTGGACTTGTTCTCAACGCGAATAAAATCAAACTTATTTACGTCTGCAATGGACGAAATCATCATCTAAATGATTTAAGCGTTAAAATCTTGGCGCATAGTCACAATTGTCTTCACGCAGACATGCAATGAACCGACAGAGGTCTAGAGCTCGAAATGGTAACCTAATACACCTACCTCGGTTTGGTTATTGACGATAGATTTAATTGGTCTAAACATGTAGATAACGTATGCAAAAACTAAGAGCCACTTAAGCTAAATTTTGATGACATCCTCTTGGCTTTGTAGAAGACATTGACAGATAGTATATTATCCTATATTATAAGTAGCTATGGACGTATATATAAAACATATTTAGATCAAATTCACAGCATACAATATAGGGTACTGAAATTGATGGTGCCTAAGAAAATAAGAAACAAATATACGGAAGGTCCGGACGGACTGTTCCAGCATCTCTTCGTGTATTACCTATACGTAAAAAAGTTGAATATAATTTACTACTCGAGCACGACTTTAAAAAAGAATGTCAAAACCAAGTTAATAACAAAACACTTACCAGAAGCATCTCGAATAAAAAAACTCTTTATTCCGAACGAGTATGGAAAATGAACAAATCAGTATCTTACAATACGTCTTATAAACTAAATACCATTAGAAACTAAAAACAAAATTAATTAAAAAAAAGTAAGTTATTCCTAGACGAAACTATCAAATCGTATAAATTGATAACACCCGACCAGCATGTAATGAACTCGAGCATCCTTTATTGGCGACGCACGCGCACATGCGCTCGATCAGTCCTTTGTGCATGTGTCTGTTATCTTATCTATCATGCAGCAGACAACTTTTTTTATGTAACGTATCATCTTTAGACCTATGTGTTTTAAGTTAGTATTAAGACGACTAAATAGAACCTACACTAGACAAACCTAACATAGGCTTTGAATAACTTACTAACAAATCAAAAATATTTTCCAAAGTAATTAAATAAATCTATAAAAATCCAGTCGATTGGTTGCCCAGATAACGATAACGATTGTAGAAATCGAATCGCTCCACGTTCCACTTCGTCTTCAGCCTCTGAGCGGTTAGCCGAGTCAGCTGAGTCAAGATAATGCAGTCTCCATTAGTAAGTACCGAACCGACAATGGACCGAAGAACAATGAGACATTTTCTCCTACAATAGCTTTTCCTGAATATTGTATTTGACTACACATTGTCTTTGAATCCTAATAGCGGCGAAACTTGTAGCTACTTAAAATTTTGCCAACTTTCAAGTGATACTTGAGACGGTTCGTATAGAAGTTCTGACGTGCCCTCATGCATATTTAAGAGCGGGTATGACACGCCTTGTGACTACGACGTGTATTGTTTTAAGTCGTCTCGGGGTGTACGATTAAATTGTTCTAGTTCTAGTATTACACCGATGAACGCGTATTTGGTTTCGTTTAGGCGGTCTGCTAGAAGTTTGATTTGTTTAGAAATTGGCAAAGTTTGAATGAACCAGTGCTTATATCGAAATTGTGATTTGCATTCCGTACTAAGTGCGTGTTGATGTAAATAACACGAATTCAATGACTGTGGTATGGTATCGGAAAAAGCGTTTTGTTGGATGTAGGTGGGTAATATTTGTTAATATTATAAAGTAAGTTTGAAAAAAACGCTATCTGTTTCGGATAATAAAATAAAGCTTACTAATTAGTTTAGGAATTGTAGGTTGAAATCTTAATGAAATAGTAGATTTTAATGAACGACAGTCGATGAAAAAAGGGAACACTCAAACTCACAAACATTTCAGCATTTCCTCCTTGGATTTTTAATGTGTTTCGACTCCACAAATATCAATTTCCTTTAACAGATATAGTGCACGTTCCCACTCGATATCATCGTAACATTGGATTTATTTATTTATTTTAAATTTTATAGTACAAGACTTAATGCTAAAAGAATTTTCTGCCAGTCAACCTCAAGGTTATGCAGAAAGAAGGCAATATAATTTTGTTCGGGTTACCCGCTCACGTAGCGTTTCAGACGTGACGATCGTTCACGCCCGCCGCCCGCAGTCTGCTCTTTGTATCTTGGTACAGAAGTAATAATTCTAGCGGTTCGGTATCTTCTTGGCTAGTTTCTCCTAGGTAAGTTTGAGGGTGCGACTTCCTAACTTAGAGATTCGCAGCTCGGTCCTTGTAGCTTGAACAAGAAGTGAGTTTTAGCGGTTTGAAAACGCTCTGGTTAGTCTTAAATAAATAGTTATCCTGGATAGTTACCAAAAATTAGGTTATAGGCTTAAATTATAGGTTATATATAGCTTAAAATTTGTATCATGTCGGAAGTTTAGGTTTTACGATCTTGGAAATGCGCAGCTTTTCAGCTTTGCATGGGCAACAGTTTTAGTTGTCCATTGTGGGGTTAGTTTTTAAGTTCTTTTGTTAGTTTTTCTAAGTCATTTCATCATTGCAAGTATTATTTAGCCAGCACCTTCTAGTGAGCCAAAATGAAAACCCCAAGTTTTAGTTTGAGACTTAAAAGACTGTGTCAGATCTTCTTATATCTCCAATAAATGTTTTGGGAAATTTATTGAGTCCGGTTTTGCTTCTTAGCTTCTTCATAATTAAATCGATTTATACCCGTTGTTTTTGAGGGTGTAATACAGACGTTATTCTTATAATATAATTAATTTTGATTTGATAAATTAAAGTATTAATACATAATGTAATTCTTTAGCTTTTCAAAGAAAGTTAATGAATATTCGTAAATAGGTAAGTGTTATAACTTTGATGGACACATAAGGAAGGCATGCTCCGTTTCGGCGGTGTGTCCAATAGCAAAAGTACTAAAACGACGTGTGAGGTCATAGCTGCTAGGTCGCAGTCCCTGTTGAACGTTTGCTTGCTTTCTGCTAGGTACAATCATAGATTTATTCGAAGTATGTTAGCAGCGTGTTACCTGCGGCGCGCATCCACCTCGTGTGCGGCGCGTGCGGCGCGTGCATATATTTCTTTGTTTAAACCGTCAGTATATGAAAAATAAATGTTCAGCATCTTATGTATTGTACCAAAAACCATTACCACGATGGCTCGTTGCGTGAAAGGGTGGATGTTTTAACAAATTAACAGCAGATACTCATGGGATATTATAAAAGTCACTGGTTTCTTAATTATTTAATAGAAACGGTTGCTAAACTTCCATTTGTTTTAGACTAAAAACTAACATAAACTAAAAAATACTGAACACTTTAGACTTATTTTGTTGTTGTTGATACCAATGTGTTAGAAACTTAATTATGTCGCTAGTTAATACTCATCGCCTACACACTATTAAATCCTTAATTTTCTTACACTTAGATATGTCTACAAATTCCCTGTACACCCTTTTAATAATATTCAAAACTTATAGCTGCAGTAATTAAAAAATAACTGGCTTCAAAATACTGCAAATTAAAAATTTCCTTTTTCATTCTTTCATTTTAACGTCTCCCCAAAATTTCGAATCTTTGCCGCTGAAAATTTAATTTACTCGCGTGCATTGTCATTGGGCCACAATTTATTTCGTAAAAATAAAGTTACCGAGTTGGCACTGAAAAATATCGAGGCCAGACTCGGAGCTTGATAAATTTAATAAATTAATAAAAATCGTATACGCACTGGGTGATTTGTTTTATTTAAGACTAATTTTATTGAGTTGACAACAGCGTGCTATTGAATTGACTAATCGGAAAACATGTCTTAAAAAACATTTGATTTTATAATTAAATAGCGGGCCCTGGCAGACGTTGCGCTGCCCGAGAAATGTAGAAAACGTAAGTCTTTTTATATATTTCCTATCAAATAATGATATCACTCGAGTCACTTCCTTATACGAGAGCAGATGGAACATTGGAAATTTATATGTGTGTTTTTAAATAAATAACATTTTCATTTTCATTTTGTCATGATAATAAGAAAATGTTTGTCCTTGTTGACTATGAGGAACACATAAAAAACGAATCATTCAATTTGGTACTGTCGGTCTGAGATTAAGTTCATATATTATTTACGAGTGTATAGAACAAGAATACAAACAATTAAACATCGGATTTATTTTTTGATGTCAAAACATAGAAAACTATAATGTCAAACATATAGGCGGTTTTTTATACGATTACGTACAATTTTAAAATTTAGCCTTTCCTTTGTTTCATTTCACTACCAAATATGGACTTTTAAATACGTCGCAATGGCACCAACTTACAAGGCGTTAATGGGTTTAATGCTGGCAACACTTGAGTGCACTCACTGAGCCGCTGTTATTTACCCTCAAAATATTACCCTTTCAGGATTACGGGGAGTCGCAACTGCGGTCGCTGCCGCCATTGCGGGAAGTTCACTAGTTACAGCTATTGTTTAACAATTTTACCTGATAATGCTAACTTGAGAAGTGCTTGTGGCGCAGTGGTGGCAACGCTTTGGTAGTGATACTAAAAGATAAACAACCCAAGGCGCGGTCATGTTTTGGATAGATTACCGTTCTGACCTTATAAGTGACGTCTATTTACTGTGTGCTTCGGAAGGCACGTTAAGCTGTTAGTACCGGTTAATATCAATAGACATTAGTTGTTAAGACTTGTCGAAGTCCCTCTGATATCTAACAGTAAGGTTGGTTACTTACCTTACACACACCACACCACCAATCCGCACTGAGCCCGCATGGTAAGGCCTGCAGTGATGAAATTAATGATAGGCTGATAAGATAAAATGTTGGCTTGATTACAACTCGAGTCGATTGCTAGATGAGAAAAATTTAAATGATGAAACAGTCGAAAAGATTCTTGAACGTGTGTAAAACAACACACGTTTAAGAATCTTTTCGACTGTTTCATCATGTTAAACTATCGGTAAAATAACCTAAAGGAGTTTTGACTAAATTAATACGAAGTTAATTAATTTTTATTTGTGTATTAAATGCGTTCGTCTTTTAATTTATTAAGTCTGCTGACGAATAAAACAGTAAAATTTTATACATAGCCAATTACATAGCCAATCTCCGACTACAATTTGATGAAAATATAGTCTCAATAACTAACAATTATTATAACAAGCAATGCCTAGAAAGCATCAGAACTAGATCTAGACAAGTACTTTTTAAATAAAACTTCAAAATCCAATAGATTGCTAAGCTCTCGAGTCGCCATCAAGATTTTCAATAGCTGATCTCTTAAAGATTACCGAGAAATGAAATTATCCAATTCAAACGCAAAAACTTTCAGTCACTCGAGGGATTGAAGACGCAATCAATAGTTTTGAAGCCCTTTCCTATTTAGATAGGTTTAAGCATTTCTCCACGATAACGTTGAGACGCCACAGGGATCTGATATGCGATGAAAGATAACACATCTTTACGTGCGTTAGTTTCAAGCAAGAACTTCTACAATCCTCAAAAATTCTATCCACGTAATAAATTTTTGCTCATATTCCCCCACCCTGTTAATTAAATGTTCCTTTGGTTATCTGGAGGAAATCGCTACAAGCGATAAGACCGCCTAAATTGTGCATCTTTCTTTGTTAAACTTGTCAGAAATTTTTGTTTTGTGTTGTACAATAAAGTGTTAATCTATCAATCTAAATTTCCAGGCAATCAATACTCCTTGTGAGCCTGTATAACGAAGAGGTTGCGACCTGTGAAATTCTGTCGCCACGTGTTACTTCTTACAGCGCCCAATCACCACACCTCAATCGTTTACAGTTAGGCTAAGGACTCACGAAGCGGTTTTCACCCGCGCCTGCCATGGTTGCGGGCGCTGATGGAAATCGTTTTTGACTACAGATAATTATGTAAAAAATCAAAGCACATTTCACGTTTTACACCCGCAGCTTGTGCGGTTGTTTGCGGGTCCCGCTGCACCGGCGGTCATCTTCTACCGGCGGGCGCGAGTCGGTTGGCGGGCGACCGCATGGGCAGCGGGGAGCGGGGGTGTACGGAAATTCGGAACTCAACTGATCGTTTTCTGCAACCGCACGTCTTGCGATAATCAACCGCCAAGTTTGCGGGCGATAATCGCAGCCGCGGCGGCTGCGTAACCGCACAAAACTCCGGTCTCGTGAGTTTTGTAAATAAAACTGGGTTGCGCTAACGCAGCGGGCGCGGGTGAAACCGCTCTGTGAGTCGTTAGTCTTAGTTACAGCGAGTCGCAACGAACTTTTTAAAAACTGCTAGAGTAATAATAATAGATTTCAAATCATTGGGCGTGACGATTCCGAAAAGCACGAAAACGGTAAACAGTGTAGACGGTCCATCGCCATATTGATAGTAACTTTAATTGCCGGATGAATATGAGAGTCAAAAGTACCTCTTTTCTTCACTGACTTTTTAACTTGTTTCTCAAACTTAAATATCAAATTACCCTATATTTACTTTGATATACATGACATTGAACACTTAATCACTTCGGAATCAAACCGTAATGTTTGAATCTGAACAATACAATGTCTGCTTATTGCAAATGTTTAACATGCGTGTTGGCTTTGTATCGCTATCTATTCTGGATCATCCATTGTTCTAAGGTCTTGTTCATTAGTTGATCAATGGAAGATATTAATCTTATTAGCTAATGAATTCAGAATAATACATTCTTGGTGTGTTGCGTATGATCTAGAAAAAAAACGTTACTATCCGCGAAAAACAATCACCAATAACCCCCGACATGAGCCAGAAAAACAGCTTCAACGGCTGGGCTGATTTTGAACATAAATACTTTAGAACGGTCGTAATTAAATTTTCTTTCGAAAACAAACTACACTTAAATCGGTCCATCCGTTCGAAAGGTACGATGCCATAGACAATATACACACACAAACAGAATATTAGTCAAACTTTTAACACCCTTCTTTTTCGTCGGAAGTAAAATCATCGATGAACATTTTCCATTTTAAACATTAAAATACGTAGGTAGACATTATAAAAATATGCCGAACTTCATTAAAATAATCGGATCTCAGTGGATTTAAAGCAATCGAAAGCACAAACTTGGAAAGGCTATCAATTACTTTACACAATCACTCTTTAGTATTCAGTTATTTTAAAAAAATACATCCAGTATTTTTCTTCTATAACATTTTAATAGTGAGATTATCTCTGCACCAAAACAACATGCATTCGTTATACCAGTAACGAATTGCTGTTCTTATAGTGTTATTATGATCTCATTTTGAATTCAAAAAAACCGGTCAAGTGCGAGTTGGACTCGCGCACCGAGGGTTCCGTACAAACCTGTAGATAAGGAGTAGTAACATTGAAATTTTCAAAATTGTCAAAAATATTTTTCAAAAAAATTTTTTTTTATATGATGAAACTGAAAATTTACGGTTTTCGTAATTTTTCCTATATCTGTACTATAAGACGTGACTTCGTAATAATTTCATGATTCTAAATTTACGGGAAGTACCCTGTAGGTTTTGATTCCCGTGCGAGTTTCGAAAATTTGCGAAAATTTGCGGCCTAAATGTCTCTATCTTTTGATTATGTTGGCTTAGAAGGTTGATTTTTCAACAGCTTCCAGGAACAATAGACCTAAGTATCTTATAGAAATTTCAGTTTGATACCTCTACGCGTTCCTGAGAAAAACGGTTGACAGACGGACGGACGGACGGACGGACAACAAAGTGATCTTATAAGGGTTCCGTTTTTTTCTTATGAGGTACGAAACCCTAAAAAACTAACTTTATAGAAAGATATGAAATCATAAACTATAGTTACTTTGTGCGGTAGATAGTTGTAAGTTATGGACTAAAAATAAATGAAGGATAAAAAATATTTTATTTATACAACATCATAGAATAACAAAATTATGTTGTTTATATTATGCTTCTTATTTAATTCGCGAAGCTGACTTAGTAAATAGTAACTAGAGACTTAATTATATGCATTTGCATATTTTTGTGCATATTTTATAGCAAATCTTGATGCATATAATGGCAAACCTATTGTTTACATATAATCCAGTATCTAGTAATAAACCTATCAGAATGTTTTAGAACAAATGTAAAAGCTCAAAAAGTGTAGGTAATTTTTACAACAAAATATCAACTTAAAATAAACTCCTGATGGTTAATTTGTACAAACTGAATTAAAAAAAGACAAAATAAAAAAAAATACTCAGGGAAACAGCTTTAACGGCTGGACGAATTTTGACGAAAACAAACATAAAAAAAGGTTAAATTTATACCCCTTTCTTTTCTAAGGCTTAAAAACGTTATGAACACTCAGTTACCAATTATTGTTAGTATCATAAAAAGAGCTTGACTGTCATCCAGACTGACACAGGAACTCCTTACAATAAAATATGGGCCATCACATTCTATATCAGCTTCACAGTTCACGTCAACGTATTTATCAATTCCGATCTGGCACGGTTCATAAAATCGGGAGTACTCGTTTACATACGCGATCATCGTATGTCAACTCGTCCTGTTTTCACTTATTATACCAACGCCATTCGATATTGAACCGTAATTGTCTGATTATTAAAGCGGACCTCTATAAAAAGGATGGCAAAAGATATTTGCAAATAGTCTCCTCGGGAAGCGGCAGTAAAAAAGTTCTAAAATCGTCAGGATATCGGGCATGATACAGAGACGTGAGCCGGCCGGAATAATCGCCCCCGTGGGCCGATCCGTCATCAATATTTCAGTCCAATTCGAGATTTGTTCGTTCATTCATTTGCTTTTCGGAAAGTGTCTGATTGGGATTCGGTGTCTCATTTGTATGAGGAATCGTCCGTAGTTTTGGCCGGCAAATTTAGCAGATGGGGCACCGGGATTTGCGGGCGGAATTTCTTTCGGGAATGGTAATTTGATTTTATTTTTAGTCGAGTCGCTATTTCGACGGTGTATTCGTGCCGTGGAAATTTACTGGGGCAGCGTAGTTTGGTGTAAACAAAGCGTAGATAACGTGTTAACAGATAATCGTTAAATAAGTGCAGTTTACTGAAATGAGGACGTTTTACCTATTTTCGTTTTATTAAGAGATTGATGAATTGCTTAGGTTACCTTTATTATTTTTAAGAGGTTAAAGAGTAAAGACGTACTACAATCGTCTATGTAAGTATGTTCAATTTTGAAACACGGTCTGGAAGTGCCAGCAAAAAAACACCATTCAAAATGAAAGAAGAGAGACTAATTCTAGCTTTCTCAATTATATTCGAGCCAACTTAAAAATGCATTTCCAGTTTTTGGGAACGTTCCCAGTATTTAAGCTGCAAATTGGGCCCGAAGTTGGACCTCTAATTGGCGTTCTAGCTCTGGCTTATATTTATGACGAATTTTCGCACAAGTTAGATTGGACTGTTCACCAGTTAGCGGACTTGCTGTCTAGTGGGCTATACTAGTTAGGCGATTTTAGACAAACGGGTTGTTTCAAGGGCTTATGGTTAGTTTTTGGTGCCTTATCTATATAGGATATCTTTCCAATTTTCATGGCTGATTTAGCTCTTTGCTTTATATTGCCTGCAATGCGACCAAATACATTGGACTTCGTGGATAATTTGACTTCAGTGATCAAATCCTGATAAAAATACAGCCAAACTAAATTTTTCAACCCTTATTAGAAAAATACAAGAAAAGTGCTGCGTTTAAGTTGAAATAGACTGTTTTATATCAAAACACTGTTCATTTATTAGGATTAAAGCATAAATATTTTTTTCAAAACACACCGTTTTAAAAACACAACCACCCTTGTGCATTACTCCTACCTCTCAGTTCTTGTTTTCCTAAATTGTATTGCCCAAAGACAAACACATTCACTCTTTTCAACCGCAAACAAATCTCTCGAGGCCTCGAGTTCAAATGAGAAAAATTCAAAATTAACCGACCCTCCTCATATTGGCAAAAGAGGTATTATAGATGGCATTGGTTCCATAATAAATTGAGCCGACTGCTCGTAATTGGCAGGTGACCGGTGCGATTATTCAGTGGGGCATTGATGAATTTCACGTCAGCTTATCGTTATGTGGCTGGGGTTGTCTTCGATCCTCTTTTGTTTGTGGAATCGATTTCAAGATTATAAGTGACTGGTTTAATCTCACACGCAATGAGTACACGACGGCTTAATATTGTTGTTATCAATAAAAAAAATTGTAGGTTCACCCGTCAAAAGTAACACTTTGCAACAGGCTTTTTAATCATAGTACAGCTTTCTTACCAGCCAGTACTATCTTATTTGCGCTCTCTGAAACTGACTCCGGTAAATCATTGGAAAAGATAATTGGCTAACGTTTTAAAATATTTACAAGATTTGTTTTCATTGTCACTATCAGTGTCCCCCACGGAATTGGCTTGCTTATTTTTATTTATCCTCTGTGTTTGATGAAATTGCAGTTAAGTCAGCGCAGTATGTCCTTCTATTCCATATCATCCTATCTTTCGTCACAGAGTCATATCTTTTCACTCTCATGTTTCTCTTTACTTAAGTAGGCAAACTATCAGCTATTCTTATGAACGTAACTGACTTTCAAACGCGCTGTGTTAAATGTGCGTGAACATTCAAAGCGAACTTGTTTCGAATGAACTCGCACATATAATGTATAAAAATTAAACACAGCAAACTCTAGCAGTGGACTCTTGAATTTGAATTTAATTCTTACTAGGCAACGGCGCTTTACACGGCCCGGTCTAAAATGCTCAAACAAAATAATTACACTCTGTCTGCACTCCGAAGAAATTAATGTTCGCAATAAATAACAGGCTTTTGTCTGTTTATGTTTCACTTAAGTTGTTTCAGTGCTAGAATAAAAGAGTACCTTTTCGCCTTCCTTTTTTGTCAGGATATTGCGGACTTTGGGAAGCCGAGATGAATTTTTTCGGCTTTTTTATTGTGACTTGACTGATTTGGAGTGTCTTTATAATAGAATGAAGACATGATTGATAAGTAAATTTTTAGCGATAGATGTAAGATTTAATGCATTATCGCTGCATCGTACGTACGTACGTAGGCTAGATGACAACACCAATCGTTGACATACTCTTTATTATCTGTCAAAACGGTCTGCTTCCATAGATTTTGTATGGGAATACATAAACGTGAGGTCACGATAGTGTATCAGAAATCGGAGTCAATTGACCGATTTTTATTGAATTTTGTGTGTTTATAAATTGCTTTCTACAGCTTTTGGAAATATACCGGTTGTAGTAACTTCATAAGGGCTATGATTTGTAAACGCCATGGTCTTGAAAATATTTAAGATAGGTGTCATCATGCCTATTGACTTTTTTATTGAACTGTCAGCATAGCCATTCTTTTTAACAAGCAATTCAAACTGATATCATCGATTCAAATGCAAAGTAACTCTGCAAACGCACGATATTGAAAAAAAAGAACTCGTTAAACACTTCACTTCCAGAAAATATTCACACACGATTCGTTTTCAACCCTTACTCAAAGTAAAGTCTAGCGGAAACCACACAATTGCTACTTCCCTCTCACACTCTTCAAATAAAGACGAACGATTTCTTTTGTCTAGAGCTGGCTGACTATCGATACCATAAAGAAACTTAATTTTTACCGACATTTACTTTTACCGGCTTGTCAATTTTTCATTAGATTTTTATTTTATCCTTCTTCTTCAACCTGTGGTCACCCATAGTCGGGTATATGCCTCTTAATGAGCACGCCAGGTGTTGCGATTTCGTGCCAATCGCATCCAGCCCCTCCCTGCCACTTTTGCAATGTCATCGACCCAACGGGTGGGTTGTCTCCCGACTTTCCGACTTCCCAACCAGGGTCCACTCCGCTCAGCAACCTTAAGTGGCCACCTGCCATCGTTTCTGCGAGCCATATGGCCAGCCCATCTACACTTTAATCTGGACACTTTTACCCGGTTGGTTGCATTGCAAACTCGATCCAAAAGTGATATGGCCAGCTTAGCACGTTCCATAGCCAAATATTTTATCCTATTTAGTCTCAAAAAAGATTGAGTTGTTTTCCCGAACATAAATTGTATTTTTGAAGTGAAAACTTCTTTAGCGGCGTTGAGCACTTTTGTGGCATGGGTAGAAACTGTGAAACTCGCGTCAGGTCACGTGATGCTGATCGAAAAACCGTAAGACGGTTCAAATAAATCAAAAATGCACAACGTTAATAATCAAGTTTTCACTTCTGCTGGCACTCCCGGAGTGCAACCCGTGTTTTTTTTTGTATTAATCTAACAAAAAGTGGTTACCACATTGAGCATCTCAATTGTTTACACACATTTTGTTCTAAATGTCTATTTCATAATAACTTGATTGACTATAGATTATTTTTATTATTTAACGTGAATCAATCATTCGTTAATGTAGTTGATAGACACTGACACAATTGTCATTAAAATGAACAAAAAAGAATAGATCTATTACCAAAAAGTCATCTAAAACCTTCTGAGATGAACATTGAAAGTGATAGAAGTGTGATCAAGAATCTAATTCAAAAACTGGTAAACACTTTTAAACTTGGATAGTTCCGCAAAACGCCTCAACGGTCACGATCTATTAAGTGTCTGATGATGTAGTTATCTTTTCAAACATTTATTAATTCTCTTTTCATCATATTATTAATTTATTTATTCATTACACGCCTTTTTACGTTGTCGCGTTAGTAAATGCTTTACGCACCTTTAGGGTGGCAGTGTGATGTGCGGGACTTCCTGCGCCTTAAAAAGGGCACTGCTCAGTCCTGAGAAGTATGACGTTTACCTACTTAAACCTTCGTGACGTTTCTTCTTTGCTTTGGTGATAACTTTAAAATCGTCATTTTTTCGATATCTATAAGTTGAACGAGCTAGACACCACCATTGTGTTTCATGTTTTTTTTTCCTTCCGATATCTTTGCGACTGACTCCAGTGTAGACCCCGGGCTAATACCGGCAACATTGTTTGAATGCCGTGCAAATTACACAAAGACATATTTCGTATTTCATTCAAGTATAAACTTCGGAAGTACAGGTGGATTTTGTTGTTGCGACGCTTTTGTAATGGGATGTAACGATGTGCTTAGATTAGAAGGAGTATAAGCATAGTGGACAAAATGTAGTGTAAAGTTGATGTGGGTTATAAGCCATCAGACCCACAGTAGGTCTATTTACACCCGTACTGATCTTTTTGCATAAAAATAGCACTGTTAAAAATTATCGCAACGAATCTGATAATAATTAAAATTACTTTCAGTGAAATAGCATTTTGAAAATTTATGTTACTTTTACCATACGCATTAATATTAATTTCAATCAAATAAGAAGGGACTAAACACACGGACCAAAAAGAAAAACCCATGTCATTACTGTAATACTTTTCAGCTAAGAGCGTCTGCGTCGACTAACAATGTAAAGGCGAAATTAAATAAAAATCTAATCTAGAAAATGTAAGCCACAATAAAGTTTTCCGTGCTGTTAAGGTGCATATGTCACCTTTAGTACAAAGTTCTACTAACGTTCCAACAGTATAGAGTGCCTCTTCCCCTCGCGTCCCTCTGAAGAGTTGTGGTGTCAGTAATAGCTAATATTCTCGTTTAGACTTACTTTTGGGTTAAAAATCCTACACCAAACGACCGATAACACAAAAAAGTAAATTTCTGTGCAATATTTTTTGCTTTGTGTAATTTAATTTTGGGAATGAAAAGTTGAAAAATACGCAACACAACTTAAGCGACAGTCGTGAAATGTATGTTAAATAAAACGCAATGATTTCCAACACGCACTCCAGAGTCGTTTGTTTTCTTGTACCTTTCGAAATAAGCACAACAGTGAGTCCTTGGCACAATATCAAAATGACACAAGTCTTAAGACTCTTGACCCTGACCGATAATCGCCATTGTGTCAGTCGCGCGTACCGAGTTTGGCATTCGCACATACACAAATGACGCATGAAGGGTCATGTCAATATAAAGGCCTAATAACCAAACTGTATAGAAAAATTACTTAGAACTGTATACATAAGAGGTTTTTGTGGAGCAGTGGTTGCAGGGCTTTGGCAGTGATACCTAAAGTAGGCGCCTTAGGTTGCTTGACTTTAGGCGCGGTATGTTTGGGATGGGTGACCATTCTGATCATATAAGTGACGTCTATTTACAAGCATCTCCGTGCTTCGGAAGGCACGTTAAGCTGTTGGTCTCGGTTAATATCGATAGATATTAGTCGTTAAGCCTGGTCAGAGGCCCTCGGGCAGCTTTATAACATCTGACAGTAAGGATGGTCACTTACCTTACAAACACCCAATCCGCACTGAGCCCGCGTGGAGGAGTATGGCTCGGACCACCTCATAGTTGTGGTGAGGCCTGTGCCCAGCAGTGGCACGTATATAGGCTGATGAGATAGAAAAATTAAAAAATCTACGTTAGATTTTCATTTATTATGAGCTTTCAAATCCAAATTCGGACCGATAAGTAAGTGTCAAGCTCTATTGGGAGAGCAATTCTGGCCTGCAAGAGTTGCGGGTTCAAGTCCCGCTTGCGGCTGTCCATTTTTTTAAGTGTGTCTTAATTTCACATTGTAAAGAAATTTGCATTATTAATGCTGAAAAATAAAGTAACTTAATAAATTACCAGTGCTAGGTACTATACAAAAAAAATGACAGTAAATACACACAATATCGCTCTCACTACGACCCAACCCGAAACTGCTGCTGCGCTCTTTTTCGCCTTTATTGGACCGTATTGAGCCTCTGTGAAATGTGTAAAATTGCCAACAGTGGGATTCAAGAGGAACTTCTGAAACGAGTTTTCCTAAGAAAACCTCGTGGCGAAGGGAACTAAATAGCAGACCGGTTCGCTCCGCTTGTAATCTCCAATGTTGAACTTTGAGAGGAATTTAGCCGGTTCGCGATGTTTGAAGCGCGAATTAGTGGGCGCAATTAGCTGTACTGAGGCAGCATATCGGTAGTTTGAAGATGCTTGTGGCGTTAACCGCGAATTTACCTAAAGGATAGATGGATTAACACTTTATTGTACAACATAAAACAAAATTACAGACAAGTTTAACAAAGAAAGATGAACAATTTAGGCGGTCTTATCGCTTGTAGCGATTAAAAGAAGTTTACGTAATTCTAGTAGTAAGTATAATTATCAAATGCTAAAGTTTAATTGATGAAAATCGATCGGATAATGATACCGTCATCATTATAATAAAACATCTGCTATTACGAGTGTTTCTAGTAATGCGTGCGTGGCTCAGATCTTTAAAACCGGAAGAAGATATTAAATAAGACTACAGTACCAAATGCTAAAAAACCATATTTTTTTATTACTGATATAAATATCAACATTTGAATATAGCTGTTGTATGTACCTTGGTAGGTTGTTTTACATAAAACAACCTACCAAGGTACATATCCTCGTACGGTTAAACCCAAATCTTACTAACAGTTTTCAAACGTCGAACTAAAACCCTCAATATACGGTTTTCATTGCACAAAATCATGGTTGGTTTCCGAACGAAATCGCCATTTCAAACACCTGCCTGACTTGTGCTTTGCAGAAGGCAAACTTTCTCCTTGGAGTTGCATTAGTGTAAAGGAAGGACGTTTACTCGTGTGACACGTATTTCAGCTCGTGAAAATATTTTGTGAACAAAATATTACTTCTTTTACTCTGCAGAGATTTAAAGTTCGATAAGAGACGGCCATCTTTAAAAAAGAAACGAGAAAATTAAGTAGACTTCATACTTACTTTGGGCGTCTTAATCAACTAAGTAAGGTCTTCATTTATAAAGAGCTGTACAAAAATAGTGATACCTATTTGTGTCAAAGCAACAACGATTATTCACCATATTAAAGTTAATTTTGCATATGGCAATCTAAGCGTAGATCCAAAATAATCCGAATTCGGACCGATGAGTAAGTATCACGGTAGCTCAATTGGAGGGGCAATCGCCCAGCTTGCGAGAGGTGCGGCTTCGAGTGCCGCTAGCGGCAGTCCATTTTTCATTGTAAAATTTAGAAAATTTTTACATTGTATATTAATAATAAATAATAATTAATATATAAATTGCATTTTTAATGCTTAAAAATAAAAATCTTAATAAATAAGCTTATACATCTTAACCGATTGTTAAACAGCTGAAAAGGTGTTTCTTTCGGATGTTGTAGGTATCTTACCACAACATTGATGAATCATGGCTGGCTACAGCCTAAGGAGCTCTTTAAAAATTTCGGACCGATGAGTAAGAGCCACGGTAGCTCAATTGGGAGAGCAATTGCTTTTGAAAGGTGCGGGTTCAAGTCCCGCATGTAGCAGTGCTTTAATTGGCTAGACGACACTACCAATCGTTGACATACTTTTTATTATCTGTCAAAACGGTCTGCCTCCATAGATTTCGTATGGTAATAAATGATTGTGACGTCACGGTCATGTGTCAGAAATCGGAGTCAATTGACCGAATATTTATTGCCTTTTGTGTGTTTAAAAATTGGTTTCTACAGCTTTTTTGAAATATATTGGTTGTATTAACTTCATAGGGGCTATGTTTTTTTAAACACCATGTTCTTGACAATATTTAAGATAGGTGTCATCATCCCAATTTCACTAGTACGCATGACAGCACATAAAGGTAAAAATTGTAGCATTATATTACATTACATATAACACCAAGTACATCCAATGATTGGATTTCACCTTCCTACACGAATAATGAGCCATCTCAAACTACAATAGAACATGAAAGTATTTCAATAAATAATCTATCTGATGAGACCGCTATGCCATCAAAAGCAGTTAATTATAATTTTACTAACTATGTTAACTCCTATAACCATAATGACTCCTATGACTCCATTTACTAATTGTTTCTCTAAATAAACTTTTTATCTACTTTATAAAATGAGTTTTTATTGTTATTTTATTCACAAGTGTATTAAAAACGTCGCATGATACACGTGTGTATTGATGATTACTGTTCTCGACTCTCTTAAGACCCTCGCCTACGTCTCGGGTCTCAATGGCGCCTCGGCGGTAATCACCAATGTTACACACTAGTACCATAATGTACTATTAATCAGGTGCTCACTTTTTATCAAATCTTAATCTGGTCGAACGATCCTGTCTATATTTCTGTCGCATCTATTTCAGATAAAAGTACTTCAGTAAACCAAATATGTCCCATTCGCTATGAGAACTAATTACTTACCGCCTCCGACACTAAGCATCATTGCCCATGGCTGTGGTACTCAAGTGCTATCTGACCGCTGCCAATGTCCCGCGGTACAACGCACTGACTGTATTAAGTATCTGGGAGTCCTAATTGATCAAACCCTTCGTTTTAAGTCGCATATTAATTTGCTCTCTGCACGACTTCGCAAGCTTGTCTATATTTTCAAAGCGCTTAAGAATGTGGCAAATCACCAGATTATTAAAACAGTCTACAATGCCTTGAGTCATTCCCTTCTGGAGTACTGTATCTTGGCCTGGGGAGGTTCTGACAAAACGCATCTCATGAATGTGGAGCGGTGCCAGCGTGCTCTACTCAAAGTGGCGGCAGGACTGCCCGTGCGCCATCCTACCGATGATCTTTATGAAGATTGGGGAATTCTCTCCGTTAGAAAATCCTTCATATTAAAAGCAATCTTAAAAAACACTCCCAGTTGCGTTACGACCCCGAGCTGTTAAAAGGTAAAAGACGAACTGGCCCTGTGTGTCCTAAACTTTCTTTCAAAACTGCGTTTTCTAACAATTTTTTCAGTTTTCTTGGTCCGTTTCTCTACAACAAAATTAATGAAAAACTCAATATCTATCCTCTCCTTAAAACTAAATGTAAAAAAATTTTCATAGAATACTTAAAGTCCCTAAATTAGAATGAGACGGAACGGTTGTTATGCCTATTGAGTTAATTTTGATTTAATTTTATTAAAAAATACATTTAATTTTAATTTCCCCAATGTTATTCACGCTTTTACACATACTCTTGCTTATACACAGCTCTAACACACACACATACACACACACACACGCATCAGCAGCATCATCATCATCATCATCATCACCACATCAATAACACATAATGTTACATGCTCTCCACAAATATGAATATTAAATATTATGTTATATTGTTTAGTTGTATTACCTGCGAGGGTGGCCTGGTGACCTGTAGGACAGGTTTGTTTGAACCTATTTCAGGCACCAGTCTTTCACAATCTAGTTATACTACAATGCATATGATTCTTAATTGTAAGGCTTTTTGTGAAAGAAATAAATACAATTTATTATTATTATTATTACTTCCGGGTATTTTTTAAAATATTATAATGTATTAAAAAGTAATTTTCATGTATACCTACATTCACTTTTTGTTAAAAGGATTATTTTAATCAACGTATTATTATTGAAGGCTTATTGTTGGATTACAAATACTAGGAAAATTCACTTTAACTATAACAATAATACAAAACAACCAAATTAATCCCAATCTATTATTTCTTACTTAATATTTTGTTCAATTACAGTTCTGAGAAATTTTGACTGAAGTGCAATTTAAAATCAAACAATAAAATAACAAATATTTCCGCAGTAATAAAACGATCAATCAATTAATGTGAATGGCTTTGCGATGATTTTGTTTTGTTTGTGAACTTTTGGCATTCAACGTTATTAAATGCAAATATATCATTATTATCCTTCTAATTTCAGTTCTGTGTTGGTTTAAATTGAATATGATGAATTGAGCAGCATTGCAATGGGAAAGGTATTTGCTTATTTAATGTTTATTTTGTTTTAACACAGATCATCAAACAACAAACAGAAGAAAAAGAGCATCAGAAACCAAAAAGAGCATCAAAATCCAAATAATTCAAATACATGGAGTTTGTAGAGTACCTCGAATCAAAGTTAAAGTAATTTTCTTCTTTTATGCATCAGGTGTGACCTTGAGCTACTATTTAAAGCATATATATATTATAAAATGATTGCCTCGTTGATGTAGTGGCAAAGTTTCTGCCGTACATCCGAGAGGTCCCGGGTTCGAATCCCAGGTCGAGCCGAAAATTGTTTCTGAGATTTTCTGTTATGAATATATCTCAAAAACAGCTCGGAGTCCGGAAGCTGGCGGTGTTACACCCCCGTGCCTCGGAAAGCACGTTAAGCCGTTGGTCCTGCGCCTGATCTCTCTCCGGTCATGTCGGATTGCCGTCTTACCGAACTTTGAGAGTAATGGAACAGTGAGTGCACCTGTGTATTGTGCTCACACTTGTGCACTATAATATCTCCTGCGCAGTTGGCTGATCTCTGTTGAAATTGGCCGCCGTGGTCGAAATCGGCTAGGAGGACTATTATTATTATTATAAAATAATATCTGGTGTTAAATGTTAATGAAAATTGAAGCAGCCATAGCTATTTTTGAACGAGAAACAAGGTTTTGATTTCTTATTCGTTACTTTCAGTCTTTATACTTAACTTTTTACTCAAACCTCAACAGTTTGTACTGGTGCTAATACTTTTTTTCATCTCACTTTTAGGTCATAGGAGTTAACATAGTTAAGGAAGCTCGTTATTTTCTTATTTTGTTCTTGGTCAGTAATTAATTAGGGTCATTTATCCGCGTCGCTGGCGACATTGAATTAGTGCTGATGGGTGTTCAGAGGATTATTCTTGCTGTAATAACTTTTCAAAGAATGTGATACCGAAAGCTTAATTGGGTTCTTTCATGATGTTTGGTGATATTATGTATCTAATTCGGAATGGTAAGAATTATACTTTTAATAAAAAGTGTTTGGTGTAAAAATGATGAGATTATTGTAAGAAAGTCAATAGGTATACATCGCGTCATTGCTTAAAACTTCGCAAACAAAAACCAATCACGTATATTTCTGGAAGTTTCACAGTTACTTTCATTTATTATCTATTAGTGGTCCCCGCGACTTCGTCCGCGTGGAATCCCTATGTTTTCATAATCGCAGTCGAACGGGATAAAATTTATCATTCGTCCGTTTCCTGGTTCTAAGCTTCACCAATTTTCAGCCAAATCGGTTCATCCGTTCATGAGTTATAAATAGTAAACACCACTTTCTTTTATATATATAGATATTTCACGTAACAATCAAATATCCTTCTAGCTGATATTCGACGACGGCAGTCAATCCCAACTGAGATTAGTCAATTACGTAGGCGAAACTATAGTGCATTCTCTGTTTCCTCACTCACATAATCCTGTGTGACGGCAATCCTATATGATGCTAGAGATCGGAAGGCCTACTACGAAAAACGAGAAGATAATCGTTCTTACTTTGTACAGACAACAGCACATCAAGCTTCAAAGTCGTTTAGACAAATCGTCCTTATAACATGCGCATAAGATGCCAAAATGTTAACCTTCTCTTCAGCCATAAAAACAACGACGGAATAATATTGTTTTGACGTTTTTTGTTTTTCGTTAGTAGGTATAAATTGGGGTACCTGGATCACAAGAGATCCAGGTACCACCAATTTATACCTCACTTTTCATCTATTCATATTCATCTATTCAATTTTTCACACTTTTCAGCTATTCATATTCGTCTGTTAAAGTTTTCATTTATTCAAAATTATATATGTTTTAATTACTATAAATCTGGGAATTACAGCAAAGTTTATACTTTTTCGTATTATATTTTAATTCATTTATTTAATAATGCTTTTCTTTTCATGTTTTCAATCTGAAATCAGTTAATAAGACGTTACAATATTTCTCAGATAACTTTTAAACGATAATTGTGTACCTACTTACTCACAACAGCTCAAATACCAAAGCAATTTATTTTTAGTTTAATTAGTAATCGTTTCCTTTCGATTTCATTTTACACATCGAATCCCTAAATGGGAAGCTATTGTAATATAAGAACATCGGCTCAGATTCTGGTATTAGGTACAGTCATTCAAATGATTGGCGTTCTTTCATACACAAAATTTAAAATAAAATCTTGAAATCTACTTTAAACTTAATTAACTTTTAGTCTTATATAAACATAACTAATTTACCTAAGTGTGAATAAGTTGTGTGCGATGGCTGAAAACTTGGTTTATCATTATGGATTAAAACATATTTTCATATTCAACTGAACATTACATTTGAACATTAAGTATTTACGCTAAACGTCTATTTATGTAATTTTAAACATTTACTTATATTGATGGTTAAAGGGCAGGTATTAGGATAGAAAGAAAATAATACAAAATATTATTTTAATTTTATATTTAAAAAATTTGAACTTTTTACAATTATAACGTCAATATTATGAAACAATTTTCGATTTAATTTTATTGAGTAAGTCTTTAGCACATTCATAGACTTCATCGGAATATGTATAGTCAACTACATGTTGTGCACAAATACTAGCTTCGCATCTACACTTTAAATTTTCAGGATTTTTCAATTCATCCGCATCGAATATTTGAAGTCTTATCATCTTAGATTTCAGTCCTTTGCTCGGTTTCTTTACATATGAATAAATAATATCGTTTGCTTTTCTTTTTCTTGTACTATCATTATTTCGAGTAGAGTTGGTCTCATTTTGCCGATCATCTATTTGAAGCGGTCGTTCGCGTTCAAAGTAATTCATAACATTCTGTCGAAGCAGTTGATCTGCAGGGATTGGTGAGTAGTCAAAAACAGGTGATGTCTGTAAAGAAAGTATTTATATTTTAAAACAAGTCAATAGATCCTAGCTTCTCAAATTAATTTCACGTGCAGAAGCATTGTAATATTACAAACACATTACTGAAATAGTTAAGTAGGAATTCACTTACCGTCATTGTAGGAGTTTTTTGGAGGTGTGTACAAGTTGACGGTCAATTTTATATTAGTTTTTATTTGATCAACCATCTTTTTATACACATTTTTTTTGTTTATGCATACAAATAAAACTACCTTCTATGAAATCATTTCTTAAAGCATAATGTGTGCAAACGATTTTACACGCAAGTAAATTAGTAATTTAGAAGTTATGTGAAATAAATACAGAATACGGATGTCGAACAGAATACGGACAACGTTACCTTAAGTTCCATGCTCACTCTACCTATACATTATTCCGCTTAGAATTGATCTAGTAAAAAAAACTGGTACCTCAACCTCAATGGATTCGGGAGTCGGCCCGTTTGAAATAAAATACAGCAATACTACTAGTTCTGAACAGCTATATGTATAGCTGTCGAAATCAGATAGCTTTCATTTTACAAGAATCAGCCAGTTTGGTATAGTGAAACCGACCCTTTACAAACTTTTAGATGTTAATACGGCTATACCAGGACAGATAGTATGTGCGAATGGGATGGAATCTTATATACTTTGTATAGCGTTGTTTCACTCTTATAATAACATAAGCATTATCATCACATTGGGGGGGCTAATTACGAAAAAGGGATTGTTGACACTGCATTTTTGCAGTTAAGAATGATGTTTAGTCACGTTGGTTGTTTACAAATATGGGAAGTATCCCATGTGATCCTGCATGTATTTAAGCTGAGATTTGGTTGGAAATGTCACAGTCCAGTTCGGGAAGTGCATTAACGTCCTCAGGAAATCGTCATCATCAAACATTAATATCAACAAAATGTAAGTACCTACATTTTAAGCATCTATTCAATTCTATTGTTGTTTTTGTCATTTAATGTAAGAATCATTCATTAATCAACTATTCAAGTATTCAACTATTGTTCAATCATTCTGTTTTATGTTGCTAATTAATATTATAATTAATGAAGACGTAGTGCATCAATTTAGTCATTCAATACTTACTAAATATTACATCTTACGTATGTTTAATAGTCATATTTTATTAAAATATAACTATTCATTATTTCAGGTCTGCTCATGGTACGGATCATTCTGAAGATGAGGTTGCCCAGCCCTCGACTTCACATCATGCCAACAAGACCCACACACCTCTCGCCTCAGGATTGAAAGCGGCGAAAAAGCGTAGACATGTAGCTGTTGCTCCAGCCACCACTCGCAAATATTCAAACTATGAACTTTTCGGAACAGATAGTGAAGATGAAAGCGATGAAGATAAATCTACCTATGAAGGTAAAAAATATTACAATAATTTGTTTTCTTACTTTATACAAAAATATCTGAAAGTGTACAGCCAGCAGATAAATAAATAAAAAATTGGAGAATATTACATTACTCTAAAAGTAACTTTCAACGTAGATAAAAAAGGAAGTCAAGAGCAATTAAAACTTAGAAGACTAACAGACCTTATAATAAAAAATATGACTAATTGTGATACAGATGCATGGATGCATCTTATGAAATTTATCCAAGCATCTAAACGACAAATAAAACAATGTGTGCTATTTTTTGAATACAATCCAACATTTTATTATTCTTTTCAAGATACGGTACCAGCATTGAAAAAGTTACGCCCAGCCAGCAGCAATAAAGGAGAAGTGAAAAAAATGAAAGCTGAGAAAAGAGGGAGGAGTAAGAACAACAGTAAGCCTGCATCCAGAGTCGTTCAAGAACCTATCGTTAAAGCCTCTGCAAAGGATGTTTTCGAGAGTGATAGTGACGACGAACAGTTTGAACAAGCTGTAAGCAAACCGGGTAAAATACCAGCCAAAATAACATCTTATTTTACTAAAAGGATACCACAGGGGGTTTCGCGACAAAGCGACCCAAACAAAGATGGTTCGCACTATATAGAATTGAAAGTTTATCGATGTGATGAAATTCGAAATGTCCAACCAATGAATAGATGGCGCCATGCTATTATAACAATAAAAAACCAATCTGATTCGGATACAGAAGCATGGACGCATCTTACTCAATTCATTAAAGCTACAAGACATGAATTCAAAAATTGTCGCCCAGACATTATTAGTGGTTATTCCACATACTAACTTGTCAAAGTTACATTCCTCATATATTTTTTTTAACATGTTTAATTACTTGTAATAACTTTTTTGATAAATCCTTAGCTTAAGGCTTAATAAGTTTAAGCTTATTCTTATAAAAAAGAAATGTAACCAAACTATGTTATTTTCAAAACTTACTCTAATAATAATATAAAGTAATAGTATATTATATGGTTTTTATTTCTTTCCCCAGCTTTGTTGCGTTCTACCTCGGTCTCCCGGCAAAACAAGAAAGGGGATCCAAACATTGAATGTGAAAAATGTCGAATAAAAATGCCACGAAATGAATACAGATATCATTTGAAAACTAATTCACATAAATCTAAGAGTTTAATAAAAACTGAATTTGATAACATTGATATAGTCGCTACTGCATTTAAAAATCGGATAGTGACTTATCGTTTAAACCCCTCTCAGAAAGTCGAGTACCTCACACCTGAGGCGTTTCTGAGAGGCGATAGAATAAATTCCTCTCAGAAAGTCGAGTACCTCACACCTGAGGCGTTTCTGAGAGACAATCAAAATAATATTACTAAATTAATAAAAATATATCTGAAAAAGCATGGGTGTATTAGATTAAACTTCGAATTATTTGCTTATTTTATTTTACCAAAATCAAACGAGCAGCAACTGAAATCCTTTAATACAAAGTTTGAAACAGTTTATCAATCCACTGAATTAGATGAACTATTCACGAATTTTGTTGAAAAGTTTAAAACCAAATTAGCTGAATTCGAGCATTGTGAATCTGGTTGGAGTTTTGCACACATTAGTCATTTAGAAATAAATATAAATAAATACAGCCCTATGAGAGGCGGTACATTTATTGATCTACCAAAATCAATCAAAGTAACAAAAAGTTGTATTAATGTACAGAACATGGATGATCATTGTTTTCTTTGGAGTATCATTGCTGGACTTTTTCCTGCAAAGAATAATGTGTGCAGAGTAAACTCATATCCACATTATTCTTCTATTCTTAATATCAATGAAATGAATTTCCCACCTACGTTTGCAGATATCAGATTATTTGAAAGCAATAACCCTGATATAAGCATCAATATTTATGGTTTAGATAACAGATGTCATATTACTGGCCCTTTATACCTGACGAAAAACAGAAAAATCGATCATTTTAATTTATTATATATCGAGCGTGAAAATAAAGGACATTACTGCTTGATCAAAGATCTTGGCCGATTAGTGAAACATCAGATTACATCACATAAAGACAATTTTTTTTTATGTGAATCATGTTTACAGTTCTTTTCAAGTAAATCAAAGTTTCGATTGCATAAGTGCAATAAAGTTTTAACTATTTTACCTAAAAAAGGTTCTATTTTAAAATTTATGCATTATGAAAGACAGCAAAAAATTAACTTTGTAATTTATGCAGACTTTGAATGTCTTTTATCAGATTACAGAGAACAAAAATCTCAATACATTGAAACATTGAAAAAACATCAACCATGTAGTTTCGGTTATTATATTTGTTGCTCCCATGATCGAAATTTAAACAAATATATTTCATACAGAGGTATTGATTGTGTTGAAGTATTCATCAAATCACTAATTAAAGATGCTGAAATTATTAACGGTATATTATCAGATAAAAAACCAATGTTACCTCTGACTCGTGATCAAGAATATAAATATAAAAAAGCAACTGTTTGTCACATCTGTAATGAAGTACTTCTCGATGATAAAGTACGAGATCATGATCATGTAACTGGCGAGTTTAGAGGAGCAGCTCATTCACATTGTAATTTGATGTACAGAGTATGCCCATTCATACCAGTAGTATTTCATAACCTGGTTGGGTACGATTTACACTTGTTTATTGAAGAATTAATGAAATATAAGGGTGCTGTCAAAATAATTCCTAAATCAAAAGAAAAGTATCTATCTGTAACAAAAATTATTGACTCATCAAAAAATGAACGACCTATTGAGCTCAAGTTTATCGATTCTTACCAATTTTTAAGTTCAAGCCTTGATAAGTTGAGTGATAGTTTAAGTACGAATGACTTTGAACATTTATCAAATGAGTTTAATAATCAGGAACAGTACAAATTACTCCAAAGAAAAGGTATCTATCCATATGACTACATAGACAAGTGGTCAAAATTTGAGGAAACTCAACTTCCTTCAAAATCTAGTTTTTTTAATTCTTTGAATGAATCTCATATATCCGATTCTGAATATGAACATGCTTGCACAGTATGGAAATGCTTTAATATCAAAAACCTTGGTGAATATACTGATTTATATGTAAAGTCGGATGTTTTACTATTATGTGATATATTTGAAAAATTTAGAAAAGTTAGTCTTTTACACTATAAACTCGATCCTGCATACTATATAACATCACCTAGTTTGAGTTGGGATGCAATGCTTTTTTACACTAATGTTCAATTAGAGCTGATTCATGATATTGAAATGTATCAGATGCTTGAAAAGGGTATACGTGGAGGCCTTGCGCAATGTTCTCTACGATATGCTAAAGCATCTAATAAATATCTACCAAACTATGATAAATCTCAACCGTCATCATTTTTGATTTATTTAGACTGCAATAATTTGTATGGCTATGCAATGACAAAAAAATATCCTGTCTCTGAATTTAAATTTTTATCAGCTGAAGAAATCAGAAACTTTAATGTGATGAATATTTCTGATGACAGTGACTTTGGTTATATTTTAGAAGTTGATTTATTATATCCAGATCATTTGCATAAAAATCATCAAGACCTTCCTTTTGCTATGGAAAAAATGAAACCTCCTGGAGGAAAAAGTGAAAAATTAATCGCAAACCTTTATGATAAGTTCAATTATGTTATTCATTATGTATACCTGAAGCAATGCTTAAAACATGGACTTGTTTTAATGCAGATACATCGTATACTGTGTTTTAAACAAGAAAACTTTTTAAAACCGTACATCGATCTTAACACCTCTCTTCGACAATTATCCACCACAACATTTGAAAAAGATTTCTTTAAATTGCTTAATAACTCTATTTTTGGAAAAACAATTGAAAATAAACGAAAACAAGTTGAAGTTAAGTTGGTAACTAGATGGGTTGATACTGAGAATAAAACAAATAAGCATCTTACAGCTGAAAAGTTACTCACAAAACCAAATCTGAACAGCATAAGTATTTTTTCAGAGGATTTTGTGGCTATCCAGCTCAATCATGAGAAATGTGTAATGGACAAACCAATCTACATTGGATTTTCAGTTCTAGAGTTTGCTAAGCAACATATGTATAAATTTCATTATGATTTCATTAAAGAAAAATATAAAGATCAAGCTCAGCTTTGTTACACAGATACTGATAGTTTATTATATTTAATATTTACAGATGATTTTTATAAAGATATGCGTGACGATATCTCACAATTTGATACAAGTAATTTTGATTTTAAAAATGAGTATAAAATACCAAAGATAAATGAAAAAGTACCAGGATTATTTAAAGATGAAATGGCTGGCAACATAATTTATGAGTTTGTTGGTCTTAGAGCTAAATTATATAGTATTCAAGGTGAGAAATCAAATATTAAAAAAGCAAAAGGTATAACTAAAGTAGTTACTAATAATTTGAAATTTAAGGATTACAAAGAAACACTTTTTAATAACACATATACTAGATGTAACATGAAATTGATAAGATCTATTAAGCATGAGTTATACACACAACAGGTGAATAAGAAGCTTCTCGATGGAAAAGATGATAAAAGACAAATTCAGCGAGATAAAATTCATACCTTACCATGGGGTCATTGTGATACAATATTCTGATTTACTTAATGATATCTGTATTCATTATAATACTATGCACTAAGATAATAAAAGAAAGCGATAAATGACAATATATTTGTACATTTTATTATTGTACTAGTTTTAAATAAATGTATTTGAAAATTTTTTGTATCCTAACTTATAATAACAAAATGTTTATTTAAAAATGTAAAAAAAGGAATTATAATAATAAAATATTTATTTAAAAGTGTGTTGGTTTTATTTTATCAAGGCTGGTCTCAAGCTATTAGGTATATAAAGCTGGGTAAGGTTTCTTTCGTAACACTTTCAAAATGAAACTCATTAAACAACGTGATACTTTAGAAGTGCGTAATATAAAAACCGAAAATGTTGAGCAAAGAGCAAAACATAGCACACTACTGCCTGATACTATTCGGTGTATAATGTGTGGTCCTTCGAATTGTGGTAAAACAAATGTAATGCTTAATTTGTTACTACATGAAAATGGTCTTAAATTCAAAAATATTTACCTGTATTCCAAAACAGCTTTTCAACCTAAATATTGTTTCTTAAAACAAGTTATGAAGCGAGTTCCAGATGCAAAGTTTTTTGTTTTCAATGATAACGAAGACGTAATACCACCAAGTAAAGCCTTGCGAAATACAATAATGATATTTGATGATGTAATATGTGAAAATCAGAATAATATTCGTAATTATTTTACTATGGGAAGACATAACCAAATAGATTGTTTTTACTTATCGCAGACATATTCAAAGATTCCCAAACAATTGATTCGAGACAATGCTAATCTCCTGATAATATTTAAGCAAGATGAGGCCAATTTAAAACACATTCATAATGAACACGTAACAACAGATATTGACTGGTTTAAATTCAAAAAACTCTGTTCAACACTATGGAAAGACAAATTTAGTTTTTTGTTGATAAATAAAGATTGTGATATGAATAAAGGAAGGTACAGAAAAGGTTTTGATACTTTTATCCAGTTATAGAAGAGAACATGTTAAATATTGTTGAAAAATCATCGAATATCTATATAAGCAATAAGTTGAATGAAAAATGACATTACAATTCCAGTAATTGTACACACCAATCGAAAATTATATACTAAAGAATTTTATATTATTTAAATATTGAAATAAATATGGATTATGAAATAAAAACACAGCTTATTAAATCGGTGGATACTATTAAAAATAAAATAAAAAAAATAAAAAATGAAGAAGATGCTACTAATTTGAAATTCAAAAAGATATTCAAACCTGTGACCGATAATTTAGACACCCTTATAAAAGGGAGCGATAGTGACGATAAACGAACATTAAATGTGTCCATAGATTTGTCTAAAAACGAAACTAAAGATAACAACGATTTAGCAGAAATAATGACTACAGATTTAAACAATAGTTCAGATTATTATGACTATTGTGAAGATGATGACGATGATGATGATGATGTTGAAAATGAAAAAAGCTTCCAAAGCTTTGATAATACGTTAACATCATTGAAAAAAGAAGATATACTCGATATTTATGATAATGATATAAACGTTCCATTTGGCATCCGAAAAGAAAACAAAAACCTATTAATAGGCAACTCCAAAGTGTCTTTTTCTCTTGTAGATGATTTACAGAACTCAAATAACAAATATGTGATCACAATCAATGATAAACCTTATAGATTTACTCCTGGCCTAAAAGAACTTCTCATGCGGAATAAGCCTGATCTCAGTGTTATTACAGAACAAGATAAAATAGTGTATAAAGATATACTCAATGAAACAAACGTTCATAAGCGAAATTTTAAAGCAGCAGGGCAAATAAAAGGTGACAAAGGAGTAAAATATCGCCATATTATCAGACCACTATTATTTGATCAACATCATGACAGTGAAGAAATTGCTGATCTGCCACCGAATGAAAAAAGTGGTGGTTATATCCCGATACATAAAAAGTATAAAAGTAACACTGATTACATATATTGGGATGACCCCAACGAATTGATCGAAAGGCTCAAGTTACTCATTGCTTCCCAAAGTGCCGGAAATACTAATCATGATAATGAAATAATATCAATAATTGAGGAGTTGAAGGAGGCTGGTATTATAAAAACATAAAAAGGAATTAATCTCAGTCATTTCATAACAGTCTGTCAAGCATGAATGACTTTAAATGTAATAGTCCTGCTGCTGCGAAATGTAAAAATTACAATGTGTTACACTCAAAACGATGTGAAATTACAACAATAAAACAGCGTGAGGCCATCATGCTAAATGAACTTTTAGAACAAGTATTGAGCATTAGTAAATTGATCCAAAATTTATGCAATCGAATTAAAAAACTTGAAGAAAGTGCTAATTTAAGAGAATTAGCAGGACACCTAAACAAGCATTATGAGCAAAGCAGATGTAGTAAACGAACTTCATAAAAGTGCTCGAGTAAATTTTCTCAGAAGAAATGTAATTTTGAAAGATATAGATGATTTATGGCAAGCAGATTTAATAGATATGCAATCAATGTCTAACAAAAATAATGGTTATAAGTATATTCTCGCAATTATAGATTGTTTCTCTAAATTTGCTTGGGTTGTTGCACTGAAACAAAAAACCAAAGAGAGTGTTTCTAAAGCATTTGAAGGAATATTAAATAATGGGCGTGTACCAAAAAACTCACAGACTGACTGTGGAAAAGAATTTTACAATGATAAATTTAAGGCTATTGTTGAAAAGTATAATATAAACCATTATTCTACATACTCCACTAAAAAAGCTTCTATTGTAGAAAGGTTTATTAGAACTTTGAAAAATAAATTATACAAAGAATTTAGCTTAAATGGAAGTTATCAGTGGAAAAATAAAGTTCTATATAACAAAATATATGAATACAACAATACCGTTCACAGGACAATAGGTCAGACTCCAGTTTCGGTAAATCATAAAAACAAATCGTGTATATTGCAAAAGTATATCAAAATGTTTAGCTCCAGAAAAAAAAAACAAAATAAAATTTAAAATTGGAGATTACGTAAGAATAAGTAAATACAAGGCATGCTTTGATAAAAGTTATACCCCTAATTGGTCGGCAGAAATATTTAAAGTTATTGAAATACTTAGAACGAATCCTCCATCTTATTTAATAGAAGATGTTAAAGGTCGTCCAATATTGGGCGCTTTTTACACTCAAGAACTTCAAAAAACTAAACATCATAATGTATATTTAATTGAAAAAGTTTTAAAACGAAAAGGTAAACGTCTTTACGTCAAATGGTTGGGTTTACCAACAAATGAAAATAGTTGGATAAATAAAACCGAAGTACTGGACAAATAATTTAGCATTTTTTCTATAAATATAAGATTACAACCAATGAAGCATCATTTGTAAACAATAATTCATACAATAAAGACTATTCGCTGCTACATAATTGCTTTAAAAATAATAGTCGATCGATTAGGAAAAACGGCAAGCAATAATTAAAATGAAGCAACAAAAAACAAATTTCATTGAGAAAAGTATAGAAAGAAGACATTTAATCAGAAAGAACAAATTGAAGAGAGAGAACAAATTGAATAAAGGAGAAGGTTTAAAAAAAACTTTTAGAACCATCGTTTCAAGTACTAAAAAACAATATCAAAAAGTTAAAACCGAAATGTAAAAAAAGTTTAATGAAATTAGCGTATGCCACTGCTCAAGAGTTGGCATCAGGCATACCAATTAAATTACCTCGAATTATACCCGTACCTAAAACTGGAGGTTTTCTTCCATTAATACCGATATTTGCTGGTTTATCTGCAGCCGGAAGTTTAGTTGGTGGTGCTGCAGGTATCACAAAAGCAATAAATGAATACAAAGCAGCGAAAAAACAACTGTCAGAATTAGAAAGGCATAATAAACAAATGGAAGCAGTGTGTATTGGCAGAGGATTGCACCTAAAACCCTATAAAAATGGTCTTGGTATTTATGTTACAAAGCAAAAAAACTAAGTTCTCGGCTACCTAATAGAGCTTTAACTAATATCGATATAATAAAGCATTCAAAAAACATCCCATTTTTTCGAGGTGTATTTATGAGAGATCAATTACCGTGCACAGCTTTCCCGTTAGAATGTGGTATAATAAATCTCGACACTGCAGAAAACTTGGGTACACATTGGGTAGCCTATGGCAAAATATACGATTACATTGAATATTTCGACAGTTATGGTAATTTGAAACCACCCAAAGAATTTTTAAGATACATCGGTACAAATGTTTATTATAATTATGTTAATTTACAAAAAAAAACACTTATATAACTGCGGTCATTTATGTTTAAGTTTTCTTAAATCATTTTGGAAGAAAAATAAAGTAGAAAATAATTACGGAATTTAAAATAAGAATGCATAACATGTGTAACATCAATTCTTGTTGAAGCGAGTATATAATATAATAAAAAAGCGTATTGTCGTCATTTTACCTCTGACTTTAATCATAAATATTACTCATTATAAATAAGTTACAGTACACGGTTATAAGCTAAGCATAATAAAAGTCACATTCAAAATAAATAAATAGTATTTTTTGTTTACTCTTTAATCATGATTGTGTATAATAAAAGCGTGCATTGTAATAGCAAGCACAATATTTCTGTTCCTAAAGTGAAAGAGAATGGACGTATGAGGTTCGCAAAAACCAAAACAATCAGCAAGGAAAATAAAAAATTCTTAAAAGAACTTGGATTAAAATTGAAAAATGTTGCAAATAACCGACATCCCGTATAATGATAATACTATAGAGAGCTATGAAATTCATAGCTATAATCCTTACAATAACAGCTATAAGGATGGTGATGAAATTAGAATACCAATCCATCAGCAAGATATTTATGTGCTACCTTCAGGTAGTTCTGTCTACATAGAAGGCTGTGTTAAAGTGTATTCAAAAGATCTGAGTGGAAAAATAGTGGAAAAGGATATTAATTTCATAAATAATCCAATAACATTTTTGTTTCAAGATATACGATATGAATTAAATGGTGTAGAAATAGATCGTATTAAAAATGCTGGAATAACTACATCGATAAAATCTTATATATCTATGAATGATGGTGAAAACAAAGCTGCAGCAGTTTGGGGATGGAATTTGAATGGTTTGACGTTAAAAAAAGGCTATTTCAATGCAATTATACCATTGAACAAACTGTTAGGATTTGCTGAAGATTATAATAAAATTATTATTAATTGTAGACATGAACTTATATTACATAGAAGCAGTTCTGCTGTAAACTGTGTTATCTTAGAAAAGAATGATCATATGGAAATAGAGATTCGAAAAGTCCAGTGGCGTATGCCTCATATAAAAGTTTCAGATCGTACTAAATTGTTATTACTTAAACAACTGGAAAAAGATCGTGCACTGCAATTAGCATTCAGAAATTGGGATTTGTATGAGTATCCACTACTGCCAAAAACTACTAAGCACTCATGGTCAATCAAAACTGCCTCTCATTTGGAAAAGCCTAGGTTTGTAATTTTCGGCTTACAAACAAATAGAAAACATGATACAGGCCTAAGTTCGTCTATGTTTGACCACTGTAAAGTAACCAACATTAAGTTATTTTTAAATTCTCAATATTATCCATATGACTCGCTTAATTTGAATTTTGATGAAGGTAAATATACTATATTATATGATATGTATACAAACTTTCGTCAGTCGTATTACAGTAGTGCTATCGAGCCCTTGCTCAGTCTAAAACAATTTAAAGATAAAGCTCCGTTATTTGTAATCGACTGTTCTCGACAAAATGATTCCATAAAAACAGGTCCAGTAGATGTACGATTAGAAATTGAATCCTCTGAAGAGATACCAAATAATACAACAGCTTACTGCCTGATTATAAACGACCGTGTCTTTGAATATAGACCCTTGAGCAACATTGTAAGAAAACTATCATGAATATTATAGTAGATGTTCAAGGATTCAAGAATGAGCAAAATCATTTTATTCCTAAGGAAATTGCGATCTTATGCAATAAACAAGTTTTTGTAATGCATATAAAATCACCATACCCATTTTATTACTTAAGTAAAAAAGAAAGAAAACAAGTAACATGGATAGAAAAAAATAGAGGTATTCACTGGAATGAAGGTTTCATACCATATGCAAACTATCAGAATGTCATTGGTTATTTTTTTAAGAATAAGTGTATATTTGTGAAAGGTTGTGAAAAGGTAATTTGGTTAAGAGAAATATTTAATTGTAACTATATTTTTAATTTAGAAGACAAAAATTGTCCTAGTTTAGTAACATTATATGATAAGTATGTTGGTTCAACTGATAACATAAGTTGTATATTTCATGATAATATATGTGCTTTGAAAAATGTATTTTTACTAAATAAATGGTGTAAAGAAAATAACATTTTGTAAGTCGATATAAATAAATGATATAAATGTATTTTTGAAAAAAACATGTTTTTATTATAAATCATAATCAAACTGAAAACTAAAACAACTGCAGTACATAAACAATGACTTAAACAAAATTGTCGACTGTGACCAATACTTTTATAATTATTAGGTGAATAAATGAATAGTAAATTTTTAGTTTTCCATAAATGAAAACATACTTGAATTAATGAAAAGAAATTAATAGATTAATATGAATAGATGAAAAGTGTGGTATAAATTGAATGAAAACATACTTGAATAGATGAAAAAAAAATAATAATATGAATAGATGAAAAGTGTGGTATAAATGGAATGAAAACATACTTGAATAGATGAAAAAAAATTGAATAGATGAAAAGTGTGGTATAAATTGGTGGTACCTGGATCTCTTGTGATCCAGGTACCCCAATTTATACCTACTTTCGTTATAGGCCTACAGGCGAAAGACCAATAGCTTAAACGTGCATTCTGATACACGGGTAGCGTCACTGCTAGCATTGTTACGTCAAGTAATTTGATGCATATAATTGGCTAGACGACACCACCAATCGTTGACATACTTTTTATTATCTGTCAAAACGGTCTGTCTCCATAGATTTTGTATGGTAATAAATGATTGTGACGTCACGGTTACGTGTCAGAAATCGGAGTCAATTGACCGAATATTTATTGCGTTTTGTGTGTTTAAAAATTGGTTTCTACAGCTTTTTTGAAATATATTGGTTGTATTAACTTCATAGGGGCTATGTATTTTAAACACCATGTTCTTGACAATATTTAAGATATGTGTCATCATCCCAATTTTACCTCTCAAAACGAATATCTGTATCCTGCGAATCTGGAGAGAAAAAGCAACTCGACTGTTTTAAAATAGAAGAATGTGGTGTGTGAGTGGAAGTGTCTTTGTTGACGTGGCCTCCATGAGTTCTGATAATTCAAATTACTTTACTACATTATGCACGTGCTCTTGATTTGTAGATTTTGTGCTTACCTATCGAACCGTGGCAAAGAATATATACATTTATTAATTTAAGCTTTATTGCACAACAAAACTATGTACATAAGTTGGACTTAATAAAGGAGGGCATTCTCTACCAGTCATACCTTTGGGCTAAGCAGAAATGATTAGGCGACAAAATAAATCAAAGAGAAAACACAAAAATAATAATATCAATAACACATCAGACACATGTCCATGGGAAATGTATTTTATAATTGCCCTGGACGTTTACATCTAAATAGAAGTAACTCAAATAATATGCTATGTAACGTAGAGGTCGTCGCTTTAAAGTAAATATGCTATAATGACTATGTATTTATTGAAATTTCTGCTTTGAACCTCTTTCGGGTTCGACGATTGGGACCTTTCTATTTGTCGTATATTTCTAGCTGAGTTATTAAACATTTGGGCCTTAATAAATTATGAAGCTAGCAAATAAGTGGTGCGTATTGATTCTCATTTCTGGAAATTTCTGGAATGGTACGTTTCGCGTATTTCACGGTATCCGGTCGACGTATATAAAATAAACATATATTATACCTTGATATAATAAAACGAATAATAATACGAATTTAAGTTATCTTGTTTTTTTTCTCTATTAGCGTTCAAAAGAGTCGGTGAAATGGCTAAAAAAGGATCAAAGATACGAGTATAATCATACGATTCAATAATGTAGTTGATAACTGCTTTGTCAAATAGTAGATTTTACAACGAGTGCATAAAGCAAGTCATTTTTATCCGAGATCGTTATATGCCCGAGCCCGCAGGGCGAGGGCAGATGATGAAGTCGAGGATAAAAATGATTTGTGCACGAGTTGTAAACTCTGCTTTTCACTTCGATTGCGAGAAAATATAACAATAATTTGAGAAAATTCAATACGAAAAGTTCACGGCTTCTTTCCCGCTACTTTACTTTTTTTTAATTTTCCTGCATAATTTTCGGGCAAAGAAAAAAAATATACAGCCTATTCTTAAATTATTTTGGAATAATGTTTTTTTTGTGGTAAACACGTTTTGATATTTAGTTTCTTTTTCGTATTATCTTATTATAAATCAAAAATGCAAATAGGGAAGGAAATATTATAAATTAGCAAGTTTTATCCATGTACAATTAATTGTTTTTGGCTGTATGGGCTAAATGGTCACTGCCTTAGTGTAGACACATTTAAAAAGCTACTTTTATGCACAAGTGCATAAAATTCAACTTTATGTCGCCTAGATCCTGCATAAAGTAGTACTTTTTCGAGCATGAGAAGTGAAAACAATATTTTTAGTAATTTTTAGGACTAAAAATCCTATCTACCTTTAGTGTCAGTTTCATAGAAACAGCTGCAGCGTACTTACTTACTTACTTCGCTGGCTCAGCGACCTGAAGTGGATCTTGGCCTCCGACATTAAAGTGCGCCAGTCTTCCCTATTCTGTGCCAAATCTGACCAGTCGGGCACTTTTAGCTCTTTCAGGTCTTTAGCGACCTCGTCCTTCCAGCGATTCTGGTTCGGCTTCTTTTGGTGGCTCGATCCTCTCCCATCCTCTCCACATGTCCTAGCCAGCGAAGTCGGGAAGATTTTATTTCTCCGATGATGTTCGGCTCAGACACTAGATCTTCTATCTCTCGGCTTTACCTACGCCTCCATACCCCATCTTCTCCTCTTGTTGGTCCCAGAATTTTCCGCTGCAGCGTTAGTATTAGTATGAATCTGACAGTTATCTTAATTTTTTTTTTTACACAACAATCACACCAATTCTCTAGTCCCAAATTAAGCTACGAGGCTTGTGTTATGGGTACTAGACAACGGATAAACATACTTAAATACTTTTTTTTTGTAAATAAATACATATTATACATAGAAAACACCCAGACCAGTACAAACACACGTGTTCATGCACACTTATTGAAGGTAGATATCATATTGAGACCGGCTGTCACCACACTCTCTGGCCTTCATCTGACCAAAGTTTTTTTTTTAATATACCTCATATAACAACATCACTTACATTGATCTGAATCCTTGCTAAGTAGCGTAAGCACTTGTGTAACAGATATAAGAATAAATAAATAATAAATATTTCACAACAATCACACCAATTCTCTAGACCCAAATTAAGCTACGAGGCTTGTGTTATGGGTACTAGACAACGGATGAACATACTTAAATACTATTTTTTTTGTAAATAAATACATGTTATACATCGAAAACACCCAGACCAGTACAAACACACATGTTCATGCACACATATGCTTCTACTGTGCGGGGATCGAACCTGCGACCCTTGGTTTTAAAGTCCGACATGTAGACCACTGCACCAAACGGTCGTCAAGAATCAACATTGGTATTAAAAATAAACTATAAATAAATACATATAACACCCAGACCAGTACAAACAGACATGTTCAAGCACACAAATGTTTGTACAGTGCGGGGATCGAACCCACGACCTCTTGGTTAATCATCTTCTTGACCATTACACCAAAGTGGTCGTCAAAAGTGCGGCACCTCATCCAACCTAAACCCTAAAAAATCTCAACAGCTGATGACACACAAGTGTTAAATGAAGCCATTCAAAAAGTATAGTAGAATCCCAAAACAAAAATCGACACGCAATCCAGAGCCATTGGCTCCCACTTTAGCTGCGAATTTCAACGAGGCCCGATAAATCCGGTCCATGCGCGTCAGGCCCAAGTCTCTTAATTAAAAGATCCTGACCCTCCATTTTGCCCAAGCTTTTAATCTTGATAGCGACTAATAAACCCGCATAGTTCCCTATGAACTGTTTTAAGGGATACACGGCTTAATTCCGACCGAATTTCACCCGCGATAAAAAGGTTTTGACGTAAAAAATTCAAGAGAAATACATCACCTGGCACCAAACCGGACTGTAATAAATTTCACGTACGTTTTGCACCGAAACCCCAAATATAAAAGCTGCGTGGCTAGCCGATATAATAAAGAATTATCACAGTAATTTTTAAACCTGAAACTGGCTGAGAATATTTTATTTTAAAAATATTTAGGTTTTAACGTCCGTTTAGACGGATTCGCGATACAAAAATACAGCAGGGTTAACGTTTTACTTTTCTTGCCAAGTTAAGCCATTTTAAACCCGATAGACGTTTAATTGTTATGCTATCTACAAGTGCTTCGCGAGTTATTTGATGTGATACTTGTTACTTAAAAACATTTATTTTATTTTTGTTGCTATCCTACTATTATTGGCTCTGAAGTAATGTAATTTTAATATATAAAAAATACAAAACACAATAATCTGTTCACTGTACATAGCAGGGGAAAGATATACAGTTCGCACATGGTGATTTTCGTTTTACGCGGAAAACGTATCCGATCGCAATTTTCAACTGCATTTCCCAAAAATATTACAGTACTTTGAGTAATTAAACTACGTTACCTTTGACCAAAGGTATTTCCTGCCTTTTAAAGTCACTACAAGGAACACCTTGTACTAGGAGCGAAGCTGTCAATATTTAACGCGAGGTGTGAGCTCACACAGCGCAACACGGTAACGAACAAGCTGCCACAATTAATCAAATGGACGGCGACTAGCAAAGTTGGTCAAGTCTTGAGAAAAAGCGAACGAACCCGATAAAATCATTGTACCGTAATGTGCACGTAAAAATATCGCGTTCTTATCACAGAAAAAGAGACGGGTCTTATAAGGGTGTAATTTAATGCTGTTTTCTCTTTCGCTCTATCAAAAAAACGCATCATGAGCCGCTCAAGATCGAAAAGTGCCCCATAATGGCTCACACAAAGAAAAAAAAATAGGGCAACACCACATACATTGCTCTGATTCCAAAGTCATATGCTTTACCAATTGTGTTTCAGGAATCAGAACCAAGGAAGGTACCAAAAATCCCAGACGATGATTGAACAGCGCAGAGCAATAACTAGTGTCAAAGTCAACCAACCAACCAACATAACTTATATTATTTTATTATGAAACTCTTACACTTATTAAAGCTCATCATAATTAATAAGTAAATTTACGTTTAGCAACTGTCAGTTTAAACATACCACGGTATAATTAAGACCGAGGTAAAGGCGCCAATTAATAACATTGGCATGTTCAAAGGCAAAACCATGATCTCTAGCACACGACAGCACATCAAGGTAAACACTCCGGCTTCTATTGCATTCGTTATAGAGGCGATGTTGCAACAGAAATGGGTAGTGTTATGTGCTGAAGTCTGTATAAGCGCCCTGGTACATCACTAACACAGATATGGACAGAACTGCGGGTCCAACTATTCGCAAGGGCCATACAAATCAAAAGGCCCCATCTTCGACCCTTATTGCCCGCTGCGGTTCCCCACTTGTACCAAAGCACCGTAATTGTTTTAGTTTTGCCCTTCACAGTTTGACGTTTAATTATAGCTTTGTTTGTTGTTCTATGTAAATATGAATTCCTCACGTCAAATACGCCTTAAGTTTATAGTAGTTTTAAGTATTGGTTGGCAGTGTAGCGCCGTTTAACTTTTCCTTGCCTTGTGAATACAACACATTTGTTTTTCAACCAAAGAAAAATAAAAGTTTATTTTATAATATAAGAATAGAATCAACAGTGGTATTACAAATAAACTTAAATAAATACATATAACACCCAGACCAGTACAAACAGACATATTCATGCACATAAATGTTTGTACAGAGCGGGGATCGAACCCGCGACTTCTTGGTTAACAGTCAACTTCTTATCCATTGGTCGTCATAAATGTACATGGATCATGAAGATCTGTAAGCTAAAGTGCCAGTAGGTATAGGGAACATACCGCAAAGAAATAAGACCGCTAGCAGATAAAACGCACAGCTTAAAAAGTCCATCAAAATTATGGACCAAAGACCTTTAAACTATCGCAGGATGAAATTGGATTAAATCAAATTGAGTTTTTCAAAAAATTTGCTGGCAATACATATGAGGCTTTTTGAGTCTGGATATGGTGCTGATGTTGATAAGGCAAGTTGCTGCTCTTTCTTTCTTAGTTTATTCTCGTACTGTGTCTCCCAAGCTCCCAACCGACTACAAATAATAATGATTTCAGAGAAGTCACAATATCATTTCTAAGTGTTCACATGACAATTATTCGCTTGGAAACTTAAAAGTAATTCTCATTTTATAGGCTGCAGCAAACTGTATTCGTAGAAAACTTTAGCCAAGCTAAAAACTCTATCGGCATCGATCACAGGTAAAGGCATATAAATATACATTTTTCAGTGAAATGATAACGAAGCACTAAGGATGTCGGTGCCTTTGTCCCTGGATGTGATTTGAATCTGTGAAGTGAAATACGTGCGTGTGAACATGACTAACTTATCGATGTTATAAAAAAACATGGCGTCAATAGAACATACAGGGTTAAATAACAGGCAAATGTTTATAGTATTTTAAAATAGTACATAATACTGTAAATAACACATTAAAATTACTAGGTTGCGAAAATTGCTGTGTTTTGTTCACCTTTTTAAGACAACGTTTTTTTTTTCAAGAAAACGATACGATGCGCGATGGGTCTATAACTTTCGTTTTCAAAACTCTTCTTAGTTATTTGTGCAAGTAGAAGTAGAATCTAACAAACCTACATGCAAGTCAAATTTACAATAATTTATTGAGTTACTTTGTTTTAACCGACAACAAAAAGGTGGTTTAACAGTTTTATCAGAACCAAAATCTGACAGACACCAACGACTAAGGGTGCGTAAAACACTATCGATAAAGTCACGACACTTATTTGAATTCAATAAACGATCGACGTAGCCCCAGATCGCTTTCCATGGAAATGAAGGGAGTTTCTTTTTATTTTTCCAAAGAATAATTCCATTGGCGGGTAATCGCCGCGGGTCGGAGGTGGATATTAAAATCCGAGGAAGTTATTCCGTAATTTTGATGGTTTATCGAATACGAAATTAGTATAGCAAACCGTTTTATCCTTTTTCCTGAGGAATTTATTACATGTCGAGGATCAATAAACATAAACGCGTATGTATTCGATACCAACCAATCCAAATTCGTTTAAAATACACACATTCGTGTGTGTGTGTGTGTGTATTTTAAACGCATAATGAGCAGTGTTACTCTAGCCTTATTATTACTACCTACATAGTAATTATTCGATGTTTTATCTTTATTTGATAAGACGATTTTTATTAAATAGAATAGCCGATATTTTGAACGAAGCAGAACACTATTTTCAGAGAACAAACAAAGAAAAAGGTGGACAAATGAGGAGTATGAAACTATTATATACTTTATACTTAATATTCTTAATATCCTCCAATAACAGATTTGACGCACCATCAATATAATATTAGGTCCTTACCTATGAAATTGGCGTTTTGTATGGGAGGAACAAAAAGTCGAAAATTTTTTATATAGCATATTTATTTAATCAAAGTATGAGCCATTGTAATCTATGCACTTTTGCCATCTCATAGGTAGTTCATTGATCCCTTTACTAAAAAAACCATTCGAACGGGAATCAATAAAATCTTTGAAGGCGACTTGGACTGCCCCATCTGAGTTGAACTTTTTCCCTTGCAAGAAGTTATCCAAATTTCGAAAAAAATGGTAATCTGTTGGAGCAAGGTCCGGGGAGTACGGTGGATGCCTTAGAGATTCCAATTGAAGTTCTTCTAATTTGCTAGCCGTCTGTTGTGCAGTGTGTGGTCTAGCGTTGTCGTGAAGCAGCAGTGGCGTAGAGCGATTGACCAGCCTTGGTTGTTTAGCAACTAGCTTTTCCATCATGGTTTGCAATTGCTGACAATAGATATCTGCCGTAATCGTCTGGCCAGATTTGAGAAAACTGTAATGAACGACACCGGCGCTAGTCCACCAAACGCTTACAAGTAACTTTTTATTGGTCAATTTTCGCTTGGAGCAGGCTTTGGCTGGCTTGCCAGGGTCCAGCCATTGCGATGAGCGCTTCCGATTATCGTAGAGAATCCACTTTTCATCACAGGTAATGATTCGATTTAAAATCCCTTCGTTATTGTGCCGGTCAAGTAATGTAACGCAGCAGTTGACGCGCGTTTGCCGGTTTGCTTCACTCAATTCGTGAGGAACCCACCTTTCATGTTTTTTAATCTTCCCAATTTGCTTCAAGTGGATTAAAACAGTTTTATCACTAACGCCAAAGCCTGCAGCTAACTCGGACGTGGTTTGCGATGGATCCGCTTCCACAATAGCCTTCAATTCTTCATTATCAACTTGGGTCTCCGGCCGTCCACGGGGCTTGTTTTGCAGGTCGAAATTTCCAGAACGAAAACGTTGGAACCAAAAACGCACTGTGTTTTCTTTTGCGACACAACCGCCATACACATCATTAACCCTTCGAGCCGTTTCCGCAGCACTGGTGCCACGGTGGAACTCGTACTCGTAAATAACGCGATATTTCAAATTTTCCATTTTGTAAATTGAGCGATGCAAACAGAAAAAAGATAAGTAAAAAAACAAATGAATGACGGTTTACGAAACACAACTACATGTGGAAATAGCTGTATAAATTTGAATTTCGAATTCCTAACCAAATAGGAAAAATTTGTGATCAAAGTGGCCAGTACGACAAAACGCCAATTTCATATGTAAGGACCTAATATTAAAATAATTTGGTGACCAATATTTTCTCATCGCATAAATTAGCTAAGTGTAGTAGGACATTTATTATTGCACTCTGAAATGCCATTATAATGCCAAATATGAAATCACAAATTCAAAATGCTATCAAATGCATGGTAGGATTTTAGGAAGTACACCATTGCAACAATCACACTGAAGGTACTTATTATTACTATATAACTTAACCGGTATGGGTTCGGTATATTTCAAAACAAAAAAAAACTGTTATTTTCTTTTTAGTTTTCAATAAATCTGACAATTGTCTTTTAAATGCATTTTTAATTATTTAATTGTTATACTTGTAGTACAACACTTAAGTGTTATTCACATACACGTCATATTACAATCACAACTTATTGTCATTAAAGAAGTTTCGTATAAGATAGTAATTAAAAACAACACTTGTTGCTTATATTTAATAGGCATCCTCACATTGTCGCGCTTGTAATATTAATAGAGTATTAGTTTTCATTAAAATTTTAACACACTAATTTCGGACATGTAACATTAAAAAATCATTAGTTCACAGGTTTAGTCCATAATAGAAACCTCGATAGACTAGCGTTATGGATGTAGTATATTAAAATAATTAATCTCAAATTACAAAATTGTCCAAGGAGTTCAATTTTGTTATGTTTGTAACTACCCTTATTATAAGGACCATACAATATTTATTTATCGGTGTGGTGTATGTGCCAAACCTTTTATTTATTTTGTCAAGATAGACGTATGTTATAGAAGCCACTATTTTTTGAATCCAACTAGAAGGTATTCATAACTGTATATCTAAGGTAATATTTTTGCAGAATAAAAAATCAACGATCCCAGGCAGGGATCGAACTTGTGTGTATGGGAATCCGGCCTGTATTCCTTAACCACTCCGCCACTCAGACTATGGGATAGCCTGTTGTAATTTACTACATACCTAGTTGTTAGCCACACCAACAACAGAATACGTCACCATGCGAAAAGTGCAATATCCATAAGTGATTTCTATTTCTGATCGAAACACTAAACTGGAGCGTTGCATATTTAGGTGCTCGTATCGAACAAACGAATCGATTCATTATTTTCATCATTAATTAAAGTTAAATAATGAACGTGCGAATATATCCCGGGCCTACGGGATAATTGATAAAGCCTCCAGCGAGGCGTAACGGTTAAAATCAGCGTCCGCTGTTTTGCGAGTGTCATCGGTTGAACGATACGACAAATTGGGTAGTGATGCGACACGCATGATAGACAGACTCGATTACGTAAGTCCGTTCCGTAATCGTAAGCGGGGTTCTGGTGATTGGGCTGTCATTTTGTGAGGTCAGCCCAAATTTCGGTCAGAACATAGCGGAGGTACTTTGAGGTTGCACCTGTCACAAACAAAAAAGAACTGAGTGCTTTTTTACCTTTTTTTTCATATTAATTTGAGGCATTTAGCTTAAATGCTTTCAGAATGTTGAAGGGTTATGGGCAAAATAAACTACTATTGACTTAGTAAACTTGGATTTATTCTTCCCAAAGCAGAGATACAGTTCGCACACAGACCGGCCATCAAGCAAGAAGGAAAAACAAAAGTTTTTGACAGCTAATGCTACGTCACAGAACATTTACGAAGTTCGTTAGATATTTTGCGTTTACAAAGACTGTTACATTTCCAACACTGGCCCTTAAACCAACAATATCTGTTTACTACTTAGCTAAACATTATACATAGCAAACAAACTATAAGAAAAAAAAAAAACTTATCATTTCACTTCAAACATGGCCTAGTCCTTAAGAATTATTACACTTGTGCCTATCACAACAGTAATTGAGATTCAACAAACATTAATGAATAATACTTATAAACCGCAGGATCACACTGGATGCAGACCGCTTGTGATCGGTCTATGTGGAAAACTGTGGGGAAGGCCTATGTTCAGCAGTGGACGTCCCTTGGCTGATAATGATGATGATGACTTATAAACCTATATCACAAAAATAGGAAACATTAATTACATTATGTTCATATAAACTCAGTAGGTACATAACATACAGTAACTCAATACACAAATGAATTACAAATTACAATTGAATAACATCAGTTGTTCCAGGAACATATTATATTTATCTTTACCTAAGCCCGCTAAGCAGTTGTGGGCCCTTGCCCATAACCTGAAGGGCTATGGGCAAAAAAAACTACTATTGACTTAGTAAACTTGGATTTATTTTTCCCAAAGCTGAGATACAGTTCGCACACAGACCGGTCATCAAGCAAGAAGGAAAAACAAAAGTTTTTGACAGTTAATGCTACGTCACAGAACATTTACGACGTTCGTTAGATATTTTGCGTTTACAAAGACTGTTACATTTCCAACAAATGTAGCATAAAGTTTTGATTTTTTTTCGACCTAAAAAGTTGTGATACAATTAAAACAAAAAATACAAATTGAATAGGTTTCTATAATCGAAAATACAATTACAAATAATTTATCAAGAAAACATCGATAAAAATCACCCGACGACATCACTGAAATTGAACCATTAATGAGATGGTCAATAGTAAAACAAAAGCTGCAGCTGATAAAACATTTTTTTACAAGAAATCATTGTGACATTGTGATAATTTAACTGTTTGCTATATGCAATGCAACGAAAAATATTGAAATCTGGTCCATGTGTTTATGTCTGCATTGAATGGGTTTTGTTGTAAAACATTCATTAAAATTTTTGTAAGCTTTCTTTTTTACACCTCTTCTTAATTGTTGATCGAAGCCTTAAAGTCACCATCGTCGCAGCATGACACACTGCTACCGAACGCAGACCTTTGCGTACATTTTTTAAGGTCGAGCGGTGTCAAGCGGACTACATCCTCAAATCTGCAAAGTTTCCAAAGGACCATGTTCTGAAATATACTAAGACCGTTTCCAACCCACCAATAGACATAAAATTGGTGTCAATTTGATTTGTGTGCGTAGGAAGAAGGAGGACAAAAGGAGGATTTGTATGCGAACTATCTGCAAAAAATATAACATTGTTAGGTAGATAATGAAATCCCTTTGATTATTTCGATGTTGCCATACTATAAAATCTACTCATGGAGATGTACCATTTCAATACAATTTTATTTCTGTTGGTGAGTGAGGACGAACAAGTGAAATGGTTCTTAATCCGTCTTAAACCTTGCACTGGACACCGTTTGAATCATTATAACAACCAAATTTTATATATACCTACGGCATGGAATGACAAAGTCCAAAACATTCTCGCGAGCCATTGGGGGACCGCTTTTTTATAACACAAGTTTTTAAGGCGACGAGGACAGCACCATACGGATGTGAAGTTTGTTCTGGTCGGGAGTTTGTCAAAGCGCCCAAGTTTGTCGTTTGCAAAGGATCTCTTAGAGGCTCTTTGACTGATCCGGACCGTAATGTGGAATGAAGAGAGTTTTTTACTTACCTACGTCACAACTTTTCCATGACTTCGTATTGTTACAATTTGTAAGTCTTATTTTATATAAGTTATGTTATGTAACTGCGAGTGTCGCAAATGAGGCGAAAGTTTGTTGTTATTAAGAGATTGCGAATTATTTCAAATTAATTTTATTTGGTCCAAGAAGGAGTTTTTTTACGTTGTCAATATCCATCAATAAATTCAAATCCAGTTCAATAAATTCTACTTTATACGTCTTAGATTGTTTGGTCTTCATTTATGCCCATTTTATCTTATCGCTCTTATTTATGTTCTCATTCATAATGTCTAATATAGTAAAATGTATTTAATTAAATAATTCTCAGAAAAAACAAAACCGCGGACGTAACCTTATTATCCAAAAATATATTTTACGTGGTAAGCAGTCTGAGTAACTTATGTTTCAATGAAAACATAACATAATGACATGTCCATTATTATCTCAGTTCATCATTACATGTAACAATAACAATAGCTATAAACCACATAAATGAGCTTTGCGGGAACAAAAACGCGCATTTTCCCGCTCACATATCTCACTCACTTAATGACACTAGTTAATGTTCCGTTCTTCTATTGTGTACTGAATAATAGATCGCGTTAAATAACATTATCGGCTCCATTACAACAGGTCGCACCGATAGCAATAACCGGAGCAACATTAATTTTAATTGAATTATTAAGTTTGTGTTAGGCACCTTTCGGCTATTTTAGATTGACCCCCATAACTCCACACGTTATCTATCGACCCAAGTCTGTGTTTTATAGGAACGGGAAGCAAGAAAGACCATCTTATTCTGGACCTTAATTCTTGACGTGGGTCTTTAGTTCAATAGCAATAATGGACGGAACCATAAGCCCTTGGGTGCGATTAGGTGATTACCGTCCATGTGATAGGTGGCCTCCCAAGATTTTGCGAAGTGTTAACCCGAAGTTAATGGAAGTTAGGTAATATAGTCTCTGAAGGCCAATTAGTCATACCATCTCAACACCTCTTTTCCTAAAAACCAAATATCAAAAATTACTTAATTTCACTTCGTGTATAGGATAACCCAGATTTAACAATGCACCCCAATGGCGCTCGCTGTGACAGCAAGCGATAGCCGGAAGTGATTTCTGCAGACGTATGCTTGGACTTATACTTCTCTCTATCCGACTGACTCATTAGTCAGTAAGGCAGTAGTGACACTTCACTACTGTCACCAAAAATGTTGTCAGGATTGTACTAAATAATTTTTCAAGTCCTGGAATACCACATAACCCTCGATGACCGCCGAGGTTATTTCACAACTATTTCCTGACAAGAAAAAAACATTCATGCTTCTCATAGAAACGGTAATGTTTCTACAAAGCCCGAGCATAGGAAAAGGTGAATGTTCGTTGAAACGGAAGCAGTTAAGCAATAAAATAATAAAGTGTGTGAAGGGGAATAGGTGTTTGAGGTGAGGACGGAAACCAAGATAGTTTTATTAAGCGAGACACACGATTGATATTTCATTATACATTTCTCCTGATTCGGCAGCTATAACCTTTATTAGTTGTTATATTATTTTTTGATTTTATCGAAATCATAAAGCATCAAAATATTGTCTTAAAAACATTGTTCCATATGATTAAACAAGCAAATTGATCGCTCAAACATGTTTCAACCCAAAAGCGGAATCATAAATTTTGGGGAAATTTCCTGAGTCCAACTTTGCGAAATTAATTTACTGAGTCCACTATTGTGCTGACTTTGGAATTAATATTTTTAGGTAGATATTTCGCTTTCGGAAAAAGATTCAAAATTTTTGTATAATATTTAGCTGTTTTGGTGCTTTGAGAAGATTTAAATCAGAATCTGAAATTTAGACAAAAAATATAACTACTTCTGCACGTATTAACCACTATAATAAGTAATTGAGGGTTGAAGATATAAAATAAGAGCTTATAGTAGAGCATCGGCTGTCATATTTGCATTTGTATATTTAGTAACTTTAAATTTATGAAAATTTAGAAGTTGCCAGTTTGAAAAATTTGCCAAGTCAGACAAATTATCAGGAAACGAATGTATGCGTTGAGCATTATTTCTTAGACCTCGGCGTGCGAAAACTCTACAAATTAAGTTATTGAAAGTGGATTATAAAAAAATGATTTTAAGAAATCATACAAGGCAATAATTTTGTATGTAGGTATTATTCACAAGCATTGCATAGGTATGACTCATTCACAGGATTCCAGGACTAAGCCCATAAAACATTAGTGAGGACAGGTAAGTACAAATTCACTGGCGGTGTTTGTGCCTGAGTCGCTTGAAATATACGTACATACTCAAGTATATGAAGAGGCTTTTCGGCGACTAAGAACTGGCTAGGTGCAAGATGAACACGCGAATAGAGGATTTTATTCGTATTTGTTGTAGAGACAGGTAATAACTAGGATTTCACAATCTGAAAAAGATGTTTCCACGTACTACAGTAGAAATTAAAACACACAACAGTATAACTTGGGCATTTTAAATAGGTATGTAACGAGTTAACTTCTAACTTTTTAGAATTTTATTCGTTTCAAAACCTTTTTTGTGACGAACTTATCTTATTCCGTGCTTATTATGGCTCGTTTGTCAAAGGGTTATTCATGAACTCAGTATGTTAAATATTATCCGCTACCCTATAAAGCTTATACAATAAAATAACTAAATTCATAGCAAAACAACCGGTCAAGTGCGAGTTGGAATCGCGCACTGAGGGTTCCGTACAAACCTGTAGGTACATATATAAGTAAGAGTTAAATAAAATATTTTATATAAATATTTTTCAATTTTTTTTTATATGATTAAACTGAAAATTTACGGTTTTCGTAATCGTTCCTGAGAAAAACGGTCTTGACAGACGGACGGACGGACGGACAACAAAGTGATCTTATAAGGGTTCCGTTTTTTCTTTTGAGGTATGGAACCCTAAAAATCAGCTAAATATGAATAAATTATAACTGGCAATCAAAGTCATGCTATTTTGAACAACGTGCGAATTCTCAACACTCCAGCATATTATTTTCTGACTTATGTTTACACCACGTTAATTGTATCAAGCAATTAGGGTAAACTTTAATCTTTCCTCTATTAATCAAAACCTTAATTTAAGGTCACTTGGCAGGCTGACTTGATTACCACATCGCCAAGAACACGGGCCTAGCAGATGACCGCAGCACGCGGCACAGTAGCAGCTCAGCGCGAGCAACAACGCTCTGGAAGCTTTCCAACCACAAATCGTGGAATTTATTTGCCTTCAGCCGCGCTAGTGCATCTACGTGGCGCGAGTGCGAGATGCTTTGTGGACGTGGCGCTTGCTGGATGGAGCCCAGGGCCCTAAAAGTAACATAGAATATTTGTATCACACTGACATTCATATAGTTGATGAAATCAGACGTTACTTTGCGGAAATCGATGACTAAAGCTGAAAAAGAGGTCGCTAGTAGTCTGTCGAAGCGACAACATCTCCTCAGGATGTCAACACGTGGCGAAACGCGTCGAGTGTTTTGTTGGTGACAGTGTTATTAGTCCAGGTGCATCTTCTATGTCACTTTGTGAGTTGTAAGTATTGTAAGTCCTGCGACTTCCAGCTCTAGCTTTTTCAGGTGATTACAGTTGGATGTATTTTGGTTCCTGCGCTGGCGTCGTTTAGTGGAAATTTAAAGCAAAATAATCCTCTTTTTCAGCTTTACTGACATTCATCTTTGCTAATTCCGGCTGATTTGTGAAGCCACTAGAAATCGTGGAACACACATTGGAGAAAAATCGATAGGCATGGTACTCAACATTTGAAGTGGTGTTTGTGCTTGCTGAGTAAGTTATCGAACGGTATAGTCGTTCTAAGTCGTCTGTTAGATCCTTTTTTCCGTTTTTCGTGAGGTTTTAGTGAGATGGATGAATGATTACAAACACAAATTCTCTTTCTCTTCATATTTGTCATATCTACAGTCGGTTGAATCGGTGGCAAAATAGTGTTAGGTGAATGAAAGACGCAAGGTTTTGCCTATGATTTCATGTTAATCAGACAGCAATAATGTCAAGATTCAAGTTATTTTTAAGTTATGTGTGTTTGTTGTTAAATTGCCAAACAAATTACAGATGAAAACATTTTTATTTTAGGATCTCTTCTAGATAAGCTTACATCGTCCATCTGGTTCGTGAGTGTGAGCTGTATTTTGCTCGGTCCGGTTATGGCGTTGCAACTCAAGTATTGGACGATAAATAAAGTCGGTACTGGAACTGTATCTTCCAGTTTTCCGATACACGAATTTGTCAACTTTTAACTTATGGTCGGTGAATTGGAGGTGGCACAAAATTTTAGGGCGGGATCTTAATTGAATTAAGTTCCTTTGTGTTAAAAAAGTGTAATGTCGCATTTTATTTTAGAGATCCCACGTTGTTAATTTAAATGGAAGTAAGATAGTTAACGATAACCGTTTCTTAGGGTCATGAAACTTTTGCTACACAAGTGAAAGTATTGTAACCTTACAGTAAAACATTATAATTATTGATTGAAATTCTTCTTTTATTTATTTATTTAAGCTTTATTGCATAACAATACTTCGTCCAAAAGGTGGACTTAACGCCGTAGGGCATTCTCTACCAGTCATACCTTTGGGCTAAGCAGAAATGATTAGTGGGCGGTGCGACAAAATAAATTAAAGAGAAAACACAAAAACTCTTCTTCGTACTCAGGCTTCTAAATTTAATATACGTTTTATCAATTGACTAAATGCTTAAAGTAGGCCTTCGGTAATGCATTTAACGCCTTACAACTGCATTCTTTATGCTGCAATGATGAGAGTGGGATAACAGATTCAACACGTATATTGCATCTTTTCTCTCACGTATTTCCATTCCACATTTAAAAACACAAACATTTTGAACTGAACAATAATATAAAAAATGCTGGCAATATTTTCTTTTATTTATCGGCAGCGAGGTCGACACAAAATACGACTTCCTATACAAATGCTGTTGGAACTTCCGCGCGGTTTGGCATGACATCGTGTTTCATACTGGAAATGCCAACTAGAAATATGGAAACACCCGCATTGTATGGCTGCTATGACCTAGTGTTGGGAATAGATAATCTGAGTTAAGGACTAAAAAGTGGCAAGAATGTGGTGTAAACTTGATTTCTCATTTCATTCCTAATATAATCACTTCATAATAACTATAAAAAATCATTTAATGCGATTTTATTGAATTTATTGACGTAACAACGTCTTATAAATTGGTTTGCCGGGTGACACCTCAAGAAACTGCGTTACGTTTCGCGCGAGAGAGACAGAGCGAGAGAGAGAGAGAGAGAGAGATAGGCATACACACCGGTTCATGTTATACGAATGAATATTCACATTAAAATTATTTTACCACTCAGAGTCGTTGTCACGTAAAACTTTCGCGCGTATACCGACTTTACAGGCAACCAATTTTTATAAATTTTTGTTATTTTAAAGATCGCTTGATTTTTCGCAGCTTTACTACGGGTAGGTAAGAAACTGTATATTTCCCAGCAGGAACATTAATATCAAGTTTTAAAACAAACTCCACTAATCTTTTATTACGATTAATAATGCCTACGCACTATTTCTAAAATAGCCACTTCATAGTACCTCTGACTTTTATAGAAAATAGTTTTAATAATGTAATAAAAACCAAAATGTGAGCTGTATTCTGTTGAATTAACCTGCATGCTAAGCTAAATACGTAAAAAAATACTTTTGGGTCCCTAAATTCACCTAGCAAAGGCTTAAGCAGTTCCCATCACTTAACGGTCTGCCATTTTTGTCCAAATTCAAACTTTATTTTTGTGTTTTAAGAACACACTAGTTCACTCTTGGAAACAATACGTTTTTGTTTACCACTGTTAGAGCTACAAATATAAATAATAGTTTTTTTTGTAAATTTAGTGGGTTCGTTTTGGTTTAATTTTTTTAAGTCGCAGAGTTGTCAGATTGCACTTTGCTTTCCAAATGTATTGCCATACAATGTCTGATATTTTATTTGTAACGATAGTAATGAATAAGACCGAACACCAACATACAGAAACGACTTTTAAATTAAACCTCGAAGTGCTTTAAAAGTCACGACGGCAATATTTAAATTTCAACCAGCTTTACACTTAGCTCAGACCTTTTGCATTGGCAAAGTTAGCAGCCTTTAATTTTCATTTACATTAACGCTTAACGAACACACTAATTAAAGACCCGGCCGGACGCTAACTCTAAACACCTATTTACCTTACCAGCGTCCAAAAACCAGATACCCATTTAGGAAATCCCTTTCGTTTAACGATCTACCTACAGCTATAAATTGGGTGGAGACTAGGGATGTATGTAACTACACTATTTTAGTCGAAGGCAACCCCTAGATTTTGGGTTTATGCAATGTCAGCCTTAGAACTTCAATTTTATGTGTTTCCTTTGAAATAGTTATTAAAGATGATTGGATAACCGAGACTGTATAATATGACGACATTTGAAAATATAGTACCTGAGTCAACCTGCTTCAAAAGTTTTTTTATGGAATCAGTGCGAGCGTGAGATGTGACAACGCGAGAAAAAAATCCCAAAAAACCTAATTTAGAAAATATTCTTTTTTGTGGGTAATTTGTGAAATCAATATAAAAAATGGTCTAACGTATTACACAAATGAACAAAGTTTTATTCAATTACCAATAGGCTACTTACTTACCATCCCTAGTGAACCAACGCGAAGTAGCGAGCCTGCCACTTAGCGCACCACCTGCCGTAAGCCGGTGTGAACTTGTAACAACCGGTTATAACCAGCTGTAACAGGTGAGTTCCAGATATTACCGCGGAATTAAATTAGTTCCGTCAAGTGCGGAGAACTAGCGCACGTTCAGCGAATGGAATTGATGTGTTGTTTGATGTGGAAATGAAACAGTATTTCACTGGTCGTAATAAGGTTGATTCGGGTTTGACTACGGCAGTGGTGTTTTATATCGTACATTCATAAGTCCGTCTTAAATTAGTTTACATTACTTACATCAGAAATGTATGAACTAAATTCACCGTGTAGGTACGCTGTTTTTATATCTTACAATCATACCGGTTCTAAAAGCCAATGAATATAATAATTCGGGATAAGAAGATTAAAATAGGAAATAGGTATTTTCATGACAATTTTTTTTCAAATGCAGTCATCTAACTTTAGGCACTTACTACGCAGGAATCCGAGTTGAGTTTGAGTGCGAATAGGATCTCTATACCTATTCTTTACTTTGATCTTTTTGTTTGTAACTCCTTATTGTGTAACAAGACGACCTTTATCCGTACAGAAATAGCTTAAAATACTCTAAGACTTATTTCAAAATGATTCAGCCTATACACATGCTTAGATTTCCAAATACTTAAGTAATTGGAAAATTACGTCTCCATTATGTCGCCAGTGAGTCTCTAACTTTAAGTTGGATCTCATATATTTAGTCTAGGCTTAACAACTTTACCTATCCTTTGTGGTTTGGCTAGCTCTGTCCCTACAAAAAATAATAGATGCTTTGTATAATAGGTATGTTGGTTTGTAGGTACCTACTAATCATCATTAGTGGTAATTAATTATCCCATTCAACAGACTGTTGGAGATTTCTAATACACTCCGGGCTCATTGTTCCTCGATCTTATCTCTCGATGGCATTGGACGCAATTCAATTAATAAGCAAGTTAATTAGGATATCGATAATTAGACTATAAAGGAATCTAGGTAGAACGGCCAGAATTCCTGAAACAGTGAAATTCCGTCAGTATCTGACAACTTTTTTGTAAAGTTCATGTTAAATCATGAACCTACTTGACGAATTATATACATATTTTTTTAAGAAGATTAACTCTCAAAACAAAACAAAAAGAACCTTGTTACTGAGAACTTTTTTTGTATTTTGATGCCACTTACCAAAAGCCATTGAAACACAAACGTTAAACGTATTCATGCGCGCTTTTTCGAACACTCGAGGCGACAACTAGACGAATGGAAGAGATCTCATTCCCTGTCAATGTATGACGCGTGAATTATTCATAGAATATTTTATCTCACCAGTCTGCAAACTGGAATCGTGTATGTTTTAGTCTAGCCGACTCGGATCACGGCACGGCTCTATTTGCCGTGAGGGCGGAATTTCACTTTTAAATTTCAAGTGTGGATTGGATATTTTAAGTTCAACTTATTATGAGGTTGAGTTTTGAGTTATGACTGGCAATTTTATCAAAGACGAATAAGTTCGCAAAGCGAATAACCAAGTGATAAAACGTGTACTATATAGACACAAGTACTAAGTTTGGTGCATATTATGATATTAATACACAATATCCTTATGTACGGTTGATGCGGGGATGCGGGTATTATTTATCAGCAGTGGGAATCGTAGTACCTACTTTATTTGTGACTAAGCTTTCCTAAGTACTTTATAAAATCTTGCCAATTGAGAGCAAATGTGGGTTGACATTTTTAGTGATCTGGCATAGTCACTGCTGACAGCTGCCTAAGTAAAGCTTACTTCCGCAACATTTTATCAGACGCCGTGCTCTGTAACGTGTCTTTCGTATTTTCGGGTCTAGCCAGTACATAATAATAATAATCCTCCTGGCCGATTACGACCACGGCGGTCAATCTCAACAGAGATCAGCCAACTACGCAGGAGATATTATAGTTCACAAATGTGCGCGCAATACACAGGTGAGTGCACCTGTTTGTTACATCACTCTCAAAGTTCGGTGAGACGGCAATCCGACATGACCGGAGAGAGATCAGGCGCAGGAACAAAGGTTTAACGTGCTTTCTGAGGCACGGGGGTGTAACACCGCCAACTTCCCGTCTCCAAGCTGTTTTTGAGAAATTCATGTCAGAAACAATTTTGGCTCGATCTGGGATTCGAAACCAGGACCTCTCGGATGTAAGGCAGAAACATTTGCCATTGCACCAACGAGGCATTCAAGACTCAAGCCAGTACATACGCTCACACGGTTTAGCTGGTGAGCGTAACAGGGATGGCTACATCCGATACTATGGATGACGGCTTAGAATGTTGGAGGCGGACCCGGAGAAATGAGATACCCAATTCTCTACTATGACATTATTATTTAGTTAACTGACGTGTATTCGTATACATGCCCGCTTTGCTAAGGTTAGAGGCATACTTAAATGTCAAAATCGAACATGATTCTTGTAAGTTTACATCATAAGGTTAATCTTTTTTTTTTCAAGGGAACGTGGTATGTCTGTAAACTGGCACAACTTACACTTGACTGCTTTAAAAAAAATTGGCCATTTAAACCCCGTCCGTGTTGCAAGGAGCAATTATGATGAAATCCAAAATTCGGCAGTCGAGTCACGAATCCGTAAAATTTACCTAAAGATAATAAACGTTTTGGGTAAATTAAACATTTTTTTCGTTCCACTCCCTGGCTCTTTGTTCGACGATGTACCTTCACGTGTTGTTTTAATACTTTCTTTAATCACTTACTTTACAACTGAGATTGGTGCAGAAGGCATGTATTGAAGAAATAATTAAACGTAATATTCATAAGTTTTTTTTTAATAAGCTTACTATAGAACGAAGTCGAAAACCGTCATTGCACCATCTGAATATGAATCACATCGTTTTATATACTCAATTTGTAATCCCTGCAAGATTAATTCAACGTCAAGGTCATGTGGAAAGAAGGCAATGGGTGTGGTAAAAATAAAATGAGCAAGGTAAATTGTAGTTAATAACGCAAAAATAAATTAACATACTATAGATATAATATTATAATATCAATAAATAGAAGTTAATATTAAATAAATTTATAATATACAAAATCAATTAATTAATATGGATAGTAAAAATATATGAATATAATGCCATTTATTCATTTAGTCGAATTGTATTTAACTTTTGGGATAGTTTGTATTAAAACCACTCAGCCCGCCATTTCATTTCCTAAAAACGACATTTAGTTACATATTAGACCGAGAGTGTATCAAATCCTATTGAAAGATAGTTCCTACTGGTTTTCATTTTATTGTCCATATACCTTGGATACCCTTTTAAAATGTATTCTGACCTGGTCCTAATTAAAACAATGTTATAAAAGCTAATTCTGTGCGGAGTTCAGACCTTCCCGCTTTTTGAAATGAACGAGTTTTATTCATGTTTCATTAGGGACCCATTTTTTGTCTGAGTAGTTTGAATAAAGATAAACCTAAAATTATACACCGCACGTCTAGCTGGCTGGCTAGCCATAGTGTATTCACGAATAAAAATATTGAAACACCAACACACAGTTTCGGTAACGTTATACAGATTAATCTTTAAAGTTTACATTTTAAGTCTTTAAGTCTGAAATAATTTAAACTAAACTTCCGAATTCAAGTCCTACACCTAAATTAGAAATGGGTATAATTAAGCAAGCAGGAGTTGAGGTAAACCGCTTCAAACTAATTTCCTTACCTGCGAGTACGTAGTAGGTAATCCTAAATATTTAGGAAAGCAACTACTAAATGAAATTTAGTCGTTAGCTAAGATAATATATATGAGCCAATCCGTTCAAATCATTGAGTAAAGTAAAATTATGCAAATTATTTTGTCTAGCGGACCCGGCAGACATTGACCTGTCCGCTGTTCGCAAAGTTTCCATAATTTCTTATTATTTCAGTACTAACATTTGTGAAATCGGTTCAGCCGTTCTCGAGTTGTAGCGAGTCTAACGAACAGCAATTCATTTTTATGATAGACTAGCGGACCCCGCAGACTTTGTCCTGCTCGTTGTTTTTATTTTATTTTTTTCTTCGTCAGAACTATCTTCGTACTTTAAGGAATATCATAAAAAAATAATTGGCCAAATTGGTCGAGGCGTCCTTTAGTTATGCGCTAACCAACACATTTTGCGATTCATTTTTATATTATAGATGAGATTTCGATTTTTAAATTTTTATGGTTATTTCACTATAATGTTCTTCAGCAGAAACTAACACTGCGTTGCTTAATTACTTCAGCCACAATCAAATATTAAGAACCATCTGTTAAGGCTGTATTAGCTTATGTACTGGCTTTGCAGGGACCAATTATTCACGTCCTTGATAAGAAATGGGAACACTTTTACTGATTTAGCTGAAGATGTATGTAGAAGAAAATTTTGATTGCACTCTACAAAAACTTGGAACTGGCTACATGTGTCAATTTTCTTCATGCTTTAAAATGTTCAAACAAAATGGATTGGGCCTAACGACCAAGTAAAATTCCGTGAATATATCATAATTGGATACACTTTGAAGAAGTCCTTCATCCTTCCACGTCCTTGCCACGCATGATAAAGTACTTTCAATCCGCACAAAAAGAATAATAACATAAAAACCACATGCAACCCAAACACAGCCAATTAAAACTTGTTACGTCGTACGGAACCAAAGAGTTTCGTGTCTCCCGACATATTTGTAGCGTGTATTGTCAACTTAGCGACCGCCACGGCCGATGTCCCGGCCACAAGTTGAGAAGTGGTGTCCAAGTTACATGTATTGGCATTATTGTTTTTTTCTTAATTCTTATTTTCAGCAATATTTTTATTTATAAAGTTGGAATCGCATTCATAATAATTTCAATATTTCTTTTTTTAATAAACAACTACATCACATACATTGATATGACTCCGTCATAAGTAGCTTAAGCACTTGTGTTACAGATATCAGACATCGTATTACAAATAAACTTAAATACATACTTATAACACCCAGACCAGCACAAAGAGACATGTTTCTTGCACACAAATGTTTGTACAGTGTGGTGATCGAACCCGCGACCTCTTGGTTAAAAGCCAATTTCTTGACCACTATACCAAAGTTGTCGTCAATTGATCATTGATGAAGTGATCGCCGTTTACGCGTTAAACAAGCAGTAATGAGTTCTATTGGGTGGTGAAGAGGCTACGCACGGGACGGATACCCGATGTACGCAGGATCAATTCCTGCCTCAGCATAAAAGGTAACACTAAAACTTAGTTTAATTATGCGTACGTTCTCTATGAAAATGACAATGATTGTAAAAGGCGCCTGTTGGCGCCAGCGGTAGTAAGTTTTGCAGTGCTGCAGTGGAAGAAATCTATTGTTTGATCCAGGAATTATAATTGTTGAGCCATGCGTTGCCTTTCGGCACCTAATCTACGTGCATGATAGTACACTCGTCTTTGCCTACCTCGTTGGTGTAGTTGAAAATTTTCTGCCTTATGTCCAAGAGGTCAGAGGAGGAATGAGTCAATAAAAAAAATCGAAATCCTCAATATAAAAGTTGTTTTTGAGATTGTCTTTTCGAAACAGCTGTTGATATTGAAAGCTGTGGTCGATCTAGTAATCGGCTAGGAGGAACTTTGATAGCATACCTCTCAACACCATAAGTATTATGAACAGAAACAAACAATGAATAAAACGTTTTTTTTTTCCATTTCATTCTTCTTATTACGTTCCTGACTTGGACCGCGGAGCGAAACTTTTCCGACAACTGGAAGAAGCAATCAAAGGCATTTCCCAGCAGTTGTTGTGTTACTTATTGTTCGCGAGTGTTGTTTTGTGCTAAATTCTTTCTGATGGCGCTTGACAGGTCTTTTTTGTTGTAATGAAAAAGTGAGGATTCTTTATGTTAGTTTACCATTACCAAACGTCAGAGAAAATGATTTTTTAACGGTAAGGGTAATGGTAAAACGTCTCTCGGCCAAATACACGTTGGTGATTTCCAAAACTAATTGTATGTTATTTCTTAATATTTTAACAACGCATCGCTTATTACTATCAAAGTTATCAAGGGAATATTGCATGAAAAAAGAATTCCATAGGTACTTCTAAAGTCCACCACGACATTGCCGTATTTTATTAAAATCAAAGTTATATTCTAGTTATCAACATTTTGCTTTGACCGTAGGTGTATTTTATCAAAGCTGACTGCAACTTACTCGTAGACCAGAGTTAAAGCCATAAATCGGCAATCAGGCGTGTCCACCCGACCCCAGATTTCATTAGAACTTTAGTAGATGGTCAAAGTTGATGAAATACGATCAACATTTCAGAATATTCGATACTGCAACATGTTCTTGGAAACCATCCAAATGCATGACACTGATCATATTCCGATGTATCTATGTGAACATATACGCACGACGTATACCTACCCTTGAACCTTCAGGGGCTTTTATATGACACTATTGTATTTTGGTCTTAGTAGATTGGATTGAAATGTTAATCACAAGTAGATTTTTAATTAATTAAGTAATTTAATTACACCATATCAAAGTCTCAAGTTCATTTTTAGTTATTAAATACGGGATAAATTATTGACATATTTTTTTATAGAAGATAACAACAGTGGTGTTGTTCGTAATTCCGCAAAAGAATTTTTAATAAATAATATTGGTATTTGCTTAAACGAACACCGGCAAAATCTATGCCGAGTAATCGGAGCAACACCACAAACCTAGTAGCCATTTAATAAATTGCACAACGTCCCAGTTGCTACAATTACACAGTGAGTCTACACGGTCTGAGTGCACTGTGTCAACAATAATTTACAGGATACAGTCGAATTGCACAGCGCGTCGTCTAACATGTATGGTGAGTGTAAGCAATCTCATCAGCTTATTGTAACTTCAGTAATGGTGAAACGCAACACTAGATTGTGCTGTGAGCAATTACATTGTTCCATTTAAGTTTGGACTATCTTCATTTAGCTTATTTAGGTACATTAGTTTGATTCCATACATCAGTCATATTAAAGGATAAACTGAATTTCCATTTTTAATGCTTATTTATGACGTACTTGTTATTGTGAATTCTGTTAATTCGGTTGTGAAAATGCGTTATTCTGCTTATTATTCTCTTATTTATTGAAATGAGACTATTTAATATCCTGGTCAAATAACACTGAAAAAAATAGAGTATACAATTATGACATGTCTTCACTAATATCCGGCGTACATTTGACCTTAGCTTACCTATCAAAAACAGAATGGCGGTTTTGCCTATCAAACTTTCCAGCTTCAATGTGCCAGTTATGTTATTTCTATATTATTCCTTTCATAAGGTCCCTAACAATCAAATTTCATGCGCGGCGAAGTTGGTGAACATTTTTGGCAGCGCCCTTGCAAACTTCCGCAACTCCTCGCTACGTCCAGCGAAAAGTTTCCGCGTTGAGCCCTCTTTCTGTTTTGAGGATTCTATTCTTTTTGTTGTTTGCCTTCAAAAATTATACCTAGAAGTACTTATAACGTAATGATATTATCCAACTTAATAAAGTAAGGAACAAGAATCCATTGTTCCCTCTTTCACACTAATTACCGGGCCTGAGCTGGTGCTATGATAACCGAGAAAACCGATTTAATTATTTGGGTTATTCATGATTATGGTTCAAATGTTCATGCCTATCATACAAACTCTCATCATCAACTAGCGGACCCCGCAGACGTTGTGCTGCTGGTTTTTTGAAGTGAAAACTTCTTTAGCGGCGTTGAGAACTTTTGTGGCATGGGTAGAAACTGTGAAACTCGCGTCAGGTCACGTGATGCTGATCGAAAAACCGTAAGACGGTTCAAATAAATCAAAAATGCACAACGTTAATAATCAAGTTTTCACTTCTGCCGGCACTCCCGGAGTGCAACCCGTGTTTTTTTTTTCTTCGTACGAACCAACCCCGTACTTTAAGGAATACCTTAAAAGAATTCATTGTTATACAATAGAGCATACCTATAAAGAGGAAACTATCTCTGAAAATCGTTTTTTTTTTGTAACTAGCACTCGGTCGGAACAGTCCCATTTTACTTCATATGCGTGGTCAATGTTTTCCTCTGAACTTTTTCAACTTTCGAATTCACAGTCAGCCACAATGTGGTAGAACTGCCTTAATGTGTGATTTGACTTATATTGGTTACTAGTGGACCCCGCAGACGTTGTTCTGCCCATTGATTTTTTAAAATTTTCTGATCTTTTAAACCTTCCCTGGACTACCACGAATATTTCAAGACTAAAATTACTCAAATCGGTTCAGCCGTTCTCGAGTTTTAGCGAGACTAACGAACAGCAATTCAATTTTATATATAAGAAGATTTTTGGTCTGCGTGTGACCGCTAATTTGCTCCTTTAACAGCTCCACCGTTGGGTGTTAACTCCTGTAATAACCTTTGTTGATTGATATCTGGTATTAATTAATTTTGTGGTTGCCCTGTTGTAGCGAAATTGGCATACTAATGAACTGAATACGTGGTAGATTTATTAAAATATTCTTTTTATGGCTTCATTTGTAATTGTAATCAAAATGAATGCTGCTGTTAAAACGGTGGATTCATCAGGATTTGTTCGTCATAACAATCTCACCTCGTTATGTTACGAGTATATCACGGGTAATTTTTTTTTTTTTTAAATTTTTTATTTATATCAAGCTACAATAGGCCCATATTATAAATACCTTACAGACTAACATACATACAAATATAACTTATAAAAACAAAAATAAAACAATACACTATTTAGTCGGCGTAGTGTAACGCAACTTGGTGTCGGGTATCCGTCCACGAAATCGACGATACCTAACACTCTTCGGCCAAAAGTCTTCCTTCGTGAAGGTCGAGAGCTGTTCGGTGGGAACCTTCACAACATACGAATTGAAATTCGTATTATGACGAGACTCCAACCGTTCGACCCTCAGGGTGTATTTGGTCTTCACGCGGATGTACTCTACGATATCCTCAACCTTCGTAGAGAAATGAAGCCGGGACACGTACAGCGGCGTGACTGGTATCGCAGGTCGAAGCAGGGGGTTCGGCCCAATCGGTGCGGTGCCGCACTGGTTGCGAGAATACTTCCTTTTCTTCCTTTCAACCTTAGTAAAGCCGTCCTCAACACAATCAGCAGCCTGTGATGCCAGCTTCTTAGGAGCAACCGTAGTGTTGCTCTTTCCAGCGACAGCTGCCGCTTAAGCACGTGTCGGAGTTGATGTCACGACACGTGATGCTTCCAGCGGCGCTGCGGGGCGAGCGGCGGGGCGTGCAGTAGCGCCAGGGATGTCAGTGACCGCGCTGGGTGACGCGTCATTTCGCGCCGACCCAAAACTGCTGACCGATGCATTCTGCGCCCCACGGCGCGTGTTGATATAGCAGGCCTCAGGTGACCTACTTACCGTAGCGGTGTTACTTAATAGCGACACTTTGGCACGCAGGTCACTTATGGTGTTCTCGGAGGCCTCCAGCTTGGCATGTACTTCGACCAGACTTGCTTTCAGAAACGTGATGTCCTTCAACAGCCTGGTGACGTCGACATGGTCGAACGTGACGGGGGCAGCTTATGCAGCTCCTTTGCCACGAACGCAGGCACTTCGTCAGGATCGGTCTCCTTTAGCAGGGTGATTATGTCCTGCACACTTCTCTCGCCTCCGTCCCTACGACGAGACGGCATCTGGACACTCTTCCCGAGCGTCTGGAACAGGAGCGCCTTGCCACTGCAAATCTCCTCCTCCTTGAAATTTGACTTGCAGATCTGCATAATGCTGACCTCGTCCATGGTGTCGATGGCATGTTGAATGAATGCCAACAATTCATTAGCAATGAGTTGTTGCGAACCCATCACTAACTACCGACGCTGGCTGACAGCGTGTCTTCAATAAAATTTAAACTGTTGTGTGTGGACACGTCCGCTTCCGATCGCACATAGCGGCGACTTGAGATATACATTGCTTATATGCAATGCAGTTCAAGATAATAAAGAGTTTGTGGTGCTCTTTTTGAGTACATAACTATAAAAACTGTGTTTTGATAGCTACTTATAAGGCTCTATCACATCAACTCTCGAATACGTCTGTAGGGTGTCAAGACACGCCCCGCTATCACCAGCATTACATCTCGCCACAGTTGACAGCTCATAATATTTTTTTAAGCTGATGAAATGTCACGCCTTGCCATGCCAGCTGTATAAATAAATAAATAAATATAAATATTTCACAACAATCACACCAATTGTCTAGTCCCAAAGGAGCTACTAGGCTTGTGTTATGGGTACTAGACAATGGATTAACATACTTAAATACTTTTTTTTTTGTAAATAAATACATATTATACATAGAAAACACCCAGACCAGTACAAACACACATGTTCATGCACACTTATGCTTGTACTGTGCGGGGATCGAACCCGCGACCCTTGGTTTTAGAAGTCCGACATATGGACCACTGCACCAAGCGGTCGTCAAATGTAAATGTATGTAAAGCATTAATAACCTGTTTAACTGTTTGGATGCTACGACCATGTTGGAACGACTTAGTTCAAATACAATTTGATTTTGCACATAATTTAAAACAAGAACCATAGTAAAATACAATCGTTTGAAACGTCGGTTAGCCTTCGACTTAACACTGGTAAACTGTTGATGAAAGTAACGCGGTACCACTGTTATGGTCTCACTCTGAAGTGTGTATTCATACGAACTACTAATAATTGCACGGACGTTTTCACATGTTGCAGCTTACTTAGTTGGGGGTAAAGGTTGTAATTTCTATACCTATTAGTCTCTATTCTGTTAGTCTAAACACAAAGTAGGGCGCCCGGGACGCGAGCATCACGGTTCGTTAAAGCAATCGAACGTGACGCCGTTGTCCACTCGCGACATCATCGGGAACGGATTCAGGGGTGAATGTGTCACAATATCACGTTTGCAGTCGTTAGAGGTTTTAAAGTTTTCGAAATGAAGTGGCGACTGATTTGTTAACTTTAGGGGTTTCAATAGTAACGGAGCGCATCCGACACGCTTGTCGCAGAAAGATCGCTTTCCTCCGTTGCCCTGCTAATACTAGTAGCGGTATGAGAGAACTCTCGAAGTTTTTAGAAGGTGGGTTGGGCATAATAACAATAATGATAAATAATAATCATTTATTTTGTTTCAAATGGACATAAGTAAATTAATATAAGCTTAAAATAAGATGTAGACCGAAGACTTTCTTTACCTGAACTAGGTTACAAACCTGTGTCTCAGGCTAAAGAGAGCACAAATATTTTCTTAAGGTATTAAAAATTAACACTATCTTGAAACTAATAATTGTTTAAAACAAAGTAATTATCTAAGGTATGTCACATTATAGCTATTTTGTACCTACTTCATTAGTATATTTAACAAGTCAGCACTATGCTAAATCACAAAGAAGTCAAGAGCGTCAGCACTTTTTTAAAACTTTAAACTAGGCTAAATATGTTATTGTTTACATCACGTTCTTAAATTTTATTTGTATTCAAGCAATATATATATATATATATTTGTCTTATTAGCTATAAGTTTAGGTTAGGAGGACAACATAGAGTGGTCAGAACTTATTTTTAAAGTTAGTAATCTACATGCTAATTACTTAATCAAAACATTATAGGTAAACGGAGTCTGCAAGATTTATGAGTAAGTGTTAAAGTGATCTTAACGTAGATTAGGTGCCCTCATAATCGATAGAGCTAATGTAACGGGACTCGGCAGCTTTTCTGGCGGGACATTCAGTATCTCCCGTTTTGTGCGCGCTTGGCTTACTGAAGCGAACGCATATAGCGCACTTCGATGGCTCGGTTTTCTGCGCATAATCCTTCATAGCGTGGCCCACTTCACCGCAGTGGCCACAGGTGATAGAATCTTCTCGACATGTCTTTGCCGCATGGCCATATTGTTGGCATTTGTAACACCTTGTGACCAAGGTGAAATCTCTCACTGGGTAAGAAGACCAGTTCACAAAAACTCTATCGTTACTTAATAGGGCCTTACGAATTAGTGCAGAGACTTGTATGACATAGTTGCACGTGTCGGCATTCTTTCTTCCGGACTTGTGACTTAGTTTGATCGAGGCCAAAAACGACTCTAATGATGTATCGGTATCTTTAATTTTATCGGCTAAGTTCTGGTTGTAAATACAGCGGAAAACTTCAGTCTCGGGCATTGATGAGGGGACACCGATGACGACGATTCTGGGCTGGCGTTTGTGCTGGTCATCTACAGTGAGCCCTGAAGTAGTCAGTTGCGACGACTGCTTCAGTTTCTCGATATCGTCCTTAGAGTCGGTGCTGATTATGACGCCGCCATTCCTTGTCTTTCGCAGACCTCGCACGTGCAGCTTCATTTGTTCAGGTCTGATGATTTTTTGGACAAGGGCCTTAGTGGACTCGCTCGATACACTTTTATCAGTTGGATAAAAGGCCACCGAACTAACTTTGCTGACTTGGATAAAGTTATTTGAACTTTTCTTTACCACATCGGCGGAAGAGACTGTTCCAGGAGCAGATTTTGGATTTTCCACCAACATTTGTTTGAGACTGTCAATTCTCTTGGCTAGGTCACATTTTTCTTGTAGAACATTTATTTCGGAATGCGCTTAATAGCCTTTTGTTTTATTGATTGGTAATGCACGGCTAGTTGTGGTGTCCCGTGACTAACTTTTCGGCACAAATTGTGGATTTTCATTTTCTGGTCAGAGTTGAGTTTTCCTTCTGCCGCGATAGTGCACACTTCGTTCAAGCACTGCTCGATGAATTTCATCCAGCTCTGGATCTCACATGTAGCCACATATTGAAGGGGCTCGTCTTCCACGGGGGCGGGCGGCGGCGGCAGGAGCGCGGGCGTAGGCGGAGGGCTGCGGCGGGTTATTCTACTCCGGTTGAAGGGACTTCCTTCCATTTTTTATAAGATTGCACTTAACATAGTAACGCGCAAAAAATAAAATCATATGACACGGATAACGCGTGATGCCAGCAAATCTGGGTCGCGATTTTGCAGATATTGTTAATTTTATTGCATTTGTTATAGTTCAATGGACACGTCCAATCGCATGGTCGGCTAGAATCGCACTCCAATGGTGATTGGTAGTTACCGTTTTTTAAGGAGTCCCACATAACCTACTATCTTATATCATCCCCGCGGTAGTACGTAGGTATGCGTAACGTATACCTACGTACAAAATTACGTACGTAAAAGTACAAAATTGCTATTTACAAATTTCTGAACTGAAATTGCAAACCACTAATAATAATATACTTTAGTTGAATAACATTTATCAGTCCGCAGAATCAGAACGCAATACGTTTTAGGTCCTCTCTTGTATTCTTTCGATTCATAAGTATCTGAACATGAGAATTTATAAATACAATTAATTTTGTTCCCGGTGCCTGTGCGAATTTAGTGGTGCGTGATACAATTATACTATAGTAATAAAATTTGATTTTAAAAATCTAAGTCTTGATTTTTATCTTGGAAATAAAATTACTACTACCTTACTTAGATGCATAAATGGTTTAGCGATTTTAATCTTCTTCTATTTTATTATCTAGCTTCAAAAACACCAATATTTTTATCACCTTTCTATTTCGAAAAGACAACACTTAAAAAAATCTTTTCGGCTTCGGTCATCGGGGAGGAATTGAACCCCCGACCTTTGGAAGTCCGGTCCAATGCTCTGACCACTGAGCTACCGAGAACCTTAATGGAGTCGTTGAATTTTGTAAGTGCTTTTTAACGCTTTGAGCCAGTGTATGTTTCATCAATGATTATGGGAGACACCCTCAAATCACCCGAGAGAAATATTTTTTAAGTATTGTCTTTTCGAAATTAAAAAAATAGCGTTGTAAACGCAAAAAATACTTTACAAATAAAACATTTCTATTTTGTCAAAATATATACTAAACATGATAGCAACGAAAGCTTAAAAAAATCAAAAATCCGACTTATAAAAAGAGGTAAAATATAAAATTATTATAAACAAAAACCAAACTCACATCAACGTATTCTGTACCCAACTTTTATATCATATGCAATTTTTTTGCACCACACCCATTTTTAAGATCCGTACCAATCCGTACAATGCCGAGTGCCTTCAACCCTCAAGTATTTTGGTCCTCGAAAAATATTAGTGCCTTAGTATTTCTGGAAAATATAAAAGGAACGGTGAACCTCTCGAAATCTCTCTAACGTTCCGACATGTCTTTTTGAGATCACTCGAGTGACATCACAGTACGTGCTGGATGCCGTCTAGCCATTTCTGATATTGCATTTTAGTGTTAATTTGAAACCGTTTTGATATAAATATTATAGGGTTAATATTATATATTCGGGTGGTGTTTCGTAACACAAAATATTGGAGGTAACAGGTCTCAATTTTATGAAAATCAGAATATTATTCAGGTACACCGTTTGATTTAATTTTTTGTTATACACGGTGTTGTTTTTTTCCCATTTTATTTGTAAAAAATGATTAAGTTTTAAAAGTTTTAAATCTTATGTATGTATCAACTATCTGCTAGTGACTACTACTAAAACACGAACGAAGAAATTTTGATGGTTGGTTGATTACCTACCCCATATACAATCAAGCAATATGAAAAAAAAATAAGCTATCGCGATTTTTTCCCTATATAACATTCTTGCTTGCTTCTACTCGTCTTGTTAATTTATTTACCTTCACACAAGCAGCTCATCAATAAAGCTCTCTCGAAATCAGTTTCCCATCAAATTAACAACATCCCGTTAGACGAACTCGTAAGAATTAATAAGCATAATTAAGCAAGTTAGAGACATGCATCTAGTTTCAATATCGAATAAAGTACTTGGGGGTTGAGCACAAAATATGTACTCGGCTGAAAGATTTGAGGCATCACACCACTGTGAGTTCGGTAGGTACCTAATTGAGTCTGAATTCACTGGAAGATCTGCGAAAGTTTAAATTCAAAATCAATTATGGGCTTCGCCGTCCCCACTGGTGTTCGTTTGGTTCTGTTTCGCACCTGTATTTTAGGCGCAATGATCTGCTGAACAAAATCGTGGGGTGGGTATTTTTGGGTCTTTAATGTAATAAACAAAGAACAGATTTAATTGTGCATCTTCAAACTTTAAAATAAATAAATAACTAATAGCTTACAGTCCGAATTAAATTTTATAAAGCCATTTTTTGATTGCAAACGAAAAAACGATTAAAATAAAATAAAAAAATTAATTTTTAAGCCGGTTGTCGCAAAGCATGAAAAACTATTGTCAAATTAGGGAATGCTACCTCTTTATACAAAAATGTATTTGCCTTTGCTAACTGCAAGTTATTTTAAAAGGACCGCGCTTTCCCATTTATAAACATTGTAATTATGTTTGATACGTAAATAAATAAATACTAAAATACAAACATACACAAGTGGAAATGAATCTTATGCTATTTATCTAATCGGTGTCAGATTCACTTCTACTTTAGCTTTAAAATATTTTATTTCAGACAAATAAAATAATCAAAAACTTTCATGGTCCACCGGGCTTTATCTTTCAGTTAAAAAGGTTGCCTAGAAAAATTTCATCTTCCACATAATAACTACTTCGCAAGCACCCTCACATTTCATGATTTTCATTCGAACTCATTAATTTTGATACACACAGCTTCCGCTTTACAATATCTATGGCAACTTTAAAACAATATTCGCCGTGTAAATATTGTGCCCAACTGATAATCTGGCCGTCAGCCGTGAGCGACGATAATCGCGACAACGTGACCTCTGCCACGGTCACGTAGAATATGGACGCGGCACCGCCTGCGCTAATGGTCCGCTGTCGCAATATAAGTTGTTAGATCATACTTTATTTCGGCGCGCTTTGGAGCAGTGGTGTTGCAAAATATGCGGCGAGAAGGAGTCTTAGTCTTAGTTGATTAGCCGTTGAATCGTGTAGAATTAATAATGAATCTCAAACAAATTATTTGTTTTAAATTCGTAAAATCCAACTAGAATTCGTAAACCAGCCTTGGCTACATTGACATTCACCATAAGGTGAGATTGTGGGAAAAAGTCTAAACAGCTATTTATAAAAACAAAAAAATATTTCAACCTATATAGGAACCAGAACGATTCAGTAAATATCAGACTTTAAGACGTCTGTCTTGCTCAAATTGGTTCTACAATTTTTTTACATAAAAACAAAAGGTAGATCATTTGTATCTCTTTCGAAGTTTTTTTTAGTTCCCGTAATGATATTATTAGATATGTCTATTACACTAAGTATATTAATAATAATAAACCCCATGGTGCATAACCAAAACGAACAAAAATCTAATTTTTGAAACCAATACCACCAGCATACGGTATCGTAGCAAAGCAGCAACCGTAGCATTTCGTCTACAGTGAGACTACGAGAAGCCGTAGCGCGTAGATTTCGTAGCAATGTACGTCTCGCATTCAATGTTTGTTACGCTTTCTTTATCTTTTGCTTGTTTCAGTTAGTATAATATTTATTTTGAGTAATGTTTAAATTAGGCCTACATAAGATGTAAGCTCGTAGCGTGTATCAGTGATGCTCAATAACATTGAATTCGACAATTCTAAGGTTAGTTTATCTAGGATTAAGCGTATGTATGACCAGCGAATGGTTTGTAAAATGGATTTGACTACTAAATTACCTAATTACTTGTGAATAATTTAACGGCATTTTTTTAAATCACTATATATATAAAATTCTCGTGTCACAATGTTTGTTCCCATCCTCCTCCGAAACGGCTTGACCGATTCTAATGAAATTTTGTGAGCATATTCAGTAGGTCTGAGAATCGGCTAACATCTATTTTTCATACCCCTTTAGAGTTGTCCACCCTTAACATTTATATGGCAAAACAACGTTTGCCGGGACAGCTAGTAGATATATAATTTTTTTTTTGCGATAAAGCGTATTTCTGTGGGTTCAAATCATTCGCTTATTTCTTTGAGTGACGGTGAAACACATGAACCTAACTAATGTTTAATTAAGTAATACTATGAGCATGACATAACGATCACAATTAAGAAGCTATTATATATTTTTAGTAGCTAGTCTATAATTTTATCACATAAAGAAACTTACACTAAATAACCCACTTCCTTGTTCATAGAAATTTTCTTACCTTCACTACGGAACCAAGACTGTGCCACAGCTAAAGGAATTCCTTAAAAGAGCAACGACCGACGTTCACAAACGCCGAACTGCAAGACGGTTGCAGTCTGAATAATTCGAACAAACGTGTCTTGTCTCTGGGGTCCTACTGCTAAGACTTCGTGAAGACGACTCCGGAACCGCACCGGCGCCGGACACCAACCGTGTGTATACGATTGAACATTGCGCTAAAGAGCCGGACCGATACCGCATAGGTACTCATCGGTACAACATGCGGTTTCGGTTCGGCGCCGGTGCGGTTGCGTCGTCGTCCACATAAAGCCTAACAATTGCAGCACACCTCAGCGCAGACCACAACAATGGTAACGTTATATATTTTGATAAGTTTGGTTATATAGTCCGTGCGTTCCGTCGTTAACTAATAAAATTAGAAACTTGAAGCTTTGTATCACTCTACTTTTAATGGTGCAGGTAAGCACTAAATATGATTCTTTCTAAATGAGTAGAAAAGGGGGAGAAAAGGGGAGAAACTTTTATAGAGCTTCGACAGTATTAAAGATAAATGAATAAAAAATTATGTTTAAAAATGTAGGCTCGGTAGAAATCAAAAAATAAATTGAGTGGATTTCACTATTTTCAACGGGAAATATTTCCTGTTTATGGTATCGTAACTTCCAAAAAATACAATTTAATCACGGAGGTTTTAACTATAGTTGGTTAGAATCCGTCTAGACGTTGAAGCTCACCAGTAGTGGTTTTATTGGCTCATTCGAGGTTTTTTTCAACTGGAAAGTATTTTTTTATAATTAGGCTAATTACCGGGTCAAGCCGTTACACGCAGCCTGCAACTAAAAGATCGCAAAGATCCTGTCATATTGACAAGTTTGTCAGTCCACTAAACGTTGCAATTTTTATCAGCAAAGTGTTGAGTGTAGACCCCCAAAAGTGGAGTTTTTGTCGTTCAAAGGAAGCCAGTATCACTTGTTCTAAGGTTCTATTGGCCAAGAACAGAACGATCCATATATAAATGTTTTGAACGTTATATTTATTGCAAAAAAAATGTGAAGTTAATTTAAAAACTAAAAAGTCTTCTACATAATATTATGTTTTATAGATATTAAAATTTTAGTTAAGAACCTTTCAAAGATAATTTAAAAGCTAATTCAGAATATAAAGCATCCTGATTTCATATAGTAAAAAATATTTACTTTTGAGACAATTTGAGAAAAGGATAACCTTCTCTAAATTCTTGTATCATATTAACTAGTTTTGGTGATCACCTTAAACCCATTTATTTATTGTGATTCGATAACTCTAGGGCACGATCCCACAGGCAGTAATTTAGTATTCTGAAATCTAATGACAAACATCGAACAAAACTTTTTCCTAGAAAATACAAACGGCTATTTAAGTAGAGCAAAAATTCTTAAAAGCATTTAGCAAACACAGCAAAAACGTACCAGGAAATAGTTTAATCCGTTTACATCTGCAAATAGACGTCGGCGAAACAAGAGTTTTACTGTTTCGTTCCGTTTCAGGGAATCTACTTCAAAACCTCTGACCGTGGATTCAAATATATCTATCCTTGTCGCTTATGTAAGTAAGGCTGTGCGAGCAAACGAGATAGCTAGATAAGAAATTACTTTCAAAGTTTATTGGATTAGGACACTTGTCTGAATTGAAACGCTCTAAAACTACCGAATAATTCAGGCAGCAAATGCTGTCGAATTCAGGGCTTTATACATCCGTTTTATTGACAACCTGAGCTGATTACAAATACGATTGAACACATTATGCTGAAACAGAGCGTTCATCTCTAAATGGTAGAATCCGATTTAATCATCTCTGTTTCATCAGATTCAATTTTATTTCATTAGAAACCTTACCTTAGCGATATGACTGAATTGTGCATCTGTCTTTGTGTGTTGATTTCATATTATTTATTTTGGTGGGCAATGAAGTGTTCTCTATCTATCTACCTTGCAATCTATATTATCATCATTTGAATCAGCATCAGGTGTACTACTGTCATGAACAGCAATTATACTTCTATTCTTGGTGAATAAAAGCCTTCCTTGTTAGCTCCAGTCCAAATGAAGGGAATTTTCAGCGTCCATCATCCAGTCTCAAACGTCGTTAAGCAAACTTTCAAAAGTCGTTTTTAAACCAAAAACCATCGATTAAACACGTTATGTGCACTTGCACTTGTAAATCCGCATCCCAAAAGCAAAAAAAGGAGGTCCCCGGGTTTAAAAAATATTTTTGTAAAGAAGGTTAATCTCATAAGATCATATTAAGGTAGAATGAGGCTGAAAAATATGAAATTTTTGCCAACTAACCCACTTAAGAACCGCTGGTCCAGTTATATAAGTGTACTTGCCTCGTTGCAAAATCGGTAAAGATAAAATACGACTTTAAATTTCACAGACGCTGAATGCTCTTATTGGATTCTAACCCGATCCACATTAATCGTGAAATGTTCTGCAACTAGATGTATCGGCGAAACCGTTAACAGTGAGACAAAAATAGCCACACCACGTTAATTTTAAATTAAAAAAAAATATAGACAAGTCTGTAGAAGCACTATAGCCCGCGGAATGAAACAACCATCCGACCCATATAACATTTTTTAATTGTTTTACGCATGAAATAATTACTTTTTCACTTCTCATGCTCGAAAAAGTACTACTTTATGCAGGATCTAGGCGACATAAAGTTGAATTTTATGCACTTGTGCATAAAAGTAGCTTTTTAAATGTGTCTACACTAAGGCAGTGACCATTTAGCCCATACAGCCAAAAACAATTAATTGTACATGGATGAAACTTGCCAATTTATAATATTTCCTTCCCTATTTGCATTTTTGATTTATAATAAGATAATACGAAAAAGAAACTAAATATCAAAACGTGTTTACCACAAAAAAAACATTATTCCAAAATAATTTAAGAATAGGCTGTATATTTTTTTTCTTTGCCCGAAAATTATGCAGGAAGATTAAAAAAAGTAAAGTAGCGGGAAAGAAGCCGTGAACTTTTCGTATTGAATTTTCTTAAATTATTGTTTTATTTTCTCGCAATCGAAGTGAAAAGCAGAGTTTACAACTCGTGCACAAATCATTTTTATCCTCGACTTCATCATCTACCCTCGCCCTGCGGGCTCGGGCATATAACGATCTCGGGTAAAAATGACTTGCTTTATGCACTCGTTGTAAAATCTACTATATCATGAACACCTGATTGTAAAATTGTATTATTATGTTTTTGTTATAAATAGAGCTAAGTAAATTTTTGGATATATAGCTAAGTTCATTTTTTTTAATCTTTTGCCGCGCTATGCTTGAAGTAGTAAATCATAAGGACGAGAAGTTTTGAATTGGTATTGCAATCCCTTATAACATCTCAGTCTTCTTCTTCTTTCGTGTCGGCATGACGGGCTAAATTTTACTTGCCCAGAAAGCGGCTACCGTGGCAGCCCTCTGGTTACAGGCTAGTAGGTCCTCACGCGAGCAGGTGGTCGGGCACGCGGGACAGTTCATGAGGTGGACCATGGTTTGCAGGGGTTCTCGACATTCACATCTGACGTCTGCGCTGCTTAAGTACCCCCACCGACACAGGTTATCTTTACTTCGACCAACCTGTGTCCTCAGCCTATTTAGACTTCTCCAGGTTGGCCAAGGTTCTTTATAGCCCGGAGGCAGATTTTCATTGGGGGGGTGCAGTGGATGTGGATACTCACTTGCCCAAAGCCTGCACCTCATGTCAGCGGGGATTTCGTCGGTAGGCTGCGTAGATCGTAGGAAGCTTTTGCGGCTTCGCAGCCGACCTGGGGCGGGGGAGAGCCCGTAGAGTGGATGTCTCGGGTCGCTTTCCTGTTTTTGTTTTTCAAGCGAACATGTCACTTCTCTACGGACTCTCGGTGGCGCTATTCCCGCAAGAGGAAACAGCATACCGACCGGGGTTGGCTTAAGACAGCCAGTAACTATGCGGCAGGTGTCGTTTAGCTCTGCGTCAACATCTCTGGTGTGTACTGACCTAGCCCACACTGGACACGCGTATTCTCCTGCTGAGAAACACAAAGCTAGTCCCGTAGTTCGCATAACCGTTGGGTTTGCTCCCCAGTTAGTGGAGGAGAGACGACGCAGGAGGTTATTACGGGAACTAACCTTTTGTTTTGTGTTTCTGCAGTGGGTCTTATAAGTCAGTGAGCGGTCAAGTGTCACTCCCAGGTATCTAGGGAAGTTACAGTGTTGGATGGCGACGTCTTTCCATGAAATGTTCAGCTCCCTGTTTGCCTCGCGGTTACGTAGGTGGAAAGCACACGATTGGGTTTTGCTTGGATTGGGCCTTAGAGCGTTTTGCTCGCAACATCTCAACATCTTTGCAACATCTCAGTTATGTTACATAACAAGTGGCTCGGCAGCGTGCCCTATCCATATATTTGCTACTGTACTAATACTGTGGTACTATTATCAGTGGCTCTGACTAGACCCAAAAACACGAATGGAAAGTAAAGGATCACGGCTTTAGACTCATGTGTAGCAAACGCCTGCGATCAGGCTTTACTTTTTGAGCTATGCCGCTGGGAAGTAATTAAAACTTACCTCAATTTATCTCGCGTCTGTTCGATGCGTGTAGTTTTTGCCTAATCGCCAACCCGATACAAGTTTTAATTGATAAGGCAAAGGGCTACGACGAAATTATGTTGCGGTCAGTTTTTCGTTGTAATTGATTTACGATTTGTATTTTATTCGTGTTAGTAACTGCTGTTTTGCTATTTGTGCTTTTAGTATACTACGTAAATAAAACTAAACTAATGCGATGTTCTTGGTACTCAAGGCTAAGCCAGATATTTAAAGACGGTGTTATTTTCTAACTATATGTACGGATATTTTTGTAACGATTTAAAAAACTATCAATTAAACAGGTTACACAACAGTTATTGTTCTAGTCACCATAGTACAAGCTAAGATTAGTTTGAGGCTAGATAATTGGTGTTTTTGTTGAAAGAATTTCTTTCACCATTTATGCAAAAAGGACCACTTTATATCTTTTTTATCATCTGATGCAGTTTGGGGAGCAGTTATTGTCTGATTTGATTTTGTTAACTTGCTATAAGTGCTTACAGTATAATTAAGAAAACCTTATAATTGGCAAATCTGTAACGCTGTATGATATTTTAATAAATAAAATAAAATGAAATAGAAACAAATTATTTATTTATTTATTAATAAGATTATAAATGACTACAATACTAATAAAGCCATCTAATCGGTAGTTTTGTACCACAAAGTAACAGACAATCTATTAGCAAAGCGACAGACATTAGCACCGCGAATATTCGATTGAAAAATTTTTCAGCCGCTGAAAAATATATTTTAGTTTTCAGCGCTGCAGACAATGTTGTGTACACACCGCTGTGCACCGCAACTCTTGGTTCGTTAGGGCTCACCGTTCGCGCCGTAAAATAAAGTTTCCGCTAAAAATAAGCGGCCATATTTTCTATGGCTGTGATTGTCTACGCTAAGGATATGGCACGCCGTACGAAAATAGACAATAAACTATTTCATTATTCTCTTTTCGTGCTTTCACGACTCACGGGTAAGGCTAAAGACACCGCTTCAGTAAACTAACTTACTGGAAAAAATCGCAAACCTTAAGCGATTTAGCTACCTTTGACGTAGAATACTTTCAGTGTACCCTTCGGTTGGTATATTTGGTTGAGTTCATAAACCCGTAACATTCATGTCACATGTCAATTTACCGTTTGTTCTGGTAAAATTTAATGCAGCTTAAAGATTCGTATTGAATCTTAAAGAATCGAATCATATTGACATTTTTGTAAAATCATTCTCATATCATATAATAATTAATGTTTGCATGCTATTTTTAATAGTTAAATAGGAGAACAATATTACAATAATTAAGATCTTCAGTGTAACCCTATTTATGAGCAAATAAATTTTTATTCATTCATTCATAATGAAGACATAAAAAGAAATTACAAGTGAATAAATAGGCAATGTTTTCCTTTCTAGGATTGCTATGCCCTTGCCGGGCGTCACTGTACTTCGACATTAACTTTTACACGTTTAACTCATGTGACTTGCAATAAAGACACTGATGCTAATTCATTTTTTTTTCGTAAAAATATAGGTCCACATAAGAGCTACCTATTTTTGTACAGTTGTAGATGTAAAACGATACCTTTACGCTATATTTACAAGTTGAGTATATCGAACTTCTATGTTTACAGTTCTCCCAGCAAAATGATGAGAATCTTTGCTTGTTCCGAATACGCTTTTTCTGTACAATTATTCTTGTCTGTGAACTGTTTGTTCACATCTTTTTATAAGTCATTAAATATCGTCTTGTTTGCGAAATTTTTCGAGATATATAATAATAGCCTCGAGAAATTACAGCCGGTATTTCCATTCATGACCGACATTTAATTAATGGGGAAATAAATATTGACGCTCACATTTCATGCACTTGTAAATATTTCACAATACGTTGAGTTGAAAATCTGAAGGTATGTTCTACAAATTGAAGGAGACTTTAGTAATTAAGGCAAATATTACGCATCACAAAACATTAGTAAAAAGGATTCACCTCTAAGCGCTTAAAATGCCGCTAATACAGGTAATCTTAATTCGTTTTCAACTGAAAAGTAATAAACTTTAGAAACAAAGTCCAACATCAAACCGAAGCAAACGAAGTCAGTCTCAAAAGTGGGCAAATAACCACTGAACCAATTGTGATGAAACTTTAAACGGCTCCCGATAATGTAGACGAGGTAAAGGTTGGCGCACACTTGACATTTCTATTAAAAGTAAAAAAACTGGACATGTAAAAATCAGATTTCACATGTCCAGTTAAGGTGTTTGTGATGAAGTCATATCTGATAATGTCATAACTTTAATCACCGTAAGTCCAAAATGCAATACTTATATATAATATGTATGTATTTAACCTGCTATAATATGTATGTGTTTAACACTTAGTTGGCAAATAAAAGAATATGAATATGAATAAGTTGGTGCAGCGCTTTGTCAGTGAGTTGAGCAACCTCAGGTCTTAGGCGGTCGTGTTTGGGATGGATGATCGTTCCGACAATTCCCAAATATCAATGTGCTTCGGAAGGCATGTTTAGCTGTTGGTCCCGCTTAGTATCCTATTGATATTAACCGGGAAGCATAACATGTGACAGTAAGGTTGGTCACTTACCTTACAAACAAGCCCTTACCGTTTTGTACTGAGCACGCGTGTAGTATGGCTCGTGACCAGCAGTGGGACGAAGGTACATAGGCTGATGAGATGACATGATGATAAAAAAAATTAAACGCCGTAATTTCCCTTAACTCTTGTTTAATAACAATTATACAGAATATACTATAATATAAGGTTTATTAGTTAGTTGAATTACCACTTAACTTACCTTGTTCGATTGCCCTTTTTAGCAGTCATATAACGTAAGACATATTTGTTGAAAATTATTTTTTTAATACTTTATCTTACATTGATTACTGTAGTTTCAATTTCTAATAATTATGACATTTATGAACGTCAACATCACATTTTAACAGGCTACTATTGTTGCATTAATTAATAAATAGAATTGAAATAAATAGACCTGATAATCGACAGATTGCAGTATTCTTTCGATCTGCTGAAGACTTACTTTGAGAAGTGGAAACTAAAACTAAACGAAACAAAAACCGAAGCCATAATGTTTTCGCGTAAAAGGATACTTCCTGCAAAAACGATTAAAGTGGGTGAGCATTATAAACCTTCTATTATTACAAAATTTTATCATTAAATTATCCCAAAAATTCTTTTCTAACGTAAAACATCACCCTAATCCCTTAATAAATCAGATTTAGGTAACCATAAATGCAGTCTAAATACATATTTTTTCGACATCGATAAACACGGTGCTCAAAGTAGGACCACATCACTAACGCGTGATGTCACTCATTGTGCGCCTGAGTCGAACAAAAGCGGCTTAAACCAGTCCGCGCTGACCCCTCCGTTGCGTTCCAACATAGTACGAATAGGGGTCTAATAGATTTGTCACTTATTTAAACCAAAACGTTTAATTTGAGTTACCCACATTTCTTATTTGTTTCTTGTCTCGTAGTTGGCTATAATATAGCTTTTTGCTTCATTCTATTTAAAATGAACTTTATACCTAAAAAGTTTATTAAATCCGAATCCGCCTGTAAATATTGTTAACTGTAAATTAGTTCTGAAAATTAATACATAATTTCAATTATGTTAACTTTAAGAGGTGTTAAACCTAAAAAAGGTACTTTTTATTGATGTCTGTGTTCATACTATATGTGTTGTATAGCATGGCATGTTTATGTTACTCTTATTATTAATAATAAAGTATTTTATAAAACAAACAAACAATAAATAGAATTAGGGAGAAAAAAAACCAGTACTAAAAATATAAACGTAGAATATTTACAATTACGATGTAGTTTTCACAATAGGCAAAACTGTATCTTATTATTGATTACGAACCTATATTTATGTAGGAGTTTGTTACTTGTACTTTTTGCTAATAAATAAACGTTTTACTAATACTAGCTGCACATTAATTGCTTTAACTCAACATCAAATACTATACAGCGTCAAGAAATAAATCAACTTGAAAGTTGAAGCAGATTCGAAAGTAATGGGCACACCGAAAACTAAATCATTTTTCTTATTTCTTAAGAAGAATGCATTATTACTAATGGATTCTCCATTAGCTCGCGTTGCTATACACAATATATGCAGCCACTTTCAGCCCAGCGTTATCCTAACAAGTAAGTGGTTAAGTGTGCGATAAGCTTAAAATAAGACGGCGGTTGAAGTTGAATCATTGGGAAGTTAGCAAAGAACGCCTTAGGGAGCAGTCAATGTCTCCTAAACCTTGACAGGGCGTTTTGTAACCAATTACCGTCCTTGAACGAGACGCTTCCGTTCCGAATTTGTTCTTCTACTTGTGTTAGAATGGTAGAGAAAATTGTGGGTATTGTACAAGAAATGTACAAAGGGTGGACTTAATGCTAATAGCATTTTCTGCTAGTTGAAGGAAATGAAATTTTGAATGAAAGAAAATTAAATAAGAAATGAAAATTGTGGTTAGAAACGCAAAAATAAAATAAAAAAATTATAATATACAACAAAATATATCAATCAATTAATTAAAATGGAAAATAAAAATATATAAATCTATATATATAAAAGAAAGTGGTGTTAGTTACACTATTTATAACTCAAGAACGGATGAACCGATTAGGCTGAAAATTGTTGGAGAGGTAGCTTAGAACCAGGAAATGGACATAGGATACTTTTTATCCCATTCGACCGCGATTGTGAAAACAAAGGGATTCCACGCGGACGAAGTCGCGGGGGGCCACTAGTATAATATACATGCAATTTTTATTAGTATACTAGCTGACCCGGCGAACTTCGTTGAACAATGTCATCGAATGACATTGAGATTAGTTACGCACGTTTTTAAAATATGCAAAATATATAAGTCAACTTAAGTTTTTGTTATATTACATCATAGTAAGTAGTTATGCTGTTAAAATGTAGCTTATATGACACGTTCGTAGATTTACCATAGCAGAGCCATCTATTGATTAGAATTCAATTTACTCTTCAGTCTAAGTAACACGTGGCCGGCTATGCTAACACCAAAAATTTAAAAAGTGGAAATAATTGAATTATACGGTTAGTTAGTTAGTTAGTTAGTTTTGCAGGGCTTTTTCCGCACTTAGCCTCACGATTGGGCCATTGTGCGTGTTTGCCTCTATTCCAACCAGCCCAAGTCCTCCCAGAAGGCTAGCAGCCTGCCTAGGCCACTAAAGATTTCCGGGAATGATGTTGGGTTTTTTAGAATGTCTGCTCGCTGTTTTTCCACACTTGTGCACTCCATGATTGAATTATACGGTATTTCGTTCACTACAAAATAAATTTATTTAATTTTATAGCGTCAACAACACGTGGTAATTATGCTGTTAAAATGTAGCTTATATGACACGTTCGTAGATTTACCATAGCAGCGCCATCTATTGATTACTTACTCAACCCAGTCGAAAGGTATCGACATCTGTTAGAATCATTTGGAGTTAACAGATAATTGTGACTGTCAAATAATAACAGACAAATAATTAGCAATAAATTAAAATTGCGACTATAATTTGAGATTTAAACTATCCATGCACATGGTGTGCAAATTTTATTATAATCGGTTAAGTGGTTTAGGAGTCCATTGAGGACAAACATTGTGACACGAGATTAATATACACTCTTTTGCAAAAAAAACGGGCAACTAAGGAAATTTACGTTCTAAGGTCGATTTGAGTTAATTAAATGAAATTTATTTCTTTGACGTAGTCTGTATACTTATAATCGTGTAAATTAATACGCGTGAAGTGAGTTCGGGCAACTAAAAGAAAAAAAAAACGATGGATTCTTTAAAACCGATGTACACGCCCAAACAATAAGAAGTGGTCGGCAATAAAGATAAGATTTTTTTTTACTTTTTTTAATTAAATAAAGTTACAAATGTAAAAACCTAATACCGAATGTGACCTCCTCTTGCCAAAATCACAGCTTGAATCCTTCTGGGCATGCTTTCCACGATGTTTTTAATAACGTTTTGAGGAATTCGTTCCCACTCTTCTGCAATGACTCTTTTTAGCTCCCTGATGTTTTGTGGAGCAGGTTGCACTGATCTTACACGTCTCTTTAGAACATCCCAGACATGCTCAATTGGATTGAGGTCAGGACTTCGAGCTGGCCAATCTAAACGACGGATCCCAACTTCTTGCATGTACGCTTCCACGTCGCCAGAACGGTGCGAGCGTCTTCCCCAAGTGCAGTCAATGTGGGTAGTGCATATGGAATTAGGACTTCCATTATGTACCGATGTGCATTTAATGTTCCATTTTCTATGAAAACTAACTCCGTACGCTCCGTCGAATTAATTGCTGCCCAAAACATAACGGAGCCTCCGCCATAAGGAGTGATTTCTTCGAAACACATTTCCGCATAGCGTTCCCGTGGTCTTCGCAGCACTCGCCGGCGTCGGTCCTCTCCACACAAAGATATTCTAGCTTCATCAGAAAACAATACTTTATTTCAGTCCTCCAGAGTCCATGAAGCACAGTTCCGAGCAAACTGAAGTCGAGCAACACGGTGCTCACGGAGTAATTTAGGGCCCCGAGCTGGGCGGTAACTCCTGATATTGGCAGCCAAAAGCCTCCTCCTGACCGTCCACAAGCTAACTTCTACTCCTCTTACTTCTTCAAGGCTCTTCTTCAGGTCCACACTTGACGCCTTACGATTCCGCAACGCCTGACTCACCAAAAAGCGGTCATCTCTTGGTTCTGTGCATCGTTTTCTTCCCGAACCGGGTCTTCTTTTGACCGAACCGGTCTCTTGATACCGTTGCCAAGTCCTCTGGACAGTTGAACGACTCACATTTAGCCGCTGAGACACGTAAGTTTGCGAACAACCTTCTTCAAGTAGGGCTATAATTTTACCGGCCCTTATCGCTTTATCACTCATATCAAAAAGTGGTATTTAATGTAAAAATAAAGATTAAATTGTTTAATTTGCAGAAAATGTCCAAAAAGTTTTAAAATATCGTAATCAGTTTCGTTTCAGCAATTCGCGCCATTAGTAAAGCAATTTTAGAATAATCCACAATAATCATTATTTTTCTTTTATTAATTTTAAATTTTAAATTTGGAACGTAAAGAATCATGCCAGGATGCTTCAAATAACATGCCAATACATCGTCAAATTAATAAAACCTATTTCTTGTTCTTCTTCATTAAAGTAGAGGAAAAAATCTAAAGTGCCCGTTTTTTTTGCAAAAGAGTTTATATTAAGATAGTGATCTTAGATATTTTAGTTCAATTGCATTTGTTTTTGTGTTAGAAATAAATGACTACGAATACGAAAAGCAAAACAAAATTTAAATTTGTTGATCAAAAAAGTGACGCATAAAAATTGTAGTGAATTATTTCAAGTCAAGATATTATAAAACACATTATTTACGCAATTCGTTTCTAAGAAATCACAGACACTGAAATAAAACATTGTGTTCGTATAAGCGAGTTTTTATATCACAGTGAAGTTTCAACACAAATCACCGGCTGAAAGCTATTTGTAGTTCAGACGTAGACATACTTAGGCATACGCTGATCTGGAATTAAATTCCCACTTTATAAGAGTGTCCACAAATTGTGATCAAGGAGCAGATTTCATCCAACATTTATTTATTTATTAGTGACTGCCTCTTTGGCGTAGTGGTAAGATTTCTGCCTTACATCCGAGAGGTCCTGCGTTCGAATCCCAGGTCGAGCCGAAATTGTTTCTGAGATTTTCTGTCACTAATTTCTCAAAAACAGCTCGGAGTCGGGACGTTAGTGGTGTTACACCCCCGTGCCTCGGAAAGCACGTTAAGCCGTTGGTCCTGCGCCTGATCTCTCTCCGGTTATGTCGGATTGCCATCTTACCGAACTTTGAGAGAGATGGAATAGTGAGTGCACATATTGTGTATTGCGCTCACACTTGTGCAATATAATATTTCCTGCGTAGTTGGCTGATCTCTGCTGAGATTGGCCGCCGTGGTCAAAAGCGGCTAGGAGGGTTATTATTACTAATATTTATTTGTGACGAGAGTGCTGTAATCAAGCTACTTAACCTATTTTGATTTTATAAGTTAGGATGTCTTTCCCTTACCTATGATACTTATTCATTTAAGTTACCAAATTCATTAAGATAATGTCTTCTCTGTTTTTTTGCTTGACTGTAGGACTTGAAGACCATATGTCCTGTGTTCTGAGTTTTATTTCCAAACAGAAAAACACTGGTAATTTAGCATTTAGTATTGTTTTCAGTTTGGTAAGAATTGTTAAAGGAATGCAACTTTTTAAGCATGATGTTATATAATAATAATAAAAATATTTATTCTATCACAACGGATTACATAGATGAAATTGATTTGATTGTGAGAGAGGTGGAGTCTGAAGTAAACTTGGGGGCCTAATAATTTAATACTGTGTGTGTGTACGCGTGCGCGTGTGCGTGCGCGTGCGTCCGTGTGTGTGTCAAATCACACAAATCTATTATATTGAAAAACGATCGTGTTACGTTCCTTATCGTCGGACTCATGGTCACCCCACTTTAAGTAGAAATCGCACTGGCGCAGCACAACGTACCGACAGCATATCTCGCATCGATACGGCATATTAAATGCATCGCCGGATTTTATTCTACGCCCTGTCTGATAATGCAGGAGCCGAGGGGGAACAATTTATCAAAGGTATTTGAGGAAGCACGAGCAATGGACTGGCCCGTCTCGGGTATTCCGATATTGGATAGTTGATGTATGATGATGTGTTGCGAGAATAGTTTGAAACTTTTACGTTTAACGAGAAGGCAATTGTGGATTTAAAAAAAAACAATCAGAAAACTGAATCGTTTTTGTTGGCATCAAATACGGTTGTTATATTTATCAATGGCCAGAAACTTACGCTTGGAGTTTCATCCAAGGACTTCAAGATCGAATTGTTACAAGCCTGTATTCAGTTCTGTTGTGCAAATTTAAAACCTTCAGTCTATATGGCTAAAATTATATTTAAAATAGCTGACCCGGCAAAGTTGTTTTGACATATAAATGTAAAGTGAGGACTAACCTTATCACTAAGGGGTATGAAAAATATATGTTGACCGATTTTCAGACATACTCAATATGCTCACAAAATTTCATGAGAATCGGTCAAGCCGTTTCGGAGGTGTACGGGAATGAACATTGTGACACGAGAATTTTATATATAAAGATATGATAAATATTTTCCTCATCGATCTTCCAATTCAAAAGAGACAAGCTTATAAATAAATAAATATTTCACAACAATCACACCAATTCTCTAGTCCCAAATTAAGCTACGAGACTTGTGTTATGGGTCTAGTACAACAGATAAACATACTTTAATACCTTTTTTTGTAAATAAATACATATTATACATATAAAACACCCTTATATATTGAAAGTCAAAGTAACTTTTCTTTCTTAGTTGGTTATTTTCCCACACATGAGCACCAAGTTAAGACATTGATTAGATTAAGCTTTATCTTTCTTTCACTTACGTAATCAGAAAATATACTGTTTGATGCATATGACCATTCTTAGCTCTCTTGCCACCTGGAATACCTGTGCGACCATAAATAAACAAGCTAATAAGTTTCAAGACAATTGATCATCAGAACTCCTGACAAAAATCAATTAGACTTTTAGTCAAATGCAATAAACACGTATGTAATAACTTAACGCCTACACTTACAACGACAATGCCTCGTATTCATGCAAGCGACAGTTAACATTTGTCGAGGACAATTTTTCCTTCCATATGCCACAACAACCACTAACGCGAAGAATGCCACAAAGTTCGCTTATGCTATTCAGCTAAAGAAGTTGCAACCTTTTGGTCATAAAAATAAAATTAATGCAAATAGCCCCAGTTATATTCTGTCTTGGAGCTGTAAATTCCTAAATAAAACTTATTATGCAAAAAGCGACTGAAATGCACAGTTTAACAATGTGAAATCCCTGACGATGCAGCTTAAACCTTTGTACATTTTATACCACGATTTTAGGGCCCGTACACACGAACGGCTTTCATAACCTACGTATGGCTAACGAACTGTTACAATTATGAACGAGTAGTGTCATTTAAACAAGACATCAAAAAGGAAATTACACTTTTAGATCACAAAACCTTTTTATCTTAAGACCGGAAAAATGATCTGGCTCTTATCTGCTAAGGTCAGAGTTTAAGCAACTAATTTAATTTTTCGAATCTAAAACTGACACAATCGTATCACATTTTACAATTGTATCAGATGATCTTATATTCAATAAGTCGGTGAACTTAGTATTTTAGTCTAACGACACTGAAAAGCCTCATTCCGCTTACTTCACTTTATTTTATAGAGACAATCTAACTTCTATCTATACTTAAAATTAACCTGTAGAAAGGTCAATTCTGTACATCAAATATATTTTCAAAATAGCTAACAGGGGGAAATTAGCGATAGATAATAAAAAATTTGTTTATCTGTCTGTCTGTATAACCGCTATAGAAACAAAACCTACACGACGGATTTGAACAAATATGAGTACAATCATTTTTTATACTCCTGAGCTGGTTGTAGCATAATTTTCATCTCGCTTCAATCGATACGAGCAGAGCAGTGAAGGGAAATGTGGGAAAAACGGGAAAAGTTACTCCATTTTGTAAGCTTCCATCGCGTGTGCAACCCTAATGGTTAAAGATACACAGAAATCATGTATGATGGAAATGTTCTCCTTAAAATTTTTATAAAAAAATATCCCACGACAGCATATGTATACTTTTTATGGTTGACTTACAATAACACGTGTAACCGATAGCTTAGCAGTTCGAAGCTTTCTGATTGTATTTGTCTACTCCTACGTTTATAGCACTCTCAGTCTCCTAATTATATAAAACTCAAAGACAGAAGACTGACTGACTGACTGACTAACATAGTGATTCATCAATGCACAGCCTTAACCACTCGGACGGATCGGGCTGAAATTTGGCTAAGAAGGATTTTGATAAATTCTACCCCCAAGGGGACATACGAGTATAGGATAGGGGTCGCAAATTTGTATGAAACGCGGTAGCAAAAAACTAAAATCGACGCGAGTGAAGTCGCGGGTGACTGCTAGTATACTCACACTTGCAAATTTGCCGATAGAAGTGCTAGGATAATGTTATTCTGGACAATCGATGTAAACAAAATCATATTGTAAACGTTGGAAAACAAAACGTTAGAATATAAACAAGTTACATCCTTTGAAAATGTGTTAAGATATCACAATAGGTCTTATGAGTATTAAAACCTTAAAGAGCTTTATGTATGAATGTTATCATTTTCTCGATTGAAATAATAAGCGTTGTTTAACAAAAACATAATAATATTTGTTCTCGTCTTCGCATTACCAGCAAAACATTTTTATGAAATTCAACGAATGGTAGTTAATTACTTTTCGAGAATCATCTAGTGCTTTTATAAAATGGTATTCATATAATTATAGAAACAAGCCTATTACGACTCAAGTGCCGTTTTCATTCAGGCAAATTATTTTCAACTTTTTCTTTTGCAGCTTAAGTTTTTACGTGAATATTTACTAAAGCCTGAGCTTGACTGTCGAAAATTCTGTATTTCCAAATGGCTGTTTAATGAGTTCCCGGTTTATTCCTTAATCCTCCCAGCGATGTTTTGATGTTGATCAGAAAATTAAGCGCGCTTAAGCACGCTCTACCCTAGGGGGTCCCGGTAATTTCAGTCGAGGCCATTCTCAAAACAATTTAACACAGTTACGTTTAAATATTCTATTGTATTTTAAGAGTGTTTCTAAGATACAAAATACGTTTTCTAAGGAGAACGTATTTTAAACTTAATTAGGAAAATGTAGGGTATTTTTATTTTAATTTTCTCTACCAATTGAGCTACCGTAACACTTATTTATTCATTTAAAACTTAATTGCACACGAAATGTACAATGGGTGAACTTAACGCTTAAAACATTTTTACAGTCAACCTTAAGGTCATGCAGAAAGAAGGCAATGGGTACAGTAAAAATTAAATGGGAAAGGTAAATTGTGTTAACTTACTCAAGGGTCCGAATTTCTTTAAGTGTTCCATAGGCTGCAGCCAGTCGTGATTCATCACTAAGTCATTCATTCATCGTTACGGTTAGATACCTGTAACATCCGAATGAAACACCTTTTCAGCTATTTAAAAATTGGTTGATTTAATGAGGTTGAAATTCGACGATGCTGATGGTTATTGCCATGTGATGTGATTGATTTTCCTCAAAAAATAAGGCAGTTGTTGCTTGTTTGCAAAACACCTTGTTTTGTATACTTCACTCAATCACTCATCAGCCTATAAACGTCCCACTATAGGCACAGGCCTCACCTCAACTATGAGGTAGTTCAAGCCATACTCCACTACGCGGGCTTAGTGCGGATTGAGGAAGGGGTGTTTGTAAGGTAAGAGACCTACCTTACTGTCAGATGTTATTAAGCCGCCGAGGGCCGCTGACCAGGCTAAAGGACCAACAGCTTAACGTGCCTACCGAAGCACGGAGATGCTTGTAAATAGACGTCACTTAAAAGGTCAGAATGGTCACCCATCCCAAACATGACCGCGCCTTAGGTTGCTTAACTTTTGGTATCACTACCAAAGCGCTGACCACCACGACACTGCGCCACAAGCACCTCTCAGTTTTGTATACAAATTAATAAAATTAACAAACACGGCACTTAGTAATCTAGTGGGATAGTTGATCGGCAAATTTTGACCTTCTGTTTAAAGCGTTATCTGTTCGTCAATATGTTTAAGGTTTTAAACCAGAATACGAGTAAGCCACAACTTTGTTGTTTTGTTAAACCGGCATGCCATGTTAAACTAAGCGTCGTTCCATTTTGCAGCTAAATATCTAAAATAGTTTTAAAGCTAAAATTACCCGAACACTCAAAGTTACGGAGCGCCCTATTTGCATGTACTGCAATTTTCCTATCTTCGTGTCAAAAGTCATTAACACTTAGTTCTAATCATTTCGACACGTAACACAGGCATGCAATAGAAGAAGATGCAGAAGATTTAAGTATAACAAAAAGTTTTTAACATAACCAGAAAATTTAACTGAAAGTACGAGTTTGCCAATAAGGGTGCCAATAAGTATGCCAATAACCATGGGTATAGATTTTTTATATAAATTACAACAACATCACATACATTGATTTCACTCCGTGGTAAGTAACTTAAGCACTTGTGTTACAGATATCAGAATCAACAGTGGCATAACAAATACACTTAATTAAATACATTTAACACCCAGATCAGAACATACAGACATGTCCATGCACACAAATGTTTGTACAGTGCAGGGATCGAAACCGCGACCTTTTGGTTAATAGTCAACTTCAACTTCAACATTACACCAAAGTACACATTGAAACCATGGTTTTATGAGCATTTAAATAGTTTAGTATTCGTAAAGATTTTTGATGATGAGATAAATAATAATCCCTTAGCCGATATTGACCACGGCAGCCAATCTCTACAGAGATCAGCCAACTGCGTAGGAGATATTAAAGTGCCCAAGTGTGGGACTCGACCTTGTATTCGAACCCAGGACCTCTCAGATGTAAGGCAGAAAATTTGTTACTACACCGACAAGGTAGCCAAGTCATGATGATGAGATAGTATTGACATGTGAATGAAAATCATTGTCCACTTCCCTTTAAGTTCTCTAAAATAGTAGGTCAGAAAATGTAACTCTCAAAACACTACACACACAGAAGCATTACTGATTAAAACGTACAATGGCTTCGCCGCGTCAACCTCTACTACGAGTATATAAGAGTTTATGAGGCAAAAACCACCAAGTTTCGCCTTATCCATTATAATAAATTAAAATGTATTGTGTCCCCTGCGGCAACGTAGCACGCGTCTGCCGCGAAAGTAATGATTTAACAAATTTACCAGCTAATGTTGAGGTGTCCACGGTAATTTTAGAGGCGAATTACGGTATTTAACTTCGCATAGTTGAGTTACGGGCGCGTTAAAAGTTCGGTTAAATGAACAGGCAAACAGATGCGAGGTGTAGTTGCGAATCGAGAAAAGTTTTGGTTTTGGTGTTGGTTGTATTTTTACATCGAAAGTTTGAGTAAACATGAGATTTGAATACGAGTCCGGGTATTAAATAATTGGCTTTATATTTTGTATTGTTTAGTAGCAGTTGCAAAATCGCAGCGCATGTAGAGAACAGTTATAGAGGAACTCTTTTTTTCTTCTCTAGCCGTAGCTACAAGGTGTAAAAACTTTTTTTGAGTCTTGCTTCGTTATGGTTTAAGCTTTATAAAGTTTCTAAAGGTTGATCCACAGTATAGCTCGGCGGCACTTGGCGTGCAGCTTTACCATACATTTTTTTACGCCGTTATAAACTACCGTTATACGCACAGTTAATTAAGTTCAATTATTTGGTTTTTTAATGCGGGTAAACCGTAAATATGTTTGAGTATCTTCAATTAGGAACGATGAAAATAACGATCTTAAAACGACTTAGAGTCTCCGACATTTTGACGCTTTATGTAAATTTTAAGGATATATTTATTGATATGATCAATTCCATTCAATGCTTTCTTTAATTAGTGATTCATCTGTAATTTCTTTCAGTGAGATATACGTTTATTCTTATTTCATTTTAGGATCACAATGTACAAAAAGCCAATAGAAATGCAACTCAGGCAGCGCATTATTCGCGCCAAACAATACCGTTCCGTTTTACTTCATCAAAGATCCCGAGAACTTCGAATTGAATTTCCCTCACTCAAGAATCGGGTCAAAGAAACACTTCGCATAGAGCGAAGAGCAGAGGTACCACTTTCGATATATTTATTGTTTAAACAAAGTCGCCAGCGCACACTTGCATCATAGCACGACTCGCGACTTACTGGGTGTTAACCAATTACCGCGGCCAAACGTTGACAGACGTTACGCGACGATGGTACGCCGCAGATGTTTCCTTGCCCTAATAATATAATAAATAAAAGACACTATTGCTTACTCTTAACTCGAAAGAACCAACACATCTAGATAAAATAATTTCATTTTCACCAGCTGCAAATATAAAGGTCAAATATTTACTTTAAACCTCTTTGTCTATATTTCAAACGATTTCAAGTCTAACTGAGTATTCTGTTACACAGTTAATCTTTCTTGAATGCTCTTTCAAACCATTTCGGGTTATGACTTCGTGCAAGAAAAGTGTCAAGCAGGGCGTGGATGGATCTTAAGCTAGAGCACCAGTATAAATTTTGACATTATTTTATTTTTTTAGCGACGAAAAAGACCTTTGCCACCATTGACTTCTTTCTGCATGACCTTAAGGTTGACTGGCAGAAAATGCTTTTAACATTAAGTTACCCTTTGTACATTTCTTGTGCAATAAAGTCTTTAATAAAATAAAATCAGAGATAATTATGTTAGGTGTCATAATTTTGATCCCTTTCCTGTTTATGTGTGTCAGTCTGTTAAATCATAGTTCTCGAATAGATAGCCCGATATCAGACCTGTTTTTTTGCGAAAAGATAATTTTATCAAGAAGATTCTTAGCTATGGTCAAAACCCCATCCAGCCGTTGCAGCTTCCCAGCTGTTTTCCGTAATATACATCCGACACGTATCTGTAAATGAAATGGCACTACTGTTACCTATTATTTAACTATACGCTCTGCCCATAATGATAACAAAAGGTATGGCTGAACGCTTTTGTGTCGTCACAATAAGTACGTGATGGCTAAATAAGGCGCGTATACACAAAAGGTGCCTTTGAATCAAAGAGTAAGAGCCATTAGAATTACAGAGAAAATATATTCTTTTTAGGTTAATATTTTATTTTGAACAAAAGAGCATTTCAATGTTAACATTAATATTTCGTTCGGACCATGTTCTTGAGCTTTGGCGAATAGAAATTAGAATTAATAGGTTTATCAATTCAGAAAACTCTTATCTGACGACATGTCAGATTGAACTTTGAAAGGGTACCATCAATTTGTTTGATAAGTAGGGAGGTGGTATTGTGATGTACCAAATCGTAAAATCTACACTAATATTATAAAAAGAAAATTATTGTTTGCTTGTTGAATTAAATAGGCGTCATAACTACTAGACAGAGTTCCGAAAAAAAAAATCCTTAATTATCCCTGATCAACCGAGGCTATATTTACCTAATACGAGGAATAATAGAAAAAAAAAAACCACCCGTGCGAAACCGGAACGGCCTCTAGTAATAAATGATAACATTGCTTTAATTTTTGTTTGAATTCAAATTCCATACATTGCAGTCCACTAAAAGTTCACAGTTAAAATTCATGCGCCATTCATTTTGATATGCGAACTAGTTAAAACTAGTTAGGGTGGCCGGCCCATTTTTGGGTCGCGTCAATTTTTAACTCTCAACAGTTCGTTATCAAAACGTTACATTGTTAACGGTCTGTCATAAACCTAGCGTAGAACACGTTACACACTGCGTTATCTTATGCGCTTGTAATACGGGCGATTCGCTAACGAAAATGGGTAGCCTTGATAAGCTGGCCACTGTACGTATCAGTCCCTAGGGAAACATACAGGAATGCCATTTTGTCGCTTCCCTTGATACAACACTGGCAACCTAGAAATTAACTATTCATTGTTTTGTTAGTCTTTGTACAAGAAAAGTGGACATGATTATAACGGTGAATTGTTGACGTTCGCGACTTGAAAACGGTTCAACGTAAACCTACCTACCTAGTCTGAAATAGAAGTATTTCAGTCGATTTCTTAGCAAATTAACTCCTACTTGTTAAATTGGGAATGTTCGTGTCATAATATATAAACATAGCATTTAATATTTGTGCAAACTGAAAACAAACCGGTATAGTCGTTCAAGTTTACGGTGTACCTCTTCTTTCAGTTAAGTCAAACACAAAGTAAATATTATTTATTTATTCATTTAAGCTTTATTGCACAACAAAGCTATGTACAAAAGGTGAATACAAAGATACAAAGGGTATTCTCTACCAGTCATGCCTTTGGGCTATGCAGAAATATAATATAATCGCAGCGATAATGAGAAATTTGATAGTGCATTAACTCATTACATGTACCTACCAAAAATAGTAGAATGAGACCTCAGGCTTTTTTGCAATTCATTGGTTAGTTAAAACAAACATTTTTAAGTAAACAAGGCAAATCCACATCATAAAAATTAATCAGCTTGACAATTAACAAATTTTGTCACCACTTCCACCACCCTACTTCCTAAGCCGTTGTCCGTAGTTTCAGATATAAACCATCCATATACATAATCATATGTAAATCTTTGGTGTAATGGTCAAGAAGTTGACTATCAACCAAGAGGTCGCGGGTTCGATCCTCGCACTGTACAAACATTTGTGTGCATGAACATGTCTGTTTGTACTAGTCTGGGTGTTATATGTATTTATTAAAGTTTATTTGTAATACCACTGTTGTTTCTGATATCTGTAACACAAGTGCTTAAGCCACTTACCACGGAGTCAGATCTATGTTTGTGATGTTGTTGTATATTTATTTATTTATATCTTTATCCCTCTCACTCTTTCAAGTTGAACCGTCGAGAAAACTTACTGGCTAGACCTGAAATACGAACGAAATGTTAGAGAGTAAGGACTACGTAGAGTAAGGAAATTTCAGCGTCACTTCGCCATTTCCGTCTGCAACTGCCTTTTGAATGTTAAAGACCAGTATAAATAATGAGTCGGAAATGTTTATTTATACTGAGACCGCAATTCAATTGTTTGCAGTGCAATTTGTCGTTGCAAGACGCTTAATGTGGATTTCAACCGACTAAGTACATTTCAAGCGGAGTTTAAAAAAAAACTTTTTGGTGACTTAACTAAATTTTCATCTATTCTTTTTAGCATTTTATGTAAGATTATGACTAGAGTTCTTATGGCGGAGAACTTAAATGAATGCAGTATGGCCTGCTTATTTGGTCTCAGGAATATTCCGCGTTTCAATACAGTTGGTTTTAATGTTTAACAGTGTTAAGCATTCGCATTGCAAACAAAAAATAAAAATGATATTATTAGTCTTAATCATAATATCACCTGTTTTACGCAAACTGCTGCCCAACGATCTCTGCCCCGATCGGTCCGACTGGAATATGGTCATTTTTACTACTGCAAAAAATAATAGTTTAAAAAACTACAAAAACACGCTTTAAAAAAGCGTGGGGTGCACTTTATGACGTTTTCACACTTCTCTTTTTATAGTTGCCAATAATAGGATGATTTTCACATACTACTATACCAAGTACCCCACGCTTTTTACTCTACTGTAATATAAATTCCGTGTACTCAGAAATTATTCTCTATTTTTTAGTTAGCAATAAAAGCGTGTTCTTTTAGTTTTAAACTGTTTAAACTATTTTTATTATTTTATTTTTTTAGTTAATAAGGATAATGGAAAACTCTTATCTAATTATTGCATTGTCATCATACGTGTGCTAAGTTAAAAAATAATCCGATTTTTTAAAGTTGGTGAAAATTGAGCCCAAAAATTCCGTTACATACATTTATACATACATACACCCTCATCTAATAAAAGCATGTTAAAAAAAACATTATCTTCCATCCGGTTATCTTAGGCTATTTTTACGAAACACCGTACTCCTAAAATCTGTTACTCTTTGTAAAGGTCAAAGTTTCAATATGGCACGGGCGTAACAGTTCTTCCCTTGGTCCCACCATACGCCAGGGTTTTAAACCCAATAAAATATTATAGGCAGTAACAAAATATTAAACGACACCAAAGACATCGTAAAAGTTGACTGCCAATATGACACAGTAAAACGTCTTATAATAACATCGCGTTTTCTATTTTATGTTTTAGTCGTAAACGAATTTATCTTTCATTATATACTAGTGAAATTGCCGGTCTATGTTGCGAGTATTTAGGGAACATTAAAAGAGTATTAAAAAATCTATAAAAACATCCAACCATCCATGTTGCAAATGTGTTTTTGTCAGTGATTTAAATGCGAAAACCTTAAAATAATATGACACACCTAGCCTAATAAAAGTATAAACAAAGATAAACAAAAAAAGAAGACAAGGAGACAAAATTTTTAACGATATATAAAAAATATCACCCCCCAGCGCTGCCATTGGGTATGGTGCCCAAAAATCTTGGATCGTTTCCTCTCTGTTTTATTAATCTGTATTACTGATTTTTATTTTATTTTGTTTGATAATTTATTCAACAACTATCTTCAAGTATAAGACTATGATGGCAATGTTTTCATACTCCGTTAAGCAGCTTCGTCATGAATGCTTCATGTTTAAAAGACCGCGCCTACTTAAGTTTAATACCAGCTCCAGCCATCTAATCTTATGACTTCACAGATAAGTAGTCCCCATATTATCCTTGAAGCTATTACTTTTTAAAGTAAGCGCCTTTTCTGATGTTCAAGCAATATTATTTTATGTTAAAATACTGCCTTACTATAAGCATTAATATTATTTTTACTAGATCTCGATAAATGTTTACTTCACTATGAATAAACACATAACTTATATTACGTTTGCAGAGTAACGGAAGTTTGCGAGTATGCCGGGTATATCTTTGATTACTTCGAGCTGATTCGGTAAATATGATTAGCTAACAAAATGTATACAAGTGATACCAAGAGTAGAGCTAATAAATAAGGCTTGTTATAATAACGATGACTCAGATGATCAAATTATTGTAAAATAAGTTATTCATGTCACAACTGAGGCAAACGCTGGTCTAATTATTTTTGTTAGTATGTCTTGTGTGTGCTTTGGCACTTGACCGACAGAATCTTAAACTTAATTTGATTTCGATTATTTAGAATAAGCTTTCCGTTGACTCAGGAATAAACCCTGATAAATCGTTTACGCTTGATCTTTAAATATACACAAATTGGCAAAAACAAGCAACTGCCATTATATTTTCATTGAGTTTTTTCTATTCGATTCCTAGCAACCCATTCAACGATTATTTTAATCCTTGGGATTATACCCATAAAGGTGCCTTATTTTCAATCCTTTCTTTTATTATATTAATAAAATATCAAAGGAAAGTAAGCACCTACCCAAAAATAACTTGTAAGTGATCCGAAGATCTATCTAGGGACTAGCTGCAGGAAATCAGAGAGCAATAGCTATTTCCGGTCTTGCTTTAAAAAATCGATATGAGTTTTGACACGTGAATTTCTTGACGTCTTGCTAGAATTATTATCAATGGGCCGTTCGAGACCTGATCTATAAACGGCGTTTGTTAATGTAAAATGGATTATTGTGTCATTATTACATACATAAACCAAAGTAATAGAAATGTTATTCTCCGTACGTATGTATGATCAAACTGGGATTTCATCGTTAATAAGTAGATTAAAATTGGATAAGACGTTTCATCTTTGAATAAGCGTGGATTCGAACAGAAAGGTTTAGGAGTTAAACGAGAATACTTGACGTTTAAACGTCAAACTTTGGGAAAAAATACTACTAATTTAATAAGAAATATACTATACATATAACTTCACAATCTGTTTGGTCAAATCCACGCTTATTCAAAAATGAAACGTCTTATCCAATTTTAATCTACTTATTAACGATGAAATCCCAGTTTGATCATACATACGTACGGAGAATAACATTTCTATTACTTTGGTTTATGTATGTAATAATGACACAATAATCCATTTTACATTAACAAACGCCGTTTATAGATCAGGTCTCGAACGGCCCATTGATAATAATTCTAGCAAACACAAAAAAATTGTACTCAAGCAATATTAATAGAATTGTTGTCGCACAACGACTTCAAAGTTTACACTTTGTATTTGAGATTATGGCGCTTTTTCCTAGGTAAGCGTTGCAACGCGATAAGTGTGACGCGTAAAAATACTTGTGACGAAGTCATTCGTCATAGACGTAAGGTAAAACCGGGATAGATGCCCCACTTTAAGAAATAGCTCTATAACTTCAATAATAAAACTGAAAACAATTTATTTATGAAACAAATTTGTTCTTGGGAATTTTCTCTTCAAATTTATGAAAAGTAAAAAACGTTGTTTTCGATATATTCTAAGTATAGACTAGGGACTTTTACGGACCTCTAAATTTCGTGACATCTATCCCATACAGAGGATACATACCCGACCCATATAAAATGCGTTTGGGATAGATGACTCGCCGAAAAAATTGGCATCTATGGTCCAAAATCTTTGATTTCATTTTAGCATTGCATACTGTCGCAACGAGACATGCAACTGAGTTAATTAAGATACAGTAAGAGATTATTATATCATCTAATAATAATAGTCCTCCTGGCCGATTTCGACTCAACAGAGATCAGCTAACTACGCAGGAGATATTATAGTGCACAAGTGTGAGCGCAATACACAGGTGCACTCACTGTACTCACTCTCAAAGTGCGGTGAGACGGCAATCCGTCATGACCGGAGAGAGATCAGGTGCAGGATCAACGGCTTACCGTGCGTTCCGAGGCAAGGAGGTGTTACACCGCCTACTTACCGACTCCGAGCAGTTTTTGAGAAAGTCACACAGATAGACAAATGACAGAAAATCTCAAAAACAATTTTGGTTCGACCTGGGATTCGAAACCAAGGCCTCTCGGATGTAAGGCAGAAACTTTGCCACTACACCAACGAGGCCGTAAAAGGCAGTGGGCATATATCTCGGCTTTATCCTACATACCTATACACATGTATTTGATATTATCACATCGCGTTGGACAACGTGTAAGAAAATTCATATACCAACTCCTTAACTAAGTATTCACAGAAAAAAAATGTCCAGACAGCCAGCACTTTATGAAAAAGTTCATGACCTTTTTGAAAATAAAAACTATTTGAGTTCAAAACGTAATTAGAATTTCGCCGTTAACACCTACGTAATACGGTAAGTAGACTGTATTTTTATTTGAGTTTTCACCTTCAAAGTCAACTGAGAAACACCTCCACCTTTTGTGGAGACCGAAGCACACCAAGCAACACACTGTGGCATCTTAATCTATCGTAATAAGTGCTATTTTGAAACAAATTTATGAACTCTGTCGTGTCGGCGTTGTACATTAGTCATATTAATCACCTAACGCTACCGTCTGCGGTAATAAAATTATTTCTCAGTAAACATTTTGCGAATTAAATTTTAAGGACTCGTGGAGAGTAATGGGAGCTCTTATTAGGGATGTGGCGATGTCTTCGAGGCTTTTGGATTAGATGTACAACGATGAAAATTTTGTTGATGTCTTGAATTAATTACTTAGCGCTGTATTTTATTTCTTTCAAACATTAAAAGGATATTTTTTCTGCAATCAACTTCTTCAAAAGGTCAAACTATACAAAAGTAGCCAAGACATAAGAGGCACATGATTTGATTTATTTAAGTACTAACCGTAGTTATTTTCATCAACCACTTTTCGTGTTCGGAGCCGAAAAGATTTTTTTAAGTATTATATCTTTTCGAAATTAAAAAAACAGCGTTGTAAACGCAAAAAAAACTTAACGAATAAAATTAAAGCCTGTTTCAACTTAACCGATTGTTAAATATTTGTAAAAATATTTCTCTCGGGTGATTTGTGGGTGTCTCCCACAATCATCGATGAAACATACGCTGGCTCAAAGCGTTAAAAAGAACTTACAAAATTCAACGACTCCATTAAGGTTTTCGGTAGCTCGGTGGTCAGAGCATTGGACCGGACTTCCAAAGGTCGGGGGTTCGATTCCTCCCCGATGACCGGAGCCGAAGTTTTTTTTTAAGTGTTATGTCTTTTCGAAATTAAAAAATAGCGTTGTGAATCGCAAAAAAAAACTTACTTAATAATATTTACTTTATTTTAATTTTAAATATAATTGCTCAGACAAGTTGCTTAAAAGGCAGACTTAATACTAAAAGCATTTTCTGACAGTCAACCTTTACGCAAGTGAATCGCCACCTTGTGAAAGTGAAATTATTGTAACTGTTAAAATATTATCGTGTATATCTCGTCCCATCTCTAAAGTGAGTAATAAAATACTAAGTACAAAACATCATTCCGATTCGCACGGGATAGATATGAATGTTTGCGAACATCGCAAAACGTTGAAGCCACAAAATCATTATTTTGCTTTGAATTATTGCAAAATGGTAATGGTTTTCACTCATTAAAAACACTGGTTTCCGTTTTTAAAATAAAATTGGGCATTAACCCAAGGCACAAATACGGCTTACGGTCGCTGCAATTTGCGACTATTAGCGAAGTGTGGTTAACACGCGAGTTGTCAGTCGCGAGTTGCAACGCTAGCAAAGATGGGCGCGCACGTTTATATTAAAAAGGGGATTTATAAACCGAGCGACATAAAAAGTACTTGGCGACTGACGATGACAAACTGTATCAATGACTTGAGCGGCATGATTTTAAGTCAGCGGCAAAATAACTAAACTTACGACATTTATTGTCTTATATTAAAATCAAAAATGAGCTTACAAAAAGCGGGTACTGCTAAATTAACTTGAGAAACTTAAATACTAACTGAGCGACTGAAATACTAAGTAAGCGATTCGAAATACAGAAAGGGCAACTTTAATACTAAATTAGGGACGATTTTTCCAATTGTGGTCTTGCCTAACGAACTACTAATAATTACATTTTGAGCATACTTTCCGAAGTGACTGTAATACAGATTGTTGGTTACTGTGTTTTTGTTTGAGGTATTTCTAAATATTTTATGAACATCCTTTTTTAATGAAAAGTACGGACTTCTTTGAATGCGAAAAAAAGGCAAAAAAGAAAACGAGGTCGTCCCGCCAAGTGTAAACCAGCACTTATTTATTAATAGACAAGATAATTTTGGATCTGATTTTTGTATCAATGTTAAATAATATTTTTAAGAAGATTAAGAATTTTATTTCTCTTGACTGAATATTTTGTTGATTTTTCTTTAGTAAATTTGATTTTTAATTTTTTTGTATTTAATTTACCTGCCTACCTTAATTTTAAGTTGTTTTTTGTGTGATAGTATGTGTTCATATAGTTATTTCATATGATTTTTCTATTAAAAATGTAATCTCATAATATACTGCTCAATATAGTATTTTTCAAAGTAGCTTTTGTATTAAAAATACTCCACTTAATATAAACTGCCGCTCAATATGTATATCAAAACATTTGTTAAATATTAAAAAAATGCAGGACGCAATGCCGTCACTCAAACTAATATTAGGTCGCTCAAATATTATGAAGCTGCTCATTTTGTGTTTTGAAGCACTCAAATTCAGGTTTGTTATGCCGTGGTGGGTCCTAACGCCATACGATTTTTACCCGACTACGGCGAAGCAAAAGGAGGGTTATGATTTTGACCTGTATGTATGTATGTGGGTATGGATGTTCATCTGTTCCCTCGTAACTTCTAAACTACTTATCAAAATTCGACAAATGACATATCATTAGAAGCGTCTTAATTGTCCGCTGGTTATAGGCTATATGGGATTTCACAAAATCTAATGTGGCGCCCTCTGGCGGACAAAACATACGAAGTAAAAAAATAAAGTTAAGATAAATATGCCGTGTTTGGTATCATTTGAAAGCGCTTTACTTGTACATTTTGAATATATATATATATATATATATATATATATATTACTAGCATTTGCTTGTGACTTTACCTGTATTCATGGGCTGATTGTATATAATTCACATCTTTTTTACCCGACTATATATGTGGCTCTTAGCAGAGTAAGATCCATAGATGGATTATGGATTAGTTCACTGGAATCTAGCAAATTACTAAAGAATCCACATGACCAAAGATCGTTCGAGGAGTTGGAAAGATTGAGAAATCAATGAACCCAAGATTAACCTATTTAGAACTCCAAAATATGTTAAATAAAAATAAAGTTTAAAAACTAACACCCGACTACTTAAAAACACGCTCTAAAAAAATAAAGTTTAAAAACTAACACCCGACTACTTAAAAACACGCTCTAAAAAGTACGAAACAAGAAAACACTCTCCAATGAAATTACTTAGTATGTACAAACTATTAAATATTTACCGTTATTAAATAAACTAACTTACACATATTATTATATTTTAATATATTTTCAATTTATAATATTGATAGAGAAATGTTTTAAGGATAAAGCCGTGGTCGTATGCCATAAGAATAATAAATTAAAAAAAGTGGTATGGTGGTGGTACCACTTTTTTTAATTTATTATTCTTAAAAATAAAATTAAATTTAAATTTCTTAAAATAAAAAGGGGCATGGTGGTGGTACCACTTTTTTAATATATTATTATTATGGCATACGACCACGGCTTTATCCTTAAAACATTTCTCTATCAATATTATAAATTAAAAATATATTAAAATATAATAATATGTGTAAGTTAGTTTATTTAATAACGGTAAATATTTAATAGTTTGTACATACTAAGTAATTTCATTGGAGAGTGTTTTCTTGTTTCGTACTTTTTAGAGCGTGTTTTTAAGTAGTCGGGTGTTAGTTTTTAAACTTTATTTTTTAGAGCGTGTTTTTATTAATAATAATAATAATAACTTTATTGCTTACATAACTAACATTCAATGAAAGAAACAAACATAAGAAAGCAATTAGGGGTGGGTCAACTTGTGCTGACTTGGATGTGTGTGTGTGTGTGTGTGAGTGGACGCGCCATTCTCTTGACTAGACCGCGTATTGAGTCAGTGTGGTCGCACGCAGAAGCAGACTTTAGGAGTGCACTGGGAGATTTGCTCAAGTTACATTAAATTAGAAAATATTTTAACGCCTGCTATTTTATATTCAGATCCTATATTTCTACCTAAACTCAGCGCCACTAAATCCTCTGAATAAGCAAAACGTGGTCTTTTGAGTTTCTTGACATAAAGTGCATTGTTAGTATCTTCACAATAGCAATTCGTGTAAGCCAAATGGTAAATTTAATGCACACTAGAAACCGCTTTGCTTGTTGCCTTTCGTCACAGGGAGATAAGATGGCATAAGCGTACTCACTTTGATGGAACATGCACTTACTGTTTTGTGCACTGAACCCAGACTAGATGGTTATCGCTAGTGCTAGATTTTATCGTATAGATCGGGGGTCGGTGACCTTTTTGAGTCGAAAATGTAAGAAATTACAATTTATAAAGTTTGAAAGGTCCTTGAGACTCACACTTTGTTCGTACCAACAGTTAATATCGCGAAAATACATAGCGCGAGGGAGGAGGAGGGGGGGAGGGGAGTGGTACTATTGACTGGAAGAGGAGAAGGAGTGTTACTAGTGGCCGAGAGATGGAAATGGTGACTAATCCTCGGTAATTGATTCAGAATGTTTTGTTAATGAAAATACTAAAAGATTTGTTTATGGTTCAAAAGAACTACAGCTTTAAAAGAGCCGCAGGTTGCCGACCCCTGGCTTTGATGAAAGTAGGTACTTCCCGTACAGTCTGTACCTAGTTAAAGATCACTGCAACATCGATACGGTTGCCAAGAGATCTGGTTTAACCATCAAAATTGTCTTGACCGAAGCAGTTAAAGTGAATAACACTTTACTACTGCACAAGTTAGCAAGTTGTTTGAAGATCGATTGCCAAGAACAGCTTCTTAAATAATGGCTGGCCATTGAAACTGATTGATAAAGAAAATAGTAATAATTTTCTTTTACCAATATAGTTTAACCTTGGCCATTTTTCTTATAATCAAGTATAAGTATAATGAACGGCTACAATTTCAATCTCTGAGTATTCATTTTTAGTGAGTTACGAACTAAAGTACAATTTCGTATAGAGCAAAAAATATTTCTATATTTTTAAAATGTGTCAAAACTGTATAAAGTCATCATTATAATGCCAATGGTTCTTTATGAAATTTTACAAAAAAAAACCACATTTCTTTTATACGTTGCACAGCACTGCCCTAAGGCAGCACTGGCAGGGTCGCCGTGTAGTGATGGGACCAGCTTTCAAATTGTTAAGGTCACGTGACCACACTTGACTAGCTAATAGCTTTCATCGGCGGTACGAAATACTCGTGTGACGTCATAAACGATTGCGATTCCAATAGCTATCACGTTAGGCGGTCGCCCCACAGGCGCGTGTAATTAAAAAGACATATCTCCGTTGAATGCTCAGTTTATTGTGCGCCTATGCGCTTATATATGTTTATTTATTTATTTAAGCTTTATTGCACAACAAAACTATGTACAAAAGGTGGCAGGGCCTTAACGCCGTTGGGCAGTCTCTACCAGTCATACCTTTACACAACTTTAGAAAACACAAAATAAAAATACCAATAATATGACACATGAGATGAAATATAATACAATTAATTTATTTATGAATACATATTAATAAATACACATAATACCTACATACTAGAATACACTAAATAAATAAATATGTAACTTATAGCTTACTTCAGAGTGAGGTGAGCCGCACACTACCGTTTAAAAAAGGTTAAAAAATTTAACAATTAACGAAAAAAAATCCAATTTATATTTTTACTAGCAACCGCACCTTTTTTAATTGACTTTAGGTCAACTGCGTTAAAACTTACGCTTTGGTAAATCCGTGTTACTCGAAATACGCCGTAAATCGTTGCCTCGTTCTGATAAAAAGTTTATTGGCGTTGAGTAGAATCGCTCCTGTCACTGTTGGAGTAAAACTTTCGCGTTTTTCCCAGAATATTCCGGGTTAAAATTATTTAACGCTGTCAATTAAAGTCGAACTTGGCAAAGATTTGAGGCTGGAAATTGAAATTAATTCAACGATGACACATTTTGATGGCAGTGACAAATCGTCCGGTAAATAATATGGTAATTGTTTTTATTAATGGACTTTGATGACAAATCCGTTTTTACAACTCGTCTCAACTTCAACGTCACAATATGACATTTAAAATCAACCCCTTAATATTTAGTACGTATCCTGCGAAGTATTTGAAATAAGAATTGCCATTAGAATAAACAAAATTAAAGTCGACCTCTCAATCTCGCGTTACCACAATTTATTAACTTATTGAAAGCAGTATACCTTGTTACTTGACTTACCTTCGTAATAACTCAAAATTTACTCTGGTGTACCTAACAGCTTAATTGCTACTCTAATTAGGCAACGTAGATGTAAAGAGTAGACTCAGATTCTTTTTCTACTTAAAATAATAATTAATTAATTAAATTTAAAACTTTATTGCACATGAAGTAAGGTGCTTGTGGCGCAGTGGTTGCAGCGCTTTGGTAGTGATACCCAAAGTTAAGCAACCTAAGGCGCGGTCATGTTTGGGATGGTTGACCTTTCTGACCATTAAAGTGACGTCTATTTACAAGCATCTCCGTGCTTCGGAAGGCACGTTAAGCTGTTGGTCCCGGTTAATATCGATAGATATTAGTCGTTAAGCCTGGTCAGAGGCCCTCGGGCGGCTTAATAATATCTGACAGTAAGGTTGGAAACTTACCTTACAAACACCTCTCCACCAATCCGCACGGAGCCCGCGTGGTGGAGTATGGCTCGGACCACCTCATAGTTGAGGTGAGGCCTGTGCCCAGCAGTGGGACGTATATAGGCTGATGAGAGATGAGATTGCACAAGAAATGTACAAAGGGTGGACTTAGTGTTAAACGCAATATAAACAAATAATGTCTAAAGTAAAGACCGCGAGCCCTAAGTTTAAAAAGTCTGTCCGTCTTGGTACAAAAAAAAACTTGTTGATTGTTTATATTTCAACGATATCATAAAAGAAATAATTTATCAAAATGAAAAAAAAAATGAAACGTTAAATTAACACTGCGCGTAGGGGATCTACTGTTTACGTAACATTTGTAATTTTGTGTTAAATGGAGCTCGTCTTACATTTTAAGAAGATAAAGTGTGGCCAAAATTTCGTCACTGTCATAACATTACACATCATTTAAATTGTTCAAACTTTATGTTGTGTAACCAAAGACCTTGTTATTTCAACCTAAGCTCTATGGGTACGTAAATTATCAATGAACTTAAACCTTAATAAGGAAATATATAGTGGCCGTCCAATAGGTTCTGGGAATTGGTATGAAAACAAGAACGCTCAAATATGACTATATTAGACGTTATAATATATTTTCTTTCATAAATCAATGCACTCATTATATCTTAAAAAAAACTTTTTTTTTCATCTATTTAAAAGTACTTTTCGTATTGGTCATCAAAATGATCGATTTTGGTTTCTTCATCGGCAGCAGATAAATTTATTTAATGCTGTTTGTTTGTTCTATTAAGAAGAAATTATTACAGGGGACCTCGTGAACACTATACAATTGGCTTACTTAAGTTTTGAACACGCAGTTGCAAAGAGGAAGAACAGGAGCAAGATGGGCAGTGAGCTTTGCAATATGGACAGTTGGTACGCATATTTCAGGATCAGCGTCAGTGATCGCGGCATCATCTTGCTCTGGTTTCTCGACTATAAAGTTGTTCGTAAATGATAATAGTGTACGGTATTGTTATAAAAGCTAGAAGGTCCACATTGTTGTTCGATTGTGCATCAATATATATTTTTCCTGTTTATAAGAGATTCCTTCGAAAATACGGCTACAAGGCCCGACGGTAATGGGGTATCTTTGATGTTTTGCTTTCCACATACAAATATACTTAAATATTTTTTGGGGTGAATAATGAAGGATCGTGTTCCCAGTAACGAGTAAACATTACATCTTAAAAGTTATCGAAGCTTTTTTTCAAAGTTGTTTAGGATATTTAAAAGCGTGATAATTTTAATTTCGGCAAAAAAATGTTTCCAATGCTAAACACGATTTTGCCCTACATTAACAAAAAAACAAACGTATTTTTTTCTATACGGTTTTTAATTTTATTGAAACTGTTTGTACACAGTCTAAATAATAAAAATATGTCAAAAGAAGTTAGAACCTGAACAAGAACTTATTCCCAGAGCTTATTGAACGCCTCTCGTACAAAAAAAATAGTCGTCAAAAATGTAACTTTAATTGATGTAAAAGGTTTTTTTATTGTATATTGCATTCAATTATCGCCTGTGTTACAAATGTGTGTGAATTTCGAAATAGACCAAAACCTTTTTTGAATCGATAGTTTAATTTGTAGTGAAACGAAAAATACCTTTGGATATCGATATCAGCTTACGGGCAACAAAAATATATATTTTTTATGTCATTTCACAAACTCAATTTATTACTATACTACCAACAAAATATTTCGGTTGTGAAAACTGCAATCAAAGCTGACGATTTAAAATTGTATCAATATTCTAGTTCGAATGTTTTCCGTGTTTTCAATGCATTCAATGGACGCACGGCCTGCGGAGCAATCATGCGGATTCTAAACTTGTCAAAGTGAATGAACGCGTATTTACCATTATCCACAGATGGGATTCTATGCAGGCATGAACGTTTTTTTATTAAACCTAATGGCAAAAAGTGTTGTGAAATTGTCAATGAAACTAAATCTCCCTTCTAAATTAAATTCTAATAAATTTGTGCTTATTGTTATTGAATAACTAGAATGGCTCTCTGCAGTCACATCGGTGACTACACATAAGGCATTGTCGCGCGGTAAACGCGACACATTGCGCTACTGCCGTGCTTATTTTGCACAAACGTATTTATCATAGAACTTTTCATAAAATATTTTTTTTATTACATTAAAAGAGTCAAAACATAAATCTAGATAAGTACATACTAGCGACAAAAAAGTTTAAAAGAGAAAAATCTTTTAACTTGTTGCACTGGTCCGATAAGATTAATTTATCTATCACCTTAGCCCATAGTATGGTACCAGAACCCTGAAGCCCGTACAAAAAAGCGAAACAATTTTACCGAAAAATGTGTCACAAACTCCAATGTGCCAATTCTCTTGCAAATTTACACCATCAAAATGATTCATGTACGTAACAAGCATGTCGTCAAATCTGGACAATGCCATTTCACTGTGTTAGTACGGGTCTTAATTAGCACGTCTATTAATATCGCTGGACTTGACAAATTGTCTGTCTTGTTGTAAACTGTGTCTAGACCAGACCATAATGTACCTACGTAGAGTAGTAAATGAGGTTTTAATATGTATAAGCAGTTTGTATACAAAATTAGTACGATGAGACTAATTAAACGCATGACTGACTCGAGTGAACTTTTAAAAACCATTCATACGGAAATCTTAAATAAACTTGCGGGCCCCACAAACGTAATCGTGCCCGTATTTTTTAATTTTTTCACTCCGTTTGCATCATCCTTGTACTTCAAGGAATGATCTTAGAAAGATAATCGAAATTGCGCAATGCAGAAGGCCAAGAGCGACAACTGAGGACAAGAGCGCTGACGGCCAGATACTGCATCCAAACTTTTCTACGATCCACTGGACGTAATAGAGTGATGACAAGAGAGTGCGTTTGTGTTTGCACACACGGCGGCGTACTCACTTTTGCGAAGTGGTCATGAACCTTTAAGGCCAATATTGGCTTCTGCAGCCACATGCGAGCATACGGTCGCATGGATCAACGCGACGCTAGCTGTAGAACTTGTCCAGCAGTCGCTGTAGCCGAAATCGACTCGGACCGATTATTCTATCGGTACATAAATTCACATAAACTAATGGACTCAGGTTAGATCCCTTCCCCATACAGCTGATTTATCTATTGCATTATGTAATAATATCATAAGTTTAAAATGTGATTGCTTATCACCATTAAGCATTCAACTACTTCCCTATAGTTAGGTTGCTGTGCATGCATGCTTGTGTTTATGCATTACATCTACAAAACACTCACAAACGTTCATTAGCTATCAAACGGGTTCACTTTCTATTTATAGCATAGCTTGATAGGGCCCAGTTGTACACACGACAACTTGCAAGGGTAAACTGCGGTATCTTAATTACTCGTTATAAGGGCGTTTTTGCAACAATTATGTGTATCCTTGTTTACATTTGCTGTACGTCTAGTTTCATCTCAGTTTCTTAAGATTCCCAGTTGTGATTTGATTCGCAGACACACCATACCACAACAGTGTGTGTATTTAGTTTTGAATAATAAAACAGTGTTTTAATTAGTGCCCTATTGGACTCAGTTGGATCACATTAAAATTATTCACCTGACGTCATGAGTAATTTTACTCTAAGGATTATTCAGCTGTAGGTATACGTAAACACATCGTTCAAAAGCAATACCATTTGTTTAATTTTTCCCTTCTTAAATAATCACGCCTAAATTGCAACCCTGTTTCGAAGCCAAAGCTAAGTTGAAGTGGTAATCTTATTTAATTAACGTTTTATAACGTTATTCTGGGCTCGCGTGTAAAGCGCCGATAAGGTGGAACCGACAATTTTCACCAATGTTGTTCGAAACTTTAGCCCAAAGTTTTCGGCTTAGCTGCTAAAATAAGAGTCTACTCACATTTCGTAGTAGAGATATGAAATACGTTATTTCACAAGTATCAAGGATAAAAAATAAGTGATAAAAATATTTTTCCTTTTGATAACCAACTTATCTTGTTTGTCAATCGTTTATTAGTTTTTCAAGCAAAGCCATAAATTAAAACAATACACACATCATTACTTTGCAGGTATTTTAGAGGACGATAACCTTAATCGAAAGGAACTCTTGTTATCAGATACAGATGAACGACGAGTAATATAACATAATAAAGATAAGGGCATTCCGAGACGACGATAAGATTTAAACATTATTATTTGTGAGACCAACAACACTCGCTAGTTACCAAGAGTAATTCTGGTTGACAACATGTATTTGATAATATTAATTTTTATTCTGATACTTTCTTTTTACTTCTACAACACAAGGACGTTTAATTATTGGAAGAAAAGGGGCATCAAGTATGTCGAACCAGTTCTATTTTTCGGTACACACAAGAATAACTATCTCATGAAGCAGAGCATGACACAGCTGGTAGAAGAAATGTATTGGAAATATCCAGATGAAAAAGTGGTCGGAGGCTTCAGGTCAACAACCCCACATCTAGTGATCAGGGATCCAGAACTCATCCAATGTGTATTCACAACTGACTTTAAGTCATTCTACAGACGTGGTGTAAATTCGCACAAGACAGTTGTCGAACCTTTGAAGAGACATCTTTTCGCGATTGACGGCGACCTGTGGAGGATGGTAAGACAACGTTTGACGCCAGCTTTTACATCTGGAAAACTGAAAAAAATGTTTCCTTTAATTATCGATCGAGTGAAAAACTTGCAAGCTCGTACTAGAGATGCTGCCCGCCAAAATAAGTCGGTGAACGCTAGAAACCTCATGGCGTGCTTTACTACCGATTTCATTGGTGCTTGCGGGTTCGGGATAGACTCCGACTCGTTGAATAACGAGAATTCCGATTTTAGAAAGCTTGGTGCTAAAATGTTCAACATCTCTGTCAAAGATTTAATGGTAGTTATGCTTAAAGAAATGTTTCCTAGTGTTTTTAAAAATTTCAAGGAACTCTCAAGGCTAGAAAAAGACACATTCGACTTAGTGAACCAAATTAAAAAGGAAAGAAATTATAAACCCTCAGGACGTAATGACTTTATTGATTTGTTGTTGGAATATCAGAAACAAGGCCCAATGGACGCAGAATCAATTGAGATGGTCAATAGTGATGGCACTCCTGTGCGGGTTTCTTATGAATTTGATGACGATTTATTTGCGGCTCAAGTATTAGTATTTTTTGCTGCTGGATTTGAGACCTCGTCATCATCCACAAGTGCCACGTTACATCAACTAGCGTTTCATCCTGAAGTTCAGAAAAAGGTTCATGAAGAGATCGATAATGTTTTAGCAAAACATAATAATAAACTTAGTTACGATGCTATTAAAGAAATGACTTACCTTGAATGGACGTTGAAAGAGGGAATGAGAATGTTTGCTTCGCTCGGTCACCTTATGAGAATGAGTACAAAAAAATATACTTTTAAAGATATCAATCTGACTATTGATGAAGATATTTTAATATCTATTCCCGTGCAGGCTTTGCACAATGACCCTAAATATTGGGATAAGCCTGAAGAGTTTCGTCCAGAACGTTTTGATCCAGACAATTTTACGAAAGAACAAAAATCTGTTTATTTTCCGTTTGGTGAAGGGCCTAGAATGTGTATAGGTAATGATTTCATATATTTCGTTATCGTTATCGATTGCAGTTTTGAACTAAATAATAATATGAATCAAATCTCATTATTTATTTGACATACAGGGTGTAAAAAAACCTTACCGAAGCCATCAACCACGCATTCAGTCAACAAACTAAATCGTATGAAAAAGAAATTTTGGCTCGGAAAAAACTTTTATTTTATGACATCAAAAAAAAAACAATTTAATTCTAACCCGTTATGTACAGCGCGCACGCAGAAAAGTGATCGCGGGTCGTGTTGCTATACGCCTCCGCGACGCAATTCGATTCGAGTGTGCGCTGTTCATTGCGGAGTGTGCCATTTAGAGGCTTATTATGAAAGAAATAGTGAAAAATTGTATCATGTTTCTTTGGAAAAAAGTTAATATAACGGACAGCAGACATTTCTTTAAAATCATCAAATTTTTTTTCAAACTTTAACCATCAATACCTCGGTAACTGTTAACTTCCCAGGTATGGTGTAAATGGAAAAATGATCGTAACAATTGGTTGAATATGTGGTATTCGGCTTCGTTAAGGTTTTTTTACACCCTGTATAGCACAACGGCTAGTATACTTATTGTTAATATTTTTTATTATTAATTTTAACAATACTATTAAGTTTATAAATTAAAACCAACTTCTTTTTAATTGTTTAACCTGATACAACTTCATGTTCTTTATTTGCTCTACTATTGTGTTCAAGTTTGATATTAATTATCACTGCAATGTAGATAAATAATTATTATTTTTAATTAATACACAATAAATTGCTGTTTTCTTTTTCAGGGAGTAGATTGGGCCTAATGCAGTCTCTAGCGGGTTTAGCTGGAATCCTTTCTCAGTTTTCAGTAGCACCAGCACCAGAAACCGTCCGATATTTTGAAGTGGAACCAAAATCGAACACTGTTCAGACAATCAAAGGTGGAAGCCTGCCATTGATGTTTACTGAAAGAAATCCTAAGCTGTAAAACAAGGAATTAAATTATATAAGATTTTATATAAGGTTTTATCGACTGATAAAATGACTATTATTGAAACTTAATGAACTGAATGAATGAGTTAAGCTAGTTAGTCGCTATTCTTTACAATATTTAGGACTGGGAATTTAAAATTAGAGTTTAATTAAGTTAACAGCCCTACCTACTATTTGATCATGTTGTAAATTCTAACTCTGCAAATGGTTGCCTCTGTCTCATTTTTTGTTTGGAAATTACCCTATGACCTTGTCTGTGACCTTTTTTTCGGTATCTTAACTCTAAACTTCCTATATGCACAGTCACGAGATGAGTGACAGGAAATCTACATTTTAAACAACCACTGTTAATTTTTATAGTAAAGTCGCCGATCGCTCAAATTACAAGTTCTTTATTAGGCATGTGGCTTGTTGACTCTATTTTTGCTCATTGTATTCCTGGCGTTACTGTTTCACTTTTATGCGCAAAGATAATACTATTTATACTCAGCTATCTTACTCCTATCCAGTTTAATATTGCAGAACATTGTGTATCGTAGACATTATGGGACAATGTATTTAAATAAAGACCATAAAGTAATCCCAGTGGTCTCCTGTGGCGCATATTCGCCGTTTTAGTTCATCTTTGTAGTCTAAACTGCACAAGTTTTAGTCTATAAAATTGCAGAGATCGCGAGCTTACATTTAATAGATTTATGATACACACATTAAAGATTATTATTATTTGTTACTCACTTGCCTAGAGCGTTAATAAATTGTACATATGAACCAAAAACAATGTTCGGTAATTTGGGCATGTTAAAAACCTACGTTTGTTGTATTAACAACCTTATTTAAACACGTAATTTTATTAATTCACGTAAACAACATCGATACTCGAAATGTAACCCCGAACAATTACAAAGTTTATGGCACAAGCGATAATGCATTAGCAACTCACTTGAAGGACTTTTGCCGACTTTGAAATGAACGTAAACACGACTTAAATTCACCAAGTGCCACACATAACTCTGGTAGCTCGTAAACAAAAGATAAAACAGTCGGAGAAACCACACTTTGGAGGAAATCAGCTTACTCAGAGTGTGAAAACATTTTGTGTATTTATATGAAATAATCTTCCAAGTTCTTTTTATCTTATTGCCTGTATTAAATCTTGAAGCGTTGATAAATTATGTTCAGATATGGCAATACTGTTCAATAATAAATGAAACAATAGCATTATCAAAACTTAACGCTCTTTTGTCTAAAGTTACGATTTTCAAGGGTTTGTAGTAGTTTGATGGCTTTTTTAAAGATAGAACATCAAGTAATGATGTTTTCATAAAAAAATCACGTCAAGATTGCGTCGAATTGCTATAAGCAATAGTGCGTGAGAAATCATGTTTAAAATAGAACCGCCTCTTCTCTTGCACGTTTTGTAAGCAGATTGCCACGCACGCAATCGGTGCTGCCTTTAATTTATATTTTGACTATTTAGATACTTAATTCGGAATCTCTTCTCAGGATATCCATGTACATAACACCAGTAGGTACGCGACGTTTTTCATTTCAGTAATTGTCGTTACAACGACATTGTAGTTTAAGGCGTTTGAGTTGAGCTACGCTTTACGAGAGTCTAAGTAACTGGTCTCAATCGAATGCGCTTTATTGTATAAATAAAGATAATGCTACGAAGATAATTGATAAAAAGGGTTTTAGAAACTAACGTACAAGAAGTCGTCATTAAAGGACAGATTTTCTGTAAAAACCTGTATCGTGCAGCTCATTTCACCGTTATTCCAACCTTGACAAACCCTTAACAAGACATGCAAAATAAGTAATAACGTTTGCGTATGTCATCTATCGCATTTGATATCCTCAAAGATCTAGATTGATAGATCTAGATATAGACTGTTGGATTTGTACACTTTATAGGTAGTTTTCAGTTATGGATACTAAACAATTGGGGATATAAATGTCAAACCAGAAAGTCTCACCGAATGCTTGTCTTATTTTACAACTATCCGTCTTCTAATCAGTAGTGTTTCTACTGAGTGGAAGAGATTCCTTTACATTTGGAGTAAACTATACGAAAAATAAAATATCATACTAACTATCAATAAAGAACTATGTAAGAACTTAGCCTCCAAGTCAAAAGTCTGATTACGATACGATCTTTATATTCCCCTCATAAGAGCCTACGTGAAAAAACTTTCCTGAACAATATTCCGTCCGAATATTACCAGGTACCAATTTCGCAAAATTGAGCTAACTTCGGCGATCCGCAAAACGCGAAAGAAAAGTTTTACCGACGTCACTAATCCAATTGTGTTCTCAATATTACTTCGAAAAATCACTTTTTAAGTGGCCATGATTCGATGTTATTGGCGAAGTTTCAAAGTAAGAGAACGTAAGTTACATGATCAATAAGCAATCATTTCTTTATAACAATTTCGGATATCGCGTTCATTGGCGAATTCTTTTGATACCGCTATTTAAGGCCAGGCCCTCTTACAGGAAACAATTTATTTTGTCACTTTCAGATGCGACTTTCAGATAACGATGGGAAAAGATTGCCTTTAAAATCTAGTCTTATTCTTTGTCAACTTTGTCTGCTCTTGACAGAGCAGTCATTTCGTGGGTGGGTCGCCGTCACACTCATTAAGTGGTGATTTGGTGAGGGTCTTGACTTGGTCAGTCCAACGCATCGAGGAGTGAAATCTTGTATCAAGATAAAAATTATTTCTGCAAGTGGGCCTAAAAACTTATGATGACTCTATCTGATGATCTTAATTGATTCACATTTCATCGACCGGGTATAAACGAATAAAAAGGCTACTACAATTTCTTACAATGGATTCAGAATTGCAGTGAAAACTGGAACAAAGCAGGCTTCCTTTTTCTTTTGTTTCGCTGGAAAGATTTGTGAAATCTTGTTTGCGAGCGTCGACTCTTATAAAATAAGCCTTACCAAAGAAATAGCTGGCGTGTACAAGAGTCACTTTTGCAAGTGTTCTTGGCTGCATAAGTTTAATTTTAACGCAACACTGCGGATTCGTAGGCGTATTTTTTCTGTGCACGGTCATAATGTGGAACGCTTTTAAAGTTTTGCTAAAAATTAAGGTCAAGTTAAAATCCTGCTGGTTGTATTTAATTTGGTAGAAGGTTTTGCCTTGAATTAACTTAGTGCAATATTCGCTTACAAAAATTCAAGTAACACATTGTATGTCAACGTAATAAACATGTTGCAAATGCAAATCAATCGTTAACACAAGACTAATTGCTAAAGTTTTCAGACTATTCGTATTTTCTTATCAAATTTCAAACGTTCCTTTGTCACTTTTATGCCTTGGGATTAACGCCTGCCAAAAAACGCCCTTTAATCGTATCATATTTTTAAAGCGTGATTTTAACCGTTGATAATAGAATTTTATTGATATCGCAGCAATCAATTCACAGATGATATGCGATTATTACGATGGTCCAAAAATGACCCACAAAATTTGGGACAAAGAGTTTTATGCGCGTTTTATACTCCAAGGGGAAGGAATCGCTGTTTAAAGCACATTCATGTTTTAACTCCCGGGGATTACTCAAGTCATCGGAACTTGCTAAGAGCTTTTATATAGTGATGTATTAAAACTTTATGGTGTCTTGAATGTTTAAGTCTTCAAGTTTTTTTACAACGAATTAAATTGCTGATGAACTGTACGAGTACACAAGATACCGCGTTATACATATTCTCCAATCTAATCTGATGAGCCTCTTAATGTCCGATATATTGAGTGTAACCTTTACTAAGATCCTTGTAAGTTATCTTTGCTTTTTTTGTAGTTAAATAACAACAGACTCTTTGGTCCGTGCCTTTCCGTGTTAAATGACGCTCATTTCTTTAAAAAATATAACTACATTTGCCCTTTCGGCTTGGAAGGATTTTTGGAAATGGGAACGTAGGATAGGATGTAATCTCAATCCACAATAGTCTCTTATCTAGTGGCCTTATGTTAATACATTTAACAAATACTAACATCCTTGCCTTTTTGAACCCATTGTTTTACCCATAAAAACAATCGCGGTCTACTATACCTAGAAATACAAAAAGCATATATGCTTTAGAAAAGAACTCAATATTGAAAAACCTTTTTTTCAATTACCTAAACTGCCTTAAAATATCAAACAGTCTCCACAAAACTTTATAAAAAAATATACAAAATAAACTACGAATCGGCAGTCGCAGTTTTTCATCAAAAAGTCGCAAAGCCAATACACCTCAAACATTTTTCGCTAACGAAACGCGTGAACTAAAAAAAAAACGCCGTAAAAATACGCGTCGCGGTTGCGAACGGTAAAACAAATGAAATATTCCCTCCACGCAGAGAAATACATTTCGACGTTCGTCATCTACCAGCTGCCTCCACAACAATACTTGCCAAATATAGTGGATATTACCGCGTAAACTTTACTGAATTTTCCGGCAGAATGCTTTTATATAGGCTGTTACATACACTCGGCTTGCGGGCTTAGGGCCTTTATGGGTAGCTCATAAAAATGATAGATCACTGTATGGCCCTGCTCTTTACATAGTAAGGTGGTTTACCCTATCGTGTGCGCCCCGCTTTATGATCTACGTACGAACGGTTAATGCAATACTTTAGCTGTTCATTTTGTCGTCATGCAGATGTATAGCTTTGTATTTTACTCGTTACAAGTCAAATTTTATGAGCATGCAGATTCTTCCTACGGAGACGAAAAATATTATAATGTAAGTGTCGAAATTGTTACTAAAAGATTAAATATTGTAAGATCACATAAAAATGGAAAGTTTAGAAAACTTGATTTTACGCAGACAGAATGCACGAAATTAGATGCTTATTTTATACCTAGTTGCTGCTTCTTTTTTTACGATCTTGTATTGATTTAAGACTCATAAATTACTAGAAAGTAAAATGCTAAAAGTATGTTCGAACACTGTTTAAAATTTTTTGCTAGCATAATAATAAGGGTTAAACCTTTCCAACGTACGACTCGGTCATTAATTAGTCCGCACACGGTATGTTTCATTAGAAGTCTGTTGATTAGGCCACAGTTAGAAAATGAACAGTAACATTAGAAAGCGGACACGATGTTTAATTTTTACAATCATCATATTGGTTCATATTTTATAATAAGTGACCGACTCTTGCCGACGACGGCGGGATATATTATTTCGGATCTTAAGTAGGTATATTGTTCGAGTTCGGGAATTGGGCTGGTAAAAACGTATGCAAAATTGTGCGGTTTGTGGAAATTTTATTAAACTAGGACTTGCACTTAACAAACAATCAATTTCAAGGTTCGCGACCATTTTTATCGAGCGCGTATGTGTTGTTGCTATGGCGTCCTGTGAACGAGAGGGCGCGATTCCGCGATAGTTGGCCGGTGCGTCTTGAGAGTTTCCTCTCCGCGACCCACCGTCTTGCTAGTGATGTGCAGGTGAGACCATATACTACAATTAAACTACGTCTGGTGCCTAGAAATTTTCCATTGCGATAATCATCTTCACAGCAGTACACATTGCCTCCAACATCAACAAACGTTTCTTTTTTTGCAGTTTTCGTAGGTGCCATAGCTATACTTATCCGTTTATGGCCACACGTTTGTGTGCTAAATTTAACTCGAACTAACCTCTCGTCATCTGCGTATACGTCCAAACGCCCTGCTGGGCGTAAGGGTCACCTCAGGAAGGAAGTGGTATAAGCCATACTTACTCCAGCGCGGGCTAAATGTGGATTGGTGTACGGGTTATTTGTAAGGTAAGTCCCAGCTTTACTGTCAGATTTTTTATATTTTTTTAATATTCTGTTAACCAGACATTTGGCTACAAACTTACTTGATGGTAAATGACGATGTGGCCGAGGATGTTTTATGTCTGTCTAGTTATAGCCTCGATTTGATTTATGATGATTTTATTTATTCGAGGAACAACCATAGGAACCTACTGAACATTTATAATTTAGGCTGTACTCGTTGATTAAGAGGTCTCTTTCATTTTCGGACCGGATCGTTTGACATCGAATACCTTGGGCCGGAATGGGTTAAATCAGCAGTATGTGATTCCCCATTAGCGTGAAAAGTAACATCTACTTTGGAAAATGGGCATGACATGTATGTGTTTAATTGATTATGAGTATAACTCAATCAAAAAAACGCTATGACATTAGACTTATTAAATTTGGATATTAAACGAGGAGATTTTTATCACCTTTTTCTAAAACGACTCCAAAAAAGTGTCCATTTTTTTTAGTTTTCTGAAAAGTCTAGTCTGAATGTAATAATGAGAATATTGTGATCGTAATGGCGGGTAATAGAATCTAGAAATCTGTGTCCATTATGGGTATATCCACAAATGAGAGCTGTCAACAGATATTATCCTTGTTTTATTATCTGTACCAACGTGTTACGGTGTGTTTGCGCCAGATGGTCTACTCTGTGACAGTCCGTATTTCCAGCGCTCGACATCTTTGTCATTTACGCTTCCATGTCGAGAGTGAGCAGGACAGCAAATCGGAAATTTGCCGATAATTACATAGAGTAGAGTACCGGGAGCTCCAAAAGCTTTCACCGTAATACGATTACTTCTAACCAATTTAGATTCCTGCGATGCTCATAAGTTTCAAAGCTTCATTTACGGAAATCTGCGCGTGAAATAATGTTATGTATGCGGTGAGATACGGTTGATATGTTTTGTTTTACATGTTACGTAAGATACGTCTGTTGATTAAGAAATACAATAAAGAGATAGATAGATTGATAGACAAATTAACACTTTATTGAATAACACAAAAAAAATACAAACAAGTTTAACAAAGAAAGATGTACAATGTAGGCGGTCCTATCGCTTTTAGCGATCTCTTCCAGACAACCTTCGGTTAAAGGAACATTTAATTAACAGGAAGGGGGAATTTCAGAAAAATATGTATATGGGTCTTAGCATAGATAGCACGTTCTCATGGAATGCTCATGTTGAGCAAACGTGTATGAAATTACGGCAAATATTAGGCAAATTATATCATTTAAAATTTTCATGTAATAGAAGAATTCTGTTTATGCTTTATCACGCCCTCGCAGAGGATACAATTAGTTATGGGTTGAGTAGTTACGGTCTCACTTTTCCGGTTCATCTTAATAAAATAAATAAAATACAAACACGAATATTAAAAATTTTAGTCGATAGAAACACTTTAGAAAGTTGTAATAAGGAATATGAAAAATTATTTAAAATATGTAAAATTTTGCCAGTTGAAAGTAAACTTAAACTATTGTTAATTTTAGAACAATATAATTCAAATAAATTCAAAACGAAACGAGAGCATAACTACCCAACTAGATTATCTAAGAAAAATAAGATGATGGTGCCTAAAGTTACAAATTATTTTGGTAAAAGAACCAGACAATGGAACAAAATATATTAAATGATGTGTTGTCCAAAAATCACTTAAAATCTAAACTAAAGAAACACTATCTGTCCTTTTGTCCCTAAGAATGTAATAAAAACTTTAAATGTTAAATAATATAAGTTACCTACATTAATAATATCAGCGGATTAGATAAGTATATAATAATGTTATATTAAATCAAAAGACGAGCACGAGAACGTCTGCCGTCAAACTGCTTAGCAGTTTGGCAGTTTAGTATTAAGTCAAATAATGTAACTCACTTATGTATAAATAAATTAAAATTAAAAATGTATAATACAAAACAATTTTTACGAAACAACTAAGATATATATGAAGAGGTTTATAATCACACTAGAAAATAATGACATCTGCATTATGTTCGGCAGTCTTTTTTTAAAAAATATATATTAAAGTGCACATACGAGTACAACAAATTGTTGTATCAAGAAAAAATGGTGGAGCATTTAAAAAATGTTTGCTACAAACTATGCAAAATACCGTAACTCAAAACTCGATAGAACCAACAAGACGGTCAAGTTACCACAATAGAGCCTTAAAAAGCGTTTCCCTCCCACCTAAATACTTGACAAGGACAGGTAATGTTAAGACTACACACAGAATAGACCCTGAGTGATGGTGGCGTTCCGTCACAGAATATATAAAAAAGTTGTATTGAACCAAAGAACAATTAACGCTCAAATAAATGATCGCCACAAAATCTTTACTGAAAACCTATGTCGTGGTAAGTTCTTACTGTTACGAATTATATTGATTTGGGAACTTTGTTGGCACCATAAATGTTTTTGTTTTAATATGACAGAATTTACCCTCTTACTACACTTTCAACGATCTTGTATCTCTATTGATCTTGTATATCTTGAGATATTAATACGATAATATTGCGTCAAGGAAATGTTGGTTTAGTTAGCGGACATCGATATCGTCAGCGGCATATTGTATGAATAATGTAAGTTATTAGACGTAGCGATCCTTAGCTTACGGAGTATGAAAATTTAGTATTTGTACAATTTGCATTCACTAGTTGGTGATGACACGTAAGTTTTGCCTTTGAAACGACATATCGTATGACAAATGTAACGGTTGATTATTTACATTGTCTTAACGAAGACTATTATTGTATTACTAAATGCTAATAATTGCACATAGCATCATTGTTGTTTTAGACTAGATTTTAGTTATAAAAAAGTCTTATTTTTTTTTTTTTTATTGACATTTGCATACTAGGTGTGTAGATGGTAGTTATATTGCTTAAAAACGAACTTATTGACCTAGTTACCAAGAAGGTGTGAAAAAAATGAGAACTATTATTCAAAACTAATCAAAGTTACCTATATATACTTTAGGTATTTGCTAAATGTATAGAGCAGACGTATAGATTATTTAAAGAGTCTATTAAAAAAAATTAACGACTTTTTTGATTTGTGTCACTTTATAAACAGCGATTTGTTCACTGCTTCCGTACTGCTCATATCTATTCTGCGTCCTGAGCGATCGCACGGTTCCGTTTTACGTACGCGCCAGCTCTCTCGTGTAATGCGGCGGATAATCATGATAAACAAGCGGCACATGACGTTGAGTGGGCAATATTTTTTTGTAAGAACACCTCGTAGTTTTTGGCACACGTGTGCATATTTGTTTCGTGCTTAATTTTTGGAGTATACTTACTTTATGTTATTTGGGTCGTGCTTAGCAGCTTAGTAGGAACGTTAGAAAAGTAAATCGAATCAGTGGGCTTGACTACCTTTGTTAATGAATTATTGATCATTACAAAAAAAAAACCCAAAATCAATTTCAAAGACAATTTCAAAAAAGCATAGCCAAATAAGTCGAAAACAAGCTATGGTATTCCGTAGCTTGTTTTCGAGGTCCGATGAGAAAAATAAATTTTATCCATACTAATATTATAAATGCGAAAGTAACTCTGCCTGTCTGTCTGTCTGTTACTCAATCACGCCTAAACTACTGAATTAATTTGGATGAAATTTGGTATGGAGATATTTTGATACCCTATAAAGAGGACATAGGCTACTTTTCACCGCGCTAAAACTCGAAAACGGCTGGACCGATTTCAATAATTTTAGCCGTGAAATATTTGTGAAAGTCCAGGGAAGCGATGTGAAAATATTGATAAATTGCGAAAATAGCGGGCAGGACAGCACGTGCCGGGTCCACTTGTAGACTATATATAGCATTAATGTTATTTGAAGGACAACTGGACCTTTCATTTATTCTGCAATACTTGTACAGAAAAATATAGATAGGATTGGCGATAGTCGCCAATAATCGCCATCGACATAACTTAAGTTGTTAGCGACTGTCACTCAGTCACCTTTAGAACGTCGCTAGTCTGTTGCCTCCCTAAGCTAGCAAGTGCCGAGTTCTGCGACTCCCTTTAGACCGAATAATGTTAGCAACGGTGTATGAGAACAGATTAAATGCCTCCGACCGTATGAATCAAGTTTAAGCCGTTATGTCATGAGAGGCATATTTGGATATTGTCGTAGCGCTGGCAACACTAATATTTGGTCTCAAAATACGTACTTACTTCCGTTCTTGTATGTATGTGCAATACGGGTATTTTGAAACAAAATAAAAGAGAAGAAAATAATATACCAAACTCTATCATTCCAAATAAAAACCATTCAAATAAAAAACCCCTGAATGAAACAGGGAAACAGCTCATCATCATCATCATCATCATCATATCAGCCTGTTGCAGTCCACTGCTGGACATAGGCCTCCCGCAAGGAGCGCCACAGCGCACGATCTCCCGCCCTTTGCATCCAGACACTACCAGCTGCCTTCTTCAGGTCGTCTGTCCATCTAGCCGGGGGGCGTCCCACACTACGTTTACCTAAGCGTGGTCTCCATTCAAGAACCTTCCTGCTCCACCTCTCGTCGGTTCTGCCACTTCAGCCCACTGCCACTCCAGCTTGCTACATTTTTGGACAACATCAGTTACCTTAGTCTGACCTCGTTCCGGATCTTATCCCTTAATGAGATCCCCAACATAGACCTTTCCATAGCACGCTGAGTGACGTATAGTCGGTGAGCCAGCTTAACTGTCATGTTCCACGTTTCGGCACGAAACAGCTAGTAAGCTTCAACTGCTGGACGATTTTGACCAACCATTAGTAAGAACCACATGATTTAATTATCTTTCGAATAAAACAAATCGCTATGATATCGGTCCATCCGTTCGGCAGTTACGATGTCTCGGACAAAAAACATAACACACTTACAGATGTAGTCTACTGCTTCGTTGGTGTAGTGGCAAGTCGAGACAAAATTGTTTCTGAGATTTTCTGTCATGAATTTCTCAACACCTCGGAGTCGGGAAGTTGGCGGTGTTACACCCCCGTGCCTCGGTGCGCACGTTAAGCCGTTGGTCCTGCACCTGATCTCTCTCCGGTCATGTCGGATTGCCGTCTCACCGAACTTTGAGAGTGATGGAACAGTGAGTGCACCTGTGTATTTCGCTCACACTTGTGCACTATAATAGCGTAGTTGGCTGATCTCTGTTGAGATTGGCCGCCGTGGTCGAAATCGGCCAGGAGGACTAACTAATATTAATAGTGGTCCAACTTTTGACATTCCTGTTTATTGTCGGGGGTTCATTTAATTCGGAACTGACTATCAACATTTATCTGCCTATATTTTACAGAAAGGATTTGCTATTTGATATTTTTACTTATACGTTAGGAGAAGTATCGCTTAAATTTTACTCTAGGAATTATTTGTACTGCCCTGTATTTTGTGACGAACATTTTTAAAATGGAAAAAGGTTTAATCCGGAGGTAGAATATATAATTAAAAAGAGTCCATAAATGGAAAAGATTTAGCGAAGTTTAATGAAATATATATTTTTTACGACTTGTTTTATAGACTCAGTTTTTTTTATTATTAATGTTACAAGATTTGATTAACTTCGATAACTATTAATTTGAGATCTATTCAACTAGAAATGGTCGACGACCACTTTGGTGTAATGGTCAAAAAATTGACTATTAACCAACAGGTCCTGGGTTCGATCCCCGCACTGTACAAATATTTGTACAGTATAATATTTGTGTGCATGAACATGTCTGTTTGTACTGGTCTGGGTGTTATATGTATTCATCTAAGTTTATTTGTAACACCACTGTTGATTCTGATATCTGTAACACAAGTTTTTAAGCTACTTACCACGTGGTCAAATCAATGTATGTGATGTTGTTGTATATTTATTTATTGATTTAAAAAAAATATTATGCTTATAGCACCGTTTCTCATAAATTGACAAATCGTCAAAGACGAGTGAACGAAGTTTTTTGCTAAGTTAACCAAAACTTAGCTTCAGTATTCAGGTACGAATTTCAAAGCTACGAAGCTCAGTGGTATATAAGTCAAACATTCGTACTCCATAAACGTATCTTTATATGCTCAAAAGGCCAGAATGGCAATACGCTCTCAACTTCAAACGTTTGCGATCTCACAGAGAATTATCTCGGATCCTTGGAGATTAGTTTTATTAAAAGTTTTGTAAGCGTATTGTATTTTCCTCTTGATGTACGAACTTGAAAAGTGATCTCAAATTGCTTTATTTCCTTTTGAATGTTTAATGTGAGTGATGTTGAGTTTCGTTAATACATCGTTAGAAATTGTTTGATGTCTTAATATAAAATGTAAGTGGATTGCGAGCAATCATTTTAATGTTTAATCACGCCTTAATTGGTTTTCAATTAGATGTTACCTTTTTTGGTCGGTGTGTCTGCATGTCACAAACAGTAACAGCTAAAGTTTTTTTATCTGTCTTTCATCTCTAGAGAGTGTGTTTTACCAAATATATTCACAATTGCAGGCCCCTAATGACTTCTGTTTTTTATTAGTGATTTTTTTTGATGAACTTACAAACATTATGTTCCACTGGTTTAGAGCTTTGCCTGCGACATAATTTCGAAACTACCCGCAATAAGATAAAGCAAAATAACAATTTTCAAGTGGCCACCCCGAACCCTTAAATGCTGAGGGTATCTAAATTGATTTCGCCCCAGGTATTTTATATTAATACACCAAATATCTACGTTAGCCGAACATACTCGTACATAGTTGTTTAACATTAAATTAGTAAAGTTTCAGCTTGATAACCTATAGCTTTCCTCCGCGGTCGTTATGGCACTTCTATGGGTAAACTTTTCACATTACGACACACAAGGTATTTTGGTCGGCAAAACATATTTTAGTGGTGGCGGTTGGAACCTGCCTCCCGGGGTGTTAACTGTTTAGTGTTAATAAAAAAGTTTGCACGTTTTACAGTTGTTTTGCAAATTGTCTTGAGTGCAGTGTGAATATGAGAGTGGATGATTTAAAAAAAGTTTTTATACTCAAATTGAACCACAAGTGTAAACTGTTAAAAATATAAATAACTTAAAGTAACTACAATATTTTGAGTAGAATACAATGTTTTCAATTTGTCAAGAACAACTATGTCAACGCAGTTTTATTCTCTGCTTGGAACTGTGGTTGACTGGTAGAGAATGCCTCCGGCATTAAGTCCGCCACTGTACACAAGTTTGTGCAGAAGTTTTTAAAATAAATCAATATTGTAGATTCGTTATGTATAAAACGAAGTAGGTATGCAAAAAGCATTCAATTCAGGTTATTATCTCGGTTAGTTAATTTTGAATATATTGAGTTAATTGGATAAGACCACACAAGCTGATTAGTGCAATTAATTAAAGTTGGGAGTAAAGTCACTTGACATGCTCTCAGTCATGTGAAGATTATTATTCGCTGCTCGTCCATACGAGTAGAATGTAGGTTCTTAAAGAGGGTCTGTTAATAGTAGATTACGTACGAGGTAGGTCAAGTGATATTTTGGAATTTTCGATTTGCATAAATCAATATCATTATTTTATTTTATTTACTATCCAACCGTAACACAATTGTATTTATTGTAAGAATGATTATACTTCTTTTTCAATGTCGCCATTTTTTGTAATGCTTGACATGTACTTACTGTAAGCCGCATGACGGCAACCTTGACGCTCAAGGGTTCTTAAGTAAATAGGAAGGTAGTTATTACATAAAGAAAGGATACGGACACACATACAAAACTTAATCAACTCATAAATCTGATGAAGTTACAAGTTAACTGTGCCCAAACGGGGCGACTCTCGACCTAAACAAATTTTGTAAAGACGTGTACTGTGATGACGCTCATATTTTAGGCAGATCACAAGAAACACTGCTTGTCGGGGCTTACGAATTAAGGTGTGGCCATGAAAGCGGCGGTGTGGAGCTTAAAAACTTAACTTTCCAATTTAAAAAAACACACACACACACACGAAAACACACGTTTCTAGGAAAGATTTCAATAGAAATGAATAATAAGTTTCTACACATTCTAGTACATCATAACAACTAGGTGGATATCAGTTGAAACAAATAAATTAGAACTAACTGCTATCCTCGTCTTCCGTGTAGGTAAATAATCTTTATTTTTCATTCGCACTAAGTATTACAACACATTTAAATTAATTGCATTTAAATAAGAAAAAAAAGAAAAAGTTGTGAAAAAGATTCTTTAATATCCAATTACATTATTTTGTTAAAACTACTTTTGCCGAAATTCAGCCTTTAACTAAAAAACATGGGTTCGATTGTCAAACTCCAACGGATATGCTGCAATTGATTGAGAAGTTTATGAAAATTATTAATTTAATTTCACATTCCCCTACTTGATGGCTCCAACCGAAATCGCAGCAGTGAAACAGAGGCTGGTAGGTAGGGTAAACCTTTGACAAGTAATATCCAAGACAACATAATCGCATTACTCCAGTGGCTGTCTCGTAGAATGTCACCGTAGGCGGCCGGTCGAAGTCGCAAGGCAAAGAGTATGGTGCAGAAGAGTCACTGTGAACTCGCACAGTTTAATAATAATATACAACAACATCACATCATATATTGATCTAACTCCGTCGTAAGTAGCTTAAGCACTTGTGTTACAGAATCAATAGTGGTATAACAAATAAATTTAAACAAATACATATAACACCCAGACCCGTACAAACAGATATGTTCATGCACAAAAATGTTTGTATAGTGCGGGGATCGAACCCGCGACCTCTGGGTAATAGTCAACTTCTTGACCATTACACCAAAGTGGTCGTCAAACTGGTTCGGTTATTTAACCTAACCAATGGGTCCAAGGATACGATAAGTATCATCTCCGTCCCTTTTTTTGCGAGCGAACTTAAGCGTGCCATGGTGGCACGCTTAAGTTCGCTCGCCAAAAAAAGTGGCTCACTGTTCCGCCAGTGTCGTGTACGATAAGGTTGTCAGTAAAGAGTTTTTTAATACGCACTGATAAAAGGAATAGTGAGAAATCCTCGAAACAGATATTACTTTTTATATCTACTGTCTGTCAACTATGCCTTTTTGTTGAAACGTACACTTATGCGTCATATGTGCAAGTGTGGGTGCCAAACGCGTCACCCGCGCCTGACCATAACCCTGATTCTTGCGGTCTTGCCTGGTTGAGACATGCGTCTGTGTGCGTGTGCCTTTTTGAGACAAATGTATATATGTATGTGTTATTTTGAGCATTTCTTCTTAGCGTACCTACCTAGTCCTACTGTGTAGTTTGATAACTGCGGCTTTGATTTTAAAATACAGTAGAATCAGTGGATAGGAACCCGATTAGTTTATGTAAGTAGTAGGTAGTAAATATATATGATATATTAGTGTGGTCGATGTTGCCTTTGGTCTCGGACTACACGAGACCATTAACCCGGCCCCAGGGAGAATAGAGTCATCTTCTCTGTCCTTCACTGGGGTAGCACCTGTCCGGCGCGTCCACGTCGCGGGGGTGGGCACTTCTCTTTCCAGTAGGCCGGGATGAGAATGTGGCTAAGTACGGTCAGGGACCCAGTACCGCGGGGTATAACGCGGAACCCAAGCCCAGGGTTACGGGTGAAGACCCCAACGGCTGCGAAGGCGGAGATGGTATCCATTGGAACGGCGGAGCAGGCGGAAGAGGCACGCACCCAGTAGTGAGCTAGCCCCACATATTGGGGTATGTAGGTCATATTTGGAGTTGCAGAACTGGGCAGGGTGTTGCAATAGAGTTGGTGGCGGAAGAGACCCCAGCGGTCCAACGGCAGCACTCACATGCCTCCACGAGGAGTACTGTCTTGGCGTCAGGTGGCAACCGGCCGTAAAACACCAAATAGCCGCTCTTTATTCCTTGTCCAACAATGAAAGTACACAAAAAGAGAGCGAGCACAAATGCTAGGGCGTCCCCCTCAAGCGACGGTCGATGCAACACATGCGTATCACTGCGATTGGCTACCTGGAACGTAGGTTCCATGACGGGCAGAAGTGCCGAACTTAGCGATGTTCTGAAAAGACGTCAAATAGATGCATGCCGTGTGCAAGAGACCAAGTGGAAGGGCTCAAAATCAAAACTTATCGGCAACGGCTTCAAGCTTGTTTACCACGGCACGACCGCCGGCAGAAACGGCGTGGGTATTGTGCTATCGGAGCAACTCACACAAAGACTTGTAAACATCGAAAGAACCAGTGACCGGATTATGGCAGTAAAAGTCGCCCTGGAAAATCAACCTTGCTTCAATATAATATCGGCATATGCGCCACAATCGGGCTGCGCTGACAGCGAAAAAGAAACCTTCTGGGATGACCTTTCCAAACTTATTCAAGATATTCCCCCAGAGGAAACCATACACATCGGCGGGGACCTAAATGGTCATGTTGGCGTACAAAACACTAATGTCGAGAGATGGCATGGTGGATTCGGATACGGTACGAGCAACACTGATGGAGACACCATCCTACAGTTCGCATCAAGCTGTGATCTAGCCATAATTAATACATTCTTCAAAAAGAAAGAAACCCACTTAATAACATACAAAAGCGGGAGAAATTCAACTCAAATCGACTATACGCTAGCAAGGCGAAAACACTTGGGCAATTACAAAGATTGTAAGGTCATACCCGGAGAGCCGCTGACAACACAACATAGAATCCTAGTCACTGTGTACAAACTTCCTAAACCCATCAAAGTTAACCGAAAACTAACACCAAAAATAAAATGGAAATCCTTAAAAGAACCAGTGGGTGATACTTTCATACAGAAACTAAAAGAACACCTTAGCTCCACAGACACCACAGACCTAACACCAAATCAAATGTGGAATAACTTTGAGAACGTCTGCTTAGACATCGCAGAGAAACATCTAGGAAAAACAAGAAACAAAAAGGGCCCCTTCAAAGAAACTTATTGGTGGAAACCAGAAGTGAAGGAAGCCGTGGCAGTAAAGAAAGAAGCTTTTAAACTGTGGCAGTCCACAAAAGATGAAGATGATCTTGGGAAATATAAAGAAAAAAAGAAAGTAACTAAACGTCAGGTAGCAATATCAATAGCACAATCAAATAGCAAATTCTACGAAAAATTAGAGTCACTAGATTCAGAGTTAGATATTCATAAAATTGCAAAAGCGCGCCATAACAACACTAAAGACATAACAACTGTCAAGTACATTAATGATAATAATAACAAACTTTTAACGCAGGATGAAGACATCAAAAATAGGTGGACAGAATTCTACAAAAATCTCCTAAACATATCTCACCCAAGAAACCAAGACTACACCCGACCTGAACCAGCACAAGGACCACTCCCTGATGTGTCACCAGGCGAAATTAAATCTGCTTTAAAACAGATGAAAAACAGCAAAGCCCCAGGTCCAGATGAAATACCAGCGGAAGTCTGGAAACATTTAGAGGAAGAGGGAATTCGCTGGCTATATGACCTGTTTAACAAGCTGATTCAGGGAGATCCGATACCAGAGTCGTGGCGAAATAGCTTTTTAATACCATTTTACAAAGGAAAGGGAGATGTCAGAGAATGTAGTAATTACAGAGCTATTAAATTAATGTCCCATACGCTCAAGATATGGGAGCGCGTTATAAATAACAGACTCAACAAGATCATCTCACTTACACCAAATCAATGTGGTTTTGTAGCCGACAAAGGCACATCCGACGCAATACAAACTATCCGAATTCTGTTAGAAAAGGCAAAAACCAATAAGAAAAATCTACACATGGTATTTATTGACTTGGAAAAGGCGTTTGACCATGTCCCCCGAGATCTCATATGGGAATCACTCAGAGAACAACTCGTTCCTGTATACTATATCGCCCTCATTCAAGACATGTACAAAAGCATAACTACACAAGTCCTATGCCCAGCAGGAACAAGTGAAAGATTTGGAATTGAGGTCGGAGTACACCAAGGGTCTACTTTAAGCCCATTACTGTTTAACACCACCATGGACTACCTAACCAAAAGCTGCCAGCAGCCTTTACCCTGGAACATTTTATACGCGGATGATGTTGCTCTTATTTCTGAAGATGTAAACGATCTCCAGTTAAATTTAAATTCCTGGATACAATCACTTGAAGACAATGGTCTAAAAATTAGCAGAAAGAAGACGGAGCACATGTCCTGCGTGTTTGATGGCACCACAAACCCCGACAACATTAGGATTTCCATAGGGACTACACAGATTCCCACGGTTAACCAATTCAAATACCTAGGGTCTATGATTAGCAATGATGGTAAAATCGACAGCGACGTGGGCCATAGAACAACGACTGGCTGGCTCAAATGGAGACAACTCACAGGCGTGATGTGCGACAGAAAAATGCCACTCAAAGTCAAAGGCAAAATTTACAAGACTGCAATAAGACCTGCGGTCCTGTATGGTGCCGAATGTTGGGCAACTACTAAACAACATCTCAACAAACTACATACAACCGAAATGCGCATGTTACGCTGGTCAGCGGGTGTCACATTGCTAGACAAAATTCGCAATGAATACATAAGAGGCAGCTTCAAGGTCGCTCCCATAGCCGATAAAGTCAAAGAAAAACGCCTCCGATGGTACGGACACGTCAAGAGACGCCCGGAAGACCATGTGGTCAAGCTCGCCCTAAACCTGCCAGTGACGAAACGCGGACGCGGTAGACCGCCCTCCACTTGGTTAACGACGGTTGAAAAAGACCTGAAAGAAGCCCAACTGGAAGCAAACATTGCACAAAATCGTGCACAGTGGAAAAGAAGGACAAGGAAGGCCGACCCCAAGTAAATGGGACTCACGGTCGAAGGATATATATATATATATATATATATATATATATATATATATATATATAGTGTGGTCGATGTTAAATTGGTGGATACAATTTATTAGTTTTTCGTGAAAGCGTAAATTCAAAATTAATTTTTACAAAATTATAAACATTAAAAGTGTGGTTGATTCCCTGTATTTGCTAAGTTTGTAAGTTAATTTAGATTATGGAAAACTCTTATCAAATTATTGCATTGTCATCGGTACTTAATACGTGTGCTAAGTTTCAAATTAATCCGTTTCTGGAAGTTGCTGAAAATTGAGCTCAAAAATTCCGTTACATACATTCATACATACATACACCCCGATCTAATAAAAGCGTGTTAAAAACTAAGGCCTCCTTATTCTTTGGTCGCCAAAATGAAAATCTGCCAAATAAACAATTTCCCTCTTGTGATACTCTGAGTATATTCATTTGTTGCGAAGCTAACTGGGGTGTGCCGCCCAATATAGAAGATAATCCGTAAATACGAGAGAGGTTTCTTATTACGTTTTGCGTATAGTCGAGTCAACATCAGGACATTTCCAAGATTCCGATATTAGTGTAGACAACTAGAATAAAACCCAATAAGAAAACATATAGTGTTGTGTACTTATTATACTAAAGGACACGAATCGTCAATTTAATCCGGTAGTTCAATTGCAAATACTTATGTTATGCGAAATTTTATTCTAGTGGAAGTTTCAATCATACGGCTCATAACTTTATGCTTTTTCTTTTCATCATCATCATCATTACTTCATTACTACCAATAAGCTACAGGGTAGACACTGCTGTACACAGATTTCCAAATTGACCGGTGACAGTAAGTGTCTTGCATCCACTAAGTTCACCAGTCCATCTTGATGATAGTCAGACTCATGACATGACATAATGTTTGAACAATATCTAAATAAATTAAATATTTCATTTATTCTCAGCATAATATTTGAAATTATTCCGATTTCAGAAGCCTATAATCAACGTCAATAAAAATCAACTGACGGTCGTTCGCGTTTTCAGCGTTTATTCATCGCACGATTGGCGATCATAACATCACACGCCCTGTCAAATTACTCTTAAGCTGTGTTTACACAAATTAATAATTGATATTATTAATGTAAATGCAATGCCACGCATGAACATTTGCTGCATCTGCTAAATTAAGAAATTACTGCTAGCAGTAATTTTTAAATTTAACAATTTCCAAGTCAACCTTTTATTAATTGTCATTTTGTCATTGTCATTGTCACCGACTTGGCGTCCACAGACCATAGCCCAGGGTGCGCCAAGGTCGACACGATAAGAAGAAGTATAATAATTGTCAGTCAACTTAATCTTATTTGGGAATCAAAGCTTCTTTACTATTAACTAAACAGCGTTATAATACAATATTTCATATGTGGTTAGAAAAATCCTTACATAATGCCTCGTGCCCTTACTGACGTCAGCTGTCCATGTAGAACCCTTGTCACAATGTGAATTACATTTTTTTGTTGATGAATTTCCAATAACCCAAAATTATAATGCGTGAGTTAGGTGGGCGTTTTCTTATTTAACGATTGATTGATTTCATATTTGATTTATTTGAGCTAGTAATTAATTTTCAAGTGTCGATTGTGTGTTCATTTTTACAAATGATATCAATCAACATTATTTGAATATTCATTCCGAAAGATTTAGGTATTTCGGCAAACACACATATTTAGTATTTATGTTATAGAATTTTCAATAGAAATAAATTAAACACACACAAGAAGAAATATAAAAACTTTTAAAATATTACATTGTACTACCAAACAACGTTGACAAAAAAAAGCCAAAGAGCAAACAAATATTCTTGCTTAGTTGGACTCGTTTATGTATTACGTAAGTGATCCGTACAGAAGATTAAGGGAAATTAAATCTATTTATCTGGTAATAAAAAAAAATTAAACAAAGAATTTTACTGCCTAAATTATTCTGAAGTCGGTTCTACTGTTTAGCACGTGCTACATTTTACCATAGTAATGATCATCATGGCACCGACTTCAGAATGCTTTAGGCAGTAGAATTCCTTGTTTGAAACAAGGAATTCTACTTTCTTAAGGAGGTATAACTTTTTTTAAATATTTTTTATTAAAACTTTAAAGTGGCCACGTATGAATCATAATTACCATCATAGTAACCCAGCAGAATTGTCATGACCTGTAATGAAAGAATCCCTGAACTCCTAAGAATTAAAGAGTTTTCGTTCATCATTTTAATTGTAAGCCTCAAGATTGCTCAGCAAAAACTTAACCTCCAGACTTTTTTGACGATATTTGAGGAGTTTTCTGCAATATCTTTCACATGGATAACCAGACTTTAACAAAATTCCATGGGACCTATCGAACGCTCTACTCTTTTGAATGCAAAAACATTATTTTCAATTCAAAAGATATTCGGTAACATACATAAAATACGGTTGCATTGAGAACCTCCTCTTTTTTTTAAGTCAGTTAAAACATTATATAAGAGTTTCAAAAAGCACCCCGTGTCAAATGACTAAACGAGTACGTCTCGCAACAGTGTGTTCTACGCGTTAGGTCACGTTGACGTCAAAGTGGGCAAATATTAAAAGTCCTATCTCAAGAGCGAAGCCGTGTTATTGCGTCGCGGTCTCCTCAGCTGTCCGCTTCTTCGACCCTCGTTACACTACCCTTGTACACCCAGCTTTATGAATACCAGAATCAACAAGTGGCATGTAATTTGATGTAGTAATTTCGACAGTCGTTTTCAAGATTTTTATGGAGTATTAACGTCTTCGTTCAAAATAATTAAAGTGGCGGCAGATTTGGATAACGGCTCGCCTCAGCCGGTGCGATGTCGGCTTTTGTACAATGTATAACTAGCTTGAGCGGCGACATTGTTGGCCTAACCGCAAGGCTGTACATAGCCGTGTACCTATTTGACAGGGAAACGCTGGCTGTAGTATATATTATACTACACATGCCGTGTAAAATATCTTTCAGGACAGAAATCGCTATAATTTTACAGAATATATCGCATTTACAAAGAAGGATAAACACATAGGTTTTTTGATAGCGTTTATTTCTTATTGTATCTGGTTATTACCAAATGGCGCCAGTAAGAAACAGTACATTAACAGTACATTAAATAAAAACTTGCTCTTTCGGATTGACGTATCGCTTAATGTGTAAATTTCGTGTGAAAATTACATTTTAAATTTTAAAACTACCCCTAAATAACGTCGCATTTTCTAAATTCCTCTTCACTCGATAAAGCTATGGTGACTTTGTTTCAACAATTAATATCCAATACCATTTTTATACGGCAGCCTTTTTAAACCTTTCAGTGAAAATGAATTTTAGACACATTTTCCATGAAAGCTCGCGAGGAATATAATAAGAAATTTTAAGCTCGCGACCGAGGCGTTTAGTGCTTAGAATTAAGCGATATACGACACTGAAAGCCTTTGACACTAAGCGTACGAGTAATTGAGTGTTCGTCCAAAGTATGTGCACATACGGGCCTGGATTGCGACATACAATAAAATACAATAAACTTATCAGTGTCAAAAATATTTTTGTTTCCATACTCAAGTGTACAGTCAGCGACAGATTCGTCGAGGCCTCTTACGTATATAAAGTAATCTGACCAGCTGTTATTCATTTATATGTACGCTCATTCATTTATGTAAATAAGGAATGTCAAATAATAAATGTCATGTATGTAAGGAAACTTTATGATTCTTCTAAAGTAGTCAAAATATCTTGGCAGTGAAAGTCTTATGTGCAATTTTACGTGAGTTGCCACGGTATTCAAAAGCAAATGAAACTTTCAGTACTAACAGTCTTGTTACAAATAAATATTTTGAGTATAAATGTTGACATCAAGGTGACCGTTTTGACTTAACAGTACCTAAAGCTACGCTTGTTTAAAAATATGTTTATTCAAGATCTGATTTAAATTTATTAATTTTCATTTCACTTTTAAGTTGTATCTATACCTGCAAAGTACGACAAAGTTGTGTTTCGCCCAAACTTCAAAGTTTTAATAATTTCATTGCTGTTTTTCTATTTCATGGTCTGCAACGAACTACATAAATAGCTGGCCTCATAAAAATCACTTCGCATTTTTACCAGGCAGTGTAAATACCACTTAAGGTCTGGAAAAAAAATCTATAAAAAAGTTTTTCCATAAAAAAGTTTGAAAACGATTCGGCAACTCATCGCAGCGGGAAAGGGTTTGTAATAACGTGGCTTATATTACTTTTATTTGTTCATTTTCGATATTTAATATTGCATGCTTTCAGACAGGTTATGTGCTTTATATGTCCAACAAATGCTTTAATATATAATATTTCATCGATAGTTATTCGATACTCATTAGTTGAAAACAAGTTAACGAGCAAATCGTTGTAGTGTAACAGTGAAAACAAAACAATATTATAATTATTAACTAAAAATAAATAAATTGATAATTGATAACAACTAACTGATAATTGTGTTCTATTTTTTTATAAACTTATAAATTTACTGAATTAAGGAAAACATATTTTACTCACTATCTTGTTTTATTGTTAAACCAGGATGAACATGTCTACCAGTAGTCTAGCAGACCAGCAGCAGTCAAATTTGGGACTATAATTAATAGCAAAATGTAAGTATATACCTGGCAATGGGATTAAAGTTAATAGTAACATGTCATGTAGATGCTTGGCAACTATTGCTTGGTTAGACTGAAAAATCTTATAATTCCACTTTGATTACTTTGACTCACTATTCACTAGCCTCGAAAAAAAAAACTTCTTATAAATAAATAAATAAACTGTTTTAACGAACACACCAATCACCTAGCGCCATAATAAACGTTTGCTTTTGCTACGGTGGCTAGAATAATGGATAGAAATACTTAAACACCCATGACTCAAATGCTCGTAATCATCACACAATTTAATTTGCACTTTGTTTTAAGGTCTATACTTCACATTATGTTTTTTCATACTTGTAATGGACATCAGAACAGTCAGAAGAGTGACTCTCGCGAGAGCGTCAAAATATTTAATAAATAAAAGTCTGAAAATTGCTAAAATTCGCGCGACATCATTCCAATCGGATACTTTAATGGAAACTCGAGTTTTGTTCTCCAAAAAGCGTAACCATATGTGCCTCTCAAAGGGTTGGGGGCTAACGGGAGGCGTTTGTCAATGTTCAAATGAAAAGGGAGTTTTTACGCCCTGTGTTCTAAATCGTATTCCACGCCGTGAAAGGAACTTTTGTTGTTCTAGCTTTAATATGTTTTGCATTTTCTGTGAGCAAAAAACGGTGCTGTATTGCTTCTGGTTTAGGATTAACGTTTAGGATTAGTAGGAAGATAGAAAACGCTTTTTGGAGTACTTTAATCTAGTCGAGATCACAAAACGTTAGTTTTTATTTTGTGAACAGTCTGTTGTCAACAATGTTATCTGAAATGACCCCTAATGATCAGTGTATATCAATGTGTGGTGTACGCTTTGTTGGTTGTCCTTATTAAATAAATAAATAAACAGCTGTACCTTTATAGTGAGACGCTGTAATATACGCATTGGATTATGGATTAGCAATCTCACCAACGTATCCTAGTTCAAAGATTGATTGGTTCAATTCATTTATACATTTTAATAATAATTTTATTCATTAATTATTTATCTGTCGAAATAAATCGAATAAAATGCAATGGCTCGGATAAAAATCGATTTTTCATTTTCTATTTATTTATTTATCTATTAATGGAATTCTTATACGAGTAATATAAATTCTTATATAAAAATTATAGGTCAAACTATAGGTAAAATTATTTTGTGTTTTTAAATGAGTAACCTGAAACTTATATCAAATATGCTTTTTTCGAATTATGCAAAATGATGTGATGAAGTTGTATGTCCTACCTATTAGTTTTCATGGCAAAGATGGAACCTATATCTTTATTTATGCATTTAATCAGCACAACCCTTCATGCTCGCAAAAAAGCCAAACCACCCCATCTTTTGCACAGTAAGTACTGAGAAAAATTTAATTAATTTACAACTTTTGCAGAAATATCACTGATACGGTAAAGCATAATATTTTCTTTGGAATTTTATAACGCATTTTATCAACACAAAGCGGAATATGAGTAGTAAATAAAATAGTTAAAACTTATTATTTTAATATTTATTAATTGAGTTAAAAACTATTATTTTTGTTTCAGTTCTTAATTTTGCACGCTTTTTTGTTCAGGAGTCATTTTTATTTATTCATTGTATTTAAAACTTTATTGCACAAGAACTGTACAAATAGTGGACTTTAAGCTATAAGTATTTACAAATCTGATCTCTCTAAAATTGACTCATACAGGGTGTAAAAAAACATTTAACGAAGCCGATAACCATATCTATATTCTACCAATTGTTACAATCTTTTTTTCTCTTTACACCATTCCTGGGAAGTTAACGGTTACTGAGGTATAGATGGTAAAAGTTTGAAAAAAAAATTGATGATTTTTACAGAAATGTCTTCCGTCCGTCATAACCCACCACTCATCACTCCACATAAGTGGTGATGGTGACAATACCACCCTGTATTGTCACCATCACCACTCACCACATCACCGGCATAAACTGGAAAAACCATATTTGCTGAATTCGGTCTGAGCTCTCACGCGTCAAATAAGGTTCATCCGATCTAAAAACAAAGCCTTTCAAAACTTTTTGAAACAAAGTTGCAATCCTTTTGATAGTTACTTATCATCATCACCACTTGATCGCATGTTTATTTATCGCAAATAACCCAATCTTCCGGGTGTTTCGCGCACCAATTTTCACGAGCTTTTTTCCTTGAGTATGAAATAGAAAGACGCAAAGGTTTATGATTAATTCAGCCGGCAAATCCGTATATCACCGCTGAGACCCCGAGACACGTCAGGACTGTGACGAAATTGGCCACACGTGAAATCTTACGACAGTGGCGAATAAATTGCTAGGGGTTTGGGGGGATATGAAGCCACTTTCCTTCTTATCGTGTTGCGCAAACCTTGTAACGGTATTAAGTGGAGTTCTCGCAATATTGGACAGTCATCAACAAAAGTTTGTGCGATTTTTTTGTCAATTTTGAATTAGAATAAGAGCTTCAAAGCACTGACTACAGACTTAAATTAATAAATATGATAACGAGGGACGGAAGACGCCTGCGTGTGTTTGATATGACGCATATAGTCACGTCGAAGCAACTGGCTTCGACGTGACTATATGCCACATATGGGGGCACTTAAAGATCATAGATAACAAGCTGAAGTCTAAATATGATAGCGAGGGAACCAGCTTAAATGTAGGGTACTGAGAATAAATATAAAATACTTATCTCTTTTATACGTTTTTTTAGCACACGTTGTTGCTAAGCAACCGAATGCTGACCACCGCTGAAAACAGGCGTCCCCGCACATTTCCAAATAGTTAGGTTGCCATCCATCTAAAAATAGTTTACAAACAGTTTGTTCAAGTAACCGACGTCCTAGAGTGTAATTTTGATTAAATAGTCTCCGATTTAGAACTTTTCTGACCCAACTTTTATCAGTTTTTGTTACTATCGAAAGTATTTAATCATGTGAAAGTGGGAGGTTTACTTACGCTGTACTTACTAACTGAGATTATAAAAATTTTCAATGCCCTTTTTAGTGAATCCCATTTCACAAATCAGGTGCTAATTTCGAGTGGCTATCTACTATGGGAAGCAAAAGTTGGCAAGCAAATAAAAACAAGTACGGTCGCACTGCCATGTTCATTAACCGTTAATTCTGGTCGCCAATCTGACCCCCCATTACTGCCTCGTCGCCTAATCGAGTGAGACAGAACATACAGGGTGTTGAAGACAGATAAGAAAGGAAATTTACTGAGAGGTACATACAGTCATCAGTACTATTACTACTGCTAAAATCTTTCTTGAAATGACTTCCCTTAAATTAGCATGCCTATGCTTATTATTAAAAAAATACGGCTAAGTAAAAATTCGGTCTAGTGCACCAAGGACTTCGTAACATTATCTACAAATAAATAGTCAAAAAGACATGTTTGTCGAACTCGTACTAAATTGATGTCCCATTACTGGCCACTGGATTCACCACTCACATGAGGTGGTACGAGCCAACGGTACGTACCTTATGGGTAATGAAACCCTAAAAAGTGTGAAATTAAAACACACTTCAAGAAAAATTCGGACTGCCACAGGCGTGACTCGAATCCGCTTCTCTCGCAAACCGGGCGCTTGCTTTTCCAATTAAGTTACCATGACAGTTACTTATCGGTCCGAATTTCTTTAAGTGCTTTAAGGCTGCAACGAGAGATGTGGATTCGAGTCCCGCCTGTGGCATTCCAAATTTTTCTTTAAGTGTGTTTTAATTTCACACTGTAAAAAAAAATCATTTTTTTATGCTAAAAACAAAGTAAATTAACCATTAAAAGGGCAATTATAGACATTAGTGTAATTTTACCTTTATTAACATTGAAACCGTAAGCCACATCCTGTATATTTGGGTACTAAATACGACCCAATGATCAGTCCGTTCTTACTATTAATCTTTCTAACAACCATTAAAAAGATTAGGAAGCTAAGAACATTAGCCTTTCTCTTCTCATCTAATTAAATTGGTTTTATTGACCATGTTGAGTTGATGGTACCTATTGGGAGCCATCTGTTAAGTTTATTTCATTAGATACAAGTTTTTTATTAACAAAATACGATAAAACACACCCAATTCACGTAAACAAATAATACAGAATGCCCCATAACCAAGAGGCTAACCTACATTTTGTTCTTTTTGCAGAACAAAACAGTTTAAACAAAATATTTCCGGTATTTTCATTAGTGGTATCGAAATATTTAAAATACGACATTTGTTGGCTTGTAAGTCTTAAATAAAAAAATGAAATGGCAACTTCAACCTGTCATATATTTTTTTTATTAATTTTAGCCTGTTTAAATACCAATCGATGGCTTATTAGGTTATCAGTTAATGAACGTAGTTTTTTTGATAATATTGTGGGGTTTGACAAGAAATAGTATGTGTTTCTTTACAAATTTTACGTGTTTTTTCTTCAATGCTGAGCCTGTCTTCTAGCTCAACTCACGCAATTTTTTTAGTACACCCTGTTGAGTAGTCTTAATTTTATTGTTTTTTTTTTTGTTATTTTTTACTAATTTTCTCGTATAATATTGAAAATACGTCAATATCATTCATAATTGTGCTGACTTTAAAAATATATTTAAAATATCATAATTTAGACTGTTTTTTAACAAACATTTTAACAATTAAAAGAAATATCTTAATATTTTTAAATTTATTTAATCAAAATGTACATGTGACAAAGTTATGTTCGATTTAAAAACCTTTATTACTATTTTATTCATAATTTATATCAGTAAACAGTTTAATGTTCTACATACTAATTACATACTTTTATTTTATACGAGTATAAAGGACATAATGAAAATACACTTCCGGGCTGGAGAAGTTTCTCATTATTATTCTCGTGCAAATTAACCTGTAAGGATGGGACCCGGGAGTAGTCAATGAAAAGATGTTGCTCGTTTAACGTATGGTTTAATACTGTTCTTAAGAGCTAGATTACATTGTTATATATGATGAGGGGTGCGTGATACACTACACCTCCCCCCTTTTTTGAAAAAAAAATGATACAATATATATTTTTTTTATAAAATACACATTACAATATTATTATTAGTATTTATATATGAAAAAGGTAGACTAATTATGCCTGATATTTACTCGTATTGCAACATGCATACGTTCAAATAAAAAAAAGCCTATCATATGATTAAAAAACAGTATAGATACAGCGATTATACAACAAATTTTTATTTTAAAACCAAACAATTACAGTACCTATATACGAGTAATTATCAAATAAGCTTGAACCAAAAAACAATTTTGAAATATCAAATACATTCAACAAACAATTTTGACAAAATGCTGCTGAGGCACTTTAGTCAATAAAAGTACAAAAAAGCATGTTCTTCAAAATACAAAAATCTGTAATTCTAAATACTGAAATCAATTAACTCCTTGAAATGTTCTTATAATAAGATTACACGAGAATATAAGCTTAACCATTTTTCTTATAAAATAAAATACACTAGCACGGCACTGTTAGCTATGACAACATGGTTTGAAACTTACAATATTGTGAAAGAAATCAAGGTTATTTTAATAGGACTAAATAATCAAAGTAATAATATTATTCATTTCAAATATTCTCCACAAGAAAAGAACATGAACTTGACAACTTTTCGGTCTACAATTATTACGCCTTTAGGGATTTCACTATCATATATATATTTTTTATAGACATTCTTATTTGCTCTATAACACCAACTAAGAAATATTTATTCCACCTTATTCATCATCCATATTACCTTATCATAGTATTGGTACACATTCCCTACTTGGTACATCATTATTTATTTATTTAGACAAGGGCCCTGTCTACACAATATACATTTAATTTTATAGTCGACTTTTAATTACACACATATTTATTGTTTGGGTTGTGGCCACACCCTTACTTTCTTTTATATAGAAGTCACGTTTTAAGTCTACTTTGGACTCCAACATATCTCACGGAGGAAAGCTCGTTCGCACCATGATCGAATAGAAGGATCGGACTCTATTAGTACCATTTATTTTAACTTGATCATAATAACTAGAGCATCAAGTCTTCAAGGCATCAAGTCTCCAACAGCTTTCAGCGATGAAGCTCGTTCACGTCGCCTTTATACTGAAGGACCTGATCTCTATTACCTAACTTGTGTACCATATACGTGTGCATTTCATATAACTTTCATTCAAAATTCATTCACTTTAAAAAGAAACTAACCAGCATACAAAATTAAAAATTTACCTAACAAAATAATTTGCTTTTGGGTGATCAGTCCAATTGCACTTATTTATTTTGAGAGACAAATTATTTCCAAACTAAATCCTCATTCTTAAGGTCCTTGCAATTTATCCTCTTTCATCGTCCATTTAATCTATTACATAACCGTAGCAAACTCAGCACGAACCTAATTGCACTCAAACGGTAAACAAAGAGTTTTTTCTTAATACTGGATTTTAATCCAACTATTGAACTACCTAAATAATTCATTGAAATCCCTTTAACAACTATTCATCATAGACACAGGGTATTTTACCGTTATTTATTTAATATCCATTTCATTATCCAAAAAGAATGTATAAGTTTCATTTTAAGAAACAAACTAAACTGTAAGATTATCTTCATAATTAATTCAAAAGTATTCCCATGCATAACCGAAAATAAACTTTCACTTTCGTAAGTTACCAAGTGTTGGTAATTTTATTATACTGTGGTGCTATTTTCCTATGCCACAAATATCAAATTGTAAGTATCGTTCCTGGGTGGCTTATGATAAATTGTTTACAAAAGAGTCACAAATATGATTCGTCCTACATTCTTCTTACTTATAAGGAGACACGTGTGCAATTCTTAGATTAAAACCACTTCGCGCCTTATTTGTCACGATGTTGACTGAAAGAAAAAAATCTATCCAATAATGCCTGATGCCTTGATTGAGAACTAAATTTTTGATGGCATAAAGAACTATGTAAATATTAACTAAAACAACAAAAACTATTTAAACCTTGTAAAAATATTCACGACCTATGTTTGCAAAAAAATATAAATCAGATAAATTAATAAAAAAAAATTCTACATAATGCATCTGAATCACTAATCTTGACGATTACGTAAACTAAATTAAAATGAGTTACTCAGTTAATTTTTTTTTCAAAAAAATTCTGCAATTCAGAAATTAAAATCGTGTGTAAAGAAATTTCATATCATAAGAAAACTTAGAAATATTATGCTGAAAATTAAATAACATAATAAATATAGCTGTAAAAAAATTAAACCGAATTATAACTTGGTAACAAAAAGATAACTTTAATTGTGTATGACCATTTAAGTAAGTTAACTATTTTCTTTAAAAATAGCGATTTGTATTTATGTTCATGATATTTTAAAATTATTAATTAATGATTAAAACTTGATTCGAAAACGATTCGTGGAAACTTTTTGCGCAAACAAATGTATCAAATGACGAATTGATACTCACGTAAACATAGCAAAGTCAACAGTTTTGAAGTCGTACGATGTCTTTTAAACAATTTAAATGTAATGAGGTCAATGCATTAAATAAGTAATTCAGATTAATTTTAAACAATATAGCGATGATTAATGTGGCACAGAAATGCTACATTCAAAACGAAATTTAATGTTGAAGATTGTACTGGTTAAAATTATGTGACACAAATTGTGTGTATTTAAAAAAAAGAAATTCAATATAACAAAACTGAAATTAAGCTTTACAAAGTACACCTAAATAATATTAATTATAACAAACCTGAAACTCGGAAGATGAAACGACACCCTGTTAATCCTGTAATCATATTAAAGATCTATAAATAATCTCGTTATCAAACTGTAATGTTTTGCTAACTGTTCAATAAAAAGGAAATTCAACGATTTTTATATTATTTTTAACATTGCTAACAGTGCGTGCGTGACGAAAATAAAATGCAAGTTACAGTAGCATTAGCGAGTAGATATATGAAAAATAATAATAATAAAAAGCTAAGTAAAAATTTCGTCCTTTTAAACTGACACGACACACATTTCCGACCACTTTTCCAACTAGCACTTCACGTTTCCTGATTTTACACAATCCACTTGTTATCATGTTCTCCCGGTAGCTACCTCCTTGACACCAACTACTCCCGGCAGCCACCTCCTCGGACACCAACTTCTCCCGGCTCTCTGCATTCCCATCTTCTTTTATATATTTGTCCTTTTTCCAGCATTTTAACATTTACTTCTCTTTACAAGCCAGAACGCAACTAGATAGCACATCCTTTTCTCCATTTTATCCATATCTCTCGCTCCATTTTCAGTTCTCCGCTCTTGTATTTTAATAAAACGGTTTATTTGCCACAGATTTTTGTAACATCAATTGTCCATAACCGTATCCACAGCAAAATAGTATTTTCCTCGAAAATGCACGTATACCAGAGCTGCCGAAGGCAGCCCTGGCAGGGTCGCCATGTAAGGATGGGACCCGGGAGTAGTCAATGAAAAGATGTTGCTCGTTTAACGTATGGTTTAATACTGTTCTTAAGAGCTAGATTACATTGTTATATATGATGAGGGGTGCGTGATACACTACAAACCCATCAGCAATTAAATTCTATAATTTCAATCTGTTTCTCAAAAGTAGCTCTGGTAGGCATGATGACAGAATATTACGATTTATTGCATATCTTTTTTTTATAAATGAGGCAAAAGCTGAAAAAGATGATTATTTTGCTTTAAGTTTCCACTAAACGACGCCAGCGCAGGAACCTAAATACATCCAACTGTAATCACCTGAAAAAGTTAGAGCTGAAAGTCGCAGGACTTACAATACCTACAAATCACAACGTGACACAGAAGATGCACCTGGATTCACAACACTGACACCAACAAAACACTCGACGCGTTTCGCCACTACACGCGGCATCCTCAGGAGATGTTGTCGCTTCGACAGACTACGAGCGACTGAACCTACAGACCTGCCACACCGGTCTTTTATACTTTCTCGCACTAATGATATTACGTAATCGTAGTGACGGAAATTTGTCATTACGAATTAGCGATGTTTTGAACAGCGTTGGATGGTTGCTGATGGATTTCCGCAAAGTAAGGCCTGATTCAACTATATAAATGAGGCAATCACAGGAAGTGTATGTCGAAGGCCACTTACTTGCTTAGAGTTAGTATAGTGCAAAACCTAGTGCAAAACATTAGAAATTAAGTTAATACTCCTTCTATTCTACTACTGAAACAAAAAATATTTTCCCGTCGTAATACAGTATGACAGAACTGAATTTATATCCCCCACCGTATGAAACGAGTAGATGAAATGGACAACATAAATCTCAGTTAGGGTTCATAGTAAATTATGACCTTGCTAGACAGTGTCTAGTCCGCCAGTTTTAGAAACAAATATTATTATGTATTTTTGTGTTTTCCTGAAAATATTTCAAAATCAGTACCATCAATTTTGATCAAACAGAATTGATAAATAAAACAAAGTTAATGAGACTGCCCTGAGAATTTTAATTGTTAGAAAACTATGTCAAGTACCTACCTATGTAATTAATTCTGGCTTCAATATTGAACTAGATATGAAACCAGATATTACTAAAGATCCTCCTCCCTCTAAACGAACACAAGTGGGCCTGTACCCCGTTAGTTCGCCAATATTTGAAAATAAAACCTCGCATATTATATTATAACGGATCCAATAACTGCCTGAGGGAAACATCTGTGAAAAGAAATTGATTGTATCTAGAGCACTTAAGTGGTTAAAACGATATCTAGTTGGTATTACAGAGGTGACTTTGGAAAAAAGGGTACCTATTCTTGGTTTAGCTGGAATTCAGTCACTTTCTAAGTCTGATGTTTATCATCAAATGGGCAACACAATTACATTATAAAATTAAATAAAAATATAATAATTTAATACACACAAAACTATGTACAAAAGGTGGACTTAACGCCATAGGGCATTTTCCACCAGTCATACCTTCGGGAAAAGCAGAAATGACTAGTAGGCGGTGGGACAAAATAAATAAAAGAGAGAACACAAAAAAATATTACCAATAATATGCTTAAGATGTCACAAAATGAATTACCAAGTAGGAACTAAAACGAAAATACAGTTATATCCATTCTAGGGTTCCGTATAGATTCTTCGTGTCTGTCTGTCTGTCCGTATTGCACAGTCACTTTTTTCCGAAACTTTAAGGGCCATGTTGAGACTTGGTAAGTAGATGTATTCTATACACCGCATTAAGAATATACACAAAAAAAGAAAAAATACTAATACTATTAGAGTATTTGAAACTAAAACTCAATTTTTTTTTCATCAAACAATAGTTATTTAGTTAGTCATTTTTTATTTTAACAATAGTGTTTCTAATATAATTTTTTTCTTAACTGAATAGTTGACGCGAGAGACACTTAAAAATATATATGATGTACATTACCATCTTAACTTCCACCGAAAATTGGTTTAAACGAGATCTAGTAAGTAGTTTTACTTATACGTCTTAAATACAAAAACTTTTATATCATGTTACTTGCTGGTACCGTTCATAGGCGACTCCGACTTGCACTATGCCGGTGTTTTCAAAATACATTCACTAACAAATACGTTGACAAAACTCACCACTGCTGTCTATAGGTATTTTGTTTTTCAAAAAACATTTTACAACCAACATTTAATTGGTGAACACTCATATTTCAAAGGTCTATAAAGCTGCAAAAAAAATCTAAAAGCATCACAAAAGGGAAACCCGAGCCAGGAATCATTCATTACGCGCATTCGTATTCGTCAAACATTCGGCGCGCGAACTTACACGACAAACAACATAATTTTATTCAGCTTGCGCAGTTTTTACGTTGCACGTTTTGTGTGAAAAATATTAACACCCTCGCTACTGCTGTGAGCGATGTTTTTGCATGAATATTGTTTTGCGCGAGGAAATACGACGGCGTTTGGCGCCTGCAATTTTGGATAGGCACATGTATACATTTATTGATAAAAAAGTGACAAAAGCTACTTTTGGGAAATGAACTATGGATGCAAATTGAATATGGCAATTTATTTGAATACCATGTGCAGAGAGTAGAGCACGAACGAATGTAGTGAGGTCAGTGTTTATTACTTACCAAGGCTTATTGCTAGATGTTATTAAGGTTTTAATGAAAAGTCTCGCTACAACTTCAGAGTTTGACATCACCTTCACGTTATTATGTCCTTAGTCTCACTTTATCGTTATTACTTTAATACTAAACGATGAAACAAAATATATGTTGATAATCTCGCAATTGACATTTTTAAATATAAAATCACACTGAATTTAAAATTAAAAATAAAATACTATGGCACAATCCGGTGGATCGAAAGAAAAATGTTCAACAACGAAAAAATTAATCGACGGAAAGATGTAAGGCTCAACCGGATGAAATTACATACATAAAACATACAGGAATTTATGTCTTTGATACTGAAAAAAAGTACAATTGTGAAAAGTTTCGGCAGGTTGGCCGCTTTTTTCGTAATTCAAATAAATTGCGCAATATTTTTACCAAGTTTCACGATTTATAACGGATTTATGAAAGAAGGTACTATTGTGAAAAGACTTGAGTGATTCGCGACTACTGTAGTCATGAATAGTGGATGAATAGTGAAAGTAGTAGTTACTTTTAACCATTTTTTTTTATTTGGGATAGGTTCGCTCCTGACCCAAGGCTAACCTAACGAGGCAAAGACTGAGTCTACGATGGAGCGAGCTCACCTAGAAGATGCCTGTTCACTCTAGCTTTGAAGATTCCTAGGTTGTAATTGCAGGGAAACACTGACGCAGGTAGTGAGTTCCTTTATTGACTTTAGTTACTCTATTATTAATGGACTTAGTTGATTGGACTGGTTGATTAGACTTAGTTGACTCTAATGAGTTATTCTTCTTTAAGGACGTAAGACACTTCTTAGACTTTCTGTAGCCCTGGTTCGCTTCTGACAGTGTTTCAACCTATCGCCGCGCCACAATATCTGACAGTCGAAAGACGTGGACGTCAACTGGACTGCCTCGTAGGTGTAGTGGCAAAGTTTCTGCCTTACATCCGAGATCGAACCCAGGACGGTTCGAATCCCAGGTTGAGCCAAAATTGTACCGAGATTTTCTGTCATGAATTTCTCAAAAACAGCTCGGAGTCGGAAAGTTGGCGGTGTTACACCCCCGTGCCTCGGCAAGCACATTAATCCGTTGATCCTGCGCCTGATCTCTCCGGTCGTGTCGGATTGCCGTCTTACAGAATTTTGAGAGTGATGGAACATTGAGTGCACCTGTGTATAGCGCTTACACTTGTGCACTATAATAGTGTAGATGGATGATCTCTGTTTGTATGATTGGCCGCCGTGGTCGAAATCGGCCAGGAGGACTATTATTATTATTATACCACAGGTGTAGCCTGAGCCTAAGTGCTTATAGTTTGCACCGTCAAAGCCGCGAGGAACCGGTAGCAGCACATAAATGCAGACTTCAAAAACCAATACCCGACTCAACTCCAAATACGAGTGCAGTTTGAAAATTTCGCTCATCAAAATCCATCGGGCACATGTGAAATAAACTTTTGCACCAATAAGCAATGTTGGTCCGTTGTAATATCTCCGTCCCGCTCCGTATATTAGATGACAAAACATTGGTCGGTTTGTTCGTTTTCATAACTGCTGGTTCCGTAATCAAAACTTGCTGCTTGCGATATTGTTCGGGACGAGAATGAGGTAGCTTACTTACAATGAATATTGGACTGTTTGAGCAACGATGATTGATTTGTATGTTGTATTGTAACTGCCAATAATGCTTTATTTTTTTCGGCGAACAGCCAGATAGATAGATAGATTAACACTTTATTTTACAACACAAAATAACTAAATTCCCCCTTCCTGTTAATTAAATGTTCCTTTAACCGAAGGTTATCTGGTAGAGATCGCTACAAGCTATAAGACCGCCTAAATTGTATATCTTTCTTGCTTAAACTTGTCTATATTTTTTGTTTTGTGTTGTACAATAAAATGGTAATCAATGAATAAATCAATCAAAAGGTACAGACGAGTTTAACAAAGAAATATATCAACTCAGGTGATATTATCGCTTGTAGCGATCTCTTCCAGCCAGTTAATAGATAAGTGTTTTAAACCGGAAGCTATTCGCAAAATAGTGAATTATTGCATTTTTGTTTGTTTAAATTTAATAAGTAATTAACTAACTAAAACATTTTTAAGGTTTTATAAAAATACTATCGGCCCGCCCGCAACTTCGTCCGCGCAATAATTGTTATTTATTTAACTTTTAAACTGACCATGTTTCATACAGATCTTTCCGCCTTTTTTACTCCTTAAGGGGTGAATTTCCAAAAACCCTTTCTTAGTGCTCTTTTGCACTACTATAGATCATCATATCAGCCTGTTACAGTCCACTGTTGGACATAGGCCTCCCCCGAGGAGCGCCACAGCGCACGATCTCCCGCCCTTTGCATCCAGTCACTACCAGCTGCCTTCTACAGGTCATCTGTACATCTAACCAAAAGATCTACCAAAGATATCATACACTATTTTAAGTTTCTAAGCCTACTAGCACAGATTACTAAATAGTTACTACTAGTTTGGATTGTAGGTGCATCTGTCAGTCAGTAAAAAAAATACCAGCTAAAATAAACAAAAGTTTGATCTTGTTATTCCAAGTGTCAAAACAAAATATGTCTCGAGAACCCAAAATGTTAGAATAAACAACCAAAAGCTTTAACGTCCAGAGATGAAACTGGTATCGTTCATATCCCGGTTATAAACGAAAAAGAATACATATTGGTCAAGACTACAAAAATAGTTCATTTTTACGACGCTCTCGCATGTCAGATACAGATTTCTACCGCGCAGCAAACCGGAGTATCGTGTACTCTTCCCCTATGATATTCTGGGGCATAACACACCGCTGTTGGCAATAACACCCTTTATTTTAAGCGCCGTAAGGAACAAAATTGGCTGCGACGGATCTTTTAGTGGTGTCAATGATATTCCAAAGTACTTGAACAGGTTCTTTGCAACATTATTGCTTTTGCATAATATAGATATTTCATTTAGTGACCTCAACATGCTTACGGTTTATATTACAAAGAGTACCTTACGTAAACTTTTTAAATCAATTTGGAACATGTTTAGGGGCTTCTACAAAAACACTAAAAGACAGTTCACCTACAACTTAAGTCTAAAACTCCACCACACGTTTTTACAAAGTTCTTATGAGCTGAACTAAGGTTGAGGCAATACCTCCAATTGAGCTGCCTCTAGTTTGAGGTAGAGATTCGGACTGAGGCTACTTCTACACTTCGTCACAGTCTTCTTTGGGATTCAGTTTGCAAATCTCTTGTGACAATTCATAGTCCTAGTAACAAGCACAAATTCTACCAATGCAGCATCGAAGGATTTGCATACCTAAACACCACAAATGAAGTAAAAAGTACTTAAAACCGCCTCCTGCTTTGTTAGCCGTGTGAAGCAATTTGTTATACAGCAAAAGTAGTTAAAAGCCACCACACCTTTAGTCCGCGACGGATAACACGGTAATCCGCTTAGTGGCCGAATTCCGAGTTTTACGGCAACCCAACCGCGTCCACGCCAAAGGGTGGGGCGGACAAATGCGAATAGTGTGAAACTATAATCTCGTCGGTTTTGTATGTAAACAACAGACGATATAGGTACTATAATTAATAGTATCAGGCGTTACTTTGCGGAAATCCATAATTAGTATTAACATTGAAAAATTACTTAGCTTTAGATTTCCGCTCAGTTACGCCGGCATAAGTACCCAACTACACTACCTGTGACCACCGACTATGTTAGAGAACAAGCACATGCAAAAAGCACCGCCCGCCCTCCCACAAATCGCATGCAAAACAGATAATGCAATAATTAGTACCAACACCGACGTGCAAAAGAAAACCTCAACGCGTTTCGCCGCCTCACGCGGCATCTTCAGGAGGAGATGTTGTCGCCTCGGCTGCGCTCCGACGACTAACCTGTGAACGCTGGTGAGCAGGCCTTTTATACTTTTCCCCCACTATTGTTGTGACGTACTAGCGACCGATCCGGTCCTATTATTACTAATGATATTATTACTATTTTGACGGTTAGAAAAATTTGAAAAAATATTTAATAGTGGGGACGTTGTGTAACTGACCTGCTCATTCAGCAGTGTAAGCGAATTATCTTTATTATGTTTAATTATTTCTAATTGTTCCAAAACGGATAGTTTTAAACTTTTTTTCGCATGTGTGTAAAATTGAAAATGTGTGATTATCAGGAATTCTATGTCCTGTGTCTAAAAGGTGTTTCGCGAAATGGGATTTTTCGGGATGGTTATTTCGATACGCGGATATATGTTCTTTATAACGTGTGTTGAAACTGCGGCCGGTCTGCCCTACATATGTGGAGTTACATTCATTACAATTAAGTTTATAAACACCAGATTTCTGGTGTTTATCAAGCTTATCCTTACCATTACATAACATTCGTAATGAGTTATTTGTGTTAAAAGCTGCGTGCATATCGTGATTTTTTAGTAACTTAGAAATTCGTTCCGACACCGGTCCTAAATAAATCAAACTAGAATTATACCTGTTATCCTTTTTATCAGGAACAGCGTATAATAAACTAGTTATGATTTTGTTAATTTTATTTTTTATTAAACTGTCAATAATGCATCTCTTGTATCCGTTTGAAATGGCGATGTGGTAAAGTATATTTAATTCTTTTTTGTAATTAATTTCACTTAATGGTATTGTAAGAAGGCGATGTACATATGAGTTGAACGCGGCCATTTTATGTTGCCACGGATGACAAGAAGATGCATGAATGACAGTGTCAGTGTGGGTTGGTTTACGATATATTTGGAATTCATGCTTACCCTGCACCTTTGTTATTGTTAAATCTAAGAAATTAATACTATCATTCTGTTCTAATTCTAATTTAAATTTAATTTTGGGGTGAATTTTATTTATTTTATTAAGAAATAGATCCAACTGACGGTTTGTTCCGGTCCAACAAATCAATATATCATCTACGTATCTATAATAATAAAGAATATTCCTATCATGTATTAAGTATTTATTTTCAAAATTATCCATGAAAATATCTGCCATTAATGGACTTAAAGGAGAACCCATCGCTAAGCCCTCCTTTTGTCTATAATATTGATTGTTGAACCGGAAATAATTTTGTTTCATACATAATGTAGTTAATAATATGAGATCGTCTATCTCCCCCGGATGCAATCGTTGTTTTTCTAAATGGTACTTTAAAATAGTTAGAGATTCTTGGTAGGGTACATTGGTAAATAAACTATCGACATCTAATGATAACAACTTTGCATTCCGAGGGAGAGAAACAGACTGGATTTTTTTTTAATTAAATCCAAACTGTTTATAAGGGAATGTTTAGGATCGAATGACGATTTTGCCTTTAATAAATAATTTAGTTGTTTGGCTAGTTTATATGCAGGTGCGCCGATGTAGGAAACTACAGGGCGCATCGGCATATTTTCTTTATGTATTTTAGGTAAACCGTACAAAAATGGACTACGCGGATTCATTTCTAAGATTGAATTTCGAGTGGATGAATTATTTGAAAATATAAACTGAGCTGAATTTACGGCTTCTTTTATTTCAGAGGCAAACTTTTTAGTTGGGTCTGACTGTAAAAGGACAAAATCGTCATTCTGAATTATTTCCTCCACCTTTTGGACATAATTACTACGCTCCATAACCACCACCGTGTTACCCTTATCAGCTTTGGAGACAATCAAATTGTTTTCGGAGATTTTTTGGCTAAGTGTTTTATAAATATGGAACTCTGGATTAGATGATCCGCGATTTGATTGTCCCATAGCTGTTTTAATCTGATTAGCGGCTATATTTGTTACTAAATTTTTACAAAGTTGATCTTTTTTGCCACATACAACGGTGATCTCCACGTCAACGGCTAAACTTTCTAACGTTTTTTGATTAATAGATGGCTGTAAATTGTATTTTAAACCTTTATTTAATAAGGAAACTTCATCATTAGACAGCTGAACATTGGATATGTTTTTAATACGCGGGTAAAATTTATGAGTCTGTTCGTGGAGATCCCGTTGCATGCTAGCATTGTTGTTAGTGACCGACTCGCGTCTCAACACACGCAATTTTCTACATTGAACGAGATATTTTTGATGGGCTTCTTGAGAAGCAAGAAGCCTTGCTTTATCGTCTAATAAATCGAATTCTATATTATGTAAAGAGAAAGATAATTGAGAATAAAGAATTTTGAGATGTAGTTTGAGATTATCTCTAACTGAAAACCAGTATCGAGATTCTTCATTAAGCCAAATAGACTGCGCTTTTTTAATAGCTATATCCGCGGATCGATTATTCGTGTTGGAACGTAAATTGATGTATTTTGGAATAAGATTTTCTCGCTTACACTGCTGATTAAACCAGACATTTTGAACCGCCAAGCGGTGAAGCTTAGTAAGCTTAATGTATAGACGTGCCTGTACAGCTACGCTAGCTGATTTAATATAATTAATAGTATCAGGCGTTACTTTGCGGAAATCCATAATTAGTATTAACATTGAAAAATTACTTAGCTTTAGATTTCCGCTCAGTTACGCCGGCATAAGTACCCAACTACACTACCTGTGACCACCGACTATGTTAGAGAACAAGCACATGCAAAAAGCACCGCCCGCCCTCCCACAAATCGCATGCAAAACAGATAATGCAATAATTAGTACCAACACCGACGTGCAAAAGAAAACCTCAACGCGTTTCGCCGCCTCACGCGGCATCTTCAGGAGGAGATGTTGTCGCCTCGGCTGCGCTCCGACGACTAACCTGTGAACGCTGGTGAGCAGGCCTTTTATACTTTTCCCCCACTATTGTTGTGACGTACTAGCGACCGATCCGGTCCTATTATTACTAATGATATTATTACTATTTTGACGGTTAGAAAAATTTGAAAAAATATTTAATAGTGGGGACGTTGTGTAACTGACCTGCTCATTCAGCAGTGTAAGCGAATTATCTTTATTATGTTTAATTATTTCTAATTGTTCCAAAACGGATAGTTTTAAACTTTTTTCGCATGTGTGTAAAATTGAAAATGTGTGATTATCAGGAATTCTATGTCCTGTGTCTAAAAGGTGTTTCGCGAAATGGGATTTTTCGGGATGGTTATTTCGATACGCGGATATATGTTCTTTATAACGTGTGTTGAAACTGCGGCCGGTCTGCCCTACATATGTGGAGTTACATTCATTACAATTAAGTTTATAAACACCAGATTTCTGGTGTTTATCAAGCTTATCCTTACCATTACATAACATTCGTAATGAGTTATTTGTGTTAAAAGCTGCGTGCATATCGTGATTTTTTAGTAACTTAGAAATTCGTTCCGACACCGGTCCTAAATAAATCAAACTAGAATTATACCTGTTATCCTTTTTATCAGGAACAGCGTATAATAAACTAGTTATGATTTTGTTAATTTTATTTTTTATTAAACTGTCAATAATGCGTCTCTTGTATCCGTTTGAAATGGCGATGTGGTAAAGTATATTTAATTCTTTTTTGTAATTAATTTCACTTAATGGTATTGTAAGAAGGCGATGTACATATGAGTTGAACGCGGCCATTTTATGTTGCCACGGATGACAAGAAGATGCATGAATGACAGTGTCAGTGTGGGTTGGTTTACGATATATTTGGAATTCATGCTTACCCTGCACCTTTGTTATTGTTAAATCTAAGAAATTAATACTATCATTCTGTTCTAATTCTAATTTAAATTTAATTTTGGGGTGAATTTTATTTATTTTATTAAGAAATAGATCCAACTGACGGTTTGTTTTTGCTTTTTGCATGTGCTTGTTCTCTAACATAGTCGGTGGTCACAGGTAGTGTAGTTGGGTACTTATGCCGGCGTAACTGAGCGGAAATCTAAAGCTAAGTAATTTTTCAATGTTAATACTAATTATGGATTTCCGCAAAGTAACGCCTGATACTATTAATTATATTAAATCAGCTAGCGTAGCTGTACAGGCACGTCTATACATTAAGCTTACTAAGCTTCACCGCTTGGCGGTTCAAAATGTCTGGTTTAATCAGCAGTGTAAGCGAGAAAATCTTATTCCAAAATACATCAATTTACGTTCCAACACGAATAATCGATCCGCGGATATAGCTATTAAAAAAGCGCAGTCTATTTGGCTTAATGAAGAATCTCGATACTGGTTTTCAGTTAGAGATAATCTCAAACTACATCTCAAAATTCTTTATTCTCAATTATCTTTCTCTTTACATAATATAGAATTCGATTTATTAGACGATAAAGCAAGGCTTCTTGCTTCTCAAGAAGCCCATCAAAAATATCTCGTTCAATGTAGAAAATTGCGTGTGTTGAGACGCGAGTCGGTCACTAACAACAATGCTAGCATGCAACGGGATCTCCACGAACAGACTCATAAATTTTACCCGCGTATTAAAAACATATCCAATGTTCAGCTGTCTAATGATGAAGTTTCCTTATTAAATAAAGGTTTAAAATACAATTTACAGCCATCTATTAATCAAAAAACGTTAGAAAGTTTAGCCGTTGACGTGGAGATCACCGTTGTATGTGGCAAAAAAGATCAACTTTGTAAAAATTTAGTAACAAATATAGCCGCTAATCAGATTAAAACAGCTATGGGACAATCAAATCGCGGATCATCTAATCCAGAGTTCCATATTTATAAAACACTTAGCCAAAAAATCTCCGAAAACAATTTGATTGTCTCCAAAGCTGATAAGGGTAACACGGTGGTGGTTATGGAGCGTAGTAATTATGTCCAAAAGGTGGAGGAAATAATTCAGAATGACGATTTTGTCCTTTTACAGTCAGACCCAACTAAAAAGTTTGCCTCTGAAATAAAAGAAGCCGTAAATTCAGCTCAGTTTATATTTTCAAATAATTCATCCACTCGAAATTCAATCTTAGAAATGAATCCGCGTAGTCCATTTTTGTACGGTTTACCTAAAATACATAAAGAAAATATGCCGATGCGCCCTGTAGTTTCCTACATCGGCGCACCTGCATATAAACTAGTCAAACAACTAAATTATTTATTAAAGGCAAAATCGTCATTCGATCCTAAACATTCCCTTATAAACAGTTTGGATTTAATTAAAAAAATCCAGCTCGGAATGCAAAGTTGTTATCATTAGATGTCGATAGTTTATTTACCAATGTACCCTACCAAGAATCTCTAACTATTTTAAAGTACCATTTAGAAAAACAACGATTGCATCCGGGGGAGATAGACGATCTCATATTATTAACTACATTATGTATGAAACAAAATTATTTCCGGTTCAACAATCAATATTATAGACAAAAGGAGGGCTTAGCGATGGGTTCTCCTTTAAGTCCATTAATGGCAGATATTTTCATGGATAATTTTGAAAATAAATACTTAATACATGATAGGAATATTCTTTATTATTATAGATACGTAGATGATATATTGATTTGTTGGACCGGAACAAACCGTCAGTTGGATCTATTTCTTAATAAAATAAATAAAATTCACCCCAAAATTAAATTTAAATTAGAATTAGAACAGAATGATAGTATTAATTTCTTAGATTTAACAATAACAAAGGTGCAGGGTAAGCATGAATTCCAAATATATCGTAAACCAACCCACACTGACACTGTCATTCATGCATCTTCTTGTCATCCGTGGCAACATAAAATGGCCGCGTTCAACTCATATGTACATCGCCTTCTTACAATACCATTAAGTGAAATTAATTACAAAAAAGAATTAAATATACTTTACCACATCGCCATTTCAAACGGATACAAGAGATGCATTATTGACAGTTTAATAAAAAATAAAATTAACAAAATCATAACTAGTTTATTATACGCTGTTCCTGATAAAAAGGATAACAGGTATAATTCTAGTTTGATTTATTTAGGACCGGTGTCGGAACGAATTTCTAAGTTACTAAAAAATCACGATATGCACGCAGCTTTTAACACAAATAACTCATTACGAATGTTATGTAATGGTAAGGATAAGCTTGATAAACACCAGAAATCTGGTGTTTATAAACTTAATTGTAATGAATGTAACTCCACATATGTAGGGCAGACCGGCCGCAGTTTCAACACACGTTATAAAGAACATATATCCGCGTATCGAAATAACCATCCCGAAAAATCCCATTTCGCGAAACACCTTTTAGACACAGGACATAGAATTCCTGATAATCACACATTTTCAATTTTACACACATGCGAAAAAAGTTTAAAACTATCCGTTTTGGAACAATTAGAAATAATTAAACATAATAAAGATAATTCGCTTACACTGCTGAATGAGCAGGTCAGTTACACAACGTCCCCACTATTAAATATTTTTTCAAATTTTTCTAACCGTCAAAATAGTAATAATATCATTAGTAATAATAGGACCGGATCGGTCGCTAGTACGTCACAACAATAGTGGGGGAAAAGTATAAAAGGCCTGCTCACCAGCGTTCACAGGTTAGTCGTCGGAGCGCAGCCGAGGCGACAACATCTCCTCCTGAAGATGCCGCGTGAGGCGGCGAAACGCGTTGAGGTTTTCTTTTGCACGTCGGTGTTGGTACTAATTATTGCATTATCTGTTTTGCATGCGATTTGTGGGAGGGCGGGCGGTGCTTTTTGCATGTGCTTGTTCTCTAACATAGTCGGTGGTCACAGGTAGTGTAGTTGGGTACTTATGCCGGCGTAACTGAGCGGAAATCTAAAGCTAAGTAATTTTTCAATGTTAATACTGATATAGGTACTGACAAAATGTAGTTTTGACAGAATTTCAGAGAGTTGTCTCGAGAATTTGCGGGACGGGGAAAACCACATGAGTACGAAAAAAAATCTAACTAGTTAATTTGAAAAAATCCAAAACATAACATTACGTGTTTGAATCTAAAGGTACACGAGAATTAAGTGTGTTTTTATTTATATTCAAATCATTATAGTCCTACTTCTTTTAGTCGCTTCACTGAGATGTCTTGTATCATAGCAACTAAATAATACATTTACCGTAGGTATAAATACAATTCTGCCCACCCGACACTAAAGTGCAGTAATCGGCCTTTGGGAGATTTTTCGTTTATCGGTGATTCTGAAAGCGGGATTCATAAGGTTTCTGCTGAATTAACTTATATTTTTCTAGGACAATTAGGTGGTTTTTAATTAATAGTTTACTCTTACTGCAAACCCAATAAAATTTACAATTTGGTATGGTTTCCTAACTAAAATGCAGTATAGATTATATTGCGGACGAAATTTTAAGGTTTACTAAGTAAAATGCAGTAAGCAATCAAATTTTACGGCCTTTTAGATAGTTATATATTTTTGGAAAAAAAATTAAAGAACTTACTAATATGCAGTAAAATTTACCTCCATACTAGCTACTTTTACTACAATTATAAAAATACAATTTATTTTCAAGAACTTCCAATTAAAATGCAGTATAATACAGCATTGCTGCAGATTAGTTTGGATAACACAGTGACACCCATTGTGGTTGTTCCCTGTTAAAGTGCAGTAATTTGCGTAAATACTGCATAAAAAATTCAATAAAATCGGGGAGAGTTGAAGTCAAAAATATGGAAATTAAAGATTTTGTTAATTAAAAATCTCATATTTCACAGAAAAAAAACAAGGATAGGGATGGAAACCGGGTATACATCAAAGATATTGTTCATCTCATGGTAAAGAGGGGAAGTTACAGTTTATTTTACAAAAGCAGTATTGATGAAATTGAATTTAAAGGACTATCTTGTCTCAAATCAAAGACCTTGCCTAGCTTTACTGCAAAAACTGTTGCTAAAGGTATTGATGCAGTAAGGAAACAAAACATCTTAAAAGTACTAGGGCCCCTTATTCCGCCAAGTAGACTGATCTTCTGGAAAAACCTTTCTGTTCGTTCTTCACCACAAGAACCAGAAGAATCCTTTTTTGATATTGATGAATAACTTTGAATTTTTACTCATGTTTTTACTAAGAATCTGTGTTTTATCTGTTTGTGTTGAAAGGATTTGTCGGATTTATTCTAAGAAATAATGTGCCTTATAGTTAACTTAAGACTGATTATTAAGTACAACAAAAAAAAATATCTTCTATTTTGACAATTGTACGTAGGTTATTAAGTTTAAATAGACTGTATTTCAATTATAGTAACATTGTGACCGAAAAACTGGCTCGCTCAGTGTGAATCCACCTATTTGCGGTTACGTTCCTAATTTACAATTGTAGAGGTATATTTATAAGACTGTTTTAAAAATGAGACATTAATGTTGATAAAGGCTATGCATTAACTGTGCATTAAATACTAGGAGGCTTCAAAAGCTAAACTCAACCAATATTATTTTTAAGCGTGATAAACTGATAAACTATTACAATAACAAATTACTTCTAGAAACTTATTATGTTAGACTTACCAAACTTTGTGATACTTTGTGCTTGATTTAGTTTTACAGATTTTGATCTCAAGATTATGTCCACCTTTTAATAGTACGCACCTACATTGAATATACTTTATATTAAACTTATCTTATCTTATCTTAATGTGATCATTATTAGAAAACTGACACAAAGTTAGGTTAGAAGATTTTTTTTAATTTTTAAATATTATTATTAATTATGAAAAAATAAACGTTTTATAAAATATAAACCAGCTGTTTTTCTTACTGCACTAGTAAAACGAAAATTTTTTTTCTATAAAACCGACTAAATGGCAGTATTTTTTTCACCTTACCGCATTTTAGTTGGGTTTCTTGACAATACAACTAATCCAAATGCAGTAATAGAACTTTTTACTGCCTTTTACTCAGTTTAAAATATTCTTTTTATAAAAAAACGCGGTGCAGTAATTGGCGCCAAAAATAATAAATGGCCATAATAAATTCATTGTTTAGGAAATGTATTTTTTATCGTTAAGAACGTGTGAACCTACGCCTTTACAACCTTCCTGCATTCAAGTTTTTTTATTTATGCATCTGCTTATTTTTTAAATCTAATTTTTAACCTTTAATGCCGTTTCCCTCGCAATCGTTATTTTGCTGTTACTGCACTTTAGTGTCTGGTGGGCAGAATTGGGATGATGACACCTATCTTAAATATTGTCAAGAACATAGTGTATGAAAAACATAGCCCCTATGAAGTTAATACAACCTATATATTTCAAAAAAGCTGTAGAAACCAATTTTTAAACACACAAAACGCAATAAATATTCGGTCAATTGACTCCGATTTCTGACACATGTCCGTGACGTCACAATCATTTATTACCATACGAAATCTATGGAGACAGACCGTTTTGACAGATAATAAAAAGTATGTCAACGATTGGTGGTGTCGTCTAGCCAATTTAAGAATTATTGTAGGTGTGTATGTGTTTATTGAATGATTTTATTTAATTGCAAACTTAAATGGGTCGCGAGTGAAAGTTGTAAGTAATCGGTAGATTTTAGGTTTGTACTATTTAAGTAGACAGAAAAACAAACGTTTATTTTCGCAAGGGAAGGCGTTTAAAACGGGCTCACTACTCCATTTTGAAATACGTTTCATCGAATTACAATTTATCGATTACGTGTCGATTATTTGTTTGAACGATACGTTATATACCCGAAAGACGTTGCATCGATCGTTCGTTTCATCGAATGTCATGCATTCGAATCGTATTCGTATTTCGAAATTGAGTAGTGAACCCGTTCAAAACTAGTTAATAAGTTTTTGACTACTGTGTTGTATTTAATGAAAATGGTGATGGAATGATGGCTTTTTACTATTTCACGCCTTAGTTTACTCCGCTGTCTTTGCAATCAGATAAATTAAAGCAATTACTTATAGTGGATATCGCTTGTAAAGCGTATTTAGTTATTGCTTTCAATGATGTCATAGACAAAGAGTATTAATATATCCATTTTGTGTTATGACTAGGTCACACCATTTTAAAATGTCAAGAGAATTCTTTTTAGTAAATAGTCAACAGCCAATATCGTTTATTTCGGTTAAGACACCATTATGCCATTTATGAATGCCAGTAAGATGGGAGTAAAGGATGTAAAGAATTGAGCTCAGATATGTAATCGGTACTCCAACTCGTTTCATCTGGATTAAAAAAATAAGTTTTCATGATATTTTTACAGTTTAATGTAAAAACTGATATTCCATACCCTTACACTATGGCGGCTGCATCATTTCACATCCGTGCCGGAGAAAACACGATAATCCGGTTTAGGTACGGCTGGTCCGGTACTGCCCGTGTACTCTCTATAAGCCCATATCCTTATTTTCTTATGCGGTCATCCTTGTCACTGTTTATTTATTTATTTAAGCTTTATTGCACAACAAAACTTTGTACAAAAGGTGTACTTAACGCCGTAGGGCATTCTCTACCAGTCATACCTTTGGGCTATGCAGAAATGATAGGTGGGCGGTGCGACAAAATGAATAAAAGAGAAAACACAAAAATAATAATACCAATAACAATAACACGTGAGGTTAAATATAAAATATACATTCATTCATTCATTCATTTTCAGCTAAAGGACGTCCACTGCTGAACATAGGCCTTCCCCACAGTTTTCCACATCGACCGATCACAAGCGGTCTGCATCCAGTGTGATCCTGCGATCTTCACAAGGTCGTATGTCCATCTTGTCGGTGGACGTCCTACGCTGCGCTTTTGGTCGAAGGGTCTCCAATCAAGAACTTTTCTGCCCCAACATCCATCAGTCCTTCGCGCTATGTGCCCTGCCCTGCCCATTGCCACTTGAGCTTACTGATTCTCAATAAAATATACAATCTTTACATATATTAAGATTTTATATTTAAAAATACACATAATATAAACTAATATACACTAAATAAATAAATAAATTTGACAAACTGTTAAAGAAAGATCTATAATGAAATGATGTTTGCGATAAAGTAAGAAAGTGTATGCGAATCAGTCTCTTGAATGATAATTTACTGTTTCTAGCTTGACCGTGCGAGCGAAAGAAACTAAACCCGAAGTTACGAACGAAATGTTAGGGAGTACGCCCTCGCTGCGAGGGCCGGACATTGGGTCGGCGTACGTCTGGCGTATAGACGTATTAGACACGATACGGCCTTTTTACGATCTGCCTACTACGTGACCGCGAAATGAATACCAGTCGGAACATTGTTTTTGGGACTTTTTATATTTTCATACCATCTTCTATAGAGGAAATAAAGTGTCTTAAATTACAGCGATCCAATGATTTGGTTTTGTTAAACGAAATCAGTGTATGTAAGGGTTGTTAAGAAACAAAACTTCCAGGAAAAATTCAATGAAGTTTCACACGCTGTTAATGTTATGCTATTGTTTTTTGGGCTTGTATTACCACCTTGACCAGCTATTGATCTAATGGCAACCCTTTGTGTTTATAGTTAACTGCTTAGCCCCGTTGAATCCAGGAATTTCCAGATACTTTGGAGAGTGACGTTAGCTATCTTTGATATGTTTGCTCATGAGTGGCCCGCATGAGCAAAGTACATGCTTGACTGTTTCTGAATCTGCACATAGGGTCTCCAGCCCTTTTCATATTGACATAAGCACATTATTGAGTTTGCAGTAGCCAGTGAATAGTCTGCTCACTGCAAAAGCTTTGCATTTTTTGAACAAAAGTAGTTCTTGAGATACTTTTTTACTGTATCCTTTTGTAAAGCTTTTTTAATGTTGTAGTCGCATAGTAAAGTTGCAGTCAGTTTGCAAGTCTTCACTAGGCATGCTTAGCAGTTACTTTTCGAACACTGATTACTTTAGTTTTGTTAATGTTTGAGAAGACCATATATCTTTAGTATGAGTGCAACTTCTATAAATGCTTTGCTTGGCTTGCTTACGTACATATAAATGTAGCGGAATTAGATCCAGCAGAGCATTTAGAGCTTCCCGAGGTGTTGAAGACAGTGCTCCTGTTTCTATGATATCCATGATCCAGTATAAATCGTACTTTAACCCGGTTCCGTGGTTCTGCTATTATACTCCAGGAACTACGGAAGAGCAGGTGGAAAGGGTAGGAGGAGGGTCTTCCCAGTTTGGTCCTGTACGGACCTGTTGGGAGAATTTTGGGTTTCGGGGTTGGGTCCCTTTATCCTAAACAGGACCTCACTGTAGGCTGGTGCGATTGTGGTATTTGGTTCACACGCTATAACGGATTGTCAAATAACCCAGTTCAACTCGACCGCAAATGTTCAAACAATCGAGAATTCCCCGTTGCTATGAAGTGCGTATGCGAAATTAACACAACAAAAGTACAAAGCGTCGGTATACCCCAAAATTAGTTCATCTATTGGGCAATAACGTATCACGGGCTCGTTTTGGCTCGTCGGTGACGTAATGTTCATCATGCATACGAGTATAAACGGTTCAATGTTTTCGCTTTGTTAACATTAATTTCAGCCTGAGTGACTCAAACGGAAAGTTCTATTAATGGCGGGCGCGAAGCATACTTTCTGCGAAGTAAAGTTATAAATATCTTCTAGTAACTACTTTGACACCTAAAACGTATTCTAAGGAACTTTGAGAATTCTTAAATTTTGCTAAATTCTTTGTTCGAAAGCGATAGCCTAAGAATTTATTCGTTTAATTAATATCTGCAAGTTGAAGAAAGTATTTAAATCATCTCTACTTCGTGCGATGAATAAATCCGAAAGCCTAATCAGTCCAAAACACCTTTTCTTCAACCCAAATCAAAAGCAAATTCATATTTTATCTCTGATTGCCTTTTCGCTAGCGTAGCTGTAGGTGTAAAACTCAACCGGAAAAGGTTCAAGCCAATATTAAACCAAAACCAAGAATCTCGAGAACACGAAATCTTATTTCCATCTCGGTCATGTTCTATCGCGATTAGTCGCCGATAGAGGCCGCGGCGATCCCATTTCCGGTCGGACCTCGTGTCGGAAATGACGTTACGCTGCCGAGTTTATTTTGTTCGAATTTTAACAAACGGCAGCCATTAGTGGCGGCGCAAAAAGAAATAAAGATTTGAGAATGATCAGAACATTGGTTTCAAAAATACTATTTGTGCAGGCACGGGCAGAAAGTGCTTCACAACTGCTTGCAGTCATTTTATTCATAAGTTCTTAACACTATTTCACATTTGTATTAAATTAAGTGACCATAGATTTTTTTTTTCCAACAAGAATGAATCACTGCAGAAGGAGTTTGACTGACACTGTCTGCATAACTGTCATTTCAAAAAATAAAAAAGTCAGGTTCGGCATTAAAAAGTGTTCATAAACCTTTTCTTCTTTCTCGGCGAGTTTAAATTTCTTTTGACAGGTAACTGATGACTTGATATAGTATTTTGAACATAACTGAAAAATATGTAATAGAGAATCTAACTGAAATCCTTTTTACCGTAACCGTAAGTACATGCTTTATTCTTTGGTTAGGTGTGACGGAATTTTTCATAGCGTGAAGCTTTCTCAAGCAGACAATTATCATCAAGAAGTTCAAAGAAAAACAATTAAAACTTCCTGTTTGCAGTATAAAACTAAATATATTCTATGGGCCTGTATTTTTATATCTGTTCCCCGAAATAAATGAATCATTATTATTATTATTAAAAACTGCATAGGTACTGATTATCATATATTATTTATGGACCAGGCAGATGTTGTCCTGCCCGTTCTTTTCTTATCATTTAAACCTTCCCTGGACTTCTACAAATATTTCAAGACTAACTAACTTTATAGGAACTTACCGTCTTCTAACTTAACCAGTAGTCTAGTCCCAGGTTATAGTGATCATCCGTGACTTGGGTACAAAGTAGGGCTTTAAGCCCAGGCATTGCGGCAAAGCGTTGAGCCGATTATGAGAGGATATTAATTTTCCCTAGATTTTAGGACCTTTTTATGATCTTATAAAGCTAGTCTTTGTGCCGCATCATCGTCGGCCTTTTTCATATCGCTAAGGATGCCGAAAAAATTTATAGAATAACCTCCAAGTGAAATAAACTGCATATTCCGGTATCCCTTCGGGAAACAAAAATTGACAAAAAAAAATCGAAGCCGCGTATTCCATTAGCAAACGCTTAAATCTTTCGCCAGCATTGGCAAAGCCTGTTAAATTTTAACATTGCTTTTTTAACGCCTGTACCGCTTTTTTGGTAATCGACGTAATTTAAATATCGGCCCTCTTCTGGAACCACAAATTCTTTGCCAAGATAAAATATGCTGTCTTCGCCGAGGCAGATAAAATGAGACGTTATTTAATGCTCACTTAATATACGTTTTAATATTCCCTAATTGCAGTATCTCGCAACGGCCATACAGCGGAAAACTTTCTACCAGTTATGTCTGCAATAAAAATGCGATTAAATAAGGCTTCCCGTAAAGGTGCGTTCATGAGGAATGTCCTTTTCAGAAAGAAATTTTTTCCACACCGTTGATTGCAACGTGAGATCTCGATTCTCAATATCTCGATTTCGCATATTGTCACAGAAAGGATTCAGTTCATTTTTTTTTTCGTTTTACACACTTGTACACTCAACGTAGTCTGAGTTATCAGCTGTCACAGTTAGATGTTTTGGTACTGAATCAGACACAAAACGAGTTTGATTCGTTATTTTTTCATTCAGGGCTCAAATTATTTCTCCGCATTCCTTTTTCAGATTTGACGTCATATAAATGTTTTTAAATTGACTACAACGGTACATTATTCTTATCTTTGTAGCCCTGATTTTTGATATTGCCGAAGCACACAACACCCGCAATATTCGAGCACTACGTCACTAGCTATCTTTATCAAACTGCTTTATTATAACGAGTAAGTAATTGATTCGAGTTTAAGTGTATTTTCCCATTTTCCAATGAAGACACACCTTAATAATTCGCCTGCCGCCTACGTCACTCCAAAATGAAATATATACGGTAAGGTGCCACAGTTCTCAGGCGTTATAATAAATATTTCCCAGTTTATTGCCACGCTTATTTGACGACGGAGGTCTAATGACCAATTTAGCCCTTATGAAGTGCAAATTTTCTGTCATACTGCGAAACGAGACATTATAATACCCAATTTCAGCTTCTGAAAGAATATAAATGGCCCCGCACACCTGTGCTGCGAGTTTTTACCTCATTTTTCTGGGCCTTCTTTAAATTTTATTTTCCTCGAGATGAACGTGTAATGACACTTTCATGATGCGACATAGTACGGGATTTATTCTTTTGTTCATGGAAATGTTGTTTCCTTTTATGCTTTGTCTCGGAATTTGAAATTGCTAAGTTACGACACTAGCTTGCTTGCGTTTTCGAGTTTTATACACTTTTATTTGTATGTTACGATCACAGTAACTTACGTTTACATGTACTTGTAAATGTATACCGTATTTCTGACTGAGATGAAATACATTTTGGTGTACTTACTATTATTGTTTGGGCGTAGGCAGAAATTGTGTAGCTTTTATTACCTTTCGCCTTCCTTTATTGATTGTCTCCTAAATATTTACTCTGCCGTTATAACCATACCGGCGAAATTTAATTGGCATACGGATCACAGCCAATTATACAGCTTCGCGATGTTCCAGATTGCGATCATAGCAACGAAAGAACAGGAAACCTTTGTGAGGAACATTGGATCGGATTTGTAACTAATTCTTTATATTCTCAAAAACGAACTTTCCAGTGAAAAAACCCAAGGATGAGCTAGGAAAACAGCGGCTGGACGGATTCTGAGTAAGTTTAGCTAAAAACCAATGTGATATTATTTATCTATCGAATAAAAAAGTCGCATTAAAATCGGTCCATCCGTTAAGTAGCTACGATGCCACACACATTTACAAATATAAGGGTCAAACTACTTAGGCATGCCACTCGCTAACTACTCATTAGGGATACTTTTGTGTACTTCTACAAATCACAATATTTTACTTAATATAACTGAAAAAACTATTTTATGTAGGCGGACGACAATTTAAGGTCTCAAATAGATTTTTGCCTGTCACAAAAAGTAAACCTCTGAGATCAGAAAAAAGTTTCTGTCTCTGTTTCTCTAAGTCGATCCTGTATATTGCGAACCTGTTCTGACATAAACTGTCAACTGGCATGACTTATCTATATGTAAGAGTGCAGCGAGCGCTTCTTGGTCTGAGTATATGTCGTACACTTGCATACATGAATTAATAATTTAATTTATAATTTATTACTTACCACGGAGTCAGATCAATGTAGGTATGTAATGTTGTAAAAAACTGATCAATATTCTGAAGCGCTCCGACATTTTTTTTTTTTTAAACAGATTAAGCTAAGCTTGAAGTTGACATCAAATAGCAGCTGTAGGTTTTATCCTCGTAGAGCGATGGTGAATGTTTATTTTCGATCCTGAATATTTAAAAGGTATTTGTTTTTTTTAAATATTTGACTGGTGATTCTTTTTGCACTGTGACAGTTTCAGTTGTCTACCTGAATAATAATTGATATTTCCCTTTTACGGTCATGAGAATTTGTTTTTACAATTGCCCGTTCTCCAAACGCCGCGTGGGTCTTATTCTGAGAGCAGAATGACGTTGTCATTTCGCCAAATGTCACGTTGTAGCAATTAAATAATATTAAAAAAAACAATTATTTTTCATGTTTTCAACTGATTTTATTGTATGTTGATTGTATTCGCAGCATAATCTTTGGCCATTGCCGATTTATTTACGTCAGTAAGAAAGAATTTCCTTTTGCTCTTTCCATAGATATCTGTCATAATGTGACGACGTAGTTGCGTAGGTATTGTGTGGTGTGTGCTGTGGATTTTTTTTATTGTGTTATTTGTATTGAGTTATGCTAATATCAAGCCAAGATAAGTGCTCTTTCGGTTGAAAATCTAAGTTATTCAGATTTGTGCCTGTAATTAAGGATAAACATTAGTAAAACATCATCACAAATAACCCTTTTTCTACTTTCACTTGTATACCGTATGATTATAGTACAACAGTTTCGTGCATGGGTGAACCCAAGGACCCAGATTTTATAGTAGGTAATAATGTATTTGGTTCTATTTTCGTTGTAAGTAGGTTTTTAAGAAAGTTTTTCACATACTTGTGCCTTTACAGCTCATGTCATGATATTGCTAAAGATAGATCTTTGAGTTTTGACACGGTTGTTTTTTTTTAAACTCCTTATTGTTCCATGTTATCTTTAGAAAAGAATGCTAAAACAGTATTGTTTACGTAAGTATTTACTTCGCTTTAAAAATCCTTAAAGAATGAAAAAGCTTTTAATACCAGGAATCGCAGTCAGATCATTAATGAAGACCTTCTCAGCAAGTAATAAATAAATTCTCACAACTGCTTTTATTTACGAGAATCCTAACAAAGAGTGTGGGCTCTATTTAGTTTTCAAAATATTTTTTTTTTTTTAGTTTAAAACAATTCTCTTCAAATCAATTTATTTAAAGAAAAATTGACAACAATTTTTCCGTCCCATGTATAAAATGAATAAACTCATCTCATCAGCCTGTATACATCCCACTGCTGGGGACAGGCCTCACCTCAACTATGAGGTGGTACGAGCCATACGCCACCACGCGGGCTCAATGCGGGTTGGTGCAGGGTTTGTTGTAAGGTAAGTGACCACCCTAACTGTCAAATGTTATCGAGCCGCCCGGATAAACTTACTGTAAAAGGGGAGAATGGCATTCTAAGCGAGTTAATTTTAAAAACCGTTGTCATACAAGTCTGCGAGTGACCATACCTGCAAAAAATGGGGTAAGATGCAGGGTGACAGGTAGCACATGTTTACTTCTTCCGCAGTTATGACATGCCTGTTTCGGCGTGGAGGAAGTGTTTTACGCTATACCCTGGGGACGATAGTAGGTAATGTGGGACTTTTTGATGAACAGCGTCTCCCCCATCATCTTTCTCGAGTACACCCACACGTCACAAACCTCCGCGTGTTCTCTCTTGCCGCTATTAGCAGAGCAACGGAAGATCGCTTATCGCATGCGCTCCGTTGTCTGCGTTGCTTTTGCCCGGAGGATGCCTCGGGAGCTGTGGCAGCCTGGCGTTATCCCCTGAGTACCTTGATCCCGGAGGCCCTCGTGACGAAGGACCCTGATTTCTCTTTTAACGGGATGAACTCAATCAAAAGTCACCTTCGGGGTTTTCCGGGAGAGGACAGGCCTCGGGATAGAGATACCAAGGAACAAATTCTCTAGCTAAACCTTCGCACTTGTATGTTATTTTTTCCTAATACACTTCACTCCCCACTTACCTCCCTCGTACTCGCCAACGTTTATCCTCCTGCAGTACAAGATATGAATCTACCAGACTCCATATGAAGTAACGGTGTAATTGCGACTAACGTATCATCACCAAGAGAATTGACAAACCTCAATGGTGCAATCAGATACTAACAATACGTTCGCCGCCTTAACCGTCTTATACATAACTGACTGTATTCCTAACCGCATTACCATAGCAGGCGGCGCTCTCGATACCTTTTATTCAAATCAAATCACGTCGCTATAAAACGTATACCCTTCACAGATTCTATCCGTGGAGCGACCATTTACAAAACATTAGCGAAAGCTGCCTGCGATCATCCACAAAGGGTGGTACACATCGATGGGTTAGCACTAAGGTAATGTAAGAGGGTGGTGTAGAAACAGTAATGAGAAGTGTTGACGTGCGAAGCGATTTGATTGCTCTATAAGAGTCAAGTCGCAGTAGGCATAGTAGAGTTAGATTAAGGAGAGCCGATTAAAATATTTATAATTGGCTCTCTTGAATCTGTATCGTGTAAGTTTTAATAGAAGCTTTTCTATAAATGTGCATTTTCTCTTAAACCATGATTATTATGATCTTCATACATAAAATTCTTAGTAACTTTTTGACACAGTTTCACCTTAATTATGTTACTTTAAAGTCTTACGTGCGAACGAGAGAACTTGTTTTTTATTTTGCAACCAGCCAGCATGTGGTTGGACTTTAGGAAATTAAAAACTATGGTAGTCAGTCACTCAATCTGTGAGAAATTTACTCATCTGATTCGTGTTTAACTGTGTTTTTAGTGCGAAAAGTGAGCAAAACCCCTAAAATGAGGCTGCAAACGCAAGATGCCTTGCCCTACCTCGCTGCACCACACGCTTTCAGTCTTCATCTAGAATATCCTATGAATAAATGAATACAACATAACGAATAAATTAAGGTTATACATTTTTTTAAATATATACAGCCAGTGTCAAACATATAGGGGATTATACCATGTCAAAATAACGACAATTAATGGTTTTCAGACAGAATGATCGAAGTGTTGTTTTCCAATGGCACAAAATTACCACTATTAAATGAATATAAAAAAAACATTATTATTATTTCGGGCACTATTATGACTAAAATAATTCATTACATTTTTTTTTAATTTTTGACACTTGACTTTTTTCACACAAAGGTCTTCTTTTGCCACCTTGTTACAAGTGGATCTACTTTTATAACACACATTGTATCAGAACCGTCGTTCTCGCAACGATTTCGCATGTCAACAACGTTTATCTTCAGAATGAGTACAATGTGTGCTCCCCGGATATACGGGAGACGTATCTCGTTAACACATTCAATTGTTTTTATGAGCAAGTCCGATTGTTTTCGGTTTGAATCGATGGAACGGCGCGCGATTCACACGGCGATTATCGAGAAGAGTTCGGTGTCGTAAAACGATGAGTGTTTTGGTTGTCGATGTACTTTGGATTGTTTTTTTTTCGCACTGCCAACATTTAAGAAATGTTGTGGTATTTAAGTTTTTTCGGTATTAATGCTATAAGCATTTGATAGTATGAAGCTTAGAATATGAAATAATACTTTATTTCGTTATGCCCTTGGTTATAGAATATAAAAGTACGACAGTAACATTTGGCTTACGTCGGAAATCACAAAAAATGTCAAGAAAGAAAAACCTTCTTCCTAACAAAACTGTTCGCAGTCCCTCAAGTTTGACTTAGCTTTTAAAAAGCTAGATGAACGTACATAGTGCCGTCTCCCTCACTCTCCAGCACAAACGCTGAATTATGAAGACTCTCTAACTTTAATGTGGCGTTCGAAATGTGTTAAAACAGCAACCACCGCATAGTTCGGCCAAGTTTGTTCCCAACATCTGAGCCAAGATGGATAGTTCGGGTTGTTTGTGTTAACATTCCTTTTTGGGTAACTTTCGGTTTGCAGTCAAAGAGAAATACTTTCTACTTATTCCGCTGTCTTAAAAACTGTCGGTTGGAAACTTGCGAAGTCTGTAAAATAAGAATTTACCTCTAATAAGTATTTAAAAGTAAAATAACTAAAAAGTAAAACTCGGTACTTGTTAACAAAGGGCATCCGTTTCAAAATATGGTTACATTACATTACATCACTAAGAACAAGTGCTAGAGAAAAACTTTTTTTTTAGACTATTTTTCTAGTCAATTTGTCAGCAAAAATGAAGTAGGTAAACAAAACGTGTATTCGAAATTTCATTTTAATCGGATACCGGGAAAGTAGGTGAAATTTAGCTTGCAAGATTTGATTGTAGACAGTTCATCCATCGGTGCAGGTGAAACTACATAAAAACACTGTAAAAAGTTAAATAAAAGGTTGATTAATCTTTTCTTTTCTTTTACAGATACATAACAGATTATAAAACGGACTTCAGGAATGAAGTACAATCACAACGACGACGACTATGCTTCATTCGAAGACATGACAATAGCATAAATCTTTACTTAGTAACAAAACTTAGCTTACCTGATTTATCCGATTGCGATGAGTCCGAAAAAACTACAATGCGACGACGGCGGTCTTTTTCTAATTGTTTTTGCTCTAATTTTCTTATTTTAGCTTTATAAGCTTCTTTTTGAGATTTTATATCACGCAATTCGTTTCGGCAAAGTATTTTTTTTGGGTACGTGTAGATATTGCCTCGCACGGATGAAGAATGACGATCCGAGCTAATCGGTGTGTCTATGCGGGGTGGGGTGTGGAGGGGTTAGTTGGCAAAGGCATCAAGCGCTATTCAGCCTAAACCAAAAAAACTTCAAAATTTAACACGTGCGTAGTTGCCTGGTAGGCTTAAAGAACTACATTGTAATATTATATCTGAAGAATGAAGCATAAGAAGTAAAATGTAATTAATATTTAATGAACACATTAAATTAAGAAGATTAAGCTCCAAAATCCTCATTATAAGTGTCCACGTAAATAAAATATTTTATTTAAGATCTTATTATTACTAATAGAATTCAAATCTCTTTGCTCTTGCTCGGTCAAGTAAATAATGAGCTTGTAACACAATTATTTTCCACTTGCTAAGTTCAACTTAATAATAAATATTTTCAGCTTTCAACAAGATGTAAACGTGCAAATAATGCAAATGTCAAGATAGTCGTAATTTAATCTTACAAAGAAACGTAGCGAATTAAACATGTTCTTTTGAAATGAATTCTCATCTAGTTTTGAGCTGAGTGATGAACTTTTTGAAAAGTTTCATAATCTTTTACTTTAATAATCCAAATTATTAAACTTTAAATATCAAAATAATTAAGTCAAAATAATTAAACTTTAAATATTTTGTTCGGAATGCGTGATTTAGGACTATTAACGATTTACGCACAAGGTTAGTTTTTTTTCTTAAGTGCCATGTTACATAGAGAACAAAATGTGTAATACAAACTTGATCGGCCAAATACCTCAAGCACATTCAAAACCAAGTGTTTCCTTTGTGTCAAGTACGCATACCCCGTCTTCAGCAAATACCTAAGGCTCGCAGTCGGAGTAGGCAAGATTGCCCCCGATTATACGAGCGATGCCAGAAAGGCTAGGCTAACTGAAGTGTACAGTCTGAATGAGTGCGTCTATGTCTGTTTACTGGCTGCTCAGTAGCACGCACACTCCATTTCTAGTTGATATGAAACGGTACACGGAACGGTTGAAAGCCCTTTTTCGAAGAAATCTCAGTGACTTTTTTTCTCGCTGAATAGTAGCTGCGAGCACCGGGATTGAATAACAAAGTGTGTTCTCTGATTGGCTACTCAAAGGGCTTAGTTTTTTGCACTGAGAATTTGCACTCTTATTGAGCAGAAAAGTTGCCACTAGCGTTGCTTTGAAAGAGTATTTAAAAGGTTAATTGAGCTCAAATTCTATTTGCAACGCTCACTAATTGTTCTTTAATAAATCTTCACTATAGTCCAGCTACTTACGACCACATTAGTGTAATGGTCAAGAAGTTGACTGTTAACCAAGAGGTCGCGTGTTCGATCCCCGCACTGTAAAAAAATTGAGTGCATGAACATGTCTGTTTGTACTGTTCTGTTTGTTATATGTATATATATATAAGTTTATTTGTAGGTAATACCATTGTTGATTCTGATATCTGTAACACAAGTGCTTTAGCTACTTACCACGGAGTCAAATCAATGTAGGTATGTAGTTGTATATTTATTTATATTTACTTACGAATATTACAATAAACTCGTTAGTGTGTTAGACTATATGGATGTGTGTTTCAAATATACCTAATAGCCTATTTTATTACATTTTTTTACTATTTAAAATCCTTCAAAATTTAAAACATAACTTCAATATTGATGTGGGATAAAGTTTTCAATAGAGCATCAGTGCTTGGTTACATTCCTACAATCTCATAAAAACACAAAAGTAGGTAATTTAATACAAATTCATTGTTATTGCATCATTTTTTTTATCATCACAATAGTTGATAACGACCTCATTGCACATTCATCGCCAGATCCCGGTTTACAGGGAGTTTGTTTTCCAATCGTTCCAAGCCGCTCCGTCGAAATGCGAACTTTTTTAAAGCAAGCCAGTGCGATGCTCTTTTCGAAATGAAAAGAAAACAGTGATGTTTCTAGCATAAATTCCGTGGCACTCGGAGAAATTTAAACCCGGCCCGGAGGGGTTTCGGGTGTAAGTTATAGGGTTCAGTAGGTTAAGCCTTGATTAAAATGCGTGGGTAAAAGTCAGATGTGAAAGACATGTTAATATTTAATTAGGAATGATTAGGAAACCTTGAATTGTAGAAAACATAATTTAAAGTAAAACCTTTTTACGTTTAAATTACGTCAAAGTAAATTTCAATATAAAATTGACTATAGAAATACTGTCTGATTACAAAAATAATATTTAATGAATTAAACTTTGGCACTGAAATGATTGGTAGTTAATTTTATACTAAATTAACACCTGCGACGTTCTGTTGTTGACACTCTTTGACAACTGACAGCGTGGATGCGGGAAACTCAGAGTCAATTGCGCTGAAGCTCCTCGGGAAAGTCGTATGCTCACAGTGGGCTTCGAACGGCTGATATAATTATAATAATTACTGTTTTTTTTTTAAATTTAGAGCCGAAAGTAGCTCGACTATTTATCTCACAGTTGATCTCTAAAACGTCCACTCTCAAGGCGTTTCCGTTTAGGTAGAAGGCACAATCCAGATTGTTCACGCTTTCGTGCTTCCAAGACAAGAACGAAGGCTCTTAGGCGCATAAAGGGAATGAATATTGAAGTGTTTACGAGTGTACGACGATCTGTTTGTTGCTGATTTATTGTTTTTAATATAAAACCTCGTTCCTTGTTCTTCTTATTCGTATCACCGTACGAAACACGTCTTATGGATGTAGGTAATCTTTATGCGAGACGAAAGTTACGCAGAAGTTTTGCACTTTTTATAGATTTTAGTATTTATGGATTAATTGTAGCCTGATACTACAGAGCTAACATTCTAGGATATGCTGTAATTCAGAGATTTTTTAGTTTTAGAAAAACTACTTCTTTATTAAGTTACTTTACTTTTTTAACATTAACAATGCAAATTTCCTTACAATGTGAAAAACTTACAGAAAAATGGACTGCCACAGACGGGCCTTAAACCCGCACCTCTCGCAAGGGCAAGCCAGCAATTGCTCTTCCAATTGAGCTTCCGTGGCACTTACTCATCGGTCCGAATTTCTTTAAGTGCTCCTTAGACTGCAGCCAGCCATGATTCATCACTGTTGTGGTTAGATACCTACTTCTTAGTCAAACATGCCTGTGCTTTTTCGAATCTTAAATTAAAACCTACTTAAATTGCATTAATCATGGTCAAAAAAGAATTATGTTCGGGTCTCATTCTGTATTTGGACTAATTGAGTCTACGCATCGCACACACATACTTTTACATCCTTTCGTGTAACTATTCTGAGGTTGCTGACAACATGATTCAAAAGTAGACATATTGTTTTTGAGCCAGCTGCAGATTGAGTAGATAGATAGATAGATATATTAACACTTTATTGTACAACACAAAACAAAAATTACAGACAAGTTTAATAAAGAAAGATGTACAATTTAGGCGATCTTATCGCTTGTAGCGATCTCTTCTAGACAACCTTCGCTGAAAGGAACATATAATTAACAGAAAGGGGGAATTTTGAGTATTACCAATAATGGATGCAACTAGGTAATTATAGCGACTGATTTTTTTCTGCCAGGAATGAGAACGTTTTACGCTTTCACACAAGAACATATCCACTCAGGGAGCATAAAAGTGGTGGTTGTCGATCTTTTGAATCGAACATACAAACGCCTTTGAAGCAGTCAAGAATCGCGTTGAAATATTTCAGTTTTCTTCAACATTTCTCAGTGAATTCAGTTTGAAACGGAACATGCGGAAGCCAATCCCATTTCATGGCAATCGACTAATGTGTGTCTTATAGGAACTTGAGTGGATTCAACAGGAAACGTGTTATCAATAAATCAATGTCGGGTATTATAACTTAATGACCAAATAAGAACTAATAAAAAAGGCTTATTGTAGCAGACCTTCTCTTTTAAATAAAATATTGTTTGCCTTCAAATTATAAAGTTTACAACGATGACATTATCTGATTTCATTTTACTTAAAAAAAATAATTAATAAATAAAAATAATTAATTAATTAATAATATAATAAATATTAATTATTTAATTTATACAATAAAATCAATACATTTATCTGACTACGTGGTAAGTAGCTAAAACACTTGTGTTACATATAAGAATCCCAGTGGTATTACAAATAAACTTAAAATAAATACATATAACAGCCAAACCAGTACAAACAGACACGTTCATGCACACCAATGTTTGTACAGTGCGGGGATCGAACCCGCGACCTCTTCGTTAATAGTCAACGTCTTGACCATTACACCAAAGTGGTCGTCATTATAATTAAAATTAAAATTGTGAACTAAGCGCATTAACTGTAAGGCACACCAGTGGGGTGAGCACGAACATTATCGTAACGTATTTGTGTCGTCCAAACATCAAAAACTGACAATTTCTCCATACAAATTGTAAAGATAACGATAGGTAAACGCTACAAATACGTTACGACAGTTGTTAATTTTTAGTGCTCACCCCTCAGCAGCATACTTTCGCCGTGATTGATGACTGTCAGTGATTTGACCGCGGTCATTGGTTGACATACAGGTGGGGTGAAGAAAGTGTTTTTAAAGTCTGTAGTCACTTAGAACCGTTTGCAACGTAGAAAGAGCAGAAAATAACACAATACCCAAAACTCTAAATCTAAACGCCAAATATTTACTTTACTCGTATGTTGCACCAAGTTACCGGATAAAGTTCATAGTTCTATTCTAGACGGTGTTGCCAGAAATAACAGCGTGGATGTTCATTGCTCTTTGTTATTCGTACATGTGTGTACGGGTAATGCATCGTTCGGCTAAGCTAACCCAAACAGTGTAACTAAGCTGTGAATATGCTCGCTTATGTTAGAAGAGGAGTAACACTCAGAATGCTCCACAAATATTTGCTACACGGTAACTCTGCGATAACATTTCGAACAAAGCCGTACTAAGAACGTCTCGTCCATATTTTCGAGTCTTGCCAGCGTGTTCGCTCGCACGGACAAGCTCGTAAGAGCGACAGGGATAGCTACATCCAAAACTATGGACAACGGGTAAGAGAGTAGAGGGCCACAATCGAAGAGGAAAATCGGAGTGAAGTATGGCAATGTTGAATCAAAGGAAACGAAAACAGGGTGAATGATAGAAAAGCTTAAAAATTAGTAAAACAGTTTCTCTTAGTTACTTCAACCTGTTATTGGAAAACGTGTACACGTGCTCGTTATATTTCCCTATCTCACAAAAGAAACATCTTTTTTATTTAACTAACATATGTAACAAAAAAGCGTGATAGCATATTTAAGTTACTTTATGTATTAAAAATGCAAATTTCCCTATAACGTGGATTTTAAACACACTTAAAGAAAAATGGACTGTCACATGCGGGACTCGAAGCGGCACCTTATGCAAGCCAGGCGATTGCTCTCCCAATTGAGGTACGTGACATTTATTCATCGGTCAGATTTCTAGAAACGGCTGTAATTCAGATAGGTTTCAGAATGAAGCTGACAATTGTATTATTTTACTTTCAGTCAAAGTATTTATAATTTTAAAACCAGTCATAAGTAGGAAATATTCTACACTACTTAGGTGTGTGTGTGCACTGCTAACTCTATGTGTTTGTTCTAAGGTTACCATTAGAAAGCGTGTCCTAACAACCTTACATACTTATTTTATCTGCCAACGACTGCCTCGTTGTAGTGGCAAAGTTTCGCCTTACATCCAAGAGGTACTGGGTTCGAATCCCAGGTCGATCCAAAATTGTTTCTGAGATTTTCTGTCATGATTTTCTTAAAAAAACAGCTCAGAGTCGGGAAGTTGACGGTGTTACACCCCCGTGCCTCGGAAAGCACGTTAAGCCGTTGGTCGTGCGCCTAATCTCTCTCCGGTCATGTCGGATTGCCGTCTTGCCGAACTTTGAGAGTGATGGAACAGTGAGTTCATCTATGTATTGTGCACTTCAATATCTCCTGCGTAGATCTCTGTTGAGATTGGCCGCCGTGGTCGAAATCAGCTAGGAGGACTATTACTATTTCGTAGAAAATATTCTACACTACTTAGGTGTGTGTGTGTGTGCACTGCTAACATATGTGAGTGTTCTAAGGTTACCAACAGAAAGCGTGTCCTAACATCCTTGCATACTTATTTTATCTATGAAAATGCGATAAAGTTTTCATTTCACTAGTAAGGGATAAGCCGAAGGAAGGGTGGCCTATTAAGGGACGAACGTTATTTTCCATTATAAAAGCATAATACTCGCTGCCTTTTATAACAATTTTATTTACGCATGTAATTCCTTGTCACGGTCAAGTTACGTTTAATATGTGATGTGAACCGTTTCTACCCGTGTAACATCGGTGAAAAACCCTTCAGGCAAAGGGTAAACATAAATCCCACCAAAAACATTTTCATGTAGAATGTTGCCAAGACGAGCCCATATGACTCGCACTGTCAAAAAGTTATCAGATCTCATGTAGAGCCAAGCTTCTAACACTACACGCCCTAACTCTACAAGGTCTAACTTCACAAACTCTACACCTTAGTCAAAATATGTGGCTTGGCCATTTCGCTACATTCACATCGGCGTAAGGTGAAAAATCAATTCACTGTTCATTACTTTTGTGTTATACAATAGTTCTTGTAGTAACGAACGGCCAAGCCCCATATTTTGACTAAGGTGTAGAGTTTGTGAAGTTAGGCCTTGTAGAGTTAGGGCGTGTAGTGTTAGAAGCTTGGCTCTACATGAGATCTGATAACTTTTTGACAGTGCGCGTCATATGGGCTCGTCTTGGCAACATTTTACATGAAAATGTTATTGGTGGGATTTCATTTCTTTTTGTAAGTTGTTTGTAATAAAAATTTTTTTTATTTTTTTCTTCTTTTTTTGGGGTGTATTTCTTGCACATCAGAGACACCTTTTTTATAGCCCACTCTCTATCTATGCCTTTTTTGTTTTTAAATTGATACTTTGTCTCAGCCCCCTGGTCTCATACAAACTCCCATCCCCTAGTTTAAGGGGTTGGGGGATGAAAGTTACAAGTTTTATATTTTTTTTGTTGTTTGTGAGCTAATACTAGCTTACATACAAAATTTCAGCTTTCTAGGACATTAGGACATTACCTTAATAATTTTGATGATCATCAGTGAGTCAGTGACGAAATCAGCGTTTTTTAGATATAAATAAAATCTGAAGTATAAAAGCTAATGTAATTAAAACTTAATATGTTCAATAAGTCCGCTATTGACAATATATCCCGAAAATTTTGTTGATCTAGCATAATCCAAACCCAAGTTATGAGGGTTCAAAAAAACGACGAAGCGCTTCGAGAAAAGGTAGGTAGTGCCCGTGCGCTTCGCTTGGCTCGTCTTGGCGGGACGGCACTACCGTGCCCCCAGATATCAAATTGAAGGATTCCATTGTATAAATATGTTATGTACGTTTACATTAAATTTGACTGTAATAAAAAGACACAGATAAGTTTTTTTTTTCAGTTCAGTTCCGTTTTAGGCTTTTTTTTTCAAATCGGTCAGCCACGCACGTGGCATACGCCGTGTGCATACGCACACGGAACAATATTTTTGTAAATTACAAAAAACTCATACGAGTTTTTTGTAATTTACAAAAATATTGTTTGAGTGAATAGAGGTTGGTTCGGTAGAATATCGAAAATTTGGTGAAAGAAAATGCAATCCTAAAAAATAGCAAATACTTTTTTTTTTAATTTGGAATAGGTTTGCTCTTGACCCAAGACTAAGCCCAACGAGGCAAAAACTAAGTCTACGATGGAGCGGGCTCGCCTAGAAGTTACCTGTTCACTCTAGCTTTGAAAATTCCTAGGTTATAATTGCAGGGAAACACTGACGAAGGGTTAAGCTAAAAGAGTACAAAAGTGCTTCCGTAAATTAATTATATATTAACACAGAAGCTAAAATACACTCTGTTACGATTCCATTGACCCACTGAATATGTACTGTTTATTTACCTACTTATTACCTACACAACTAAGTTGTTATTAAATGATAATTACTGTTTGCGAAAGCGTTCGACGATTACCACAATAGCTTTCCTTATCTTACTGTTTATACAACCATTCTGTGGTTTCAGATTAGACAGTAGGTATTGATATTCAGTTAAATAACTTTAATTAATGTTAATTGAATTCAAAATCCATTCGCCTCGTACCTACCTCGGTGGCGATACTTGGATACCGATTGAAACATCGTTTTGCTTACAAGAGCTTTTTAGATTCAGAAACGGTTTAGAAGAATGCTTGCTAGAAAACAATTCAAAATAATTTCTAAAATACTTTAGTGATATGAGTGTGCACTATGCTTAAATAATTATAATGAATGGATCTTAATGTAATTTTCTAACATATTTAAGCTTTTATTTTTATTTTTTATTATTATACTACAAATAACAAGTTTTTTGGAAATTCATCATCGTCATCATCAGCCTATATACGTGCCACCGCTGGGTACAGGCCTCACCTCAACTATGAGGTGGTGCGAGCCATACGCCATTCAATGCGGATTGGTGGAGGGGTGTGTGTAAGTAAGTGACCAACCTTACTGTCAGATGTTATTAAGCCGCGCGAGGTCCTCCGACCAGGCTTAACGACTAATATCTATCGATATTAACCGGGATCAACAGCTTCACGTGCCTTCCGAATCACGAAGATGCTTGTAAATAGACGTCGCTTTTATGGTCAGAATGGTCACTCATCCCAAACATGACCGCGCCGTAGATTGCTTAACTTTTGGTATCACTACCAAAGCGCTGCAACCACTGCGCCACAAGCACCTCACCTCACCTTTTGGAAATTGCCAGGTGGTATATTTTATTTGGAAGACATCATCTTATCGCCCTTAGCTGAGCATAGGCCTCCTCTTGGATGATCTACACCGTGGATCTACACAGTGATTAGTTCTGTTTCCAACATCCAGCGGCTTCCCACGACCTTCACCAGATCGTCAGTCCACCTTATAAAGAGGTCTGTCTAAAGAGGGTCTCCTGGCACGCGGTGGCCATTCGATGACCTTTTCACCCGAACTTCTATCGGTTCGCCGCGTTACTACTACGCAATAAGAATTCGGAATCTCTTCCTTACTACTCACTCGGTACTAAGTTACAAAGTAGTTAATTTGAGCAAAAAATTACTTGAGAAAAATTAACTAGCGTCTTCAATTATCATACTCACGTTTATTACCACCAAAATATCCGACTTACAGTTGCAGTTACCTTACATTTAATTAACTAAATTCACGGCTGTTTATCACAGCCTAGGCGAAGGCGACAGAACAAAACTAAGTTTACGGCACCTTTATTTTATTTTAGGATTGACTTAAAGTCATTTTAAGACATTACTTATCTAACGACGTATACTCGTACTAAGCGGGAACCAATTTAAAGAAAGGATAAAACATTTTGGGTCTTGCTTGACATAAACGCAAAATAACATAAAATAATTGTAAACAAATAAAATTATATGCACTCATTAATTGAAATGAAAGCAGTTAAAAATTCAGTTCATACGTATTAGATTACGTAGATTTTTTGAGCATCGAAAAAAGTTTTAGGTTTAGGGGTTTATGTCTTACTCCATCCGTGCTTGATATTTTTATGTCAACATTCATCATTGTCAGAATTGCAAAAAAATATTAAGTCTTTGAGTTTACGCACCAGACGTTTAGAATTATTAAAAAGGCTACAAAGAGACACACATTATGACGACCGCTTGGTGCAGTGTGCATTCGATCCCCGCACAGTACAAGCATAAGTGTGCATGAACATTTGTGTTTGTACTGGTCTGGGCGTTTTCTATGTATGATATGTATTTATTTACAAAAAAAAAGTATTAAAGAATGCTTATCCGTTGTCTAGTAACCATAATACAAGCCTCGTAGCTTAATTTGGGACTAGAGAATTGGTGTGATTGTTGTGAAGTATTAATTAATAATTATGTTTCATGCGTAAAAACCACGGACTCCAAGTTTTCTCAAAACACTTTTTTTTAGTGTATGTGCATAATAAGTAAACGTATTTTATACTGTACATTTGTTAGGCCTTTCCTCATTAACCTATGTCTTAACCTAGATCTCCGAAAAGCGAGGTAGGTCAAACACGGTTATAATAAATGCAGCGCGTTGTTTAAACCCGTAATTTAATTAGAGCAAAGCAATTTCCTCTTAATAAGCAAAATGTGCAATTAACCCATGAATGTTTCAAATTCATTAGGAGATTACTGAGAATGAGTAAGTTGATACGTTAATCCTTCAAAGTAACGTGTTTTAAGAAATTAGATCGTTCAATTCGTAAATGTCACGCCTTAACATAAATTTGGCGGTTCTTATTCGTACTTAGTAACGGCTGGTATTATATTTGAATTTAAGAGCGTACGAGCGTAACAAGGAGTAGTGGGATAATAAAGGGTCTTTCAATAGGGGCAGGTCGATGTTGAAAAAGAATACATAAAACCGTGTGTGAGACGTTAACGAAATCATTTTTTATCAAAAATGCCTATTTATGCCATTATTTATGAAATATGGTCTGGCGGCGTCATGAATTTCTTCGAAAACAACGTTGGCGAGAGTATAGCCGTCAACGGCGAGCGCTACAGATCAATGATTGCCAATTTTATTTTTGACTGGAATTTAACAATATGTATGTGGACGACACGAGTTTTGAATAAGACGGCGCTACGTGCCACACAACAAACAATAAGGGGACATTCTACGAGAACGGTTTGAGGGTAGGCTTATCTCTCACAAAGGTGACGTGAATTAGCCACCAAGATCGTGTGATTTGACCCCGTTCGACTTATTCTTGTGGGTTTTCTGAAGTCGTAGGTCTATGCCAATATACGCAATCGTCCGATGTTCTGAAAGTCAACATAACGTAGGCCATTACTCAAATTCAGCTGGATCTATGCAACATAGTTATAGGTGAGAGGGAGATGTCGTTTATATCTCACACAAACTTTGTATTATACAATATTAACATCGACCCGCTCTTATTGAAATACCCTTTTTTATTTTAAGCAACATTTCTTAAATGTGTGGAATATTCCGCTAGAGGAATCGGTACAAAGATAGATTCACCTAAACGTTCAAAGCATAGTACCACACTCAGTATAACCTGTGGTATATTCATGTAGCACTAAGGTCCTATAAATGTTCTTGATTTTCTTTTGCGGCAGTCGGAAAACCAGCACGTATAAAAAGCTGTCATCGGTTTTTTTTTTTATGTCAACGCGCAGGCCTGCTATCGGGGTGGCTGAGATGGGAAAGAAACATTAAACTGTAAATCACGTAATGATATGTATTTTGAAAAAAAATACAGATAAAATTTCGCGGTGCAGTATTCTTTGTACCTACGTAATGTGAGATTTGTAAGGTAGAGTGTGAAAAGATACAGCGAGAAAATAAGAATCATGTCACCTGCACCAAAGTGTTCAAAGCGTGGACGCCTACATTTTTTTAGTTTTTTGTTGAACTTTGGTGTAGCAAAGAGCTTGGCAAAAGTCGAGTAGTTGCTTATTGATAGTGATCGGAGAGCGCCAGCGGCAGTGAGGTGTAAGGGCGTTAACCTGTAACCTGCCTTTGGCTAAACTACAGGAAATGAAATAGTACACATACTGAAAAAAACTTTATTAGCTATGGTTATCTCTTCTTTACGTAAAAGATAGGTGGTTTTTAGTTTTAATATATTTGGTAACCTAATTTAATAACAAAGCTTATTTTTGCAGAAGTGACAACCCTAAAATGTACTTAGTAACTGAGGTAGTTGGCTCCGGTTAATATTGATAGATATTTGTCATCGAGGTGTTGGAGGCGACGTGGTTGCAGCGTTTTACTTACAGTGAGTTTATTCGGGCGGCGAAATAACATCCGACAGTACGGGTGGTCACTTGCCGCTTACACCTATCCGCACTGAGCCCGCATGGTACCCGTATGGCACGATCCATCTCATAGTTGAGGCGAGACCTGTTCTCAGCGGTGGGACGTAGATATATGAAGTTATTTAATCCCAGTAAATAAGTATACCAGGCAGTTTTTGTCGTACTTCCTAAGAAGTGTTATTCCAACAGATTAAAGGCACAATAGGTTAGTCTTCTGGAGCATCTTTGAATAGAAAATAAAACGGCAACTGTGTGCTTTGCACCTGTATGCCGCATTGAGGATTTAAAATAAGCTATTCAAGACTGCTGAATTTTTCTGCTACATGAGGTCACATAGGCTGTGCTACTTCTGATAAGCTAATTAAGTTTACTTTTTGTTTACACAGCCATCATGAAGTTTTTTGATTCTCTCTCCATGGAATCCATGATTGATACTCTAGGTGATTCCAGTAATATGTTTATCTTTAATTCTACTAATATTATAAACGCAAATGTTTGTAAACAGGGACTGAATGATTTTTTACTTTTTCATTTTAAAGTAACCGTTCGGATTTTAATTAATTTTTACGAAAATATACATTATACGTCAGAATACAACAACAGCGGCAATTATAAAGAATTGTAAAGATAAAACGTTTCCACACGAGCCTAGAGTCGGGCGTCCACTTGTTTAAAATATTTGCAATACAAAATGTAACTTTATTACTTTGCAAAAGAAACAATGACAACTGTCACGTGTAGAAAATTACAATAACTTTGAAGGAGACGAAAGTTGAAGAAACCAAGTTCAAACCATCAGTCATCCATCAAGCGGACGTTTGAAAACTTATAGAATGATCGATGAAACTCAACTTTAAGCCTAAATCTTTGGCTTTTAGAATCGAGAGAATTAACGATGACGAATCGTACAATCGGGTTAAAAGTTATCGCTGTCCTTTTCCGTATTGTTATGCAGATAGGAGCTAATTTAGCCATGACTGTTACGATTTGGAATGAAAATTGATATTAATTGATGTATCGCGATGGATTTGTCGCGATTCGGGATTCGTATCAACAGTGCCGGATGCAAAATCTGTGTACCGTTGAATCCAGTTCCATATTCGTTTGTTAGACCTCATGAATGTTTTCGCTGCAGGTTTGATTAGCGTGCGCCTGAGCTGAGAAGTTATTTTTTTGGTTTATGAAAACGTTTAATCAAATTTAGTTTCATATTATTTTACCAGATATCGTATAAAGGAAATATGATATTTACCTGCGCGTCCGACTGCTGTTAACGCTATCATTTCAAGAAATGGAAATTGACAGTTAAACTGACAGTTCTCTGTTCACCTGTTGACTTTTGTTCGAATTCGAAATGTGTTTTTAAGTGACAGACAAAACACGGAATACCATAGTATGTGTTTTAATCAGCAATATATGAATACTTTTCTATTAATGTAATGAGTTTGCACTCCAACACAGTGTTATGAAATGGTTATTTTGTCGAATTTTGAAATTAAACTATTTACATAAAATTTATGTTTGGCTTTAACATATTCGTATTGAAAATACCTGCAACATCAAACCAGTATGTATTGAATGTTGAAACATTTAATTTATTACCAACAATCTCAGAGGCCTGGTTAATTGATATGTAAGTTTCAGTTTCAATTGCCAATAAAACTAATTGTATAAGTACACAATTGTTTTGTGTAGCAATGCGGGCGAACCGTGTTATCAAATATAACAGTTTATTGAATATGTAATGTATGCAATTGCTGAAATTCACATGTTAATTATTATACACTGAAACTCATCAGATGCACCATTATTTTTGATGTGAACGTAAAAATGTATTAATTGCAATGTCGTGATGTATTAAACTTTTTTATATAATATGTCAGGTCTTAAGAAGAATTGATTTACATTAGCTGGTCAATCGTGAAAACAGCTATGCGCTACCAGTAAACTTCCTAAGATTCTCAAAATAAAACTTATTTTAAAAATCGTGAAAATCAGATCAGATATTTCACTGGCACGGAGACGGTTTCAGCCAAACTGGACTCAATGAGTTGTATCAAAATCATCACAACAGTTTTAACGATCTGTTCTGTTCTTTGGAAAAAAATCATATTCCTAACATTTTTTTTCTCCAAACATACTTTAGTACAGACCAGACTTGGTACAAGAATTGCTGGAAGACAAGAAAAAAATAAGACATTCCCAATCACTGCAATAGTCGTTTAGAAGTTAATAAATTATATTGTGTTTTGCTTGGTGATGAGCCGGATCGTTAAAAATGTACTTCCGCGGATACACGGATACGGATACGGATTTTCATTTCCTCATACACCATAGTTAGAAAAGTGGTGTTATAATTTTCTATATCTTATATATAAAAATGAATTGCTGTTCGTTAGTCTCGCTAAAACTCGAGAACGGCTGAACCGATTTAAATGATTTTAGTCTTGAAATATTCGTGGAAGTCCAGGGAAGGTTTAAAAGATCAGAAAATTAAAAATAAACCAACGGGCAGGACAACGTCTGCCGGGTCCACTAGTCTCTTATATATAAAAATGAATTGCTGTTCGTTAGTCTCGCTAAAACTCGAGAACGGCTGAACCGATTTGAATAATTTTATTCTCGAAATAATCGTGTAAGTCCAGGGAAGGTTTAAAAGATCTAAAATTAAAAAAAAGGAACGGGCAGGACAACGTCTGTCGGGTCAACTAGTCATTGATATTATTCTAAAGGTAGTTAATTAGTACCTATCAGTTACCATTAGTAACTAATAAACTGTAACGCTAACTCACTTCTATAAATATAAATTAGTTATTTATTTATTATTAGTTTTTTTTAATCTACATAACTACCAATTCATCCTATCAATTGGAATTTAATAAGTTAAAAGATCCGTAAAATATTCGCGAGAATTTTACCAGATATGGATACGGATGTTTCTTTAAAGAAATAGAAATCTTTATTTGCGTTTGGTTAAGGTACACTGGAGATGGTCATAATTATTTATCAGCAATTATACATCCGCTTAATCAACCATTATCAATGGCATGCAAATCTTAAATTAATATTGGCATAATAAATTTCAATAGTAAAATGTCTATCTAAACAATCACAAAATGTCTACAAGTTATCATTTAACAAAAATTTATTAGTTATCATCTTCTATCGCAATTTAAATATTCCTGTGTAGTGTAAAAAGCCTTTTCACTAAGCCAGTTGTATAATTCTTTTTTAAATTTATTAAAAGGTAGGTCTTGAATTGCTTGTGGTATCCTATTATATGTTGTCATGCACATCCAATAAAATTTTTTTGGAATTTCGCGCTCTTGGGAATTATAACGGAAATTAACCTATTTTTGTTTCTGGTTCCTCGTTTGTAGACGTCTTTCCGGTCAGATATCCGCGGATACGAATATGTATCACTTTTTGCTTATTGTCTTTGAATGTAATAAACAATTTTTTTCGCAACTGCTTCAATGAAAAGTAATTAAAGTTTACCCTATAGTGATCAAAATTATCCATCTTATGCTGCCATAGCAGGAGCTCGCTTTATTTAATCTCCAAGGTTTGAGTTCCAAGGTACAGCTTAGATGAAGACGTAGCCGTACACTCCGATATCACGCTTAGAAATTTAAGCAGCATAAGATGGAGACTACCGTAGTCTCGGTTGTTTGCATGCTGAGCGTGACAATCCATACTAAACTAACGGCGACAAAATCTATCGCCAACTAATTTCTAATACCCGCGATGTTGTTGGCTTTTGGGTATGATATATTTTTTTAATAGCTCATAATTAGTTATTCTGCGTGTTGAGTTAGGCGTTATCCTGCGTAAGGGACGAGTGCGACGCGACGCGAAGCAACCAATACTTGTGTCAATGTCAATCGCGATTACGTAAAACACTATCATGTAAGCAATTGTAATAGTATATGCCTAAATACATATTATTTTATCAATTATTCAACTATGCTTAAACAAATGTTAATAATTTTATCAGTATAGAATTTTTATTAATATGGAACTTTATTGACTCGCACAGTACTTTGACGTGACAGCCGTGCAAGCGGCAAGGTGGGGTGCACCTTGCCGCCGAGTGGGGATTGCAATGGCCCGGTAAGTTACGACGGCAGGTAGTGCGGCGATTCTGTTCAGAGTCTTCGTCGAGCGGTGGTCTTAAAAATAGAACGTAATTATGCCCGATTAAATATTTATTTGTTTTCTAGCGTTTATAATTAAACCACCGAGTAGGTTTGAAATAAAATAAGAAAAGTGTGATTTGTGTCAGTTCGAAAGAATAAATAAGTTTACAGCAAGAACGTGGTTTTCACTTCTGAAACGATCCTACAATCATAGACATACATACATTTGATATTGTCGCGTTGCACTTGTCGCGCTTTTTGCTCACGTAGGACAACGGGTGAGAGGTATCTCAATAAAAACGGTGTCTTAAAAGTCAACCGTTGTTGATCTTCTAGATACGGATGACAAATAAACGGATCCTCCTATGGATTAAAAGTAGGTAAACAGTTTTTTTTGCGTTTACAACGCTATTTTCAATTTTTGAGGGTGTCTCCCACAATCATTGATGAAACATACGCTGGCTCAAAGCGTTAAAAGGCACTTACAAAATTCAACGACTCCATTAAGGTTCTCGGTAGCTCAGTGGTCAGAGCATTGGACCGGACTTCCAAAGGTTGGAGGTTCGATTCCTTCCCGATGGCCGAGGCGAAAAGTATTTTTTTAGTGTTATGTCTTTTAGGTAAAAAGTGTCAATAAACAACTTCTGTTTATAATACGGTTGTCGGTGAAATATACTTTATTGATACCTTAACAAAACAAACAACTCATTTTCTTCAAGGATTCTCACGCAAAAATTTTTCAACAAAAGTTGGGAAATCTCAGATGGGAACATATTGATTGAAACCAAACTGGACGGAAACTATTAAACGATGAATAGCTCGAAAATTTCGACGGGATCAAACTTCGGATGCAGTTTTAAGTTCAAACCCACTTATGAATACAAAATTCCCGTGAGAATTTTCACAAATCTACTACGTTGTAGGAAACTGTTCAGTCTTCTGATAGACCAATGGGTTTGATAGAAGAAACAATGTGACGCTTTATATTTCTTATCAACTGTCGTAGACTGAAGTCGTGAAACCTTAATATCACATCGTGAGACAACTTTATTGCACTATTACTTTGTTGCATAGTCTAATAACTTACGAGTACGTGACCTATTGGTTAATTAAAAAAACCTACATAAAACAGGCTGGTTCGTACGCACGGTCATGTCAAGCTAATCACTGCTGAAACTTATGCTTACGTATTTAGGGTAATTTTGCAACAAAAAATATTAGTTTGATGTGGATCCGTGTGCACAACTAACAACTATCATTGTAACAAGATTTTGGTGTCTTTTCTCTAAGTCATCTTTTTATTTCGTATGACAAATAACTAATATAGAGATTAATGTTGTTGATTAATGTCTTTTACCGGTTTCAAACACTGTGTGCACAACTGTATTTTAATTCATCTTTCAATTTTGATTATTTTGTTACAAATCCCGTTCGAAAACGCTTAGAAGAGCTGATGTTACGCGGTATCTTTTACTATACAGTTGTCTACGGATTCAGTCCAACTCCCGGTGTTGCTAGAAAATTCAATTTAGTTCGTTTGTTGTTGAAAATTTGCGTGCGAGGTAAAGTAAAATGTTTGTTTATGGTGAGTTTTTCACAATTCTAATGAAGCGGTATAGAAGTGGAAAGTTTGTAAATTGCGACTGTAATTTGTAACAAAATCCCCCTGCCATGCCGTTGGGATAAAATTTAAATTTGTTTGGTGAGAGTGGCCTGTAGCAAAGCAAAGTAATCAGGTTTAAATTTAACCAATGAGATGGCCGAAACATCTAAATTTAAGACAAATGAAAGCCAATAACTTGCAAACTGCCTACGAGTAGTTATAAAACTTACATACAAATCATAATAATGATTGCTCATTATTATGATTTGTAAGTCAGTACCTGTTTTAAAATAAACTGTTACGATAAAACCAACCATTAACGTAAGTCAAGTATTTAAACTTTCGCTCTCATCGCGAAGCCTACGTTTCAAGTTGTATGGATTATGCTCTTTTGAAACGGTACTCCCGCTTAAGATTTAGCCTGCTTATCTCCTTGGAGTCTGGAGGTAAAATATTCAATGTTATATCTAGGGTTTCTTGAATTCGCAAATATGATGATTATGAATACGAAACTTAGATTTTTGTTTTTCTGTCAGAGTCACATTTGAATCATGTTTTTTTTCTCGTAATATTTTTTTATGAAAAAAAACATTGCCATAGCACCCTGCTTTTGTAACATAAACCAAAATTTTCTGTATCTGAGTCAATGAGACTTTTTGCAGTTAATACGATTGTGTTAGGTTTGATTTCAATTTAAATCGGGCGACTTAAAAACATCTGCAGTAAGGTACGTCACTTACCATACAAACAAGCCCTCCACCAATCTAAACTGGCAGTGGAGTATGGCTCATTCCACTTCAAAGTTGAGTTGAGTGCCTCGTGGGTGTAGTAGCAAAGTTTCTGCCTTACATCCGAGAGGTTCTAAGTTCAAATCCCAGGTCGAGCCAAAATAAATAGTTTTTGAGATTTTCTGTCATGAATTTCTCAAAAACAGCTCGGAGTTGGGAAGTTGGCGGTGTTACTCCCCCGTTGCCTCGGCAAGTACGTTAAGCCGTTGGTCCTGCGCCTGATCTCTCTCTGGTCATGTCAGATTGCCGTCTCACCAACTTTGAGAGTGATGGAACAGTGAGTGCACCTGTGTATTGCGCTCACAATTGTGCACTTAAATATCTCCTGCGTAGTTGGATGATCTCTGTTGAGATTGGCCGCCGTGGTCGAAATTGGCCAGGAGGACTATTATTATTAGTTAAGACTTGTGCCGAGGTGAGTCGTATATTAGCTGATGAGATGAGAGATGGGACATTTAAAATGTCATTGCTGATACGTACATATTAGACCTTTATAGAAGAACATAACACATTTATTAAGGCATATATTAAGTAGATGTTCAAAGTTATATTTGAGCAATTGAATTACACAACATGTTTGTCATTTACCCAGGAGTTTCTGAGTGTTGAAATAAACAGCTGGAAGTTAGGGAGTTGGCGGTGTGACACTCCACCGTGCCTAACAAGAGTACGCTTATAAACAAATGCTATGTTACCAAAATTTGGATCTGTACAAAAGTCTTTTAAAATCATTTAAGTCTTTTTTTATATTTCTAATACAAATCAAAGAAGAGTAGAAGCGCTGTAAGCTGTAAAAATTCACCTGACTTTAATGTAGCCTGTGAATGTATTTTTGTGCACATTTTTGATGAAAACTTTAAAACTAGTGATAGTCATTTCTATTTGGTAGGCATTTTGCAGAACTTTTTTGTGCAATAAAGTTTTTAAATAAATACTAGCGGCCGCTCGGAACTTCGTCCGTGTCTAAGAAGAGTTTTTGCCCAGTCTACTCGCCGAGATCTCTAAAACGCTATCTCAATCATATTTTTAGGCCTTAACACCGCAACACAGGCTGGTGGAAAAGGACTGCTTTGACACAAATTACGTGTAGAGATTATATATCAAAATTGATAGTGCCCCTTTGGTTTCTTCGACGTTATTACCGTGAACAAGTTAGGCAATGATTGATTGACATTATTTCCTCCAGTGATCCAGCCCAAGTTATATCTTTTCACAGCTGGAAATCGCCAATAAATTACAAAAAGTTTGTCCAATCCAAACTTTTTGGAGCTTCGTTTACGCCTGTGAACTTTTTTTATTGCTTGTAGCGGTTAACTTGATTAAACACCAATCATCGCTTTTTGATTTCGTTATCGAGACAGTATTTGTTGAACTAGAAAAAATTTACCTTAGCAAATATTAAAAGCCTTTTCGAAATATGGTTAGTTGAAATTACTGCTTTGCACAATCTTATTCAAAGAAGATAGATGGCGAATAAAAACAGAATTTGTTTTCTAGCTTTGACTTAATCCAAAAACATTACCCAGACTTCCCTTTTCTGTGCATACGAATTTCCTTCACCCGAAGGTAGTCTGAAGAGATCGCTCCTAGCGATCAGACCAACTAAATTGTACATCTTTAAGGGTATCTTGACTTTTTTTTGTAGTTTGCATTAAAGAGTAATCTAATCTGTTACCATTACCTTTTTGTAAATTGAGGGGAACAAAGGGTTTAACGAAGGTCTGGCTGGCTGTGAAGGTCCCGTGTTGGATATACAGCTTTTTAATTTTATGTTTTCAATACCTACCCCAGTTTACGTAATCAATCAATATTTAAAAGAAAATAAGTATTTGAAACATGGATACAAAAATATCACATGTGAACTCCACTATTGAGATAATAATCTCTTGTTCCCTTTATTTTTTGGCTTCGAGACAAAACACAGACAATGAGGAGTACTGAGAAGAAACGCCGGAACAAACTTAGTCACCACTGTATGTCATTAAGTAATGCAAAGTTTTCAAAAAAAGTGTGTAGGTAAGCCTCACAAGTCTACTTGTGTCAGGGCTTATAATCAAAGGTTTAAATAAAATGAAGAAACCGTGGATAATGAATTTGATTTGAATATCTGAATTATAGAATAGTTTATATAGATAAATTATCTTAAAACCGTCTTGTATCTTTATTTCACAGCCTAGGTGGCATATTTATATTGACAGTTAGTGGTGTCTGAGTTTGTTAGGGCGTTTCTTCTCAGTACTTCTCATTGTCTGTGTTTTGTCTCGAAGCGCTAGTAGATCGTACGGATTTCGGTCGTAAAACCAACCGATGGGTCATGTGGGGAATCTTGGTGTAATGCCAGGTCCAGTTTGAGATCGTATTTAATACACTCACGGATGTTGTATCACCCTCTGAGGAGTGCCTGCTTGGCTGCCGGACATGTAGCGTCCGCTTGTACAGTGGCGGACAATAACTACTGGAACCATTTTACAGTATGCCACTTAGGCTGAGAAATAGAGATACAAGACGGTTTTTTATGAAAATGGGTGCACATGGCTTGTACAAAGTATGCCTGTGTGAATCCATACGGTGTATATACATCTTAACAAATGGATGACATTCAGGATGTATTTTTTTTAACAAATAAATAAATACACATACAACAACATCACATACATTGATCTGACTCCGTTGTAAGTAGCTTAAGCACTTGTGTTACAGATATCAGAATCAACAGTGTTATTACAAAAAAACATTAAATAAATACATCTAACACCCAGACCAGTACAAACAGACATGTTCATGCACACAAAATATGTTTGTACAGTGCGGGGATCGAAATAGTAATAGTGCTAATCTCACTTTCAGTACTCAAGATTTTTTCGTTTATTTTAAACTGAGATTGTAAGCCCATTATTGCATCCTTAGGAACAGGTAGACTTTTGGGGCTAACCTACATAATTTTTCTTGAAAACTTTGTATCACTCAATATCATTAAGTAATGCACACAAAAAGAGGTGACATTTTACAGTATAGGGTCTAGCTTAGTCCAGGTCTTAAATGAGGTTAAAAATGTATTTTATACAAGAGGACTCCGCAGATGATGTCATGACGTAATGTCTTAATAGGTAGTTATGACGTAATATGTATTACTGAATCTTGGCTTAACTGTGATTTTCATAACAGTGAATACTTCGATGATAGTTACGAAGTGTACCGGTGTGATCGAGACAAAATTGTAAGTGGGCACGAGCGGGGCGGTGGAGTGATGATCGCCGTGCGCCGCGACCTTTGCCCAACGCATCTCATCGAACTGTGCGCGCCGCCGCCCGCCGACGAAGTCTGGCTATCACTATCGCTGCGGCCGCGCACTGCCTGCCCGACTAATTCCACGCCCGCGTCTCCCAACCCAGCACCGCGCAAACTTCACATTATAGGAACATACATACCTCAAGGTAGTAATCATAATTCACTACTTGCCTCGTTCTACGACAGAGTTAGCGATTTCATTATTCCAAATCCCAACGATGACTTTCTTGTACTTGGCGACTTTAATGTTAAAAATGCTGGTTGGTATAGTAATGGGCTCGCGAATTGTATGAATATACAAACAAATAATGACGTCCTAGCATGTCTCACCGCAGACTTTATGAATGTATCTTTACTTTCACAATACAATTATCGTTTTAACATTAATAACAGACTTTTAGACTTAGTATTTAGCAACAAGCCTTGTATTATATCAGCCCCCGTGCACCCGCTGGTAAGTGAAGACCCGCATCACAAATCTTTGGATATTGATCTGGATTTATCTATCGCCGAGCCACTTTCTCCTTCTTGCACTGTGAAAAAGTCTTTTTTTAAGGCTGACATTAAATCAATTAAAATGGGTCTCGGCGAGATTAACTGGGAGAAAATATTTCATTCAATGTCAGATGTCGAATCAATGGTTGAGTACTTTTACAGTGTCATAAATAATTTGATTGAGAAACATGTACCGACATATAATTTCAAAAATAAAAATAAATATCCACCCTGGTTTTCTACGAGTCTCATAAAATTAAATAAAGAGAAGCTAAAATTTCATAAAAAGTGGAAACGATATCGCAATCAATTAGACTATCAGACTTTTTGCATTCTTAGGAAGCGTTTTAAGGTAATGGAAACTGAGTGCTATCAGAAGTTTATTCAAATGTCCGAAAATAAAATAAAAGTTTGCCCTAAATTTTTTTGGTCTTTCGTGAAATCAAAAAAGTCACTCAGTACTATACCTGAAAAAATGATATTTAAGGATGAAAGTGTTTCTAGCGGTAGTGAGATATGCAATGCTTTTAATCGGTTCTTTCACTCTGTTTTTATACCAGCGCGTGATCAGGGTACTAGTTCTGGTTCTAGGTGTACTCATGCTATCCATGATGAATGTAGCTCAATTGTTGACATCAACTCAATAAATATTGATTATGACAACGTACATAAAGAACTCAAATATGTTAATATCCATAAAGGCTCTGGTTCTGATGGAATCCACCCTTTTCTCATTGCCAACTGTGCTAAAGAACTTGCTACACCTGTGACATTAATCTTTCAAAGATCCATCCAGTCAGGGATATTTCCTAGTATTTGGAAAAAGTCTGTAGTAACCCCGATTCCAAAAAATAATAAAACAGACCGTATTGAAGAATACAGACCCATATCAAAGCTCTGTGTACTAGGTAAGATGCTTGAAAAAATGGTTACTGCTCAAATGTCGTACTTTTTTCGTAATCACATTTCCGAAAAACAACACGGTTTCTTTAGGCATCGAAGCGTGGACACAAACATGTTAACATTCACCGACTTTTTATCACAAGCCATGGACAACAATCTGCAGGTGGATGCCGTGTACACCGACTTTTCTAAAGCATTCGATAAAATAAGTCATGATCTGCTAATAGATAAGCTTGTGAAAGCCGGTGTGCACGGCAGCCTTCTTAGATGGATCCAGTCCTACATCAGCAACAGGAGTCAGGCAGTCTTTGTGAAGGGTTTTTCTTCACAATTTCTGCCTGTTCCTTCAGGAGTTCCCCAAGGATCTCATCTGGGTCCGCTACTTTTCTCTTTGTATATCAATGACATAGGTGATACTCTTAACCATAGTCACCACCTTCTCTATGCTGACGATATGAAACTTTACCGAATTATTAGATCAATCGCTGATTGCGAAAAGCTTCAAGAGGACTTACAAGCCGTCCATGCTTACTGTAGTTCTAACCAGCTCTTCATTAATAGTGACAAATGTAACACCATCTCATTCACACGCAAAAAAAACACTATAAGCTACGACTACCACATAAATGGAAAGCGCCTCGAAAGAGTGAACAAGATAAGAGATCTAGGTATAATTATGGATTCAGAGTTGTCATTTAATTTTCACATTGAGCACATATTGGCATTATCATTTCGAAACTTAGGTTTCATATTGCGAATAAGTAAACCGTTTAAGCGATCGCATACACTCAAAATTTTGTACTTTTCGTTTGTTCGATCCTATCTTGACTTCTGTAGTACTGTGTGGAGTCCTTGTTACGAAGTTCACAAAGACCGAGTGGAGAGGGTCCAACAAAAATTTATTAAGTCAATGAATTATCGCTTCAATAATTCAGATGAATCGTATATTGAATCTTTAGATAGATATAAACTACTATCCTTGAGCAACAGACGAGAAATGTTCGATATTGTGTTTCTATATAAAATACTAAATAATTATGTGGATTCTTCTTTGCTACTCAGCAGGTTATCGTTTGTGTCTCGCGTGCGGCTTCCGATGCGCTCCTCACGTTCGCGTCCACTGTTTGTTCCCCCGAATTTTCATAAAAACTACACACGTAATTCATTTTTTTTCCGTTCCACTAGCACTTATAATAAGAAATACACCAATATAGACTTATCTAATATTTCCTTACCCAAGCTAAAACAGACTCTTTCGACGAGTCTAAAGTGAGTTAAACAAAATGTTTATTTGTTATTGATACAATAAGTTCTGTGAAATCATTTTGTATGTTATGTTTGTTTTTAGGTACATATTCCGATTGTTAACTAACGGTCGAAAAAACATGTCTGACCACTACAGTGGCCCTTTTAAATATTCATAGATATATTACCTTTTTATAGGCACTAATAAGGTCTTTTGTAAAAATCTGTATTTATATGAACGTTTTTTTTCTGTATGACTGTTTGTTGCCTTAAATAAAGAGAAAAAAAAAAAAAAAATGACTGTTTTTATTTTCATTCGGTCGGTCTGAAGTTATGTGCGTTATATCGTTTTTTTTTGACGTGACAACGTCTTATAAATTGGTTTGCCGGGTGACACCTCAAGAAACTGCGTTACGCTGCTCCGCTCACGTTTCGCGCGAGAGAGACAGAGAGAGAGAGATAGGCATACACACCGGTTCATGTTATACGAATGAATATTCACATTAAAATTATTTTACCACTCAGAGTCGTTGTCACGTAAAACTTTCGCGCGTATACCGACTTTACAGGCAACCAATTTTTTTTAATATGGAAAGCTTGTTCTGCCCATAAGGAACAAATCAAAAAATAATCATCTAATTTGGTGTTGTCAGTCTGAAGTTATGCGCGTACATGCATTTCGGCGATTTGTTATATTTACATAGATTTTTAGTCAGTAAAATTACCGATGTTAAACAAAGGACTTATTGTAGTCATATTTACAGGTATACCGTAACATAATAAAGTAGCAAGTATATACTCAATTAGAGGCTAGTTTGGGGTCGTTGGATGCTATATTACCCTCTAAAGGGATGCTTAAGCTTGTTCGTTGGACAGGTAGCTGTAGCGTGGCCAGTTTTACACATACGGACAAATTACACGCCCCAACTTAGATTATATATTATTAGATTATCATGACTTGATGAAAGAAATTGTATTATTGGTCAAAAAATCCTGGGCTTTTAAGAACTTTTGTTTGTTCAAAATGTATCAATTAAATTTAATTATTTATTACATTTTCGAAAAAGTTTGACTCTATAATGTAAATAATAATAATAATAATAACTTTTATTTCAGGCAACGAATTTTAACAAAATTATGGCGCATATCATAAATACCTTAAAGTCTAACATACATTTTCTTATAAAACATAAATATAACTTATAAAAATAAAACAAAACAATACACTATTTATTCGGCGTAGTGTTACGCATCTTGGTGTCGTGTATCCGTCCACGAAATCGACGATACACAGCACCCTTCGGCCAAAATTCTCCCTTTGTGAAGGTCGACAGCTGTTCGGTGGGAACCTTTACCACATACGAATTGAAATTCGTATTATGACGAGACTCCAACCGTTCGACCCTCAGGGTGTATTTGGTCTTCACGCGGATGTACTCTACGATATCCTCAACCTTCGTAGAGAAATGAAGCCGGGACACGTACAGCGGCGTGTCTGGTATCGCAGGTCGAAGCAGGTGGTTCGGCCCAGTCGGTGCGGTGCCGCATTGGTTGCGAGAAGACTTCTTTTTCTTCCTTCCAACCTTAGTAAAGCCGTCCTCATCACAATCAGCAGCCTGTGATGCTAGCTTTTTCGGAGCAACCGTAGTCTTGCTTTTTCCAGCGGCATCTGCCGCATATGTAAAGAGTGCCTTGCCGTGTCATTGCCAAAGTGCAAGTAAGTAAGTAAAGTATAACTAAATAATATATTGCGATGCCAGAATTACTGCAAACTAAAACATATTCACAGTTCAAAGTGAACGAAGCACTTACCAAGTTAAGTGCCATATTTATGCATAGTCTTTACATTACATAAATTTCTAAAGAGACAAGAGTGGCTTTTTAGAAAATGTAAATTGGGGTACTTTCACTTGGCCCCGAGTGCACTGAGTAGTCCGAAATGAATGTCGCCAGGGGGACCATAAATCCTTTAATATTAAAACTGGGCACTGGTGACCATATAGTAGTGAGCTTGAAATAATAAAGTCTTTTAAGACTGTGATCTAGAGTTCTTTTGTATGGAACTGTATCAAAAATCTGATTTTTGCTACAGTTCCAATCTGGCTGATACTCAGGTCTGCGTAATATAAAGTTAAAATTTGTATTTGAAATGCTGTAAGTGTTTCGAACAAAGACATTTTTATTTGTAATATTTTTATAAAAAATATGAGATTACTTTATCGTTAAAGTACCTGTTTGTATTTACACTTGCTTACACTCTTATCCATTTAATATGAATCTGGAATTTCTCAACAAGTAATAACCCATCCGTTTCAAAGATAACAATTTATTTTAAACAATGCACGGGATTTGAAACGAGCTTTCAAAATTTACTTAGCACTCGTAAATCTGTATGAAATTAAAATCCCGCAGACATTCGTGTTGGACTGGAAATGAAGCATTGTTCCTGAGCCGAATATGATTTAGTGTGTAATTTTTCCGTAAGCTGATCCTGGTTAGACAGACATACGTACTTACATACTTAATATAAAGTTGATACAGAAGGGTAAGGAAGCTGGTTTACAACTAGGTTTATACAAAATTTTTGGAAGCTGCTTAAAAATAAGTTTATACTTTTATATCTTAGGTAATAAAAATCTTTGGTCCGCGGGTACGCAGGTATACAGGTGCTGTATATTGCAGTGTTGGTAAGGGCAATCGGAAGTTGGCTATTTTTCTGATTTCGTGTATATTTGAGCAAAATGAGAGAAATTGTTCAAACGTAAAAATTACTAAGCACACTGATTATTTTAATTTAAACTTGTAAATAACCAAATTTATAGGTAATTGCATGGACAGGTTGTCAAGTTTCAGGCTTCTGAAATAAAAAGTCATGAAGGTATAATATTAATTATAATCTGATGGTAGTAAAATATTAAAGTACCTTCACTCAGAAGCATAGCAAATCCACTCTTGACTTAAGTCTAAGTAGTTGCAAGTCTATCAACAAGTCGTAGTGTCGAATCATAGTGTAGATATCGAAGAACGAAAAAACTTGCAAGAAAACTTCTCTTGGTAGCCATTTCTGCGTCTGATGATGGTACAGAAATGTTTCTTCACAGAATTAAACATACACAAACGAACCAACTCTACGCATCGCCCATTGTGCAAACCCGGCATCGGTTAGCACAAAAGGAAAAGGATATTAAAGCTTCACTGAAACATGCATTATGACAAGCATGCTTAATGGTGCCGCGTCACTCATTCTGTACTAAACAACGGGAAAATTCAATCTGCGGGCGCGGAGGCTCCGTTTGAAGTCAAACCACGCGTCGGCATTGTGGTTTATTAAAGAGTGTTACGGCTCGCCTCGTTGCTTCCTAACGAAGCAAGCAACGTGTTGACTGAAGTTACAGGATCAGGTTGTTCCGTGTGTGATGGTTTGTTGGGCTTGACATGTTTTGTTTTGAAGGCTAGTCAGATACGGAGATCTTTGTTCGGAGTAAAAACAGCAAAGTTGTTTCTTATTTAAAAAATGGGTTCTGTTCATACTGTTTCGCGAAGTATTTCTGTAAGGTAGTTTACCAGTCCATTACTGCATTGAAATCACGAAGAGGAAGTTGGCTGAATGTAATATGCTCATAGAATATGCAGAACTATTGAAACATTGCCTTACATCTGACTATTTATGTGGGAAAATAAATTCTATGTACAAGTAGATGGTGTAGCATTGGGCTCTCCAGTTTCACCCTTTTCGCAGACTTTTTATGGAGGACTTCGAGGCCAGGGCTCTGAGCACAACACCTGTAACACCTAGATTTTATAAACGGTACGTAGATGATACTTTCACGATGATATTCACAAAATGCATAACAATAAGTAACGACTTAATACTACTCAAATGCTAGCATTTCTTTTATTGACTGACGCGGCAAAAGAGAGTCTGTGGTGGTTTTTAATCGAAACATAAAACATAAAAATATGCTCATTTGGTCTGGAACTGGTACTGTGCCGACACCGCGAATAGGTTGCGTACACGTCATTGCAAAATAAAGCATACAACTTTATACTTACAAAACTTGAATCATAATGCTACATGAAAATTTTATAAATAATATACCTAGGGGTATTTAAATTTTAAGAACGGCAGCCTGCTGTAGTGTTCTCCTTAGAATATAAGTTAGGGCTTAAAGAAAAGAGTGAATAGGCTGCTTAGACAGACATGACCCATTCTCAGCCACATCGTTACCATCAGGTGATATTGTGGCCAAATGTCTGGATATCAGAATGAAAAAAAACTGCATAGGTGCATCCTGCTTGCACTCAAAAAGGAAGTTTAAATGTCACTTTAATTCTAATATGGACAATATTTTAAGCTGTACAATCTTCCACTCCTAGCCGATATCGACCACGGCGGTCAATCTTAACAGAGATCAGCCAACTACGCAGGATATATTATAGTGCACAATCGCGAGCGCAATGCACAGTTCGGTGAGACGGCAATCCGATATGACCGGAGAGAGATCAGGCGCAGGACCAACGGCTTAACGTGCGCACCGAGGCACGGTGGTGTAACACCGCCAACTTCCCGACGAAATTCATGACAGAAAATCTTAGAAACAATTTTTGGCTCGACCTAGGATTCGAACCCAGGACCTCTCGGATGTAAGGCAGAAACTTTGCCACTACACCAACGAGGTAGGTAACGAAGTAGTAGGTCATTAATAGGGAGTACAGTAGAGTTGGAGTATTCTATTAATAAAAGTTATTGTTCCATTTTTTTTGCTCGTCAGTGTATCGACAACAGTCCGCATTATGAGGAATCTAGGTACAGCAACGGATGAATACCGACACAAACATCGGGACTCAACGGGAGACAAAAGGCGACCTGTTTGCGCTTTTCAGTTGATTGTTTCCTACGATTTGAGAGTAAAAAAAATATTTAAATGTATATTTTTTGTGTTGGCAGTGAATATCGTTGACAGATTTATTTTTAATTTTAGTTGGCAGTATTAAAAATATCTACTGGTTTTTGATAGCTTACGGTCGGATTGTAAGTGTAGCGATAATGAATTAAGAAGGTGATTTTGGAACAAAACGAAACATTTCGTTATTATTTAAACAAAGACATCAACTTATAACCAAATGTGATGGTAGCTTTTAAGCCATAGTAATCATTCAAATTAAATAATTGCATATTTCCTTGAAGTCCTAATGAATTTCATACAAATGTAGTTTATTAAAGACATATTGTGTTTACTCTTGCGTTAATTCTTGGTAAGTTATTAATTATACCGCCGAATTGCTATTGAAATTCGTCGCATCGCAATTCAAAAAGACATTTTCTCATAACACGTTTAATATTCGAAACACGGGCACAACAGTAGCATTTCGAAGTTCTCATTTCCAATTTCCTACAACTTTAATATTAATATTTAAAAAAACATACGAAAGTAATGACAAAGTCATTAGCGTCCACCTTTCGAGGTAGATTTAAACAATTTTAAAATCTACCTCGGGAATATAATCATACAAAGTACGGTATTAAAACTATGACATTTCGCAATTAACAAACAAGAATCAAAACCAAAAAAAAACTGACTACTGTTTCGTAAAAAATAATGGTTCAATCGAGTAAACCGCTAGTGCACTACGTGACTTACGTACGACTATCAGCGATTCGGCCGCCTCTGATTTGTGAACACGGTGTAAGTTGCGTATCGCAGCGACATTATGATGGTGGTGTGCACTGGCGGTAGCTTGTTAAGATTTAAGAACGAAGGCAAAGCAAAGGCTCAGAAATAGATCTGACACTAATTTATCTGAAGCTCGAACAGCCCGGACGTCTAATACTTCATCAATATATTTGTTGCTTGTTCTATCACTCATATTAGGCATACTTGTCTGTATTGGTGGGACACAAGCCGCAATGTTTCCAATAAATACCGAGCCTATTTATGTTGTGAAGATTCTCAAACGGTAATTTAGATACACGCAATTACGTTATTTCGAAACATTAAGCCCGAGATTAAGTTACGAACGAATTCGGCAAGGATACATTCAAAGTTGTATCTCACAATTCGAGATGTAAATTTACATTTCCTGAACTCTAAAATTTGAATTGCTAATGTTATTATACATTAACTTGTAACCAGGGCTCTGAGTGATGGTAGAGATCTTATTTTGGCCGAAATTACCTCGCTTAGCAATGTTACTCGACTGAGGTAAACGTGAACTCAAAGGTAATCATGAATTACAGGTTTGAATGTGTAGGTAATTCGGTCATTAAACGATTGAAAATTAATAAAGGCAGTACATACATTTTGCAGATTTAAAGTACGCTGGATAAGTTTGAAATGTACTTGAAGTTAACTGTGATTCTTAAAAGCAACATCTATAGTCATCGTTTTCGAAAATTGTGTTGAACCAATTAGTAATTTTATCAACATCATTATCATCATCATCCTTTGAAGCTCACTGCTGAGCATAGACCCACCTAAGGAATTCCACTGCGATCGGTCTTGCGCTTTCCGCATCCAGTAGTTTCCCACGACCTTCACCAGAGCGTCGGACCACCTTGTAGTGACAAGTTAGGTCAGGTTTTTTAATTTTTAGAGTATGCCTCCAAAGGGTTAAGCAGTAAACTCACTACCTACAGTCCCTGATGAAATACAAGGTGTAACAAAAAACCCCGTTATAACTGAAGGGTGTTGTTGTGCCCGTAAACCTGAACAACTTTCGCTAAGAAACCTAGGTCGAAACCTCAAAAAATCTTTTGGCTCTCCCATAGTAAATCGATCAGCTGATTGGCAATTTTGTGTGGGAGGTCCGATTTTTTTTTGAGATTTTGACCAAGGTATCATTTATTCCGATATCAGTTTTCCGGGCACAACAACACCCTTAAGTTATAACGGGGTTTTTTGTTACACCTTGTATAGTCAAAACTGTTTTTTTTTTTGCTGAATTGAAATGAATTGATTCGCTAAGCTAGATTTGGATGTGCCTTTTGATAGACGGAAAAAAGTAACGGAAAAAAGATCCGTGTTGATTTCAACACAGTTAAGGTAGTTTTAATTTGTGGTGTGTACATTGCCTTTTTGTAATCCTCAATGTTGTAAATGATTATATTTATTATTTTATAAATAGATAACAAGACATTTGGCCACAATCTCACCTGATGGTAAGTGTCGATGTGGCTGTGGATGGATCATGTCTGTCTAGTAACAGCCTTTTAACTCTTATCCTAAATGAAGAATAATCAATTACAGAATATTGGTTCCTCGATACATAACTTGTTATTATATAGCCCCTACGCTGACGCCACAAAAAAAAGTAAAAGAAAACAATCTGTTGGGTAAAATGGAGTCTTCTTCTACCTCTGCATATTGTGTACACAGAATATTCATGAGATTGCTGTGACGTAGCATAAATTTTGCGGTGCTAACCGGCAGATGGGTGTGTAAGGGAATCTGTTAAAAACTGCGAACACATAACAATATAGTGCCGATAACATGCTTCCATACGATACACACCATTGCAATCAATGTGCGTGCAAATAACTCGCTGACTGCAGCTGCATTGGGCAAGTTTTATTTTTATTACATTGTGGGGTATCACGAGGGCTTTGAAACCTGATGTTAAGTTTCAAAGTTTAACTGCAATAAATCACTGAGATCTCAAGAATCCTCGAGCTATCAACCACTGGTTTCGCTCTCTAACTTTCGTTTTTTTCATCTATTATAACTACGAGTAATAGTCGCGAATCAAACAAAGTTCCTGTTATATATTGTTGCCATTTGTAACAACTTCTTACTTAAAGTTAACCTAAGTAACTTCTCACTAACTTAAAAAGCTACCTATTCTCTATGACCCGTTGTCATAGGTCACTCATAGGTGAGCGACAAACACGACAAGCGGACGCGACGCGTCAATGTCACATGTACGTCTATGATCTTCTCCAACATAACGATCTATGATGAACATTGAAGACACTTGAATCGGTTGCATCGTGTTGCATCGTGTCGCATCGTGTCGCATCGTGCTTGTGTCGTTCCGTCTTTCACGTAGAACAACATCTGAGCAATCAATTAACAATAGTGAACGTTAAAAAGCATTGCTAACGTTATATTTTATATCGGCAAAACTTTCCCATTACCCAACTTCGGTAATAACGTTCACATACGAACAGTCTTGAATAACAAAACTGATGTATCCTCGATTCGCCGCGTCGATAACCGAAGCAGTACCTCCGGGCGGAAAATGTAAATTAACGAATTTGATTAATTACATCGCTATCGCTGAACTCAAGTTGTGGGCTACAGATCAATGTGAGTGATAGAAGCTTCTACTTCTTCGTTTTGTGGCATCCGAACGTACAGTTTTAATCACGCGAGGCTAGGTACATTTGTTCCGCCAATGTCACGTGCGTTGTATTTACACAGCACATAATAAAATAACTAAAAGTGGTCGAGTGGTAAAATTATGCAAACATCTTCTAAAACAAACAACGACACATAAGACAACACGTCACAATTACTGTAAGACAAAGACAACACATTAAATATCAACGTACGGTCAAAATAAAATATGTATAAGTGTACATACAGCAAAAAAATAAGTTGAATTTCCATATTTTAAATGTCAATTGTTTTTTTTTTCAATTTAATTTAACGTAACGCTCTTCTTATCGGTTTCAAGAAGAGACAAACGACCCTTAGATGGGCTTGTTGTCCAAGGCGAAGTGGACCGACCGCGCTGAAGGTCACCAACACTATGGACCGATCAAATTAAGTCCGCAGCTGGCGGTTCACTTAAAGAGTGCAGTAGTTTGACATGCATCGTGAAGTATAGTGTCGTTTACCTCCAACACTTCATGGCGACAAAGAAGAAAGAGATTGAATAAAAAGTTATGTATTTTTTTGCACAAGTAGATTATTTTAACTATTATAAGCAGCTAAAAATAGGGAAGTAGACATGTGGGGGTCAGAACTCTCCAAAGGTAAAGTTTATCTTTTTTAAAATAAATATCTAACTTAATTACTACTTCTGCTATTACTACTGAAGCGTCTATAAGCTATCCCCGTCTATACTCTAGGCCTAATTCATCATAATAACGAGATACTATCGCATCGAGCTACGTGTGGAGTCTCGGCCGGGATAATAAACGTTAATAATGCTCGATACACGTGATAAAGTAATAAACTTGTCTGTTTTGTAACAATTTAAACAATATCTGAATATCACACCATACTTGTATAGGTAGTAGGTAGATAAACGAGAAACTCTTAAGCCACTAACCACAAAAAAGCAACCCTCAAATACTTAACTAGTCTAACCTGCCCCTGAATTCATCCGCGCAAACGTTGGATTTTACCTCCTTCGTGTCTTATTCTAAGGGAGCATTTAATCGGGATAAAAATTCTATTAGACAAGTCAGCTCATACCCTGTATGTATATCAAATTTCATCAAAATCCGTTCAGTAGTTTCAGCGTGATTGACGGACAAACATCCAAACATTAGTGTGATTTGTTTAAATACATTTTGAAAAAGTGAGATATATCTCGAAAGCTGTGATTAAACTACTGTGAAACGAATTAATTAATAAGTAAAAAACAACTCTGTTGTAGTCCTTAACTTCTAATCAGCTAAGTAAGCTTAAAAATATCAGTAACTTAGCATACTGTTACGTTACATTCGCAATATTTTAACAAACTGAGTTACGACCGGAAAGGGTCCAAAGCCGTCCAAATCGTCTGTAGAGGATAAATTTCATCTGAAAATCGGTGGAAAACGACAACCATTATGCACTTTCCTTCTCATGACCGACATAAATCATACTGGGACAGATCCGTTTCGTATCAATCATCTGAATAGCCTTTATAGGCTGTATAACAGCTATAATACCACGGGTGGGGCGAAAACTTCGCATTTACATAGAAGAAGGCCAAGCAAGCCTTATTATGTAAATGTCTCACGTACGAACCTCTAAGATATGGTATCCTAGCAGAGATTTCAACTGCTCAGTGTTGTGACTGCTTATGGTAATCAGCCGATACCAACCTTTTGGTACGGATCAGTGTAGCGTATGCTATAGCAGTTTATGCAACCTGAAATCTGTTTTTTTTTCGCCCCAGGCAGTAATCGAAAGCAGGAGTAATTCAGATAAGATAAAGGTAAATTGACATAATATTCAACACCGGTTTGGTTCATGCAACCAAAACAGCTTCTTTTCAGTGCCAACTGTTGGTAGAAATTGGTTAAAAATAGAAAGGTTCAACAGAAATTTAGAAAGAAAAACGCGGCCATTTTATGAAAAGATATTACAATAAATATCTTTTGTTAGGCAAAGTGAATTCAAAACACAATATTAACACTTCCACGGGTAGTAGACTTTTATTTCCTTTTGAAAACAAAACTTATATTGTGTACAACATTGTATCCGTAATTCATCATCATCATCATCAGCCTATAAACGTCCTACTGCTGGGCACAGGCCTCACCTCAACTATGAGGTGGTATGAGCCATACTCCACCACGCGGGCTCAGTGCGGATTGGTAGAGGGGTGGGTGTGTGTAAAGTAAGTGACTATCCGTAAGTAACAGTAATCCGTAATTAAAGATAGATATTTCATATGTGATAGATTTGATACAGCTTTTGATTTGAAAACGTTGTAATTTATGTTAAAAATTATTTGGCTGTTTGTTTTGAACTAAAATATCGTTCATACGATCGCAAATATGTTGAGCGCATACGTAGTAGGCCTGTTTTGGAATTCGGGTTTTGTTTCCAAATCCCGAAGGCGCTGTTGAGGTGATGCTAAAGGGAATATCATGTTTAAGCAACGATACGTGTATAATAATATTTGTGTGTCAATAAAGGATTATTGTTTAACGGATATTTGGGAGCTACATAATCGAATTTGATTTAGCAAGCATATTTAATAAGTTTTGTACCTATTTAAGGATGTTTGGGTAAATAGATATTATATAGTTTTGTAAAAGGTTTTAGGCTAACAGATTTCTGTTTAGTAAAACAGAAGTAACGTTACAAAGTTTATCTTGCTAAATATTTTATGCTATCATGAGAAAATTGATTATTTTGACGACCATTGTGGTGTTGTTGGTTGAGTACCGGTTTCAAGGTGCTGCCACCTAAGAAGTCCCGATAAGGGTTCGATCCACATTCAGAGACAGTGTTGGAAACCAATTTTGAATATTGTCACGAGTCGGGCTGTTTTTGGTACTTTTGTTGTTTCTTATTCCCATAACGCAAGTGCTTAAGCTATTTACTTTGGGATCAGATGTGAATGTATGTGATGTTGGCCTCATTTTAAAAAGATTAGATTGATATTGAAAGGGAAGATTAGATTAACAGATCGTGCTGATAACGAACTGTTGTGTTACTTTAAGTTTTACCCCGTTTTTTATATGAATGATTGATTAAGTTCTAGATTACCTAGTAAGGCCCAATGATCTTATACGATGACATAATAGTTCTGGATCCCAAGAGTATTTTTATAAATTTTTACTAATTACCCAGTAGAAGTTTGCAATAAAAATGTACCTACTCAGGTGAGGTACACCTGAGTACATATTTATTACAAACTTAAAATAAAATAAAATAAATTGTCCACTAATAAGACTGATACCTATTATGTTAATGTTATAGTAAATGCAAGATTCAATACTATTTTACCATTAATAAGAATTATTTATATCATATCAAACTAACAGAAAATTTTGGTCTGGGCGGAACCTATCAAGACGAATATGTGCTCGCGTGAGGACAATGGGGCGTTAAATAACTAAAGTTTTTAAGGCTTGGTCTTAGAAGGTCCAAGTGGATAAAATAGGTGAATGATTAGTAATCCAGCGTTGCTTTCAAATTCTTTCTAGTTCTATAAGCCATTCAAAGTATATTCTCAGCTCATTGTTATCTATGAATTTACTTGAAAAGATCAACTAAAAGTTACGAACTCTACTTAGCAAAACATTTCAAACTTCCAATATTAATTTCTTCATTTTCTAAGTGAACTTACTCGTCCGAGAGAACGGATATAGGTATTTTTTTATTAAAAATTCCAACAGATTTGTTCATTAAAAACTCAAGAAGTAAACCCAACTAATTTGTTTAAAGATTTTGTCGGCTTTACACGGCTTTCAGATTAACGACTGTTTTGATTTTACGTCAAATTAATCTTTGTTATTTTGTTTTTTATTACATTTTAAATAAGTCATCGCCGGGATTATAATTTTGTTTATTAGAAAAACATTTTCGTTGCCCCGGCATTTATTGTGATTGCCCTTTTTAAATGGGCTATTTAGAAGTCCGTTTTGTGTTTTTACTCGTAAGTCAATTTGGGACTGAGAAATTTAAGTACAAGGATGGGAAGACACAAAGAGACTATTGAATGACAAACAAACGCGCCAAGAAAATGAAATAATGGCATTTAAATGACATGACGGTGTATTTTAATGCGCACGTTTGCTGGTTTTTTTTTCCTGGAAAATTATTAAACGGAACATAATGTTTGTACGCTCTTTCCTACGATGAACTTAATTTCCTCATAAGACAGTCAAACATTTTTGGTAACACTAATTACGTTTTAACTTCATTTGTTTTACATTTTTTATACAAATTTTTTTGGGTGCGTATAATCGGCAAACAGCAGTCTAGCAAATTCATGATTCAATATTATTTATTCAGGTTAAGACACACATCATGCCATTTAGGAACATCAAAATTACATTTTAACATACTACTAGAACATGTCTCCTGATCCTTTGGCCAAAGCTTTTGAACTTTGTACTACGTGCGATCATCACAAACTATGTTATAAACATCTATCTTGAATAGGAAAATAAATAAATAAATGAAACCAATGGTGTCATCTCATCAATAATCAGTACTTATAAAGCTAGGTCGCTTCCCGCGTCCGTCCCTATGGCTGTACGTATACGTATTTAGGTTTAGATTTATAAAAGTACTCGGAGGATTTTGATGCACTTCATTTAATAGGAAAAATGATTTAAAAGGAAGGGAAATATGTATTATAACATGCGTAACAAATTATTTAACTGCTTCATCTGATTTGGTGTATCGTTTTAGTTCCAAAACTGTGTGTCTATAGTATGTGTGAGTCCAGCAATGCTACTGTGTAAGCTTATAAACTTTAAGTACATCTCAATTGGTTTTAAACCAAAATAAAACTGAAGAGCTACTTATTTAAGATCTTCAATGATTGCAAAACAAATCCCGTTAAAATTTATGCACAACAAACGGGCTTTTGTAGCGGAACTGCGCAAGAAAACAATTTCAGCCGTTTTGTGGCCGCTTTTCAGCTGAAAGTAAAATGCATGTCCTCTAGTGTGAACAGTGTTTAAGAAAACTGTTTGCACTTTTGATAGCGAATTACGCATCGATGTTGGCTTTATTTGGGGCCAAATAATATAAAGCAGCTGGATCACTAAGGCTTAGGGTACATCTGCGGCAAACTGTCGCCGCGATGACTGTCTGTGATTGAGGCGCTGCGATTGGCTTACAAGAAGCGAGTTGAGTCAACAAAAAGTCGCACAGTGACCTTAGCCTAAGTCTCAGACTCAATGTTTTTTCGCTCTATACAGAAATTGTGGTGCTCTCGCACACACAATACATCCACGCACCCGAATGTAAGGTTCCGTTCGTAAGATTCATGTTTGAAAGATGTTACATTTTAAGATAGTCCTCCTGGCCGATTTCAACCACGGCGGCCAATCTCAACAGAGATCAGCCAACTAAGCAGGAGATATTATAGTGCACAAGTGTAAGCGCAATACACAGGCGCATTCACTGTTCCATCACTCCAAAGTTCGGTGAGACGGCAATCCGACATGACCGGAGGGAGATCAGGTGCAGGACCAACGGTTTAACGTGCTTTCCGAGGCACGGGGGTAACACCGCCAACTTTCCGACTCCAAGCTTTTTTTGAAAAATTCATGACAGAAAATCTCAGAAACAATTTTGGCTCGAACTGGGATTCGAACCAGGACATCTAGCAAGGCAGAAACTTTGCCACTACACCAACGAGGCAGTCATATACATATTGTATACTCGTAGTACATTGTAATATCTGTAGTCAATTAAACGGAATCACGAGTCGTATGAAACGTGTTAATATTACCCAAATCGATTTCGCGTCAATTCGACAAGTGCGAAGCGACGTGGTGCGATAAAATTAAAGCGGTATTTATTTAATTATTGAAAAACTTCTGCACAAGTTTGTGTACAATGGTCTTCACCAGTCAACCGCAGGTCCAAGCAGAGAACATACAGGCGGTGCACATACAGAGAAAAAGGAAAATGAAAGTAAAATGGTTACCTACTTACTAAATTTTAAAAAAAAGTAGGGTTCCGTAGTCAATTTTGGCGCCGCGCTGTTTTGCATTTCTTGCATCATCATCAGCCGTCGATATCATCATTGTAAAGTATATATTATTATATTATTTATAATTTCGATAGTATTCATCACAGGATACCCGAAACAATTTTAAATAAGAGTTTTTGTGCCTGTTTCTTTACGTGAGAGATTTGAAGTTTATAGGTCCAAGACTTTATAAATTACAGGGACACCGTGTAAACAAGCTGATAAAAACGTGTTGTATGGAAACCCTATCTAATTTTCATAATTATTTTCAACGATATCCCACACAAGGGGGTGCACTCAAAATAAATAATTCACCATGACAAAATGTAATAATTTGATTTGAAAAGTTTGAATGCTAATGTAATTTTTGTATATAAGCTAAATTTTAAAGATGTTAATTTTATTAAAACAGGCAGTTTATAAATCACAGCATAAAAAATCGGTAAAAGAACTTATTCATGATTCAAATCAAGCTCATACTTGACCAAAAATAAAATTATTACTATTATATACAACTTACAAATACTAGAAATTAACCGTAGCATAACGCAAAAACGCTGCACTGTTGGAAGTTTATGAAATAAGACATCTAAAAAAAAACAGTCTAGTACATACATATAAAAAATTAACGTCAATAGGAGCCAGGTGATAAAAAATGGTAAAATGGTAAAATGGAGGCTGATTCTCCAAATAGGTCAAACTACGAGTATCGTACAGCAATGGACGGAAGTTATCGTTTGTAAAAAGAAAATAAAGTGAGCTTATAAAGAGCGCTGCCAGCATAATATCTACACTAATATTATAAAGCTGAAGAGTTTGTTTGTTTGTTTGAACGCGCTAATCTTAGGAACTGCTGGTTTGAATTGAAAAATTCTTTTTGTGTTGAATAGACCATTTAATTTTATCGAGGAAGGCTATAGGCTATATAACATCACGCTGCAACTATTAGGAGCGAAGAAATCATGGAAAATGTGAAAAAAACGGCGAAAATTATTCATCCTTGAATGCTTCCGTTGCGAACGCTGCGAAAACGGTTCAAGGTACCAAAAATATTTGTATGAAAGAATTATTCCTCTTAAAATGATCTAAAAAAATGTCTGCGACAGTATATGTCTATCTTTTAAGATCAAGTCACTAGAACCGTTTTTGTGGTAATCAAATTTGGCCAAAATTAATGCATTATTTGTTAAGAGTTGTATCAACGTAATAATATTAATCTTTATCCAAATAAATGTGTTGTTGATTAAGAGTATTTAATTGTGAACAAAATTGTCTTTCACATTACTTAATTTCAATGAATATCTTAGAAGATATTACAATTTTAAAATAACACCAATATAAAATTCACCCGCGCCGCATGATATGCAAAACATGGCGCTGCAAGGAAGAGAGGCGTTACTTGCGAGCGACGCGGAGAGGGGGGTGTAGCTCTACGAGTTACCATGATGAACCAAAATAAGATTTAATTAATGACCAGTTGCGTCATATCTTCACGTCAACCCTGCCGCAGTGCCTAAAAAGCCGGTTGTTTAACCAATGCATCTTAACTGTCTTAACCCACGGAGCCGAAACGTGGAACATGACAGTCAAGCTGGCTCACCGACTACACGTCACTCAGCGTGCTATGGAATGGTCTAGGTTGGGGATCTCATTAAGGGATAAGATCCGGAACGAGGTCATACGACATAAGACTAAGGTAACATATGTTGTCCAAAAATGTAGCAAGCTAAAGTGGCAGTGCGCTGGCCATGTCTGTCGCAGAACCGACGAGAGGTGGAGCAGGAAGGTTCTTGAATGGAGACCACTCTTAGCTAAACGTATTGTGGGACGCCCCCCGGCTAGATGGACAAAAGACCTGAAGAAGGCAGCTGGTAGTGACTGGATGCAAAGAGCGGGAGATCGGGCGCTGTGGCGGTCGTTGGGGAAGGCCTATGTCCAGCAGTGGACTGTAACAGGCTGATACGATGAATGACCAGGTGACCGCGTTTAGTAATCTGGGACGAATGTTCAATCCATAGAGCTCATGTAGAGGGTCTAGATAGGACTCTTAGAGATATAAGAAGCTGTGATAAAATCATCATCATAAAATTACTGTTATGTTTGCGGGGGACTTTCGAAAAACTGTACCAGTAATAGTAAGGGGAACAAGGGCAGACATTGTAAAGTCTTGCCTTAAAAATACCTCAATATGGAAGTTTGTGAACATCTTAAAATTAACTACAAATATGAGAGCACATTTGGGGGGAGGTAGAAATAATCCTCCAGGCCGATTATATACCATGGCGGCCAATCTCAACAGAAATCAGCCAACTACGCAGGAGATATTATAGTGCACAAGTGTGAGCACAATACACAAGTGCACTCTCAAACTGTACTGTTCCATCACTCTCAAAGTTCGGTGAGACGGCAATCCGACATGACCGGAGAGAGATCAGGCGCATGACCAACGGCTTAACGTGCGAACCGAGGCACGGGGGTGTAACACCGCCAACTTCTCGACTCCGTGCTGTTTTTGAGAGATTCATGACAGAAAATCTAAGAAACATTTTTGGCTCGACCTGGGATTCGAACTCAGGACCTCTTGGATGTTAGGCAGCAACTTTGCCACTACACCAACGAGGCAGTGGTAGGGAGGTTGTATAACTTTTCCTTCAAAGTTACTTTTAATAGGAGACGGGAAAGTACCTCACTTTGAAAATAAAATTGCAATTGAACGAGATTAAGGATTAAGAGTGAGTAACATTAAGGACTTTATATCGAGAGTTCACCCTGAAATAAGCAAAATAAATAAATAAAGATCATCAATGGATGTGTCAAAGTGCAATATTGGGAGTGAGAAACTGTAGCGTAGACGAAATTAAAAAATAATTATTTGAACACAAGTGGCCTTCCCCCATTATTCCCTCAAGTTAAAAATAGGTGCACCAATAATTTTACTTAGAAATCTTAAATCACCGGGACCCGACTTCAAATCTAATTTCTGCGCAATATGTAACGTGATAGTTGCAATAGTTTAGACTGGTTTGGCAGTTGGTCAAACAGTGCTTATACCTCGCACCTCAATGATTCCAAATTATTTACCTTTTGATTTTAAAAGAATTCTATTTCCTTTTATGCTATCTTTCACCGTTACAATTAATAAATCACAGAGGCAAACATTTAAACACATAAGAATTAATTAACGTCAAGACTGCTTTTCACACATATATCGCGTTGTTAAGATCAGACCTACAAACGCGTTGCGGACAAAACTAATATGTTCTTCTGACACAAGAAAATAAAACTAGAAAAATAACTAACGCAGAAGTACTTTAAGCTAAGCAAAAATAAAATGATGCCCAAAATAAGTATTCCACGCGGACGAAGTCGCGGGCACAGCTAGTCTTAGTATAAAAGGGTATACTAAGATATTATGCTGGCGGCGTTACGCATAACACCAATTTCGCCCAGACTTCTTGTTCTGTCACTCACCATCATGTTAATCAACAGAAGTTGACCACTGCTAAACATGTTAATTTTTTTTTGCTTTATTGCAGTAATAATACTGGTTTTTGAAGAAAGTAAAATCTTGTCAACTAAATCATAAAAATAACAAACAACTGCTAAAGGCTTTAGGATAGATAAATAAAATAAAATAAAATAAATAAATAAATAAATATTTCTCAACAAGCACACCAATTCTCTAGTCCCAAAGTAAGCTACGAGGCTTGTGTTATGGGTACTAGATAACGGATATAAATAGTACTTAAATACTTTTTTTGTAAATAAATACATATTATAAATAGAAAACACCCAGACCAGTACAAACACACATGTTCATGCACACTTATGCTTGTACTGTGCGGGAATCGAACCCGCGACCCTTGGTTTAGAAGTCCGACATGCGGACCACTGCACCAAGCGGTCGTCAAGATAGTAACGCTTACTGTAATGTATTTATCAACATTCTAGTAAAAATTAATAACACTCCCTTCAATAAGCCAAAATAACTTCCAAAACTCAACTTTATATTAAATGGGCAAACGAATACATTTATGTTGCAGAACCCCACGGCAAAAACAAGTCAATTAGTTAAATAAATAAAAGTTATTATCTATAATATTGTGTATGGTTTGTTGTGTTAGTATGTCATGTCATCGATAAACAAATCCCTAGACTTACTGTCGTCTACACTTATCACACGGTCGTAGTAGGTCCATGTAAAAAAGCCACGTAGATAAAATCTTATCGTGCTACAAATCTATAGACGTCTAGGCTGCATCTGTTACTTTATTTTTAGGGTGTATCATTCGGATGTTGTAGGTGTAACCGCAACAGTGATGAATCATGGCTGGCTACAGCCTAAGGAGCACTATAAAAAAATGGACTGATAAGTACTAACTTACGGTAGCTCAATTGGGAGAGCCATCGCCCGGCTTGCGAGAGGTCCCGCCCTGTGGTCCCGCCTGTGGCAGTCCATTTTTCTTTAAGTGTGTTTTCACTTCACATAATTAAACAATTCCATGCACAATATGCAAATTACACATTATAAAGCTTACTTAGTAGATCAATGACTAATGAAAGTAATTGTGTAAAAAACTAATTGACAATAACTGCACAACATTCCCAATGATACCTTGGTCAAAATCTCAAAAAAAAAATCGGACCTCCCATACAAAATTGCCAATCAGCAGATCGATTTACTATGGGAGAGCCAAAAGATTTTTTGAGATTTCGACCTAGGTTTCTTAGTGAAAGTTGTTCAGGTTTACGAGCGCAACAACACCCTTCAGTTAGAACGGGTTTTTTTTTTACACCTTGTATAAAGAGGTACCTCAATCACTTAAGTCTATCAATTAACGTGAACGTGAAGTTCAATTGTAATGTTTTAGATCATAAATATTCATTTCCTTCATTCAATATGATTTTGCTTTTAGCAAAGACGATATTTTGATTCTTTCGATGAGCCTTAATGCACGGACTTAAAAGCTTATTGTGAAATAATAGGAAATGGCGAATGTGGAAAACTAGGTAAGAAACTAGGTAAGAATAAAGCTTACCTTGTTTTTACCATTTTCATGAAAGTATACATAAAATCTTTTTTTATATTTTAGCTCGAATGAATCGTCTTTGCAGGTAGTACCTATGAGTACATAGTAAATACTAGCAAGTATTTTTTTTTAATTTACGTGGCATAAATAACTTAATTGCAAAAATTCTAAATGAATTCAAAATTCAGAACGCAAAATTTAAAACTGTTGATATAAAAGTAAAAAATGAGTTGTTGGTATTTAAATTAAAAAACCCTAACCGCTTTTACTTTTCCGTTTTAACAGATCTGCCACAATTTAGAATCATCAAATCGCTATATTAAACTGTAACTAATAGAACTTGTGATGTATCAAATGTCTGATAGTAAATATTTGTATGGCTTTGGATAATATTGATACATAGTAATATACCCTCAAAATACGGATATGGTTAAAGCGAATAAGTAAGAATAACTCAATTTTAAGTGACACTAAGCAAGAAAATGTTAACAATTTTATTTTAGTAAATAAATAACCTCTTATTGGGGAAAGGCTAGGAAAAAGGGTTCGGATAAATATACGTTTCTATATAATGATTTAAATATTCTTATTTTTTTTTAAAGTCGGTAAATACATGTTGATTTACTTACAACTTCTTAGGCTTTTTATTTTCTTACAATACTTATGTGTATATTTGGTTATTGTTACAACTTCGAAAAATATTGTTTCGACAATGATTAAAGTAAAAAGGATACACAAAATTTAAAGCATAAATATCTTAATCGATTGTTAAATATTTGTAAAAATATTTCTCTCGGGTGATTTGAGGGTGTCTCCCACAATCATTGATGAAACATACGCTTGCTCAAAGCGTTAAAAAGCACTTACAAAATTCAACGACTCCATTAAGGTTCTCGGTAGCTCAGTCGTCAGAGCATTGGACCAGAGTTCCAAAGGTCGGCGGTTCGAATCTTTCCCGATGACCGGAGCCGAATAGAATTTTTTAAGTTTTGTCTTTTCGAAAGTAAAAAGGATAGGTGATTTGAAAGAGTAGGGAGGAGTAGGTGCTGCGAAAAAAAAGTTTAATTTACTTTTTTAATTATTTATCATATTAAAATCGTTTATACAAGCATTATCAATCTGTAAAAAATACCAGTGTAGCTTAAAATAACGCCATTTTAAAGGTATAAAATAGTTTGTTTTTCAGATGTTAGCTCCACCGTCCACCGAAACTTTCGTTTGGCCTCCATAAGCTAGTTCAAAGAACGGCCGCCAAAATACAAACTCCTTTTTGTAATGATCATTGATATAAAATTCTGCATGAGTTTTATAAGTATTTGCATAACTGAAACTATCTTTCTTCTCCTAGTGTATATTTTTATCATAATTTATTTTTAATCAATACACTTTTTTATCAAAAAAAGCACTTGGTCTCTAAATGTATCAAAATTTGTTAAAGTTGAACATGCGATAAACAAGCTGCTTAAAGCTAATCTTTTTCTTCTGCACCTACTCATAACAATTTTAAAGAAAAGAGCAATACTTACGTCAAAAAGGGATGAAAAAGGTATGTTTTCATCCCTTTTTCGACGTAAGTACCGTTTTGTTTAGACGAAAACAAACTTCATTCTCCTTCGATTTCCATCGCAGTTCAAATAGCTAAGGGTAACAATATCAAGGCTATTATTTCTGAAACTTCCAACAAGAACAAGCTAAGTATTGGAAAGGGATTACATCCAATACCATTAGGGAGACTTAAAGACCTATTCGATCCCTAATAAATGGTGTTACTCTTCTCTACTAGGTCGATATGAGTCAACGAAGAGTAATGTCTAATTAACCTTCCTCAGAGTCATTGAACAGAAAATAAAGTTATTTTATTTATTTAAAACTTTATTGCACAAGAAACGTAGAAAGGGTGGACTTAATGCTAAAAGCGTGCAATGCAATTATTTTATTCTTTTTTTTCAGTCTCTGCCTTCTTAGAATTGTTTTTTTTAATTTTTTTTTTAAAACAGCTATTCAAGGATACTATAAATATTATTTGCTGTTTGAAAAACAATTGTAACACTTGATTGCAATAGTGATTACAAAGAGAATATTATTTCATATCATACTCTGTTTTTTATGACGCCAATTTCAAATTACCGTTTATTTGACGGAATCGTATATTTCTACGTACTAAAACGTTGTTAATTTTGGTTTGATAATGTGCCATATGTAGCACGGCCTTTTGTACAATACTAATAAATTTATTTCAGATCCAAAGAATTCATACAATATTGTTAGTAAAAAAACGATAATACTTAAAGTCTATCTTAGTTTACTTAATTTAAGGCATACCTACACGACCTTCTTATCTGCAGCTCGGTCCAATGTTCAACAAGGCTTATTTTTAGTTAGCCCTAGGATGCTGTTGTTGCTCTGCCTTACCCTGCAGTGCATTGAGGCGGCCCGCTTTCGAATGATTGCATAAAAATCATCAGCGTGAGCTTCAGCAAACATTGTTGATGCACTGCAGAATCTGGGGAGCCCCATCAGCATCCTAAAGGCATTATTGTATTGCACGCGAAGGGCGTTAAATGTCTTTGCTTAAATAATTATACTATAGTGCATGATTACTATGGTGCAAGATTTTTTAGAAACTACTTGCTTCGGAGTGGCATAGTCAATGGTACAAGTAATCAATTCAATGTTAATACGTAATCTATCTAATCTTAATTGATGGGTTTATTGAAGTATCATTTTATGGTAAGTACTTGTTAAGTCAAATGCTGGATTTAAGCGCTCGAACTTTCTTTATGTATGATGATGGTTGAAATTAGTACTTATTGATGGATTTTAAATGTCGTAAGATTTTTTTTTGCAGGTCCTGGTATGTTGAATTCTTAGATGTATAGTTTTACTTTCTTTTCGTATGATTTAATTACCACTGTTTAGCGAGGTAAATGATAAGGAGAGATGAGTGAAATAAATTTACTCGTTAGGTCCAACCAGTAGCACGAACATTACAACATATCATAATAGTCAAACCGTGAAACAGACAATATCCAATACAAATACGTTACAATAATTTTTCGTGCCCACCCCACTTCATAACATACGGTTTCTTACATTTTCACGGTGTTCCCTAGTGTATCAGATGGCACAGTTTGCATCAAAAATATATTGTGTCACTTACAAAATTTTGAGCAGCCCCTTTGTCAATGTGTTGAAATCTGTCAAATTTGTTATTAGATAGTTATAGTACGAAAGTGCCACTTTATTTTTTTTTTGTCTTTGACTGTACATATCTTACTTGTACTATCATACATTCATTACCATAATACAATCGTACTGCTACTTATAATTCAATTCAATTAATGGTACGAGTATAGTGAAGGGCACTCCAAATAATTTGTAAAAAATGTGTGTCCAAATTTTTTAATTCATTTACTTCACGATACTGTATTGAAGCACTATACAAGAAAATATTAAAAAACGACAATAATATACAATAAGTCAAACACTAAAGTGTGTGCTTTGTAATGGATGATCTTGGTTCGGTTGTTTGCTGGTTACTATCACGATGTCAGTCATTCGTAAGTCCTAAGTTTTATTCTTTTATTGCGTTTTAGAGGTTATGGCATATTTGCACGGAAAGACGTCATTCTACCATTTATAACAGATTTCACAACAGTATGACTTTTTTGGAACGTGTTCCACGTACTATAACGACGAAGCTTTTTAAAATGACTTTCACAAATAATTTAATGGATGAAAAGAAATGCTGCCGTCAAATATCGAATAAACTTAAATGTTTAGTAATCACAGTAATTATTATTGGGGTTGGTTTGTATGTAAATTATAGTATCGTTACTTATAATTTAGAAATAAAATTCGAGCAAGCAGTTTTCAATTTTATTCTATAATATTGGTGTACTTCAATGTCATATGGTATATATGATTCTACACTTTCAATTTTTTCACCTTAAAAAAGAGTTGAAAACAAGCTACTGTAACTACGGAAAATGTAAATCATTTTATACCAAAAATATATAACGGTTACAAAGTAAAATTTACAAAGATTTCCAAGAAGTAAGTATTCCTCTTAGATACGTAGTAAGTATATAAGCTTAAACCGCGCGTTAGTATCGTTGCTGCATCGCTAAAGCACCGATACTGCATCGCTACAGTTAAATGGCCAGCCTCTGCATCGCATCGAGACTACTTCACGGTAGCATCTTTATGTCGCGAGATCGCGACTAGCATCTTTATGTCGCGAGATCGCGACTGGCATCTATATGTCGCGAGATCGCGACTTCACACTGCATCCACGCTGCTGCGCGATTGCATCGCTGCTAAAAAGTCGCAAAGTTTGAAAACCAGTTTGTTATTCACCAGTATACCTTTCCGTCATTCCTTCAGCTACACAGTTGTTTTGAATAATAAAGGTAATGATATTGTTAAATATACGGTAACAAAACAAACATTACGTCGATTATGCCGATATTTATAGAAATTTTATAGAAAATGTTAAGAAATTTTTTCTTGCCCGATCCCAACTTATTTAGTTATAAAAAATCTTGTGTTATAACTAAGTACATACATTGCTTGTATTCAAATATGTATTGTAGATTTTAATTTATTGGTGTTGGTCGTACTTCTTTTCGATGATGCAAATGGCAATTTTGAGAACCATAAAAATGTACGTAATGATAAGGCAAAAATAAGAATTTTTAAACAGTTTTAATTTTCAAGCATACCTCTGGACAAAAACAGTTACTTTTTTCTATTTTAGTCGTAGTTGTAACACCTAGGTACTTATTTATCAAGATGACGAATTAAGAATTCTCACCGGCGATAAAGTTCTAAAAGTAAGACACACGTGACCAAAGAATTTTTATCCATTTTAATATTCAAAACATAAAATGGCGTCTTACCATTTGATAAATCGATACTGAAATGATCGCCACCTAGCCAATGGGCTGAGATAAATAGCTGGCGGGCAAACTGAATGCGTAACAAATGGTCCTTCGAGCCGGATCCGCTTTGTGCCGGACCTGCGTCACCCCGCACAATGCCTCGAGGTGTCCAGCTGCAATCTATATAAAATATTTAGCTGGAAATATTGGCTGGCTGGAAAAGAAAGGTGAAAATTCTGGGAACGAGTAAATCATGTCGATTTCTGACGTCCAATACAAAGGTGAAGCTATTGGCGCACCTAAAATAAGATAAAAATTGATTGACGTATGCGAGAAACAGATCAGAACGTATTTTTTACTAAATAATGCCCCGCCTTTAAAAGAAATTAATGCTGACATGAAAATGTAACAACAGAATCTGTGTTATGATGAATGTGTCAATAACTAGTTCCTTTACTTACTTATAAAAAAATAAGAGGTATATTAATGAAATAAAACCACAAAATAAATTTCAATATTTAATTGAATCACATGTAATAAAAAAGGATTTCCATCATTGTTTATTGTAACAGGTTTCAAATACATTTTAAATTCAATATACGAGTATTCACGGTTGCGTGAAGAAATGAGCAATTTATTTCATTTTTTGGTAATTTAAGGCCCTTTTGCAGGAATAACGTTATTTTGATACTAGATTTAAAAACTTAAAATCTCTTTTGTTTTAAGAAAGAAACACTTACCCATCTTCGAAATAAATTTGCAATCCTCTAATAGAGGATAATAGATTTAATAAACTTTGTATAGATTATAAAAGACGTGCGCGAACGATGTGAACGTAATAATACTAATTTTTACCTGTTTCTGTTCTCAAGTAAGTGACATTACCTATGTTTTTATTGAGAAATAAAGAATCTTTAAACAGAATAAACGCGCGATATCGTCCTTGCGCCTTGCATTCTATATATAGAGTAGAGAGTAGATTCGACTGTCAGCGTCATATCAGTGTAGCCCGTAGTTTGGTGGTTCCGTAAGAGTCGATTCTTTTTTTTCGCTAACACCTGTTACTTAAACATTTATAGTGACTGAACGCCTTTTTAATCTAGTATTAACATAAACCTGCTTCCTGCAAATGGGTCTACACAGTTAATATGAAGAAAGAAAATTCAATAAACGAACCAATATGAATGGTCATATTTTTACTGAAGCAATAAAAAATCCAAATAATCTTTCGTGATCTAGATGTTACGTGCACATATAAACTTTTTCTTTCTATGTTATAATAAAAATTAAAGCATCTCTTTGGTTAATTCAAGCATGAGTTGGAAAACATAGAAGAAATTGAACCATAAAATTTATGAAGACCTGGTCTTTGGTATATTACATTACATAACGGTGAATAAATAAATATCATTGTCTCGTTAAATAAATTCTAACAGAACATTATCCATATAACTTTTATCCTTTTTACAATAATAGTTATTAATTAGTTTTGTACATCATTACGATAGAAGTACACATCATAGGGCTGGGAAAAGTTGTGCATTTAATTTAAAATAATTGTTTACATTTTACGAATGAAACTGAATCTTTATACATATCTATGCCCTAAATTTAATAAATTATTAGCTTAGAGCCTGTTAGTGGTTTATTTCCCTATCTCTCTTCAAGAGTACCTACCTATGACTTAATTAAAACAATGTTGTTAGTATTTTCTAAGTATTTTTTATATTTACATTCTCATTTATCAGTCATTGTCTCAAATTCATCTAAGAGGGACTAAAATGTAGTTTTTTGAATTACGTTATAATAACTATCCAATTTCTGAGACTTTTTAATCTAAACTCATTAGAGCTTAGAAAACAAACAACGAAAATATTTATTTTCCAAACATTGAGCTTGCAATTAAAAATAAAACATTCGAGTAACATAATGGTCTAGACGCTTCATTAGATGGTTCAAAAAATCTTTCGTGTAAAATTATTTCTTGTTTCTGTAATCATCGGAAAAAAAAATTAACAATACCTATTCTTTTTTTAAATAAAGTGAAATGCGACTGCATTACGTATACGTAAGCCAACTGGAAGACCGACCACACTAAAAGCAGTCATCGTTGTCCATTTATTCCTAGATAAATAATTTAAATAAATTAAAACATTTTCTATTCCACCAGTATATTTACAAATCTGAGTATTTTAATAGCACAAGTTAAACTCTACGATGAATAGTTAAATTAATTTGATAAACATTTTTGTTTTGGTATAAGAAAAAAAGCAAATCGACACTTGACGCTCAGTGTTTACTGTTTTCTTAAAGATTAAACTAACCTGACTATACAAGGGTAATGTTACACACAGCTTTCTTGGTGCGCCGCAAGTAAAGGCGTTCTTGTTGTGACCACTTCTCTGTGAGATCTCGGGATACCGTTCAGTATACTGCGACCGGAGTCACTCTGAAAATATTGAAACTCGTGAATATTTAGAGTAGAATTAAAAGGTGATTGTTTGCGATGTGTTTTTAGTTGTTTTTTTTTCGTAGGTATCCGTTATTCAAGTTTTACCGCTGTTATGTCTGATGTGTTGGCGTTTAATATGTATGAGCCAAACCTTTCGTTGTATTATTGATGTTGAGTGTAAGAAAATTTGTTGGCTTTGCTGAACTGTAATTCTGCGCGATATACGGTACTATTGAGCGCATAAATTTCACTGCATGGTGAATTATAATCAAATGTTAGCAAAAATTTTGTGAGGCTGTGTACTGAGCGTGAGGTGAAACTGGTGAGCTACGGCTACTGGGTTTACAGTTGGTATGTGCGTATTTCTACGCATTAGTACTACAAAAATGTAAGTATTGCTGACCTACGAGTCTGTGTACTGAGCGTGCGGCGATACTGGTGAGCACGGTGACTCCGAGCAGGATAAGTTATACAGTACATGCGTGTTTATACGTACCAGCAGTACAAAAATGGAGCAGTTAAAGAATGATAGCAAAAATGATAGTTTTGCGTGTAGTGTAGTTAACCAACTAAGCGTGTGGTAATACTGGTGAGCACGGCGTCTGCGTATACGATGAGTTTTAAAGTACATGCATATTTCTCCGCAATAGAAATATGTAGCATTAACATCGTAGATTGTTATACAAGGGTGGAAAGAAATCAATTCCCATACGAGGTATTTAGACGCACGAGCGAAGCGAGGGCGGCTATAGTCTGAGTGGAAATTGATGACATTCACCCGTGTTAAACACTCTACTTTTCATTTCAAATATAAGGAAAGTAAAAAATAGTAGTTTTTCTAAAATATTTATTGATAGTAATAACATGAGTCGTACCTATTTAATAGTCTTTTTTAATTTAAATTTCAAATATGGAACACACCGCCCGCGTCACCGCCGCGGGCCATCCCACTTTAATAGGTAATTTTTTTTTAATTCACATTGGCCGTATACACTCACAAGACCGCAGCATTTTTTTTAATCGATATTTTTCTTAATTATGTAAAAAAAATTATAGCCGACTAAATAACCAATTTTAGTTCTATTTTTAAAATTCATTCCCGCCCTAGGGAGGGAAGCAATTACTATGAGTCTTTCCCGCCTAAGGGAGGGAAGCATCGTTTTCGACCCGCTGCTCTGATCAAACAAACACTACTTTCCGAGTATGAGAAATGAAAAAAATGTTAGTTTTGCTCACCTGCGAGTCTGTGTACTAAGCGTGAGGTGAAATTGGTGAGCACGGCGACTCCGTGCACGATGAGCTTTACAGTATATGCATATTTCTGAGCACTAGCAGTACAAAAATGTTATTATTGCTGACCTGTGAATCTGTATACATGCATGTGGCGAAACTGGTAAGCACAGCGACTCCGTGCACGATCTGTTTTACATTAATGCGTATTTGGCGCATATCAGTACAAAAAACGTTAGCAAAAATGTTAGTATTGCTGACCTGCGAGTCTGTGTACTGAGCGTGAGGCGAGACTGGTGAGCACGGAGACTGCGTGCACGATGAGCTTTACAGTACATGCATATTTCTCCGCACTAGCAGTAGAACAACGGAGCTATAAATGTTAGTATTGCTGACCTGCGAGACTGTATACTGAGCGTGTGGCGAGACTGGTGAGCACGGCGTCTGCGTGCACGATGAGCTTTACAGTACATACGTATTTCTGGGCACTAGCAGTAGAAAAATGGAGCAATAAAAAATGTTAGTATTGCTGACCTGCGAGTCTGTGTACTGAGCGTGTGGCGAGACTGGTGAGCACGGAGACTGCGTGCGTGGTAAGCTGTGCGCGCTCGCCGATATCTTTGGCTCCGGCGTGGCTGCAATGGCTGCGTATGACGGCGGCTCCGGTGCGCATTCCGATACGCCTACGATAAAGTGCATGTTAGTTAAGCTGTTAGTTGAAAAGTGATACTGTGCGGATGTTACTGTTTTTTTTTTTAAATCTTTTGAATACTATTTGTAAACTTTTTTAGTACGATACACATAAACCTATTCCAACTTTATCTTCTGCTGTAATACCGTTGTAGGAAAATGAAAACACCTATATTTTACTTTTAAAACACAATTGTAAATTAGAAAAAACTAGGCTCTGTCCGAGTCCGCTACTTGTGACGTCATGCGACTAACTTTTAGAGGTTCGTGAGACTCGGTCGCGGTGATTAGTCAGTGTTAAGCAGTGGGTCGCGCGACTCAAACAAGTTTGCGAGACGAGCACCTTAAAACATACAACTTAAATAAAATTACCCTTTACAATGTTAAAAACAATCAATGACAATATTTTTAAGGCATGAAAATACAAATACATAATTCAATTAGATCAATGATGCTCATAAAACGATGTAAAAGGTGCAGCAGCTGCTCAACAGGCAATTGGCAGGGTCGTGTCGTAAAACGACCATTTAAACTTTATGACAACAGTATCCAGATGCATTCTTCTGTAATCTTTTGAAAGTGGAGAATCATCACTTTTCATCTTAAAACTTGAAGATAGTGCTAGAGCAACGATAATATTTATAGTTTTGAGGTGTTTTAAGGTACACGTAGTTAGTACTACTAATTCCTAAAATTAAAAACTCAACACAACAACAAAGTCTCAACAAAGCAGCTCAACGATAATCAGGGTACTGTTGTTTCGGCTTTGGCCCACACAGAAGCACAATTGACACATAGGTGTAAGTTTCAACAAAAAGGCGTGTTTGCGAGACTGTGTAAAAATATATATCCAGGCTGTGTGTAAGTGCTTTGATAAATAACTGAATAATAGCTACCAAAGGGAAAGATCGCAGTTCTCGCTTCGTACAACTACGAGCTTAATAAACGGTAGTTTCGATCCGGTGCCGGACTAATTTACATCAAAATTAAATAAGCGAGCCAAGCTCCGAATAAGCGATTGCATAAAAAGATTTCAGTCTGGAAACTTAAGTAAGAGCTGCGGCTTGTTAACAACTGAGCTAATTATTCACTGACGGAGTTAAGAGGAGCATCGATCCGAGAAATAAATAAATACAAGGGGCTAAAACAAACGGAAGGCAACTAACTTGACCTGATAATCCTCTTTGCTTAAGCTAAAAGACTAGTTGGAACGCTTCACAAGTTTGCCGGATAATACAAAAATACGGCGGACTTATCGAGGTTCGGTTGTACGATAATCCGTATTTAGTTAACGCTCACTGTTTATATTTGGAACGCTAAAATGCATTTCATTTCGCACTCGTTGTAAAGTGAGTTGTTCCGGATCGAGGTTTTGTTAAGTGTATTTACTTGTGTAGATCATTAGGACACAGTGATTGTTATATCTATACATCATTTGTGTAAGAGCACTCTTCTCACCAGCACGTGTCACGGATCCTTAAACTAATGATTGAATCGAAAATCATATCATTTAGATACCGTTTCAAAAATCTCGACTAGTAGACTAGTAGATCTCCAACATTTGTTCGAACTTGAAAGCGGGCGAAGTACGAGTACTCGTAAATTTTCTTACAACTTGAATATTATAAAATGGTGCCTATTAGTTGATCCGTTATTCTTAATTAACGGATTATTTGGTTCTGTTAAGTGTGCGCTAATTCAGTTTCGGCCATAAGCTTCTTTAAGATGAAACAAAATTACATCCAGTATATTTGGATTAGTCACTAATTTACCTTTTTTTTATCTTTTATTCAAATAATCATACTAACCTTACTTGTCAAATGCAATAACCTAATATCGCAGATGCCTGCTTTGTAAAGTAGTCTGTTGCTTGTTGCAGTTTGTTTCTACGTTACAAAACACGCGAGTTTTAACACATTAACGGACAGCCTGCCAAACACAATAGAGGTTTTATTGTTAAAACGTCTATAGGCGTGCATTACGGTACTGTTGGGGGTAACAGTATCCCAAGCGCGTTGGAATAGGATGTTGGGATCCTTCATCATTCTCATGATTGATATCATTAGAAATTATTACATTTCAAATCTTATGACTAAAAAGATTTATTTCATTGTTAATTATAGACAAACTTTTGTAAAATGCATAAGTCATTCACTATTGAACCTTTAATTTAACGAAACAAGATGTTATACGAAACATGGTTAATTGTAAGCGCCAATTTGCTCCAAAGGAACTCGTTCCAAATAAGTAATTTGTGAGCGAATAAAAGAAAATACGGTAATAAACAGGTCCTACTCTAAACGTTCATGTATTTGTCTCACTCTCGTTATAAAAGGTTGCATGTCTGACAAGGATAGTAAAAGCCTGTAGCCTGTAGTAGGGTTTACCCAACCAACACAACTTTGCGGCTAGACGAAGCTCAGCTGTTTTTCTAAGCAGACTTGCCCAGATGTGAATTTCTATAATGACAAGACTTCCGGAGCAGTTTCTCATTTCTTTCTTTACCAACATACGGTATATTGAAAAATATGAAGTCATGGACTTAACCAGGGGTGGTATAAAGTGTAGTGATATAAATATTAATGAAAAGTTTTATTTAAAAAAAAATTGCGGCATGATATAAGTCCAACAAACTTAGTCATTTTGGTGCGAGTACAAGCAAAATATACCGTCACATTACACAATTTCGGTATATCCTTCAAAAATAATCCAACATCAATTCGTGTGAACTCGTGAAGTCGATAAAATTAACAATTTGTGTGTCCCTAATGAATTAATGGCCATCAAGTGATTGTTGTGTTTGATAACGCCTGAAAAAATGTATGTAGGTACCGGTAAATTACGTAATTAAGTATAGTAATAATATTTACCTTTACTTAGAGGTATTAGATCCGGATTCCTGTCATCAGGCCCGTGGGTTGAGTTTCGTTTTGGTGCTGTTTTCTGGTTTTTCGTGGATGGTATTGTTACTGCGAAAAAAAGAGGTTTGTTAAAAATAGTATTTAGTGTTAATCGTATTTGCAACAATGGCTTTCGGGAAAAGCGGATGAAAGCTATGTTAGTGGTTGTTTTTTTTAAAAAAACGTACATTTTTACCCGCTAAAATAACGATAAATTGAGTCTTGTCAAATTATGTTTGGTTTTAACGGATTTTAGTTTCCATGAACTATCGAAAGCTTTAAAAAGCTTTCCGAAGTTCATGAAAGTTTACTGCGACCTTTTTATTCCATTTAAATTTATCTCGCTTAAAGTTTATGATACAAACAATACAATACAAAACTACATAGGATAGTAGATACACAATTTCTTATTAAAAACCAGCCCTTTCCGCCCACGCCGCCCAACACTAACCCTCGCTTACATCGACTCTGTGGAGACGATAATGTATTATTGCCAATTTTCATCCAAATCTGTTCAGTAGATTTGGCGCATAAGCGTAACATACGGACAAAGTTAGCATTTAGTTGTCACCACTCTATATCTGGGCCTCCGCCAACTTCTTACGCCTCATAGAACGGTAGCGGTTTTTATCGGACCAATGCGATGTCTAACCCGTTATTCTAGGTGAGCGGTTAACGCGACAAAGCGACAAGGCGCGACGCGAATCGGCACGGCGCGACGCGAATCGTCACGACGCGACGCGAATCGGTAACGCGAAAATATCAAACAACTGTCGTTCATGATAGTGTCCTATGTGACGTAACACGACTGACATTGAAATAAGGCGTTTAAAGTATTGGTCGCATTACGTTGCGCCGCGTTGCGCTGTCACCTATGACAACGCCTAAAATTGAGGACATTTCATTGGGATACGTTTGATGTTGACTCTTTAGTTAGATAAATATAAAAATATAAAACAACATCACATACGATAATTAGCTTAAGCACTTGTGTTACAGATATCAGGATCAACAGTAGTATTTCAAATAAACTTAAATAAATACATATAACACCCAGACTAGTACATACAGACATGTTCATGTACACAAATGTTTTAACAATGCGGGGATCGAACTCGCGACCTCCTGGTTAATAGTCAACTTCTTGACCGTTACACAAAAATGGTCGTCGTCGTTAGATGCGCGACAAAGGGCGTAGTAGGGGAGTAGAAAATTAAGAGAACGGACCCCGGGCGCTGTATTTAATTCAATTTAAATCAAATCATGTATTTTGATCAACAATTATTTAACAATTATGTATTAGTAGCAAGCGGGAACTAAGCGGTGATGAAGATGATTGATTCAGTACCAACCTTCATAATCTCTAGCGCGGTGGTGTATCCTTGTAGCGATGAGTGCTAGACACAGTATGAGAGCGACAATGAAAGCCACGCCTACAACGACGCCGAACAGCCAGTTCACTTCCCACACTTCTTGTGCCTCTGTGGAAAAAGACTTAATTTCATCCCGACGATCTATTATATGTCACATAAAACCTAGCTAGAAGGGACTACTTATTCCGTACCCCAATTTGGGACTAAACAAGATTTATAATAAAAAAAAAACTATTTTAAGCATTTTAGGAATTCTTGGTTTCTTCATTTTGAAACATGTCAAAGTTACTTCGCATCGTCATAGACCTTTATTCTATGTAAAGGATTTCTGATTTCTACCTTTTAACTTTTTGATTTCAACCCGGAAGACACACTAGTGTTGGTTGCATTTGTTGTGACTTGCGCAACATCGTTGGCATCTTCGGGGGTTGCGAACACCAAGGTCACCCGAGCCTGCACGATCGTACACGACAAGCTCGCGGCAGAGCCGAACGTTCGCTTCACATTCATCTACAAGCACTCGGACAACCTACTTCTTTGTCGCGTTTAAGATTGATCCAAGATATTCTTTGTATGAGTATATTTAAAGGCGAATTACAGCGCCTTATACCTCTAATTACAGTCTGCCATTTTTACTTAACCTATCGATAGGACCCCAAACAGTGTTCGTTATTTTGTCATTTTTATCAAAGCTCCTAGCTCAATTCTTTTTCTTTTTTTAATGACAACTTAAAATGGAAATTTATAACTTTTTATCTCACCTGTCCTCGGAGACAGCCGAGGCGCCGTCTCAACGATGAAACTGACGTGTTCCGATCTGCCCCTGTTGTTAGCAGCATACACAACAAGCTTGAGCTGCCTCTTGGCGCCGAGCCGTCGAAGGTTCCAGAGAGCAGCGCCGTTGGTGGCGTTGACTACCAAGCCTTCGTTACCCCACACTTCGGCAATGTACACGCAGTTGAGACCACCTTCATAACCTACAAAGATCACTCAGGATAATTACCACAAACAGTTTTGGAATAGTGAATCAGTTTGTTTAATGACCATCGAATTAAGCACGCGATATTAATTAATGTCTTGGTTTTTATTTAGTACAGAAATAATAACTTAATATTCGATCGAACACTTACTAAGCATTAATTGTTATTGTTTTTAATTTGAATTTAATTCCATTTGACAGAATTTAATACCCATATATTTGAGTACTAACACCTAGTTTATTAAGCGCCTATTTTATTACTAACCCATGAATTTTTTTGTCCGCAATAAATTAATGAATTGAAAAAAAATTCATAAGGAGCTAACATCGTCATACTCTCTGCCTCGTCAGGCTAAGACTTGTGTTGTTTGAACAAGCACACCCATTACCTAGACTCAGTCTAAGCGTTCGCTTGTGCTATGGTGGTTAGAATAACGGATAGAAATACTTAAACACATGTATAAACACCCATGGCTCATGGTTCAAATGCTCGTGCTCATCACACGAACATTTGCCCATAGCAGGATTTCAACCCGCGACAGCCGGTTTTTTAATCCGCACCCCAGGCCACTAGAACAAAGTTGTCGTCAAAAATATATACCTTTTTAAATAAAATGAGATTCGAACCAATTAAATAAAATTTCAATTACATGATATGTTGAAAACGGCAGTCATTCGTTAAGTTTCAAATTAATTCACACAAAATTAATGAAAGCGCAGACTTGTCTGGATTACAAGATGTTAATTACAACTCCTGAATAATAGTGTAAGTTGTTCAGGAATAAGACGTTTTTAAGCAACCTCACTTGATTATTAAGGTGCTTAAACTCCAATTAATTTGGACGAAACTTGCAAGTAATTTGTGTGATTAATTGGTTCCACACTCAATTTCCCTTGGCAATTAAAGTGCTGGCAAATTAACAGATTCGAAATAATTTTTAGAACGTTATTGAAAGTTGCCACCTCATGAAAATCATAATTAATACTTTTGATGAAAATACAACATTTAACTATTTCATTGCTTCATACCTTGAGGGTTGTAAGGACGACAAATTGTTTATCTAAACTAGAACATAGTTAGACAAGGGTTTCTTGGTTTGTTAACATTGTCTTTGAACGTCTCCTACCACTATGAATATACCCGTGGGTTTATGAATCTTATTTCTCCATACTATCCCAACAATGCAAACTCGGTTAAGGTTAAGGTTCGGCCATTTTGACCAACTGTCAGTGTAGATAAGATATGAAATTTTTATGTACATTTTCCGCAAAATATACAAATACAATATTCTATTTCATCTGGAAATGTCAAAAGTTGGCAAAGTGCCAATATTGTTTAGGTATTTTATTAGGGATACAAAACGGGAACGTATCCAAACGGGACCTAGCCAGGTCTTTTATCGTAGGCAATTGCGCATTACGTTATAAAATATTGGATACCTAGCTAGGTGCATGGCTTTAAGCCTCGGGGCTTGATGGGTAAAGTATACTTAGCAAGTTCCGATAAACGCCAGTAATTGCAAAAATGCATTTATGACGGCAAAGTGACCGTAACACTAATTCAAGTCAAAATTCTGTAATATTAATTTTATGGAATGAAAATTAGTGCGATATGGTTAAATAGCTTAGTATTTTTAAATATTGTCCAACTGTAAATGCATGTTTGTGATGAGAAGAGATTTATTATTACTATAATTATTTCAAAATGTTTTTTATTTGTAAATCTCTTAATATTAATTCCTTACATTATTATTAAAGTAACTAAGGAACTGATGTGTCCAACTAAGTTCAAGTCTAAACAATTATTTAAAGTTCAAAAACCCATCAGAGTTCCGAAATGGTAATGGTATGATGGAATTGCAGGTCCTAAATTTCAGTCAAACACTAATTAACTTTTACGATAACAACCTGAACAATAGCATAATTAACGGACGCCTCATTTGCAGCGTCTGTTTTTTGGGGAAATGTTCGGTTTTTGTAGCATTTAACATTTATTACAAAAAGTTCCTGATTTTCAAACACACATATTTGCAGGTTTGCAAAAGCACTTGTCATAAATTAACTTATTTATAGCTTCGTAAGGAATAATAAACAAAATAAACGGTAGGTAACCCATTACCGTTCGTTTAAATTCAAAATGTTTGTATTGATTTTGGTAAACGGCATCATGGCATTGCAACTTGGATACATGATGATATTTGCTATCTCACCAAAATGATGACCATAACCAATAATTTGTCACTCACCATCCAAACACATAAGGTCCAAGGAGTCATTGGTCAGGTTAAACACTGTGCAGTTTTGTTGGCGGGTCTGCTATCTAGTCGCCGGCATCAACATATAAACACACAGCGAGGTCTGCTGTCCCGTCAAGTTTGTGGCCAAATACAAATAAAAGCGTACTATTCATCGACAATTCAGGACTCACCAGCCAAACACATGAGGTCCAGCGAGTCATCGGTCAGGTTATACACTGTGCAGTTCGTTGGCGGGTCTGGTCTAGTCGCCGGCATCAGCGTATAGACACACGGCGACGTCTGCTGCCCGGCCAAGTTTGTGGCCCGACAGGAAAGTGTGCCGTAGTCTACGTCAGCCACTGGTGTGTAGGTCAACACAGAACGCCCCTCGTTCGCTTCCACTGTGAACCGGTCCTGGAAATAACGGTGCGTGTTAGACAAAATCCTTCAAGATTTCTCCGAAAATAAAAGCTTTTTTCGGTCTGTTATCGTTTCACACAGGTATTGGAATTTCGCTAAAGAGTTAGATATGAAACACGCCAGTGGTTTGGAAATGGACTCGATCCTTATTCACAGCCTTTTCAAAATTGAAAGTTTATACGATGATCACTTACAAATTCCATAGATCTCTGGAGACAATAAGTATAGGACATACAAATTTCATAATGATTTCACTTTAAAGACGAAATCGGAGTTAAAAGTGTAATAAAAAGAACAAGCAACACTCATAGTAGCACCAACCCTATAGGCCTTGAGTTTATGCACATAAAATATAATGAGCGCAATGTGGAGTTCAAAAATATTAAATACTCCCGTGAGTAATAAAGCCAGATACGCACAATTTTAAATTAGGAGTCATTGACGACTTGAGATGGAAGGACGGCAAAACTCAAAGTCCTCAACATGTACTTCAAGTAAGACTTTGTAGCTCGTAAAAAAGAATCGTAAAAACCAAACGTAGGTCGACACGATAACTCTAAGAGAGGAGGAAATTGAAAAATAAAACAAGAATTCCAGAAACACGTAGATAATAACGAAAAGGATGTAAAACACATTTGAATTTTCGATAGGAAATTAGATGGAAACGTTTGCGGTTACACATTTAGAAATGAAACAAAATATTTGCAAATGAAAATGTCGTAGTGAAAAAAATACGCTTGAAATGATAATGAAAAAAGAGAACGCTTATCTAAGCATCACTCATCCAATATTTTGGTTAGCATATGACGTTATATTTTCTTATCATTATTCATTTGCTTCTATTACTTCGTATACCTTTTGTGCCATAAAGCATTTATAGGCACTGAAGTTACAATAAAGTTAATTAGAAACATTTTGCATTACTAAATTTATAATAAAGACATTTTTTTTCAACTAGCTTTTTATTGAAATTGTGTATTGTTATCGAAAGTTGACGTGTATACAAAATTTCAGCTAAATTGGAAACCAGAATTTGAGCAAGAATTAGTTTGAAAGTTTTGATTCCCCACAGACGAATAGACACGGGACAGGTTAAACTAAATAAAAGCTTAAAGCTGAAAAAGATAATTTTTTGCTCAAATTTCCTCTAAACGATGATAGCGCAGGAACTCAAATACATCCAACTAGTACCACTTAAAAAAACTAGAGCTGGAAGTCGCAGGACTTACAATACAACTCGCAATGTGACACAGAAGATGCACCTGGAAACACAACACTGACACCAACAGAACACTCGACGCGTTTCGCCACTACACGTGGCATCCTCACGATATGTTGTCGCTTTGACAGATCACGAGCGACTGACCGTAACACGCTGGCGTCGATTAGTGGAAGTTTAAAGAAAAATAATTTTCTTTTTTAGCTTTGGTCATGGATTTCCGCAAAGCAACGCCTGATTCTATCAATTATAAATAAAAGCTAGTTAAGAAAAAACTATAATTTAACCTTCCAAAAAGGTTTTGTCAAAATAAAACAATCAGCCAATGCTTGATTAAGCTTAATACAGAATGTAACACGTTTTAAACCCCCTCTTTTTATCTTGGTATATTTAAAATCAATTCCCAGGGTCTAAATTGCAAATTCATAATAGAGTATCGTCAGCCGGCACAAAACCAAAGTTTGCGTGAAAAGGCGTTAACTCAAAGGCGTGTACCATTACTATGTCAAAGTGCTTCTAACCAAAAATAAGGTCAAGTGATTATCGACAGCCACCGTTGCGCTTATCTGACATTCATCCCTGTGGAGCAAGGTTGAAATTTGTTTGTTCCGCACACAGATCTGTCCACTCCACTTTGTATGCACCCAACGAAGGGTTTGATTGCTTTGTGTTTACAGAGATAAATAAAGAGATTACTTACAGGATCCACTTTCGTTGATCCCGCGGAGTTGTTGAGGGTCCATTCAAAGGTATCAGGTGGTGGGAAGGCGTCGACTTCACAGACGACGCTGGATGGCTCTTGAACCGCCGCCCCGATCATTTTTATCTCTTTCTTCCGACATAGAGGCTTGTCTGCACAAAATATAATCCGATCAGAAACAGAATGAAAGACCATTTTTAAATGTTAATGGTCCAGGTACGATTCTCATGCATTTGTGTTTTCCGCTCGGTAGTTCGATGTAACTAGCTAAGGTGTATAATAGATTATAACACGGAACACGCGTTAGGAGTGGTGAGTGTTTCTAACCCTAAGCCATAAAATATAAGAGCAACACTAATTTAATAATAACTACTTGATAAAAGTACCCTTTAGACATAAGGCCATAGAGATTAGACTATTGTAAGTTGAGATTATCCAAGCCCTTTTCGGATGTAGAACTTTTATTTTTTAAGAAATGAGCGTCATTTAACGCGGAGCAATTAGTAATGTATCCATCAACACAAAAAAAAAACAACTCAAAAAAGGCACGGACCAAAGAGTCTGTAGAGGTTGTATTTTTTACTAATAAAAAAAATAAAATAACTTCAAATTACTGTTGACAGGTGCATTTCATGACAGCTACAAGATAATTCGTATACGAAATTCAAACTTTGACTGGTCAGCACCACACCTTGCGTTTGAGTTGTGATCGATAGAACTTCTAACAAACGAGTTTGAACGAATTTCGATTGCACAAGAATTGATCCCCAGTTTAATCGGTAGGGAGTGGGACAATCCGAATAATTACAGCTATTAATAACTAGTGCAGAAGAATTGGAAAAGTGGATGGAGTTTCGATGTGTTATCGCGGATCGCGCCTCGGGATAAAATTGTGGGGGTTGCCTCCCCTATTACTTTGAGTAAAAATTATGGAGAAGGCTCGCTCCCCATGAATTAGGTATCTCAAAGCAATTGTAAAAGTGTAAGACCAAATGGATAAAGTGTATTTTCCTTATTCAGCAAATATGACTTAATTTAAAAAAAAAGCGATTTCTTGTGGAAGTAATTTAGGTATTGTAGATAATGTATCTGTAAATTATAGATATTATATATACGTGTTGTCACTAGCTGCTGTTAATAACCAAATTAATTAATCGTGTTCATATTAGACAAAGCCCAACAATGTTTTATGAAGTTGTTTTGGTTAGTTAGCTTATTTATCAAAATTATTAGTTCTATATTATTGGTCTGTACTTTCTGTGTCTATGCCAACTGTGGTTCGGGTTTTCCAATTACATGCGGTTTGGGTCATTGAGTGCGCCGTTTCGATGGAGCCTTAAGTTTGATAAGTTATTGAAGAACAAATATTGTGCCGTCTGAAGTACTTTAATCGTGGATTAAATAAAATAAAAACAAACCAAATAAAATTGTTGTCGTAGTGAGATGAGATATGGATATAATTAACTCGAACAAATATAACACTATACTAAACGTTTCAGATAAAATCATGGTGCCTGATTTCACTAATGTCTCATCAGCCTAAATACGTCCTACTGCTGGGCACAGGCCTCACCTTAACTATAAGTTGGTACAAGCCATACTCAACGACGCGGGCTCAGTGCGGATTGGTGGAAGGGTGTGTGTAAGATAAGTGACCAACCTTACTGTCAGATGTTATTAAGCCGCCCGAGGGCCTCTGACCATGCTTAACGACTAATATCTATCGATATTAGCCGGGACCAACAGTTATGTAATCTTATCAAAATCGTAATTGAATTGCCTGATTTTCACAATTCAAGTATGGACGAAATGTCAAAATAAGCAGTTTTAATCACGATTTTGTTACGATTGCATTAGCAGAAGTGGGACCCAACTCTAAATAAGGCTTGTTGCTTTTAGAGAATTTAAACAGCATTCACCCGTAAATTTTAATATTGTTGTTTTTCAAAAATTGTGAGAGTTAGCAAAAAAAAATGACAGCTAAGTTTTTGCCATAGAAACGCGTGACGATTCTACAGAAAACAAAAACTTATTTGTAATGGAGCGAGAGACAAGTCGCCATAATAACTGATTCCAGTTACCTTCCCACACATCCCGCCCACGCTTTGATGGAATATTGTCCTTATTTCTGAATAATATTCATAATGTATGGCAAATGTTTGTTCAACCGTGAAATTTGCTATTTTACCTCCAGATTAATTAATGCGAATAATAATTAATACGAGTATAGTAAGTACTAAACATTTCATGCTGTAAATTAAGCTCCAGCTTAGCGAGCTATTATTGTTGTTGGTAATTAAGCTGTTTATGGTTAATTTAATAGTTTATTTCAACCACCATCAATTACCCTTTGCTCTCTAAAGCTATTACGAGTAGAGTACCAATAAAATTATAATTATCCTCGAATTGTTATATTATAAATTATCCTTTTAGGATGTCAACGTTTCAATGCAACAACAAATACATGGCTTGAAACACTTTATTAGATTTACAATAAATAGTATCATCCGCACCTTTAATAATAAACCGAAATAATTCAAAAATAAAGAAAGACGCCTTTACTATGTTTGAGACTTTAAATGCGCTTTTCCAACTTCTTCTTAAATATTGTTTTTTTATTATTATTTTTTATTAAAGGTGCGTAGTATTACGACAACAAAGCATATAATAAAAAATTACCAACCTATAAAGAGCATTCAATTCAAGATTATTTTTTTATAATATGAGTCTAACAAACTTACATCTGGATGCCCAGCAGAGTCGTGCATAAAAGCGGCACGGCCGTACCATCTTTCTCGAAGCAATTCGGGCCCTTATTGACCCACTATAACTTCGTTGTGAATTAAACAACAAGCCTGAACTTTCCGCTGCTAAGCAAGCATATTGTAAATCCTATTTATACTTTTTTGCTTGACTTGACACTGCTCTGCACCCAAATGTAAGTTTGTTAGTCTTATATTATTAAAATAATTTCTTGGAATGAATGTTCTTTAAAGATTAGTATTTTTTACTGGATGCTTTGATTCTGAAATACTTCGACACGGTTTATTTAAAATTTCATAAAATTTCACGAACTGTAGCTCTTCAAACTTTCTTAATTTTCTCAGTCACTGACTGACTGACTGACCGATCACCAAAAGTCTAAGAAAATTCTAGCAGACAAAGAACCTTCAATTTTAGAATATAATAAGTGTTTAGTATTGTAATTATGGAAAACTTTAACATTTCATAATTTCTGTCCAGTTTTCATGATACACTAACTTCGTGAATAACTTGGTAATCCCATATAAATGTATAGGATTACAAAGTTTATTGTACCCGTACTAAAAGTTGCAGATAGGTATCTAGATATATGAGGCATAGCGGGAGGGGTATAAAGTTAGAAAGGGTGTGAATTCCAGAAGTAAAAGGTACCAAAATGGAAAAAAAAGTAGGATTCTACCAAAACAAGTGAGCTAACATTAAAAACAACCTTTTAAAAAAAACTAAGACTCGCAGCTCAGATTTTCTACCACTAAAAGTTGTGAGAGCCAAGTAATTAATTCAATCCCTACTTACGGGACCTTCTGTCTTAAGGTAACAAAATATTAAATAAAATAAATTATTACGTATGATATTAATCAAATCATATGTTTATCTTATACGTACGTATATATATATAATAACGTAAAAGATATATATGTATATATATATATATATATATATATATATATATATATATATATATATATCTAATGAATCAAATAAATAGATCGAATTGGCCATCGCATGAAAACACAATATATCTTACAATTCATACATACATTATATTCATATAACTTACGTAATAACTTAAGACACGAGGTCCCTTGATTAGGGACTGAATAAATTAACCGACTTGGTATTACATAGATCTCACAACTTGTTACGGTAGAAAAACTGAGCTGCAAGACTTGGTTTTTTTATACGATGTTTTTGACAGTATAAATATTACCTTCAAAACTACAAAAACTTATTAGTATGTATAACATTTTTATTTAAATAAGTTTATCTTTTTATTGTACATAAACCAATATTATCATTTTCTGTGACAATATTTTTAGTGCGCGATAAATTGATTATATTTATTGGAATAAGCAATACGTAGATTATTCTACTTTCACCCTTGTTTACCGGCTATTAAACGTCAATTTAGTAGAGCACCTTTAGATAATTACTTTTGACTGTGTACCTACGCGACAGATAAACAGAGCTCAAAGAGAAAAGTTGTGTAAAACTATCAAACTATGCATACATAAGTTGAGAATTAAAATACCTATTAAGTGTCTGAACAAGAAACAGCTTTCTGATAGTTAAACTATCACACAAAACTTAACTTTTTTAAAGTAATAAACCTACTTTCCTACTATGATGATTGTAATTTAACTCTTATTTCCATTTCACATTGTTAATTATTCCTGAATAGTACTTTTTGTAGTGTTTTTTTTTCTTGTAAAACTACTTATGTATTTCAATAAAAACACATTCATCCATCACTTTTTAAGGTAGATTTTTGTTACGGCTCCTATGTTGGCATTCAAGGGTCTTTTAAACTTAACTCTTAACTGATATTTAGAACAGAATAGAACGCTTTTAATTTCCTACTAAAACTTTATGAGGTCACAGTCGTTCTATGAAAGTGACCGTTTGTCTGCTATTTATAATATTGTAGATTATCACGTTGCATTTTTCACTTAAACTCTACACGTTATTCACGAGCTGTATGCAACACTTGTTTATGCAATACGTGTTTTATAAAGCCCATGAATTATGAATAGTTTATCTGTCTTTTAGCCAAAGGTACAGTCAGCACCAAAAATATAGCGTATCACTTTATTACTATATTTCAGTCATATTCCTAGTGATTTTGACTCTCTGTTATAATTGAACTGTGTCTTTACGTGGAACATAAACGGGGTCGAAGCAGTGGCCCGATTAATTGATTGGAAATTAGAACCCCCGTTTGTGGTTTTCTTGTGTATTTATTTTATCTGCTCCCCATGGAATACCGGGAATAGCGGGACTTGCGCGAATTTGGATTAGGAGCCTTAAAGATGTGGCAGTTTGTTTGTTTCATGTATTCAGTGTGAATATGGTTCGTGTACTTGAACTTTAAATACGGAAGTATGATTTATACTAAGATGCGATGATGCAAATAATTTTTGAGTGTCTAAACGTAAAAAAAATGTGAAGGTACACAAACTATAAAAACATTAAAGGTCACTGATATTTCAACGTTATATATGTTGTTTGAGTTGTTGATGTTTTGTGATGTTGTTTTAAGTTTGATCAATGCAGTATTTTGCAATTGAAATGACTGTTTCACTAGTTACAAGAAAAAGGTTTCGTACAATGTAAAATTGTACTGTGTGAAATTAAAATCACACTTAAAGAAAAAACGGACTGCCATAAGCGGGACTCGAACAGCCAGTAGTAGTAGTTGCAACGATTGCTCTTCCAATTAAGCTACCGAGACACTTATTCATCGGTCCGAATTCCTTTAAGTGCTCCTAAGGCTGTAGCCAGCCATGATTGATCAATATAGTGGTAAGACACCTACAACATCCGACATTTAATTTTACATCTATATATATATATATATATAAATGAAACCCGTTTTCCTTGGTCACGGCATCACGCGTGAATGGCTGGACCGATTTCAATAATTCTTTTTTTGTTGTATTTGTTATTATTAGGAGAAGGTTCTTACGGAAAAAAATATTAAGAAAATCTCTCAGAAATATTGAAAAATATTCATTTAATTTTGCATATTTTAAAAAACGCGCGTAACTAATGTCAATGTCATTTTTCAATCATTGCAACGCTAAGGCGGTACGAAGTTTTCCGGGTCAGCTAGTTGTTAATAAATTTGCATTGTTAATGTTTAATATTTGCTAAATAAGTGTACTGTTGTTCAATATTGATATAGTTCAATTGATATAGTAATTTGACATAATATTTGACATGTAGTAATTTAATTTTGTGATTCTGTGTTTATTGAACTTGAATACTGTATTTTAATTTGTATTTTAAAATTAATATTATATGATTTGCATGCTGTAATAATATGGCTGAAAAAGCTGAACCACAATGTCTAACCTACCACCTAAATGTACCCTTTTTCAGACGCAAATAAATTTCATTCATTCATTCAAGTATCTAAAAGACGATACAGTTTTATGTTACTAAGTTAGTTTTGGTACTTATTTATTGCCATCGCCAAATCCATTGCAGTGATTCTATTGGCCTTACAACGAGGAATCATTTTTGTTCACTCATATTGTCACTCCATCTAAAAACCGATAATAAAGAACCTTATCTATATACTCACAAACAACTTGCATATGCAAGGGGGGCGACTTCCCATCCCCCTCCACGTTGGAGGCAGTGCACGTGTACTTCCCGGCTTGGTGACGCGACACGTTGCGCAGTGCCATGTTGGAGTTTCCCGTTAAGATTATGCCTCCCGCTGGGTTGTGTTGGAGCAGGATACCCTGGAAAAAACGGGAGTTAGTTCTTGTCGTGAAATCAAATCGTCACACCATTCTATTCGCTCGTGGACGTATCTTATCTTCAATTTGTCTACCTATCTCTTACCATTCTCTTCATTCGCACAAATATCAAAAAAAATTAAGGTTCTAGAAGTCTTTGGGACTGCTTCATACTGTGGACGCCGGCTTGCAAATAAGAGGCTCCTGTCTAATTTAAACTGAGTCAATATCGACAAGATAGTGTAAAATCATCCTGCTGGGCTACTAAAGTTTTCAAAGAGGGTAACTCGACGACAGCTTTGGTCTAGTGGTCTGAGGTCCAGACTACAAAACGGGCTGTCGCGGGTTCGAATCCTGCTAGGGGCAAATATTTGTGTGATGAGCACGAGCATTTGTACCCGAGTCATGGTTGTTTATACATGTATTTAAGTATTTCTATCCGTTATCCTAGCCACCATAACACAAGCTGACGTTTAGTTTTGGGCTAGGTAATTGGTGTGTTCGTTGAAACCATTTATTATAATTTATTATTTATAACTATTGAAAGATAAAAAATAGACACATTCGACAGCAGTTGGAATAGTTGTGAAATCAATTAACATTTCCATTTTCAAAGTAACCTTTTATGCCTTCGCAAAACAACGTTTGAAACATAGATTTCATAAATATGCAATGGATATGAATACCGTTTGGTGTATATTTCTGTCAAAGTACTCAGCGGTCGGATTTATTTGCAAACGAATTCAATATGTCGATAGGCAAAATTGACGGTTGAGGTTTTAAAGTGCTAAAACATTTATTTTTAGCACTATTTCAATATTCTGCAGTTTGAAAAGGTAACGGAATTCCATTACTCGTAGGTTTAACACTATCCAGTATCCACGTGGCACTACACGAGTACAAAATACAAATACAAATACAAAATTTCTTTAATCACTTAAGTGGTCAATTACAATTTATGTCGAGGTTCTCCTTTTAAGTGAAATACTTGTATTAGGAGAAGCCCGCTCTTCTAAGGTACATGTAATACTTGTAAGTGATCTTAGGTAAATTAAAATTACATAGTGGTGGTTACATAATATGCATGCGTGTGCGTTTATGTGTGCGTGTTTGTATGTGTGTTTGTGTGTGTGTGAGTCTGGCTGTGTACGTGTACGAGTACACGTACATACAACATAAAACTCAACCCGTAACCCTTTTTTTTTAATTTTAAATAAATTTAAGGATAATGTAAAGCCCACTATGGAAAAAAAACGAATTTTGGGGCAACAAAGGCACTTTTGCTTTTTGTTGCGCTCGTTGAGTACTTTAATTATTGTTATAGTAATAAATACCTACATAAAGCATAATGCTACAATTGACTTCGTTTCTGGGTCAGTCGTTGTATCCCTTAAGTTTGTTGGTACCTATTTCTTATAACATTATGAAATGTTAGGTTAGTAACTTGTTTCCTGCGACAAACAAAAAGGCATGCCCAAAATAAGCTTATTAGCTTTACCTTTTTAGCTTTAACGTCTTATAGGTATATAGGTCAAAATAATAAGTACATAATTATGTTAACTCACGTTATGTTCCCAAATGACTTTGTAAGCAGGCGGGTTGGCATCGACGCTGCACTCGAAGTAAACGTCGTCTCCTTCCTCTATGTCGTTTGGGTTCATTTTGGCTCCTAACTTTATTGTTGACACGGGCACATCTGCAACAAAACGCTTGTATAAATATCGCATGATATGTTTTAGGCCTCGTTTGCACAGGCAGGTGGCTTGCTTCGCGAAGAGACTCAATCGAGAAGCCTTTCCGAGCAAACGAGGCCTTAAGCCGGCACCACACGTTGGGCGAAGAGTTAGCCCAAAAAACTATCACGATTGGCCATTAGAGAAAAGGGCTAATCAGCGTCGAATCCAATGTTTTTTTCTATGTCTACGCATTGGGTGATAGATTTTCGGGCCAACATTGGCAGCATATTGTGAACCCGGGGTTACAGTGACCACTAGTATTATGCTGAAAAGTTTTTTCTTTGTTCAAAGGTATATGAAATGCCAGGTGTCCCGAGTCATAGTTACTCTATAAGAGGCAGAGAATATCGAATTGGTATTCTCTAAATTATTTATGCTTTTGAACAAATAATTTTCTGTAAATGTAATGAAACTCTAAACGGTGCGAAATCATAAGGTTACCTGTCCAACTAAGCGGTGTGAGGCAATGAAGTAGCGAAAATATATTTTCGTAAAAAATAAACAGATATATTTTTATGTTATTCGTTAAACATCGCTCAGCTCCGATGGACAGGCACCCTAACACCCTCACTTTGATCTCGGTGAGTGGGGGTAGGTTCAAGGGGACTTGATAAACCGCTGTTAAGATAACAAATGGTAAAGCTGGACACTAAGCTTTGTCTTGGCTATCTGCACGTCGTTTTAATTCAAAGATAAACGGAAAGAAAAAGCGGAAATACGACGAAGGATTCTTTAAATGCATATTCTAAGAGAACATTAAGAAAAGGACAAATTAAAAATCCACTTTAATGTTTAAAAGATCGAAATATTCAACGAAGCAAAATTTTCGGGTTTCAAATTTTTGGTCTGGGAGTGGGATTTACTTCGAGTAGAACTCTGTACATTGATTTTACTAAAAATTCATATAAACTACCTTTCATGTAATGAGGAAGTTTTTAATTACTGAAATCTTACTTGGCTTGAAATTCCGTAAACCGTTGGTGTGTTAAATCCATTCATTGTTTCTAAGAATCCTTTTGGATTATTTTCAAATTAATTATACCCAAGTCTTCTAAATATTCGATTTCCTAAATTTCAATTAGGGTTCTGAGTAAAACAAACAAACTTGATCTACCGACTGATCTCTTCGTTGGTCTGGTCAAAACAATATTTGCTGCTCAGTCAGGAGTTGTGAAAGTTCAACAAAACTGATGGGCTGTTTTGTAAACAGTTCATCAAATGATCGGCGTTGTTATTTAGCGCCTTCCGATGGCGTTAATTGGTCAATTTATTATAACTTTTAATTTGTTACACAAATAATAAGTCCCTCGCTAATTACATCTACCATGCTAAAACAAATGTTTTATTGCTCACTGATCTCAAAATTTTAAAAACCACAAAGGCTGGAAGTTTTAAATTTTTCATGGTGGTATTATTTAAGAAGTTTGTAAACATTAACACGAGATCTGGCGAAATTCAACTCCTACGGGGATGTTTGTGGGGTTGGAATTTTGATACTGCAAGTGCTTGAAGGCTGTAATTTGCATATTAAGGGTTCCCTTGATGACATAAGTGCAATCTTGTTTTTTGGAGTTCAATGTCGGCAGCGGATAAAGTCGGCGCGGCTTGCTAGTTAATATAAAAAACTGAATTAATGATACATTATCCACCCAATCTATCAAGTGGCATGATAATTAGCAAAATTTTGACGATGTAAACAGATTTATTTTTAATGTATTAAATTTTATGTTCACAACTAATAATCTATTCGAGGCACAAAAAAGACTAAATGCATTAAATTCACCTTGCCTAATATGAAGCAACTTGATACAATAATTGGACTCACTAGTGAAAACCCGAGCCAAATAAATTTCACTGTGTTCTTGGGCATCATTCTTGATTCAAAATTGCAAAAGAGACCTTACATTGAAGCTGCCAGTTAGAAAAATAAGACACCTGACCGATTTTGAAACGGCAAGGATGGTATATTTTAGTTATTTCAACAGTATTATGTCATACCGCCTTCTCTTGAGGGGTTCCGCTGCGGACATCGATTATATCTTTATTTTGAAGAAAAGAACCATTCGTTCCATTTACAAACTTAGTCCCCGCGACTGCTTGAGAGAAGTCTTTAAAGAAATCAACATTTAACTGTGGCGTCGCAATACATTTTTGATAATGTTTGTAAAAAATATGAAAAATGGTGATGTGCACTCGTATAACACAAGAAAATAATTTTTTAAGTGTTATGTCTTTTCGACAAGAAACAAAAACAAACTTGCTGTTCCAAACTTAGATTAAGTAAAACATGTCATTCTTTTATGGGAAACTATATTACATTTTTTAACAATATACCTCACAATCTTGTCGAACTTCTGATTAATAAATTCAAGATACACGTTAAAAACACCTCACGTCTAAAGGATATTACGAGTTGAGGAGATAGAGTCCAGCCGTCACCAATCTGATGTACAAATCCTTTGTTTGTTTTTTTTTTCATGGAAGCTATTGGTCACTGAGTTTGATGCGACGCTTGTTCTCAGCACTTACTTAATTGTCTGTGTTTGGTCTCGAAGCGTTGGTAGGTCCCAAAAGATAAGGAGACATGTTACAGGCTGATAAAATGTAATTTCGACGTTTATAAATGACATATTATATGTTAAAACAATCTGATTAAAGATTAAAATCTGAATAAATGATATTGACTATGACTAACCCAATTTTCGTCTCACAGCAAAGTGATTTATTTTTCAAACAAAATGTTGCACCTTAAAACTTTAAAGTGAAGTTTTCTCTTTTTTCCACTTAACATAATTACAGTTCTACACCTGAAATTAATTTTAAGTGGCATGGGTAATTAAAATTGAGTTTAGGCCTTTAATTATAACTTTATTTCGTCAAATTTTAATAGCTATGACCTAAAACTGTAGAGGGTCGTGACGTGAATAGGGCAACAAAGGTTATAAAGGTTTATTGCTAACAATAAAAGCTTACCAGGATTTCGAATTATAACATTTTTATGGACTAATCAAGATAAAATCTTAAGAAAGCACGTTACACGTTTGGGGATATTAATGAGCAATAAAATATTATTATTATATATTATATTATTATTTTTAATATCCCTTTGCCCAGCAGTGGGATGATGTAGGCTAACAAAAAAAAATTGCTACGCACACGTTACAAATTCTACGTACTTTTTAAAACCTTAATTTTTAATTTCATTTTCTTAAGTTAGTGCTAATCGCTGTAACTGCAAATCATTGATTCGCATTGATTTCAGAATTGTTCACTATGCTTGCTTTTCTGTTATGTGGTCTACATTTCAGGACCCGTAGACAAAGTAACAATTGCATGCGTCCCTGGCGAGGCTACCAAACGCTTCGTTTGCAAAGTGTATGGAGGTGACATTTCTATTATATATAATTTATTTCGCTTGAATTTGGTACAAAGATTTCATAAATCTTGTCATAAGTCTTGTCTTTCACAATCTAGTAGTAATCGTACTACAATGCATATGATACTTTATGCATATGATATTGTAAGGCTTTTTTGTGAAAGAAAATAAACACAATTTATTATGATTATAAAAGTAAAAAAAGATCGCACATTTTACAGAGTTTGGCATGCAAATTAAAACATAACAGGTAATTAAAACATAAAGCCAAGAGTCGTTGCCATGCATTTTGCACGAGAAGAGTTCGGTCGCTTCATCGGTGACGTGTGCAATTGTGACTTTGTTTTGAACTGCCAAACTCACCTGCTTCCAAGGATTTTTGACCCCCAACGAAAAAGAGGGGTATTATAAGTTTGTTCCTAATTCTACGATAATTTAATCATGGTGGTTCTTAGCTATGGCTGGTCAAAATTCGTCCATCCGTTGAAGCTCGACAGCTTGTTTTCCTGGCTCATGTTGAGGGTTAAAAATTTTAGTTTCTTTGTTTTCTGAATATTGTCTTAAAGAGTCATAATTAGTTTCAAATACTTACAGTAAATATTGAGCGGTAATTTGCTTTCAATTGTAGATCTGTTGAACTTGGTGTGTTCTGCTCTGCAGATGAGTACCAGTTCGTTATGTTCTTTCAATGGCGTCCATTGCAGCAACGACTGCGTTTCATTGCCATCTTCTAATTCCTGGTAAAAGATAAAATAAAGTTTTTTAAAAAAAATAACGGAAAGTTAAGTTTTTACTCGCTCGCATATATAACACAACATGAAATCCAATCTAAACGATTTTCTTGATGCAATAAAATCAAATAAACAATTTTAATTAACTCAGAGAACTACTGCACATATTTATCTGTGTTATTCAATGCTCATTCGTTCAAATATTTGCATTCGAATTCGTTATTAAAGCAGATATTGCATTCTTTGTTGCATGTTTTGAAACATCGAGAGCTGTTCTTGTTGCAAAGAAATATGTAAACAGTCATTTCTATAACTGTTTTATGCTAAGGTTTATGTCATGTTTATGAATTTATGTCAACTGGATATCAGCTGACTGTTGGATAACTGACAGATAAATGCAAACAAGAATAAAAAATAATAACAAATCTTTTACAGGCAGTAGAACAATTATAATAAAAATGTTCGCAAGTGACCGCACTACGCACAGTGTCTAGCTTGTCACTAACGTAGAGACTCTAAGCACACAACATACCGCGTTTCTTTGTGGATGGGGGCATGCGACGTGCTGGAGAATGCATCATGCTAGGTAATGATCGAGTAAGATCTACTTCACAATCATCATCATATCAGCCGTTCGTCGTTACCCACTGCTGAGCACAGGCCTCTCAAAGATCTCCACCGCAATTAGTACCGCGCTTCCCGCATTCAGCGGCTTCCCGCGACCTTTACCAGATCGTTGGTCAACCTTGTAGGTCGCCTTTCAAAGGAACGTCACCCGGCACGCGGTCGCCATTCGAAAACCTTTACGCCTCATCGGCTATTAGTTCTGCTCACTTTAACTTCAGCTGGGAAATCCTTTGCAATGTTTTCGAGCAAGTGCTAAGTACTCACTTTATGTTTATTGACGGATTTGAGCTGCTTTCCCCCAAGCCACCACGTGATGGTTGCCGGCGGTCGGGCCCCAGTCGATCTACACCATAGCTCTGTCCTTCGCCCGACTGACAGAGGCTGCTCTCTTGATAGTATCTCCACTGTCAATGGCCTCACTGTTGACAAATATGTTTGGAATTTAAGCAATTTGCAGGACGTTTGTTTAGACAACACTTAAAAAATTATTTTCGGCTCCGGTCATCGGGAAGGATTCGAACCCCCGATAGCGTTGTGAACGCAAAAAAAACTTACCAAATAAAACGTTTGTTTAACTAAGTTTAAATAGGGTTAGTTTAACACAAATTTTGCAAGTTCAAAAAATATTACAAGTAGTCTTGGTTATCAAAACTACTTCTTAATTCATGAAATTCAAATTCAAAATTATCACGCATTTTTTTTCAGACAGACGAAAAAACTAAATAAAAATAAAACAGAAGCTCTTTAAATTATTGAACCGGGATAAACTGTACTTTAAGGGACGCTGGTCTGGCGGTTCGTAATTTTTTGTCAGAAACTACATGATGCAAGAAGTCTTTTGGTGAAGTCGTTTTTTGAAGCAACCTTGTAGTTTTCGAGAAATAAATTATTAAAAATCGCAAAATTAGATCAAAATTCGACTATTTTACGTCACCATGACTGACTACCAACCTTAAAAGAACTATACGATCTGACAGTTGCGTTTCGTTACGTGAAAGTTGATTCTACACAGTCAATTTGGACACAATTTTTGGGGTCTTTTTGGGATATTTATGTTGCAAATACATTTTACATGTAAAATGTTATGTATTTACGTGTAATTTATTGAAAAGATTAATAATTAAATTAAATTTTAAATGAAATATCGTGTTTCTACTGTGCAAGAACGAAACTCAACGACGCCATTTTGTCGGAAGGCTCCAGTTTGCCAAAGTCCTGTAGGTCTTGTGATAGGTTAGAAATTTAAGGCGAGCGCGAAGCGCAGCGGAGCGTGAGCCTTGAATTTCGTGGTTATTTTTTTTTTTTAACAGACAACAGTAAGCTCTTTATTATACTCCTGAAAGGGGATAAGCAATTTTGTAGGGAATAGGCAAGTCTTCACTCTCCACTACCCACTTTTCCCTCCCCCCCCACCAAGGGGTAAAACTTCCCCCTCTCTATCCCCCTTTCCCCCCACCCCTTAATTAGATGATCTAAAACTAAATTTTAACACTTTTTATTACAGTCATAACCTCAAACTTCAATCATAAATATTTCAGAAACCAAGAGCTTGCTTCAAGAGGGGGGGTAACCCACTTCCCCCCACCCCGCCCCCTCACCCCCTCCCCCCCTTCCTCTAGTCCTTTAATGTACAGTTTTACCCTTTTAGTACAGTCATAACCTCAAACTTCAATCATAAATATTTCAGAAACCAAGAGCTTGCTTCAAGAGGGGAGGGTATCAGGGGGTACCCCACTTCCCCCCCCTCCCCCTCCCCCCACCCCCCTCCTCCCTACCCCGCGTCCCTTAATGTACAGTTTTACCTTGAACCGATATGATGAAACCTTTTGTTGAAAGATCTATACCAGAGGTAGCAATGACGACGCAAATCAAGATTTTGAGTTTATTTTTCCACGGTCCAAAGACAAAACGTTTCGCACAAAAAAAACGGCAGTCAATAGCGATTGTCTTCAACGTCATAGACACGAGAGAATATTTACGTAAAATCCGAGAGCAGGCCCGAAAACAGCTGTCACTTTCCATCCAGCCGGGTCCTAAAGCTTTGTTTCCAATAAAACAAATTGCTATCAGACTAGAGCAAAACACATTTTACCGTTCGCGTCAAGGATCTAAACCAATAATGGGGATGGAAAAGGAAATACAACAAGAAGGTATTTTTTGCTGTTACGCACACCCACTCCGGTGTCACGTTTTGTTTGTGGAACTGAAAAGAAAATATCGCCATCGAAATAGCTTGCCGATTTTGTCACGGGGAAGTTTGCACACTTCACTTTTGCTATGTTGAATCAACGAAAACGGTGTTGCTTGCTCGCAAACAATGAGCGTTTTAGAGCAAAGTTGAGCGAGAGTTGTTTATTCGCATCCATTTGAAGGACATTTTAGGGCAAGGCCGAAAGCACTACTGCTGTATTATTTTAAACTTTATTTTAAAACTGCTTTTGAATTATTATTTGTAATCAAAGACTTACTTATCAGCATAGAGCGATGTCTATGAATGAAGACGAAATTATTTTTAAGATACTATCAAATCAAGAAAAAAAAAATTATAAAAATATCTTAGTATTTTTCGAAAATTCAGACGGTGTTTTGTCTTAAGCTGAAATAATTGAAAATAACTTTTAAAATGTATACGTCGTATTTGAGTAGTTAACTCCATTTATAAATAAGGCGTTTGAACAAGTTAATAGATACATTCTTATGTACACCTCTCATTACAACTTGATAGTACACAAAAAATGAGACATGTCTCATAACATGCCACTAGTCATTTTTTCTGAATAAAACGATAGATATCTAAAATTTCAACATTAAAACGTCCTTAAGCTCACCATACAGTTAGTACGGTTTTAGTAGGGGGTTTAGCTTCCCTTCATAAGGCTATTTCATGAAACGTTCTAAGAATTTACGAACCAGTATCGACCTGAGAGAGTTGTAAAAATGTATTTTAGAAAAAAAAAATCTTTAAAAAAAATGTTATTACCGTTTTTTACTAAAATCATACTAAATGTATAGAGACGTTTAAAGACTTTTTTGATGACGATCGTTTTTAGTTAAAAAAGTTATTAAAAGCATTTTATATATTAGTTTATGTACTTTCGATATCAGATTAAACATTTTAAATATATTCAGGTTTCAGAATAATGGCCTGTGCACACTTAACAAATACACCCAGTATTATTATTAGAGAACCGGATTTCACGCGGGTAAAGCCACTGGCGGGCAGCTAGTATCAAGTCAACTTATAAAAATTATCAGCACTTACAGTATAAGTCCACTCTAACCGTAGTCTTCAGTGGGGACGTGATGACCGTGTTGTCAGCGGCGCATGTATACACCGATGACTGGTGCGCACGCGTCGCGTTTCTGACGACCAGGGTCAACGTCCTCGTCGGTCCGGCTGGCTGGAGGTCGCCAGCACCTAATGTTGCTAGCACTAAGTCCCCCTGCAGCCACTGGACTCGCGGGACTGGATTGCCTTATGACAAAAAATGGCATTATTTTAATATCATCGGGATTCGAAAAGACATAACACTTCAAAAAAATTTCGGCTGCAGTCTACAGGGAGGATATATCATCGGGATGTTACGGATAAACAATGCCAATTAGTCTGGTTTGTTGATAATCGTTAAGACAATTCATTTATTGTAATAACTTGTGCATACTCGTATATCCGACGTTGCAAAGTGTGTTTTGGTTTCATTCTGCCGCTACACTTAAATTCTTGAGTTCTGGGGACGAAGATCTTCAGTCAGTCCACAATATACTTTTTACCCTAATGTTGTCATTTTAATGCCTATTTTCTTTACATTCATACAAGTCAGCTAAGTACCTATACTGCAATGCTATTTTTGTAAGAATTGGAGCCTTGTGTAGTAAAAAATCTATTTTGTACATTTCATTTTATAACATTTCAAATTTTCTGCAGTATTTTTCTCAATAAAGAATCAATTTGAGTTCTTAAAAATTCAACATAACAAACGCTTCAAAAGTAATCACAGTCAGTCTCAGCTGAAATTTTTGTCCGAACAAAATATGTTGTAAAATAAATTCATAGCTACATTACTTGTCTCGGGGGGAATCTCCGTCTACCAAATTGAATTGCAGGGATGAAAAACAACTGACTGCAGGAAAAAAAATAAAGTAAAAGATACACCATCAGAATGATTGACACAGCTACACAGTTGCGGAGCATCTGGTGAAGTACAAACGAAATACTAAAACTCATCATTTATTCTTTGTCCCTTCCCTGTGTTCGAATCAAATTATATCCCTTGTGAAGACAAAGTGCCCGAATCCGTAAAAGGAACACCCAAACACGTTTGTGCAAACGGAGCCAAGTTCTATTTGTTTCGAATGCTTGTAACCGAATCTAGGTACAGCTATAAATCATTGAATCAGTATTGTTGTGAAAATTATGTTCTTATTTATTTATTTAAAACTTTATTGCACAAGAAATGTACAAAGGGTGGACTTAATGCTTAAAACATTTTCTTCCAGTCAACCTCAAGGTCATGCAGAAAGAAGGCAATGGGTGCAGTGAAAATTAAATGAGAATGGCAAATTGTGGTTACTAACGCAAAAATAAATAAACATAATATTATGTAGATATAATATCATCATTTCAATAAATACAAGTAAAAATCAAACTATATTATAATATACAAAAAGTAAATAATGTAATTTGTTATGCATTTATATACAAAATATAATTAATATGGATACTAAAATATCTAAATATAATATACATGGAATTTATTTTATTTAGAGAATTTCGAACTTTTTGCTTGAATGACAGCTTCAAGTCTGAATTTACTTACTTTATAATTGCCATTAATAAATTAATTAGTAAAGAAATATTGATGACCATATTATTCATAAATGGTAACCTTTTAAATATAGTCTGCGAATACTTACTTTTTAAAATGCAGTATTTCGTTTTGACTGCTTTGCTTTCATTAAAATCATGGCTGCACCACTTCTTAGCGTTGTTTTACCACAAAACAGACGTACCTCCACTAACAGAGCAAATAAGCTTGAAGTCTCCCCCCTCGTTGTATGGGCCGGCTATGTCCGTGATCTCCTTGCCATATTCGTCGAAGATCACCGGCTTGCTGGGCAGTTCTGTGAACAAAAGCACAATACTTAAGAACTATGAAAAAAAATAATTAAAAACCCACCGACATGAGTCAGGAAACCGCTAGTGAGCTTTGACGGCTGAGCGGATTTTAACCAGACAAAGCTAACCGTAATTCATTCTGATTAGTTCATTATGATGCTACTAGGGAAATCAATTCGAATTTTCTCAAAAATAAACTTTTAAAATCGCCATGTCTGTCGCAGAACCAACGAGAGGTGGAGCAGGAAGGTTCTTGAATGGAGACCACGCTTAGGTAAACGTAGTGTGGGACGCCCCCCGGCTAGATGGATAGACGACCAGAAGAAGGCAGCTGGTAGTGACTGGATGCAAAGGGCGGGAGACCGTGCGCTGTGGAGCCCTTTTTCCAGCAGTGGACTTTTAAAATGCACACATTCTATGCGCAGTGTTAATAACTCATTAAACGTTTTTTGGTTAACGGTTTAAGTTTTAACTTTAATAATGTCAGCACAGTTTGCAACGCAACATAATGATATCACAAACAATAATTAAAGTACGCAGCTGTTTGTCAAATTCCTATTCTTATTTGCTTTATTCTCTTAACTATCTTTATGAATACGCGAGCAAAGTTACGCGAGTGAGTAGATTCAGTTATAAATGTTATTATTTTCATTAAGTCATACCTCAAAACCCCTTTATACAAAAAGGTAAGCTAAAAACGACAGTGTTTTTCTTGCCTGACCAGCAGATTAGCGAATAAAAGATCAATGGATCTTTTTAAGGCTTTTTTAGTACAGAATTCAGAATATTTATGCGGAGTTACATCTTTCTCGTTATGGGATATATACATTGATTAACTCTTTGTTGTACACCACAAAAAATCAAAATACATAGAAAAAAAAATCGGTCTCTTCCTGACAACATTGGATTGTGATTTCTGAAAATTGGCCGTTTCAGGTAGTAAGATTTCAGCTTGGAAGACAATATTAATTAGTTGCTCGTAGCAATACATATATATCCCGAGGGCCTACACACACACCTACACACCTAACTTATCTTTATTTAAAACAGGTACCCAACTCTGACAAATTTAAATAGGCGCGCTCATTTCGTCGTGTTATGTAAATTGCGCGTTTACTCCTGTTTCGCGAAAACTTATACGAGGTACACAATCAAAACTAAAACTAGTGTGCGGCGAATCGCAAAGGCCGTCTTCAAATTGGAAATAAACAAAGTAGAGAAGTGGATGTGAGGAAATGAAACAGTTTTCATTCAAAACAAAAGGTTTGCGATATGCGCATTCAGAGTCGGATCTCCGCAATCATGCGGAGGTTTCATATCCATTCTCCGCTATCGCTTACCGGGATGAACAGCTGGCAACGTTCATTGTTTTGTACGTTCCGCATAAGTGCGGGGCTGAAATGAGAATTTCGCCCCCATTCCATAAGCGGGGGTTCTCTGTAAGTGGCATATAACATGTAATAACATGATTCGATAATGCGCTAGGGTCTGAACAGATGTTGACACCATTTAGACGAAGTTGGATACTATACTTTTATTTTTAGCTATATAATTAGGTGCAATGGAGGTTCTTTGTTTCCAAGTACGTTGTGGCGAAAACAAAAGTAGTTATTTAGCAGCCTACAAGTATTTTTTCATAAATGTGTAATTAAAACACACTGAAATATAAAAAAAACTCATCAGCGTATATACGTCCCACTGCTGGGTACAGGCCCCACCTCATCTATGAGTAGTAGGTAGAAAAGTGACCAACCTTACTGTCAGATTTTATTAAGCCGCCCGAAGGGAGAAGGCCTCTGACTAGGCTCGACTTACGACAAAATCTATCGATATTAACCGGGATCAACAGCTTAACGTGCCTTCCGAAGCACGGAGATGTTTGCAAATAGACGTCACTTAAATGGTCCGATTGGTGACCCAGCCCAAACATGACCGCGCCTTAGGTTGCTTAACTTTTGGTATAGTGATACCAAAAGTAAAGCTACCAAAGCGCAGCGCCACAAGCAACTCACTCACATAGACATAAAATATATTGAAAGTTAATTTTCCCATCAGTTTATAAAATAAAAAAAACTCTTGTTCAACTCTCACTCTCTGGTGGTAGCGTTTTTTGAGTCATTTGTTCCGAACAAATTGTACGTATCAGAGTAAGCATGTCAAATATGTCATGAGAGCTTCTGTCGATCGATCATTTTTTATAACTGCTTAGAATATAAATGGATTTGAGGTTCCATGTAGGAATCAGACAACTTCTTTCGTTTAACCTATTTATCTACTCATCTTTATTTTGAACTTTTATTGTGATCTTGACATATCCATGATGCTACATGTGAGTTTAAATAAAATACAGTTTTATCCGATAAAAAATGTTCATGCTTATGACGTATCCAAAACCTTATAACATAATATTAATCCTCTTACCAGAGCTCGGGGCGCTATTAATCAATAATTTCCAAGGCTCGAACAGATAATAAAGATATTTTAATATGATTACCCATTTCATTTGACGGGAGATATTGTTTGAGTGTGTAATTAGGTACGGTAAATTACATTTTCTTTGTCCGAATAACGCGATCCGGCGCCACGACAAAATCTAATAACCATCTTCGAATATATTACGGCTGGTGTAGGCAAGAATATTAGTACACAGAGGGATCATTTTCTACTACTGATGTTTTACTGTGTAGTGTAATGGCTATCTTCATGATATAATAAGTGGTAAAGCTACTGAGACACATTTTTGTACCGCAACCTCGATTCAGACACTTATTTGTGTTTTCTGTTTTGTTCATATTTCGTTAAGATCTTCGTATTAAAATCTTACTAATGGGCACAGGCGTCACTTCAAACTAGTACTTATAAGGTCGTGAGATTCATTATATCTGACATTAAGAAATTAAAAAAGTAAGTATAAAAAAACTATTTTTAATTACATCACAATATTTTTCACACGACTGTGAATGTGATTCTAAATTTCAGATATAATGATTCTCATGAGAATGTAGCCTATTTTTTTACCGGTGTATACGATTATCCCAGTTTTTTTGACGTGACAACGTCTTATAATTCGATGAAGCCGGCTGCACGCACCAAAAAACATGACGCGTGCGGCGTTACATCGCTCTGAGGCGTCGGCCCATTCGAGGCTTGAAGTGCAAGCGAGAGCGAACGAGCGACAAAGAGGCAATGTGACAAAGACGTTGTCACGTTCAACTATCGTCAGAAAACCGACTTTACAGATAACCGATTTTTTTTTCAATATAAAAGTACGAGTATAAATGGTACAGAATACATATTGCTATTAGTTTTAGTTTTATATAAACTACATGATTAATGCCATATTAACCCAAATGTATTGCAATAAACTATTCAGCTATCAAGCATAACGACTTAACAACACTGGGGTGTTTAGCGAAATTTCCACTAAGTCGAGCTCAAGTTCCAACTTTAAGTAGCCACTCAAATAGCGTCTGGGGACATACTACGCGGTGTTGCGTTAGTGAGTAGCGCCAATTGAGTTATTGTTATGGTACAGTCAGCGTCAGAAACTAAGAAGCACTAAGTAATATGTTAAAATTATCATCATCATTATTGCTTTGTCATGTCCAATTGTTTGTTTGTCTCATTGAATGTTAGTTTTTGTAAGCAATAAAGATTTATTATTATTATTATTATTATTAACTGTCATTAAGGAGACTCATTCGTACACTTTCTTACTTTATCACAACCGTCATCATAGATCTTTCTTTAACAGTGCGTCTTTATTTGTTAATTTAGTGTATATTAAGATATATAATGTGTGTATTTATAAATATGTATTCTTATATAAATTTATTATATATTTTATATTTCATCTCATGTAAGATATTATTAGTATTATTATTTTTATGTTTTATCTTTTATTTATTTTGTCGCACCGCCCACTTATCATTTCTGCTTAGCTCAAAGGTATGACTAGTAGATAATGCCCTACGGCGTTAAGTCCACCTTTATTACATTAGTTTAGTTTTGTTGTGATATAAAGCTTAAATAAATAAACTTGTGAAATAATGTCATCTGCCAATAACGGTGAGCGAACATAAAAAAGCTTATCAACAAAAGCTAATTATTTCGCCAAAGAAACTTGTGTATATTTTGCACGTAAAAAATGGATAGGTATCGACACGGTACAGCAATGAGACATAACCACCTACGTTGATACAAAAGGATAGCACAAAATCAGACTTCACAACAACGAAGCATAAATTTATAAAAAAGATGATTGGGTGTAGGAAGTGACGTAATAAATATACAATAATGTTAGTAACTTTTTGCATCAAAAATTATTATAGGATTGTCGTTAAATTTTGTGACGATATTTAAAGCAAGGAAGACATACTGCTTAAAACAAACTGTCATTGTTATACGTTAATAAAGTGGTACTAGATTTATGACGCCAACTGTACCGTAGAGGCTGTATTGTCACGTTGGTCTCGGAAGCATAACGTCACTACGTGAAATCTTGGAATTTGAAGCAGGAAAATGTAGTAAATAAGTTCTTCCGAGCTAAAAATAGAAGATTGATTCTTTTGTTCAATAAAGTTACTGTGACAATTGAAATTGATAAACAACAAACTAACTTTTCAAGGTAAACTTATACTTAACAAGAAAATACAGTGACTTGAACGCACGTGTAAACTTTTAAAGTTCCTTGAAGACAAAACCTTTAGGTAGCGAATAGATATTTTTTATATTTTTATTTATACAATAACGTAAGTTCAAGTTTATATTGTTTGAACAAAGCCACAGATACCTATGCACACATATAAGAACCATAAAATCTGTTTCTGACGCCAATCGGGAAGCGATATCGCTTTAGCCATAATTACAAAACGACATAATCGATAGCTAACTAACTTCAATTTAGAAAGAACTCAAAAATAAGCACACGAAATATGTTTAATATGCTCACAATATATTACGTTTTTTTTTTACTGACCACATTTAAAACACAACATCTCACATTAGCCAACATCTCTCATTGCTCAAATCACCATCCCTCATTGCTCTCGTTGTTAAGTCCTTACAAATTCTTTCATGACATAATCAGTCTGCTCCGAAATCTCCCACCTTTAAATTTCTATCCCAAAATGTCTCTCCAGTATTACAGCGTTCTATTGAATAATTAAAAGAATGAAATACTGACATTACACATTCAAGCGCGTTCATTATTTCGAATTATCAATTTAAACGAATTCATCGCCTCGCTGCCGAAAATAAGACGTTGCTGCATATTTTATTTCCTCTTCTTTCGCATAGAAACAATACCGAGAGATGAATCCCGCTAAGCTTACGTGAAATCGAGATAAGAAACTTTTACGGATCACCCTCGGATATAACTTTGGCCCTCACAACTTTTTTATTGACAAGAATAAAAGGTGTTTCGAAATGTACAAAGCTCGTTTTACTTTTCGCGGTATTGTTCAGGTACTTCTTTCGTCGCCGTTTGTTAACATTGAAAGCTAACTAAGCGTTTAGTGTTGACTTTACCCTCTTACCGGACGAAAATGGATTCAGGTTTTTGTAACCATAAATATTTGAATTTTGGAAAGGAGAAGTTTTTATACTTCTACAGCTCAATATCAAGGTACACTATGTATTCACACCATTACACAAAACGCTCAAAGCACTCATCAGCTAAATTAAGATTTAAATTCACACATTCTAGTTACAAGTTTTATGTAAATTTCAGCAAATAAAGCTACTTACTTATGTTTCTTCGTAACGTTCAGGGCTACAACCTTCGCCTACTATCAGGAAAAGCTCCATTAGTTGTATTTGAAAAAAAAAAATGTTTTCGTGCAGAGGGATAAAAGCACGGAAGTTTTGTGCGCAAAAGCTCTATTATAGCGGTCACGTGAGCCTTCTTGAAAGCCTCCGGGGTTGTCTGAGACGCCTGAAATAGTGTTGTACTTGTGACAAATCGCGAGATCAATATAAGTTGGCAACGTGATGGAGCAGACACAAATTAATAATATTAATTTGATGTGATATTAATTTAATATCACTTTTAGTAAAATGGTGAACATTGAACATTGATAATACGTTTTGCTGGTTTCAACACTCTTCATACAATTTTATGGTTTCGATACTCTTAACACTTGAATAACAATTGTAATCGGTAGTCTTTGTATAAAAATACCTATGACATTTAATTTCAACTCTAAAATTTCATCGAAATGAACTAAGTATAGAATGTACGTACTTTGAACGATGTATGTGGTTGTCATACAGGTTGAAAAAGCATTCAAAAAACATGATTTAAAAATACACCATTCTTTTTTACAATATTTTTTTTCTCTTCTCCATAAGCTGTTTCAAACATCAAAGTATATCGACACTCCATTTGTCGATAATTGAGCTTGACTAGCCTACAAAAGCCAGATAGCAAGGCTTTTGTAGTTTCTATTAACCTGTTCACGCCTACGTTTTCTTCAGATATGATGCTTGATATATTAGGTGGTGTAATTTGAGCTTCGCTTACGTTACGTTTAATCGTTAAAAGCTGTTTCGCCGAATCGCCGAACGAATTGAAAATCGTTAAGTCCGCTTTTTTTTCTTCAATTTAATCACCAGTCCTTCATTTGCGTCCTCTGCTATTGTTATTTAAGATGTTGCCGAGGAAACATCATGTCAGCTTGGTAGCAACCCTTAAGTATGTAGCGAATACCATTCAAGTCTCTATTGGAAAGCGATTTGTAATTTATTTTTTAAACAGGCAGCTTCACAATCATAATTATAACAAAGGAAATATTATTACGTCGACCTTTGGGATCATAAAACGATACACAAGTGTGTATTATCGAAATCAACTCACGGCACAAATACTTTTATGGGGCCGTATATTTTACATCAATAGAAATAAAAACCGTGTACAATAAAGGGAATAAAGGTCATAAAAACGCTTGTTCCAATAGGCCATCTTGATACTTCCAAGATGCCCTCGGAGTCGTAGTAAAATTTTAATTCACAAACTAACCCACATTTTTACTGTCAACGTAGGAACGTAAATCATCCTCTCTTTCGGACTTTCCTCAAAGTTTCCGTGTTGATTCCGTGAGGATAAGAGAGGGTCAAGTTTACGAGTGTGCGCTGTTTTTATCGAGATTGCCCGACGGCACGGCGACTTTTCATAGCTTTTGTTACCCCTCTGTTTTGGCCTGAGTTATTTTATTAAAACACAAAAAAGCGAAAGATACGCAACGAGATTAGGTGAGAATTTAAAGTTTCGAACCGCTTCCACGAGATCCCCGATAATGAAGCTTTAGATGTTGATGGGATTTATTTAGAATTATAAGAGGCGCACCTCCATTAGGTGAAGAGGTTTTTACTTCGGCTTTTTACGAACAAATATATCTTGGGATCTCTAACCTTGCTGCTCGGTTCTTAACGTTAATGTTCGAATAAAGCTTCTTAGGTTACAGTTTCTTTTAGTATTTCATAGAGACGTTCGCAGAGAGAATAAAAGCTAGGTAATTCGAGATGGGGGAATGGACCCTCTTAAAAAAACAGTATTTTAATTAAAATGAGATTAATTAGAGTATTTGCTGCCTATCTACTTTTTTAATTATTTATCCCCGACGAAAAAGAAGAGTTATTTGTATATACACTGCTCAACAAAGTCTAGGGAACAAGCCAACTTTATGACTTTATTTGTAAAATCTTCTTTAAAAAAGTACTGATCTCTTTGAGGTAAACAGGTAGGCTGAATGTTTATCAAACGTTGTTCGAATTTAAAAAAAAAAAAAATTAGAAACAAAAGAATTTTCGTAAAAGGCGGGAATCTTTCACTTTGATTGCTGTGTAGTGATACTGTATGAGAATTTTAAAGATAAAAATTTGTTTTATTGTTTTATGATTTTATTGAAAAACAAAATTAACTGTTGTTATTCGTAACTTTTGCGACTACGGCCATTATGTCACGACGTCATTTAACGCGGGAAGAAATGATTCGAGCTGTAGGAATGTTGGAAGCTGGGCTACCCCAACGCGAAGTTGCAGCTGCTCTGAATTCTCACGCGAGCGTTATCTGCAGACTGTGGGCACGTTACAGACTTACTGGTGATGTAGCCGAAAGGCACAGAGGCAGGTATAGGGTTACTACGGAAAGGCAAGACCGTTTTTTGCAAAATGTCGCAAGGAGGCAACCCACCATTACGGCTCGTCAGTTGGTAGAAGACCTCCAGTCGCAGCACCAGGTTGCTATCAGTGACCAGACTGCTCGGAGGAGACTCCATGAAGCTAATCTTCGTGCTCGCAGACCACTAAGAGTGCCCGCGCTGCGTCATGGAAATCGAGGACGTCGATTATTGTGGGCACGTGAACATTTGCAGTGGACCGTAGATCAGTGGGCACATGTACTGTTCTCCGATGAATCTCGCTTCGGATTTCATCCAGATTCAAGAAGAGTGCGTGTTTGGCGGATTCCTGGTCGGCAGAGTCGGCTTCAAAACCCACAGGAGGTGCATCCCTACCAAGGTGGTACAATCATGGTGTGGGCTGGAATCCGCCTGGGTGGACGGACGGATCTCGTTTTGATCAGGGGAAATTTAAATGCAGAGCGATACTGCGAACAGGTAGTCCAATCCGTGGTTATCCCGCACCGACAAAATCTGGGCGCAGATTTTATTTTTATGCAAGATAATGCACGACCACATACTGCGAGTCAGGTGATGGATGTGTTCCGCGAGTACAACATCGAAGTGCTGGAGTGGCCTGCTCAGTCCGCGGACCTCAATCCCATTGAACACGCGTGGGATTTACTAAAGAGAAGGGCTTTTAGAAATCTCCCTCAAAATTTGAACACAGCAGATGAACTTTTTTCACATCTCTCCAGAGAATGGAGTCTTCTTCCACAAGAGACAATCGATAGTCTCATAATCAGTATGCCACGACGATGTCAAGCTGTTGTTAATGCCTTAGGGGGTCCAACTGATTATTAAAAAAGTCCCCGCATATTTGTTCTTAACTGTAATGTTTTAATTTTTAAGAAATTTTATTAAATTAAATTTCTTTGTTTAGTTCTGTAATACACTTTCTTTGTTTTTCATTAAAATTACCTCGTAATTCAAAAACTGAATCCTTTATTTATATACGCAACTAATTAAGCATTAAATTGCGCATCGATTGGTATATAAACTTTAAAACAAAAATATATAAAAATAAAAATATTCCCTAAAAACCTCCTGTTCCCTAGACTTTGTTGAGCAGTGTATATATATCATTCTCACTTTTCATAAAAGCCTGAACAACATTTTAGAAACAGGTAAACAGGTTGAATTAATAGTTATATATAGAAAATTGTTATCTCAAGATCAAAATAAGGACATGCTTGTAATTTTTATATTATAACTTTAAAAGCAGTCAATTAAAACGTACTGTCTTAGGTATGTCTACTTTGCATTGTGTTTCTTTCTGAGAAAGCATAGCCGTTATACGAGAACTATGTAAAAAAATCGATTAAGTAAACAATTCCAATAAAGTGCTATATAATTCTGATATTAAATGACTCATTCTGTGGAAATGACAGCAATTCCATGACATCAATCTAATCAAGGAAAAGCTATAATAACAATCACCTGTTACTAGTTAGTTTTCAGAAGCTAGGTTTTCCAGTTATCAGTCGATATAATATAGGATAATAAGAGTAATTTTAGGGAAAGGCATTTTTTTTCCATTTTTTGGTGTTTACGGTATGTAAATACAAAATAAGGATTTTTATTTTTCGAATAAGTAGGAACTGTCTCAAATAAGTAGTTATAGTAGTAATAGTAGTTTGACGACCGCTTGGTGCAGTAGTCCACATGTCGGACTTCTAAAACCAAGGGTCGCGGGTTCGATCCCCGCACAGTACAAGCATAAACATGCAACAACATATGTGTTTGTATTGGTCTGGGTGTTTTCTATGTATAATATGTATTTATTTAAAAAAAAGTATTTAAGTATGTTTATCCTTTGTCTAGTACCTCTAACACAAGCCTCGTAGCTTAATTTGGGACAAGAGAATTGGTGTGATTGTTGTGAAGTATTTATTATTATTTATTTAGTAGTAACACATATGATTGTTATGTTAGATTAGCCCTAACATTGTTAAGTATGTTATTCTCTTTTCATGTTCTTTAACAATAATTCCTGGCCATGAATTTTAAAATTTATGCCAATTTGACAGAGAACACGTTTTTGTAACAAAAATATCACGTGTAGGCGCTCAGTTATTTATAACATAATAATCTTGAAGGTGGTCAGAGACCAAGTGATTGTCCATTAAACATTTAGTTTTATGCCCAAACAAAAACTTAGTTCCACGAATAATAGATTTATTTAACCTCTATCTATGTTTTAGCTATGCTGCCAGTTATTCCTTTTTAAAAGCTGCTTGCGCAATAGTGATGAACTATAGATATTTTTTTTTCACGAGAGGTTCTATAAGAGCTTTTTGACTAAGCGACCATTTTCTGAAATTCATTTTTTAGGGTCCCGTGGTCCGACAAGGAACCCTTATAAGATCGTTCAGTCCGTCCTAGTCTGTCACAGCAGAATATCTTCTACGTTTATGGACTGATTTGCATGTAACTTGGTTCGAGGATACTTCACGTATAAATCTCATTTTTTAAAATACGAAAAATTAAAATTAACCCTTTTAAGGGTACCTCTGTATACATGTAAAGGGAGGGGGTGAATTATTTTTTTGAGTGCACCCCCTTGTGTGGGTTATGAAGGAAAAGGACTATGTTTCCATACAACACTTTTTTATCAGCTTTACCATTTGCGAGTTATAGCCCGCCAAAGTCGTTTACACGGTGTCCCCGGTCCCCCTGTAATTTATAAAGTCTTGGACCTATAAACTTCAAATCTCTCACGTGTCTCTCTCTCTCTCTTCAAAAACAGGCACGAAAACTCTTATTTAAAATTGTTTCGGGTACCTGTGATGAATACTTTCGAAATTATAAATAATATAAAAATATATACTTTACAATGATGACATTGACGGCTAGGGAGATGATGATGATGCAAGACATGCAAGACAGCGCGATGCCAAAATTGACTCCGGAACCCTACTTTATGCGTGGTCCGACACGCACTTGGCTGGTTTTGAACTATATTATAGCGTTATTTGTTGCTGCTTCGTAAAAAACTACGTAGTGGGTTGACTTGTAAGAAAATAAAACTTAAAACTAACTGTTCAGTTCAAAAACCTTCAAATGAGCTAGGAAAATATCTGGTGAGCTTTAATGGCTGAACGAATTTTGACCAACTATAGCTAAGAACCGTCGCGATTAAAGTATCTTTCAAATTAAAAAAAAAACTATTAGAAGTCAGTCGATCCGTTCGGGGAGCTATGTTGCCACAGAGAGACACACACGAAAACACAAACACAAAACACAGACAGACATAGGGTTCCAACTTTTAACACCCCTTTTCCGTCAAGGGTTAAAAATCAGAAAATGCAGGGGAAGGTAAGTTTTTCAACTATACAAACTAAATTTCATGACAAAGTAACCCTGTATTGCCACGAAAATGGCATTTTATTACGACACTAAATATTAGGTTCCACAGGCAATTTCCCCGTCACCAGGCCGTGGGTAATTCTATTAACGCGTTGCGGTGCAATTTTCGGCCGGTCAATACTCTAGTTGGGTGATTCCGTCAATATTTTCTATTCAATTTACTCGGTTTGGTCATTTTAATCAGACACATTTACCTAGTTCGTGTCAGATTGATTTCAAAATGCTATTAAACACAGTCAGTACGCTAAATGCTGCTCGGCTACTCCTTATCTTTCGGCCACCAGACCCATCGGTATTGTGAGCCGTCGTACGCATCTTTATACTTAAGCGTCATTATAAAAAAACCTTGTCTCTATGTATCTATAGTTCGGAACTCCAGAGCGTGAATCTTACCTTGCCGTAACACAGTTTTTACTAGCACGGAAGGTAATGAATAACTTTACCTGGGTACCGTCTTCTAAGTTATTTTCTGTAATATTTGAAGTTTTTTTTTTGAAGTACTCTGTTTTCTTTGAGCAAGATCAAGAAGACAATGACCGCATCACGAATGACATAATTACTGTTATTGTCTCAAGGAATAAATGATTTATTATTATTCACTTTATTTAAACTTTATCTTAGGGATGGTTTTTACAATATAATTATAAAAGTAAAATATAAAAGTATACAAATCATAAAAATATTATAAAAACCTAACCCTAGCAAGCTGCCAGCAGCGGGGCAAGCTTCGGGAGCTACAGATAAGGCTACAGAGAGAGAAAAACCTCCGGACGATGCGCGCCGTGTCCAAAAGTACTGCCTTCTGCATTATTATTGTTGTTATTTTTATAATTATCTTAGCTAATGGCAGGTTGGTTACTCCTTGCTATTAACTAGCTTTGAGTGCAAAGTTTTCGGACTCTCTGTCCATTGGTTATGTGACTTACCGATAACATCGAGCGCGATCCTATAGTTCCGCGTCGGCGACACTTGGAAGTCGACGCGGCACCGATAGGTCGCTCGGTCGCGCGACTGCACGTCGTGTAGCCGCAGCGCCGACGTGGGTGAGCCGATCCAATGTGCGCGCGTGTTGAACGCGTCGTCGGTCCAGTGGGCGGTCGGCCCCAGGACCCGTGTGTCGTAGCTGAAACAAGGGAAAAAGTAATGAGCCACTTATTTCTGTTAAGCATGCGCTGCCTATTTTGTCTGTATTTTGTCGCGTTGGTAGGGCCCAAAATATATGGAGACGTGTTCAACCTGTACAAAAGTGTTATTCTGTCGTTCATAAATAACCAAATATTGGTCCTAACCTGAATAAATTATAGTGAATCTTATCTACAAGTACCTTCTCTTATCTAGTTTACCGGCAAACATAACCCGGACACTCGTAAACAGCTTATTTTGCGATTAGAAGCTTACAAATCAATTCACATAGTGGGTACCTTAGTATACTAAACATCTCTTTGATCGATTAAATATACACCTAAAATTCTAGTGTGCTTTTCGAAAAGACAACACTTAAAAATTCTTTTCGGCTCCGGTCATCGGGGAGGAATCGAACCCCCGACCTTTGGAAGTCCGGTCCAATGCTCTGACCACTGAGCTACCGAGAACCTTAGAATTTTGTAAGTGCTGCCTGCAGGCTACCCAATCAACCTTGCAAGACCACTAGCTAGCCTTTAGACGCAATTTAAGCCTACCTACATGTAGAGACTAAAACAGGCACAGGCGTAAAATTTTAAACGTTCACGTTTCTTTGCAATTAATTTTACACAGATTTGGCCAGTCTGTTCATTGGTCACGATAAATGCAATCCAGTCAAAACGTCAAGCGGTTGTAAAGCACACCAAGGTCAACTATGCGGCATCTAACGTTTTCTCTTAACGTCTTTTAAATAAGGGCAGTTTTGCAACAAAAAATGGTAACCTGATGTGTTGTAGTCTATGGCGTTGTCCTGCGTGAGCAACGCAATGCGACAAGTATGACACGACGAGATGCTACGTAATGCTACCAATGCCTCAAACGTTTCGTCACGGAAGATACTATCATAAAATACACGACGGCTGTTTGGTATGTTTGCATCGCGCTACTTTGTCGAGTTTGTCGCGCACCTAAAGGACAAACCGGTATAACTAAACGTCACTACAATAAGTATTTAATGAGCACATTTTCAATTATATAAAAATAATTTGATGTTCGTTAGTCTCGCTAAAACTCAAGAACGGCTGAATCTGAATTCGTGAAAGTCCAGGGGAGGTTTAAACGATAAGAAAGTATGAAAAAAATTACAAAAACAGCGGGTCTGTCGGGCCCGCTAGTCTAGTCTTATATAATATGAAAATAAATTGCTGTTCGTTAGTCTTGCTAAAACTCGAGAACGGCTGAACCTATTTGACTTATTTTAGACTTAAAATATTCGTATATAAATAGACTTTCTTACAAAGGTTTTTAGTGTTAAAGAAACAAATAAAAAAATGCAGCCAGGACGACGTCTACCGGGTCCGCTAGTTTTCAATAATTTGTTCGAAACATAGAGAGAGAGCGCAGTCAATATGTTTCGGCCACTGTGTATTCAGAATATTGCGTCTCAGTTAACGTGTATTTATCACCTGCGAACTGTCTGAAAGACTGCAAACCGGCGATGTGTGAACTCCGCTTCGAACTGGCCTCAAAGTGTTGCTATGGCGTGCTGTCTGTTTTGCAGTCAATAGTTACAGACGGAAAATAAAGCTCCATCGTTGACTAAAAGGACTTCAAGAAGGCTGACATAAGTGTTCCGTAGCCGGGAATGATTTGTATAACGGAAAGTGTTGGAAGTAGGTAGTCGTGTTTTCAGTACCTTTTAGATCTCTCAAAATCTTTAGTACTCCTGTATACCTACTACAGTTGACCAAAGTTAAAAGATATGAACGATAGTACTTTATTTTTACAATACCCATATCGTCCTCCTCAAGGGCTTAAAAGTCCTAGCTGACCACTTCAGCTAGTACTGCCAATTTCAACATTGGCTAGCTTAATTCCAAGAAGATATACGAGTTATAGGCATCGCTTCGCAGTGAAGGACCAATTAAGGCTTAGCGTGTATTCCGTCCGAAACAAGGGGTTGTGGTTTGACGTTCATATCCCGACATATCTTATACATTGTTGAATTACCGGTATAAGCTGCGATTTGAACCCAGTGATTGTATTAAAACCTTATTAACTAATTGTAATGTAATTTCTTTTTTGTCATTTTGATTAGCGAAGGCAAATCAACTAGTTTTCTTATACCAAATGATAACTATCGCTATTTTCATCGTCCAATATGTAATATTTAGAAGATTGTGGGACCTTGTACAACTTGAGCACGGTGCTCACCCACGTCCGACTTTTTGGGGACCGATAATATTGTCCAGAATTTGATTTTAATTTTATTTCTGACCTTATTGTAAGTAAGTTTGTGTTGCACTATTTAACTTCAGTGCGTGTAACTTTTCTTCTACAAAAACTTTGTGACCAATTATCGGACGCAGGCAGGCAGCGTCAGGTGTTTTCTTGGGCCAGAGTCGGACCCAGTCGCCATCCAGTGCTCGAGCTTACAATCATTTCGTGTATTTACTCTGAACCCGGGTTGGGTGCTGTGTGCGTCGGGGTCTATTGGCTATGCCCGTTCGGTGTTATGAACTATTTCGGTACAGTTAGGCACAGAATCGGTGAAAGTTATTCATGTGAGATCACTGAACGATCGAGGGCGTAGTTATGTTAGTCTTGTGACCCATTTAATGATTCATCAATATAAGGAAATGCTACGAAACATCATTTATATAAAAAAAGAAAATCTTTAACATTCTTTTGCTATTTCGTGTTTACTTATTCTATTGAAGTCTTACAGTTATAGTTGCGAAATACGAAAATATCACAAAGGTTAGTGACGTAACTAAACAAAAATGTTGATTTAAAATTTTCTTAATCAAAGGTAAATAAACTGTGACGTTCACTTCAAAGTTGTTTTTATTTGTAGCACTTTAAATAACTGATGTTGAACGTGTGATGTCTTTTCTTTATGCTTGTTTCTTGTTTCCAAATGTTTGATTTCTTGAACTGCACTCCAGCTTGATTCCTTAACTCAAATGTTAAATTACTTAAACTACGCCAGCTTTTCATAAACATTTAGAATGGTAGGCGACACATTTGTAGCTAATTGTACCGGCATCTAGATCAATACTGAAATCTGTATGTAGTGTTAGAACTGCAGGCCCGGATTTGTGCTGTTTGACAGGATTTCGCTATTATCGACAACGACGTAATGATTGAAGTGTCAACTTTGCGCTTGAAACTCAAATGTTGCTAAAATATTTTGCCATCAAATCATTCAACATGCACTGTTTAAATACCCATACTGTTTGATGTGGGGCTGTTCTTTCTTCATGAGTTGTCATGACGACCACTTTGGTGTAATGGTCAAGAAGTTGACTATTAACCAAGAGGTCGTGGGTTCGATCCCCGCACTGTAAAAACATTTGTGTGCATGAACATGTCTGTTTGTACTGGTCTGGGTGTTATATGTATTTACTGTTACGTTCTAGGGGTATGGGATCTAGATTGAAATGCACTTCTAAACCGATGAAGTAGAGTAGGATTTATTGTACACACTTTACGTTACAACACTTAGTACACAAACACTTATATCGCACTCCAAATCTTCTTGTCGCAGTTTTCGCTTCGATGTTTACTCGTCGCTTTCCCAAATTAAACTCAAACTCGGTCGCATTCCCGGGCTCCTTATATACCGGCCGTCAAGGACTCCCGAATATTCGGTAGGTACCTACTACCCAGTACGAGACTGTTCGGGATCCTTCCAAATGCCGTCTTGCCTAGCCTAGACCTTTCTCGAATCATAGTGCTATCCTTGTCTTGTGCTGTCTCTGTCACACCTTTCTGGAATGTTCTCAGTATAGCTGTCTCTCTCTAATCGTGCTATCTCTTTCACTCCTACTAAAAATTACGTCATATACTGAAGTGGGCTTCAAAGGCCCATAAGGGGTCCTGAAAACGCCTGAAAACGGGTTTTCAGGTTATGGCGTCATCTGATAGAGGGTGGCCTGAAACGGACTGAAATCATGTTTCAGGCGCCTGAAAACAACGGCAACTTGGGTGAAATTTCGATAATCTAGTATGTGTTAGAGCACTCTCTGAAACGGCCTGAAATGGTATTTCAGCCTGCTGAAAACGCCTCCAAGGCACGGAAAAACACGATCAAAGGTTTAGCACTAGCCTACCGGCGTAACACTACCCCCTCCTTAGACATGCTCGTCCCGAGCATCATTCGTTCCATGGTACTTGGCCAACCGATCCACATGAACAATCTTACAGGGGCTACGTGCGTTGCGCTGTATCCGATAAGTGACGTCGTTGATCCTTGTGACTACTTTGTACGGCCCTTCCCAACTCGGCGACAATTTCGGTGACTTTGCTTTTCGACGCATAGGGTTATGTAGCCACACGAATGATCCTTCCTCAAACCTCGTCTGGTTAGACTTCCGGTCGTATCTGGTCTTCACCGTTCGGTCCGAGTCCCGTTGCCTCCAAGATCTTTTTGGGCAGCTTGATTGTATGTGTCCTCTTTCCCCGCAGTTGTAGCATCGAGGCCCAGTTTCTCGAGGTGGAGCAATCGTCTCCCTGGCCGCAACTTCGCGCACCCTAAAGGATTTTGTTGAGTCTTGGCGTACAGCTTCCACCTCCAGGGCATGGGCGAGCGCATCCTTCAAGGTCTCATGGTGTCTCAGCCGTACAGCAGCCCTCACTTCAAAGTCCCGAATCCCATCTATGAATGCCTGTACTAGCGTTCCATCGATGAAAGTCGCTGCGGAACCTTGGTACGCCTTCCGGACGAGCTTCTCTATCTCAAGTGCCCACTTTTGTAACGACTCATTATGCCCCTGAGTCCTATTCTTCAGCTGAGCTCTGTAAACGTGCTCTAGATGGCTGTCACCGAAGCGTGCCTCTAAAGCTTCAAGAAGACGGTCGTATGTCTTCTCCTTTCCTAACGCTTCCAGAACAGTGAGAGCTTCGTCCCGCAGCGCCAAACTCAGTGCCGTTTTAGCATAGTCCTTGCTCCAGCCATTCGCTTCGGCAACCATCTCGAATTGGAGCTTGTATGCGGCCCACGAAGAGGTACCATCGAATGGAGGTACCTTTAACTTTTCACCTCCTGTGGCTGGTGCACCTGATACACTGGTGGTGCTGTTGGCCACTTTGATCTCCAACTTCTGGAGGCGATTCTCCTGGCCCTCCACTTTTTCGTTCAGTCCATTGAGGCGCTTCTCGTGGTTTTCAACTTTAATTTCAACGCCCACAATTTTGTCTTGCACCTCAGCCATCTCCTTTTTCCATTCTGCAGCTACTTCGTGTACCTCACGGAGGACTTCTTTCTGGTCCCGTAGCTCTTGCTGCAAAATTCTAGCCTGTTCCTCCTGCCTTCTAGCCTGTTCCTCCTGCTGAACCCGTAGCTCTTGTTGCAGGATTTTGGCTTGTTCCTCCTGCTGAACCCGTAGCTCTCGTTGCAGGATTTTGGCTTGTTCCTCCTGCCTTCTAGCCTGTTCTTTCAGGAGGATCAGAATGGCGTTGACGTCTATCTCCGGCGTCCTTGAAGCTGGTACCGCTGTGTCTGACGTTCCGGCGGTGCCCGCAGAGTCTCCAGCAGCCGTGCGGCTTCGGGTCTGCATCCCCTCCTTCTCTTCTTCTCGCGGAGTAATCGGCATTTTCAATCCCACTTCTGACACCAAATGTTACGTTCTAGGGGTATGGGATCTAGATTGAAATGCACTTCTAAACCGATGAAGTAGAGTAGGATTTATTGTACACACTTTACGTTACAACACTTAGTACACAAACACTTATATCGCACTCCAAATCTTCTTGTCGCAGTTTTCGCTTCGATGTTTACTCGTCGCTTTCCCAAATTAAACTCAAACTCGGTCGCATTCCCGGGCTCCTTATATACCGGCCGTCAAGGACTCCCGAATATTCGGTAGGTACCTACTACCCAGTACGAGACTGTTCGGGATCCTTCCAAATGCCGTCTTGCCTAGCCTAGACCTTTCTCGAATCATAGTGCTATCCTTGTCTTGTGCTGTCTCTGTCACACCTTTCTGGAATGTTCTCAGTATAGCTGTCTCTCTCTAATCGTGCTATCTCTTTCACTCCTACTAAAAATTACGTCATATACTGAAGTGGGCTTCAAAGGCCCATAAGGGGTCCTGAAAACGCCTGAAAACGGGTTTTCAGGTTATGGCGTCATCTGATAGAGGGTGGCCTGAAACGGACTGAAAACATGTTTCAGGCGCCTGAAAACAACGGCAACTTGGGTGAAATTTCGATAAACTAGTATGTGTTAGAGCACTCTCTGAAACGGCCTGAAATGGTATTTCAGCCTGCTGAAAACGCCTCCAAGGCATGGAAAAACACGATCAAAGTTTTAGCACTAGCCTACCGGCGTAACATTACTTAAGTTTATTTGTAATACCACTGTTGACTCTGATATCTGTAACACAAGTGCACGAAGTCAGATCAACGAATGTCATGTTGTTGTATATTTAAAAATAAAAAATAATAATCATAAAACGTGTAATAGAGCTTTAACCATATACTCTGCACTGTAAGATTATAAGAAGTGAAAAATATGCCTATAATATCATTTAATTTGGTTTAGATATTCGTAACCTTGCCTAAAAACTTCTACAAATAGTAAAAACGCGGAAGTTTGTAAATAGGGATGGATGTATAAATCTTTGTTACACTTTCACTTATGAACTACTATACGGATTTTAATGAAACCTTTCAAAAAATTAAGCTTATTCATTTAGAATAACACTTTTACTACTAACAATAAAGAATTGTGAAGATAAAAGGTTTCTACGTGGACAAGTCGCGGACGGCCACTAGTTCTGAATAATAATTTCACGCTAAAAATCTTCTACCCACAAATTTTTAAATTGTTATTAGTTCAAGATCCGATTGTGAAGCCTCTCGTCTGTGACGTAGCTTTAATTAGCCACAAAAAAGGCGCTACTGTGGGCTGGCTAATGTCAGCCATCAAAACAGGGTATCATATTGTACAGCGTAGCTCGTTCGTTTTGTTTTTGTTGGCGTTAAGGTCACGTGTGTGTGTTCACAATGAAACTAGGCTTCATAATACAACTTCTTAGAGTAGTGTAGAGTTCTTAGAGGTGTCTGTGGCGCAATGGTTGCAGCGCTTTGGTAGTGATACCTAAAGTTAAGCAACCTAAGGCGCGGTCATGTTTGGGATGGGTGACCATTCTGTCCATTTAAGTGACGTCTATTTACAAGCATCTCCGTGCTTCGGAAGACACGTTAAGCTGTTGGTCCCGGTTAATATCGATAGATATTAGTCGTTAAGCCTGGTCGGAGGCCTTCGGGCCGCTTAATAACATCTGACAGTAAGGTTGGTCACTTACCTTACAAACACCCCTCCACCGATCCGCACTGAGCTCGCGTGGTGGAGTATGGCTCGGACCACCTCATAGTTGTGGTGAGGCCTGTGCCCAGCAGTGGGACGTATATAGGCTGATGAGAGCGAGAGAGAGTAGTGTATAGGGAGAAAAAAAAAGAAAAAGAATCTGTCATCGATTGTTTTTGTCATCGAGCGCTTTTTTTTGTAAGCTTAAGAAACTAATGCAGAGTAATCAGTTATCTTATTAATGCCTAATTCTTTATAGAATAGAGGAAATTTGAGTTTTAAGAAATATTGGATTAAAATTGTGAGGTGGCTGATTTTAGCCGCACAGTCAAGTGGTTTTTTGAAAATGACGTCGCACAGACGGGAGGGTACTTTGTCTTGAGTGTACTACTTTGTATAATATTTTGTACTTATACAAAGTAGTACACTCTACTATACGAGTAAGTCCGATAAATACACGCTGCACTCGGTTCAAGTTGCACCGCAACCGAAGAATTTGAGTCGAGTAATCATTAACTTAATGACGGCCCTTGTGAATAACTCTCCATTTTATTCGAGAAAAGTTTCTTAACGAATGCATGGTTGAGCCGTTGTATGCTTAACTAACGACAAAATGAAAAAAAACATTGTTTTTGAAGATGTTTTTTGTATCGTTCACTCGTGTTCAATCATCCATGTCAATATTGATCTGTTCAAGATTAATAGGTATAATTATAAACCTATAGTTTACACCTTAAATTAATCGCTTTATTTGGAAGGGCGTTACAGTTTTTAAATTGTTTTTTTTTTTCTAATAAAAAGATACACTTGTTGCATATAAGTTGACACTACTGCACATTTAACTATACTTTGACTGTAAATTAATAACAAGTTTTTCAAGTTGCTTTAATACAGAGAACAACCAATGACGTTTCAAGAAAATCACTTTTTTGTAGCAGTTTATAACAGGAAAGAAACGTAGCTAACCAATTTCGTTACAATATTACAAAGGAACTACCCGTCATATGTGAATTCGCCTATTTAAACGGCGAAATTAAAGTAACAGTGTCTCTACACCAAAACGATGTCCATGTATGTGACCTTTGCTGTCTTACTCATTCATACCGCGTATCATCGTGAGCAAAAAAGACAGATAGCACCGGAACAGCTACTACGAGTATCACGTTTGCGCTCTAAAGATCGTACTCCCAAACAATTTGTCCGTATTTTCGACCTATTTTCTCGCACAATCAATCTTGTAAGAGTGACAGAGATGGACACATTCGAAAATACGGACGATGGCTAAGAGAATGGCGATCCAGTTTTCAAGCAATCCACTTCTGCTAAAACAAACTTTAGCACTCATTTCAGTAATATAAAAAAAGAAAGGGGCATACTACCATCGATACTATCATCTGAACATCAATACCTCTATAAATCTGCTTTTATACTTTTGAGTAGTTAAGTTATAGTTTTGAAACGTATTTTTTATTTAAATAATTTTGGGGACATATTTGTCATAACAATTATATATTTTTGAAATCTGCTAATTAAGCCCTATTAGTTGATACTCACAACCTTACACGTTACGAAAAAAAACGTTCAATACGTAATGTGTTCTAGAGGGCGCCACATGCAATCAATTGCAAAACATCCTATATCCTAACCTATAACCAGTGGGCAACTTAAGCGCATCTAATGACACCACATTTGTCAAAATATGATGAATGGTTTAGAAGTTATGAAGGAACAGATAAACATGAATTCATACATACCGGTCAAAATCATAACCCGACTACGGCGTAGCAAAAGGAGGGTCTTTTGCTACGCCGTAGTCGGGTAAAAAGTAAAAACTTCGGAATAAAGAAACTTTGTCGTTGCGCCATGAATAACTTAATACAAATGCTCTCCTAAAATTGGGTGGTGCCACTGTAAAATATACATAAGGAACACTGTGTGAATGCAAAGTTTTGGGAAACCTGACATAATCAGCTTCTGTTATTTGTACCGAGCCGTTTTTTTCTGGTGACATAATTCTGTACTAGTTTTATACATTTAGGCACAAATTTTGCATTTAAATTGCGTCACTTAAGTCACATCAAAATACTTTTTGATCCATAGTGTAGGACCTTATGTATTTTGTCTTACGAAATTTTTCTGTTACCTAATTAAAAAAATACCAAAGAATTCAAGACACAATACCACACAAAACCATTATTTTTGATGGTTATTAAGATGTACACATCATTTTTAATATGAGTATATGACTAGAGCAGGTTTATGATAAAATTATAACAATTTTTTTTAGTAAAGGTATTTTACTAAGACGAAAGCGCATTAGGTTAACTTGTAAATTATATCTCTAAATATATATAAAATTCGGTCCCGTACTCCTCTGAAACGGCTTGACTGATTCTTATGAAATTTAGTGAGCATATTGAGTAGGCCTGAGAATCGGCCAACATCTATGTTTCATATCCCTTAGTGATAAGGGTTGTCCACCGTCAGCAGGACAACGCCTGCGGGGTCCGCTAGTCTTATATATAAAATTCTCGTGTCACAATGTTTGTTCCCGTACTCCTCCGAAACGGCTTGACCGATTCTCATGAAATTTTGTGAGCATATTGAGTAGGCCTGAGAATCGGCCAACATCTATGTTTCATACCCCTTAGTTATAAGGGTTGTCCACGTCCGCAGGACAACGTCTGCGGGTTCCGCTAGTTAAAGATTCCTAAAGATTTTTGCTTTTAACATATAATAGTAAAATGTAATAGTATTCTATTAAAGAGGTAAAGCTGCGGAGGTTTTATTGTAAATAAATTGTAAGGTCTATTATTTTAAATGTTTCATTTGAGTTTCATTATGTACTTTCACGTGGTATTAAGTTTTACTTACTTAAAACTTAATTAGTGAAATATATTAGTTCATTAACTATTTACTATCTTATTATGAGCTATACAGTTATGAACTATTTTAATATGAACTATATAGTTATAAACTATTTTCCTCAACCATGGTTTCTATATTTTAATAACTACCGGTATTGTGAAAACTTAACGATAACTCCGACGTTTTATTGGCCATGAAATCGTGTGTATAAATTAGAAAGTTTATAGCGCGTGCATGCATGCCGAGATCGGAAAATAAATGTAGTAATTGCTATTGAATTCATAAAAAACTACTACGAAACGAACTAAATGTCTTAGTTAAAAATTTACTTTAGTTTTACGAGAGAGCTAAGTATGTTTACTGCACACGTGCAAAAACGTCACTGGTGTGTGGAGTTTATATATATAGGAGCAAGAGCATATGAGTTTGATAAACCAATCACATTTCGTTATTTCTACAACTCCTCTTCTCTAAGCTTCGGTGGATATGGATCAAGCGGAGAAAAGATCAATCTGAATGGTGGTGGTGGCTTTGGTAGAATCCAAGCCTTATTTTGGTATTGTTAAGTTATAAGTATAATCAACTTCTGTGACAAATCATATGTTTATTTGACTTCCAAAGGTTGCTTATAAGGTTTGATACCAGTCAAAAAAACTATAAGTTTATCCCTTATACTGACAATGATAAAATGTACCGAATGAAATGTTGTGCTCTTTCGACCTTATATATGAAATCAAATAGCAACACTTACATTCTTGTCCCTTATTTATCAAGAATTCAACATCCCTTCGAAAACTTAAAGCCCAGAAACTTTGTGCGGATGAGGAGGTAGTTTTCACCAAGTTAGCTTACACCTTCTAAGTAAAATTCTAACTCTGTTCAGCACTTTTCATCTTGCACCTGAAGAAGAGATAAACAGAAGGCAATTTAGAGAACTTAATTTAACTTTCGCTTAATAAGACAGTTAAACCACCTGGATTTGAATTTGTTAAGCTTCGTTCCTTTTGTGCGATTCTATTGTGATTGAGGATTCACTAAAGCCCGTTTAGATGAGTCGGTTTAAAAATTTCACTAATTCCAGGATAAATTAGATTTCTAAAAACGGAATTTGTTTGATTTTAAGATTACTTTAAGCAATTTGTACTCGGTTATTTGATTTAGGATTTATAGAAATCAGCAATATATCATATGTTTCTTGAAATTCAATCTCGAAGAAAAAACAGGTTTCTTCATTTATGACGTGCGAGTCCATATGGCCGCGCGCATGAATTCTGCAACAAGCGTGGCGATGGCGACTATACCTTTTTTTGTGCTACGTACCCAGGTATTTGTGTGTAATTTTACAATAGTTACAACCAAAAACTTAGTCAGGCATCACTCGTTTGTCGCTACCGTATCGCCGTTTTGATGTGATTAACATCTCGTCGCCACGCTGTCGCTGTCGCCATTGCCCCGCTCGTCGCAGTATTCGTGCGTACGGCCCTAATACTGAGAATCACATAAAGACTGTTGTTTTAAAACAAACACAACAAGCATTCTTGAAATATTCCTACTGATTTCCACAAAACATAAACGTACAGTGATTTTGTATCCTTTGAGTTTATTTTCATCAACGATTTCCAACGTCCGTTCTCCTAAACTAGGTCAAAGAATATTCGACGCCGTCGGCAGATAGAGACGAACCATGCACAGAACAACAGATCCGACTTAAGATTCCATCCAATAGTAATGTTTCAGCACTTCCTAGCACTACACAACAATATACTTTAATTATTTCTTGTGGACCAAACAATCATGAATAAACGAAATTGTCAATAAGTCGCTGTAGAAGTATAACTTTACTAAAGGACTAGCTAAACTCTCAACTTGGAGCCACAGTAAGCCTAAAAACCTCGTCGGGGTTTTAGATTATATATTTTTTATGCGTTGGTCATTTAAACACATATGCGACCGTAACACAGGTTGAAGATATCCTTAATTTTGTTAGTAGCACAGATTTATGTTAATCAGCTACTGTACTCTAGCCATAGCGTATGAGGGCGGCTCAACAACTCAATTTTATAGGCTATGGGGCAAATGGCCGATGATCGCTTACATCACCCAGTGAACATGCTAACGATTGTCACCTACCAAGCAAGCAGTGACCGTGTATACTTCTACTAGTATATAAGCTGTCTTATTCCCTTATATATAGTCTCCCAAAAGGGTCCTGCGTTCCGTTCGATTAGCATTAAAAACAAACGACGCCTCCCGTAACGAGTTATCAGCCATATACCTAATTGTGAACGTATTTTTGCTCTAATCTGCTTTAGAGATAGCCAGGGATGGACATAGTCAATTTAGTGGGGCTTAATAGAGCTTCCTGTGGACCCTAATTATGTACCGGATGTGTTACGGTGCTTAAACGACGCTGCCAAATATCTTCATTGTTACGATTTTGTACGTAACAACGCTTTTATCTAAACGCGTTTAATGTTGCAAACGTTATTTACTTTAGCTGCGATTTTCGTACGTTATGGTCTTAATTAGGGAGAAGCTCTGTATCTTTATTAGATTTTCAAGCCAAATACGTAGTGCGTGATTATTACCATATACACTGTGCAATTACCAAAATTATGCAAAAAAATGAACCAAATTATATATAGAAAACATAGCTCGGGTTATTTACTAGTCCAAAAAGAAGATATAAGACTTACTAGACTATAAGACTTAACTATTTACACATACTTTGATCATCAGCAAACACTCTCAAGATGTTTGAGCATTAGCGACTAATCCACTAAGTCGAATTCGTAGTATTGAGAAACAGATTCTTCGTAGCACCGCGTAGCACAATGAAATCTCGTAGCAAAGTACGGAGACTTGTAGAAGTTGTTGTCTATTTAGTTATGTTATCACATCTGCCATCCCACTCTATCACCATTCCCAATAAATAAACTTACTGCAATGTAAGCAGTTACTACAAAGTAACTGCCAAACTTCTTAAGAATTGTTTTGATGAGTCTTCTAAAGCTCTCAGATATGTCACATCTATCATTTTGCAACATAAACAGTTACTACAATGTAACTGGCTAATTTCTTGAGAACTGTTATGCTGAGTCTCTTCAAGCCTCAGACATAAACATCCTGCGCTACATTGTAGAGCCTAAAATTCATGGGAAATGTTTTGTTTAATTCAACCTAAACATTTCCGTTAGCAACTTATTCGTGGTAGACGCTTCCCGTCCCCACTCTAGACATGACTGTCCTCAGGACATCTATATATAGGCCTGCGGGCATCCCATACGGCAGTCGTAACTCGTCCCACATCACGTTTACTTCTCCGCTCCTAGCGAGTGTTAGCTTAAGTACTGATCATCGAGATCACTAGTTCGTAGTTGTGATCATCCAGATCAATAGTTTAGTAAACCAGTGTAAAAGTGTTAACTCTAAACAATACAGTGTTTTTAACATCAAAACTTTTGTTTTATTTTTAAAGTCTGCGAGCCGTCAAAACTTGACTGGCGCAGCCGGTAGGATCTCGCGTCGCGTTCACGAATTATAAAGTTCCAGATAACTGTTTTCGCGCTTCGCGGCTGTACTATCAAGTGCACAACGGCGGGATCCTCGAACCAAACAAATAAGTCACCGGGCGGCAGCAGCAGCAACAGAGCAACACTTCTACACCAGCCTAGAAGACATGGTTTGGAGCGGCCTGTGAGTAAACCTCTTCGCTACCGTTTTACCAGTCTTTCCTTGGCACCCTTTAATGTTATTTCACCCTAAATCGTGAGAAACGTTATTTGCTCGTAGTTCCTTAACCTCAGGATTACGCCAGCGCTAGTTTTTAAGATTATTTAAATGTTAAATTTGATGAGATTAATTAATTGGTAATTCCAACACTCTTTAACTTAATACTCATGCAAATTATATTGATATTGATTAATTGGTAATTCCAACACTCTTTAATTAATTATCCAAATAAAGTTAATTGTAAATTGATATTAATTAATTGGTAATTCCAACACTCTTTAATTAATTATCCAAATAAAGTAAATTGTAAATTGATATTAATTAATTGGTTATCCATAACTCTTTAAATTAATATCTTATTATCTTATTGTACTATTTTATTTTTGTGTGTATTTTAAATTGTGTGTATTATTTTGTGTGTGTTAACTAAAAGACTTAAATAGTGATTTTAAAAGTAAATTGTAAAGATGGTTAATATTAACGCCATCCCCAGTGAAATTCTAAATTTAATACCCAAGTTCGAAGGCGAACCAAAACTTTTAAATCTTTTTGTTAAAAAATGTGAATATGTTATAAATATTTATAGATCGACTGATGAAAATGTGTTACAAAACACATATGTTTTCCATGCCGTAACAAGTAGGCTCAGCGGTCGTGCGTTATTTAGTGAGCGTTACGATATCGATACATGGCAAACTTTAAAATCTGTATTAACCCAGCATTTTGGAGATCCGCGTTCTGAAGCTTGCATAGCCATAGAGCTAGAACAAATTAAAATCAAAACAGGAGAATCCTACATCGATCTGTGTCATAGAATTCAAGCCGTACGCAGCACATTATTATCCAAAGTAAATTTAATTGAAGACACAGGCGTAAAAGCAGCGAAAGTTATTATTTACGATAACTTAGCACTTAATACATTTTTATTTAATCTCTCCGAAGACATGATACGAATTATTAGATTAAAAGGTTGCACCTCTCTGGAACAGGCCTTAGCCATTGTAACAGAGGAGGAAAACTTCAAATTCCAATATGATAGTAAAAACAAAAACAAAAGTGCTCCAGCACCTAAACCAAACTTTTTACAAAATTCAACAGCTTTTAAACCTAACTTCATAACGCCAACGCAAGCATTTAAATTCGGAATTCCCCAAAACAACTTTAAACCAAACTTTACCCCAAACTTTAACCAAAATTATAAATTACCTAGCCAAACAAATTTTAAATTCGGTTTACAACCCAATCAAACGAGACCCATTTACAGTCCTCAAAATAGCAACTTTAATCCTAGGCCAATGCCTTACCGCATGCCCTCAAACTTTAATAAATATAATAGATTTGGTTACTTCAACCAACCCCCAAACAATCAATTTAAATTCGGCGTAAGCAACCCTCCGTTAGCTCAGCGCCCTTCTAATAATTTAAACACAGACGTTTCTATGCGTACTGCAGCTCCAGTACGACATAATCTAATGAATAATTTAGAAAACCCTGAAGAAGCATTTTATTACGATGACGGAATAGACGAAATAGATTATTACGATTATTGTAACAATTTCCAAGATTTCGAAAATCAGGAAATCGAACAACAACAACAGGAAATCGTAGACCCGGATTGCCCGGTTGGCAATGATGAAAATTTTTGTACCGAAGCCTCTACGGACAACGATCAGAAATAATAAATCTTAACTATGACGGAATCTTAAGATTACCCCATATCATAATTCCGGAAATAGGTTCTAAATTCATGATAGATACAGGAAGCACGCGCTCGTTCATTAGTCCTTATTTAGCTAATTCATACTTCAACGCGTACAAATATGAAGAGCCGTTCGAAGTAATAAGCACTCATGCACGAAGCAGCCACAATGAAGTAATTCACATTCCCCTTTTTAAATCTTTTATGACTCCAGGAAATCATAAATATTACGTATACAGTGTAGATGATCGTTTTGATGGTCTAATAGGCAGTGATCTTTTGAAACAGTTAGGAGCAACAATCGATATGGACAGGCAGGTTCTCAGAATTCGCAATACCGAGATTCCTATAATATATAGCCCACCATACGAAGTGCGTATAGCCCCGAGATCGGAGACACGCGTTAAGCTACCTACTGAATTATCAAACGGTGACGCAATCATCGATTACCGAGACTTTGGTCAAGGTGTTCGTATGCCTAGTGCATTAATAAGATGCAATAAAGGATACGCCCACACAATAGTTCAAAATATTTCCGATAACTATGTAACCATAACAATTTCAAAACCTTTTAAAGTAGAGCCATTTCAAGAAACATCAATTCCCGTTAACAACATTAATAACTTACCAAATAACCTACAAATAGATGAAATTTTGACAGAAAACTTAAATAAACTAAGATTGGATCATATGAATCAGGAAGAACGTCATGCCATCAAAAAACTTTGTTATGAATATAGAGACATCTTTTACTGTGACAAACTCCCCTTAACTTTTACAAATAAGGTAAAGCACCAAATCCGTACAAAAAACGAAGACCCTATTTATGTTAGGCCATATAGGTTACCTCCAATCCAAACTCAGGAAATAAATAGTCAGGTCGAAAAACTTTTAGCAGACAACGTAATCCAGGAATCACATTCCCCGTGGAATGCCCCTGTTCACTTAGTTCCAAAAAAATTAGACGCATCGGGCGAACAAAAATTTAGAATGGTCATTGATTACCGTCGACTTAACGACATAACCACTGACGATAAATACCCTCTACCCAACATAGCAGATCTTTTCGACAAATTAGGTAAATCAGTTTACTTTTCTACCCTCGATTTAGCGAGTGGCTACCATCAAATTGAAATAGAAAAACAAGACAGACAGAAAACAGCCCCTGCCACATTTCAACGCGCAATGGACAATGTCCTTCGCGGCCTTCAAGGTTTGCATTGCCTCGTTTACGTAGACGACATCATAATTTTCAGTTCAAGTTTACAGGAACACATTTCTAAACTTAGAAAAATCTTTGACAGACTTAGGGAAACAAATTTAAAAGTCCAATTAGACAAATCCGAATTTATTAGGAAGGAAGTCCTCTACCTTGGTCATACCATCACAAAGGAAGGTCTAAAACCTAATAATGACAAAATCAAAGCCATACTTAACTTTCCGATTCCAAAAACAACCACCGAAATTAAAAGCTTTTTAGGATTGATCGGTTACTACCGCAAATTCATTAAAGACTTCGCGAAAATAACCCAACCTCTAACTAATTGCCTCAAAAAGAAAAACAAAATTATAATTGACGAAAAATACAGAAAAGCATTTGAAACGTGTAAAGAGCTGTTAACAAACGCACCTTTACTTCAATATCCAGATTTTCAAAAACCGTTTATTTTAACTACTGACGCATCTAACTTCGCGATAGGCGCCGTACTTTCCCAAGGAACCGTGGGAAGCGATAAACCAGTCGCATACGCAAGTCGCACCTTAAACGAATCCGAGACACGTTACAGCACTATTGAAAAAGAGCTTTTAGCTATAATTTGGGCAGTTAAACATTTCAGGCCGTATCTCTACGGAAGGAAATTCACCATTTATACAGACCATCGTCCTCTTGCATGGTTAAATTCAATTAAAGAACCAAACAGTAAACTCACCCGTTGGAAATTAAGATTATCAGAATTTGATTATAACATTGTTTACAAAAATGGTAAACAAAACACAAACGCTGACGCTTTGTCACGCGTCCGTATCAATGCTTTAATTAAAGACGACAACTCTTCCATGAAAGTTAACGTAAACACAGATAGACCCCCAACTCCAATTAGTATTAATTCTTCAGATTCTGCTAAGTCAGACAAATCCAATTTCTCTCGTAAAGATAAAGGTTTCTACGGATATGCCCGTTCAGAATCAAGTACCAGCACTCTTTCGGCACCGGAATCAAATCCCGGAACCGTAACCGCGCATTCCGCTAAAGATATCGATACCGAAGGTATTCCCATTTTAAATGAAGCCTTAGATAACAAACCCAATCAAATGATTATAGCATCTTGGACATTGAATAAATTATCAGTTTTAGATAAATCAAATTCAAAACAACGAATTTTAGAAGTCACTTTACCCATAAACCGACCAGATTTAATAACCAAATTTTTTAAAGAGTATACTAAACCTAAATTTAAACGATTCATTTACTTCTTTAACAAGGAACTTCGTAAAAACTAATGTACCAAACTTCAATTAACGTAAACTTAGTCAAAACCTTTTCAAGAACTTAGTAGAAACATTGCCCAAGTAAATTCCGAAAATAGACAAACTAAAGTACCAATTAAAGACATAAAACGTCCTCCGCAGGTACCCTGAAAAGAATCCTGGGCTACTCCCTATTAAAGAAGGTCAAGCCATCATTAGCGATGACAAATGGACAGTTTTTAAAATACTTAATTTATCCGATATACAAATAGATTTAGAATATAACACTTTTAGATATAATGAGTTTAAGAAACATGTAATCAATAATTTTAAGATAGGAAACTCACTAGAGTATAATAATGTAAAAACACAAACCGACAATTTAATGCTTATCACTAATCAAAAATTCAAACAAATTGTACCAATTAGCCGCATAAAGCGAGGATTAATTAACCCATTAGGATCTATAATTAAAGCAATATCTGGGAATTTGGATAATGATGATGCAGTTAAATACGATAACATTATAATGGAATTAAAATCTAAACAAGACGCTATCTCTAATAAAATTACTATTTTATCCGAAATGGCGGGAGTAATTACCTACAATACAAATGTAACAAAAAGCAATTTCATCCAAATAAATCAAGAACTTTTAAACTTAAGAAAACAGATAAATGAAACAAACCTTATTAGAACTGAATATAAAATTTTAACAACTTTTAACTTATTTTTACATAATTTTCAGACTATACTTTTACATTTGGATGAAGTTGAAACAGCAATAGCTTTTAGTAGATTAAGGATTCTACATCAATCTATAATTGATAATAAGGAACTATTAGAGGTTTTACAACAAATAGAGCAAAGTAATAAATTAGTTTTTCCAGCTACACTTGCCAATCTCGTCAAGATAGAGCAAACAATAGAGTTAAAAGCTTATTTTAAACAAAATCAAATAACGTTTATCATGAGTATTCCCCTTACAAATTTTGAAATGTATAACTACTACAGAATCCTTCCTTTACCCGTCCTTAACTCCCATAATGTTACCACTATAATTGCACCTAAATTCCCTTATTTACTGGTAAAAGAGGCGAAAACTTGGTCGCTCCCCGAACCGTGTCAGGAGATCGACGAGAACCTCTACCTATGTCGCGATGAAAACATCGCTACCCATGATAAAGATCTGTGTACTTCCAGTTTACTTAAATCTGAAAATAACATTACTACATGCCATCCCGTTTCAGTGCAGATAAGCGACTTATACATCAAATCGTTCTACGAAAACTGGTGGATTGTGTATTCCAGGAAACCAGTAATTATGAAAGAAACATGCAAAGGCGAAATCACCCGTCGTGAGTTGCATGGCACTTACCTCATTGGCATGGATGGATTTTGTGAAATTAAGATCCAGGAAACTGCACTCAGAAGACATCACTCTGGTGCAAGAAAAATCAGTTATGAGAAGACACCTAAGATCAATTTACCTGAATTACCAAATTCTGCAGGTAGCGATGACAAGCCCATCAACATAGATGACATCAACCTGGAAAACCTTCAGCTACTTACGTATGCTTTGAAGAAATCCGAGAAAATGGAAACCAGTGTAGTGAACCTAAAAAGTGTCAGTGTCGGAACAGTGATTTTATATGTTTTATTGTGTACCACTATTGTAATAATTTTAAGTTATAAATTAAAGAAAATGTATCCAAATTTTTGTGCTCGAAATCCTCGGATTCCCGTAAGAACCGATGATTTCGAACTTAAGGAGGGAGGAGTTATGTTATCACATCTGCCATCCCACTCTATCACCATTCCCAATAAATAAACTTACTGCAATGTAAGCAGTTACTACAAAGTAACTGCCAAACTTCTTAAGAATTGTTTTGATGAGTCTTCTAAAGCTCTCAGATATGTCACATCTATCATTTTGCAACATAAACAGTTACTACAATGTAACTGGCTAATTTCTTGAGAACTGTTATGCTGAGTCTCTTCAAGCCTCAGACATAAACATCCTGCGCTACATTGTAGAGCCTAAAATTCATGGGAAATGTTTTGTTTAATTCAACCTAAACATTTCCGTTAGCAACTTATTCGTGGTAGACGCTTCCCGTCCCCACTCTAGACATGACTGTCCTCAGGACATCTATATATAGGCCTGCGGGCATCCCATACGGCAGTCGTAACTCGTCCCACATCACGTGTACTTCTCCGCTCCTAGCGAGTGTTAGCTTAAGTACTGATCATCGAGATCACTAGTTCGTAGTTGTGATCATCCAGATCAATAGTTTAGTAAACCAGTGTAAAAGTGTTAACTCTAACAATACAGTGTTTTTAACATCAAAACTTTTGTTTTATTTTTAAAGTCTGCGAGCCGTCAAAACTTGACTATTTACTATATTTATAAATAAACATAAATATACAACAACATCACATACATTGATCTGACTCCGCGGTAAGTAGCTAAAGCACTTGTGTTAAAGATATCAGAATCTACAGTGGTATTACAAATACACTTACAAAAATACATATAACATCCAGACCAGTACAAACAAACATGTTCATGTACATAAATGTTTGTACAGTGCGGGGATCGAACCCGCGACCTCTTGGTTAATAGTCGATTTCTTGACCCTTACACCAAAGTGGTGGTAAATGCTTTCGTTTATTAGATTATCGATAGTTGTATCTTCTCTTTGAAATTTTCAACCAATGAAAATATTTTTTTTATTATTTTGCTTCCCCTCAACATCACATTGTTTAATTCAATGCATTTTGATTCCATTCTTTTAAGTTGTAATATAAACGCTCTAAGGTTTCACAATAAATAAAAATAAAAAAATAAAAAATTAAAGTTGTAATTATCCTGCTAGCCTTGTGCTAGCTATGTGATGGAAATGAGAAATGCTCCGATCGAATTTATAACCGACATCAAATTGTATCAGCCTTTGAAGATCAAGAGTACAATGTCAGCGATAGGAAACTGCTTGTAATAGTTAAGGTCCACACACACTCCAAGCCTAGCGTGGTGGCGACGGCGGATGCAGAAATATCAAACATTATGAAACGTGTCTCTGCGTCCATACTGTAGTAACTAAAACTAGCTTCACACGTTCGGCAAACAGTCGGCTCGAAAACTATCACTATTGGATATTAGAGACAAGCACCAACAAAGCACCAATGAACGTTAAGAACAATGCTTTTTTCTAGGTCCACTCATGGGGTGATAGATTTTTAGCCTAACGCTTGCGTCTTAGTGTGGACCCAGGGTAAGGCGGTAACCTGACATACAATTCAACGCACCCACTCGCCGCGCCCGCATATGTCTTAATCACCGCACACACAGTGTGGACGCACACACGTCACTTTAACTGACGGAATGGTCACTCATCCAAGCACAACCACGCCGTAGATTGCTTAACTTTGCTGAATGCTTAACCAGCTTTCCACCAGCGGCTTTGCCCGAGTGTAATATGGTTTTCTATAATATGCATGCTACTATTCGTATAAACCTTCTTTTTTCTATCTATTGAAAAAATGTATCAAATTCCGTTGAATAGTTTTAACAATCTAAGCATACATAAAGACATAAGGACAGACGCGATATGCGACTTTGCTTTGTACAATGTAGTGATACCGAAACGCTGCACCGACTGCGCCACAAACTCCGGCTTAAAGCAAACGTCCACAGATCAGTATCGTACGCATCGGACGCATTGGACTTAGTCTAAAATAAAATGTTTTTTATTTATTTTATTGCACGTTATGGATTTATTTTTTAATGCGTCCACTGTATCGGCAGCGATAAGATTGCCGACGCGAGTATCAGCAATGGAATTGCCGATGCCACTTTCCTTCGAGTTTTTGTAAATCGGCATTCCGTATGACGTCATCGGTACGCATCGCATATAGGCATTGCCGATAAGCGATCCGTAAGGTGCGGATACAAATACAACAAAAATACAAATACAAATAATTTATTTCAGCAACTTAAAAATAAATACATCACTTTGGTTAGAAGCTCCTTTTAAGCTACGACAAGCTTGTGTTAAGAGCATCTTCTCTTCCATAACAATGAATGTATTATATCAGTAATTTAATTAAAGTAAATTTAATTTAAGGTGCGGATGTAGTGAAAACTGTTGTTTGAGTCTTCAGACAAGGCAAACTACAATCCGTTACGTGCGATGCGTCCGATTCGTGCGGTGTCGATCTGTGGACGCTTGCCTTCATAATCTATTCTATGGTAAAAGCATTTAAAAGCATCACGGGCCGCGACAGCTCGCACTCGTGCGCGCGTCGATGCGACGCGAAGGGAGAGTGTGACAAGAATTTTAGTGCGAAATTTGGGTTATTCCCCAATCTAGTCCAAGTTGGCCCGTTTAGGACGTTAAAACGTTAATTTGTGTTGAAAACGTGTGAGTCAAAAGTAGGTGCTTAACAAATCTAAAAATAAACATGTTTTATTATTATTATTATTTGAGTTTTCGTTTTAATATTGTAAGATTTGTAACGGAGAAATCAGGAAAAAACTGTAGCGGTATCCAAAAATGGTATCTACTTTGAAATGTATTTAGATTCAGGAATAAATATTTCAGCACGTATGCATTGGACATTTTGAGCAATTCTGCGACAAACTTGAATGTATGAATCGAATCAGAATGCAACAAAATTTAAGAAGCAATAAAGTTTTTTTAAGATCTTCCATAAAAGAGTGTAACATAATCGGCGAGCTCTGGCGGCATAACTTGAAAGGACGTCGCTAAATCACACTGTTCATGACAGATACTTTTATCAAACGCCTTACTCACTATACAATTACCATCGAAGCTATCTCTTTCACATGTTTTATGCTGCTGGAGACCCTCAACCTCGCAACAATTGAAATTAAGATAAAGGTAGATAAAGGTAGATCCCTTGTTGGCGCGTGAAATAATTATAAAGGTAGGTCTCCTTGCCGACCGAGCTGTAAACCAGTTACCGTAAAACAGACTCAAACTTTGCTGTTCAGAGTCTAGAGTTGAAGAAGATTATGAAAACAATTGATAACTCTGTAGAGATCGTCTCCAGACGCTGCGCTGTCCACTTTATACCCATTTGGCTACTTGACATCACGCAGTAAGCCTACTGCCTCACATCAGACTACATTGTTGTAGCACTTAGTTACTTTGACGACCGCTTGGTGCAGCGGTCCACAAGTCGGACTCCTAAAACCAAGGGTCGCGGGTTCAATTCCCGCACAGTACAAGCATAAGTGTGTATGAACATGTGTGTTAGTACTGGTCTGGGTGTTTTCTATGTATAATATGTATTTATTTCCAAAAAAAAGTATTTAAGTATGTTTATCCGTTGTCTAGTACCCATAACACAAGCCTCGTAGCTTAATTTGGGACTAGAGAATTGGTGTGATTGTTGTGAAATATTTATTATTTATTACTTAGTTAATCAATGACTTTGAATTTGACACTTTGTTGGCTACTTCATTGGCAACTGATCAGTCCTGCAGCCGGAGTATAGTTAAATCTTTATACGTGAAAAAACAGTTATCACAGGAAAGACAGAAGCGCTTACCTCTCCTTACACCTCAGTTTTAATGGGAAATTGAGTCATGAGGTTCGTCTAGACTACGTAGTAAAACATGTTATAAAACATTATACTTAACATGTTGTATACCAAACACAAGCAAATTATTATTATTAAATTGTGTGTAATATTGCAATGATGGTTGTGTTATATATGATTATGTATAACAGAAGATATATAAAATTTTACATAATCTGGACGCACCTTTAGACATTTTAGATCCTTGTCTAGTAATGTTAGTTAAAAATATCCATTTAACAATTAAAATTCGATCTTTCTGTTTTATTTTTCCTTCTCTTAGATGTGTAATGGAGGAAGTGTTCCAACTGTAAACATGAATAATTGTACAAACAGCTAACACAAAGTTTTAATTGGTTCCTTAATGGTTCGATTTCGAATGCCACGTGTTTTCGAGTACACATTCGTTTTGGTAATAGGTTAAACACCTATTTCGTCTTTCGTATATGTTGAAACTAAAACATTAACTCCACAGGTACTAGGTGTAGTGCCAAGTTTGCTGTGAATAACTCCATTCGGTGCTCGGATGCGAATTCAAGAAGCATTTATAGGGTAGGAGTAAAGAGCCACGCAAAACGTATTTGATGTCGGAGCTATTTCGTTTTATTGAAATGATTCTCTTTCTGATCTGATAATTGAGGGATGATAGTGAAGTAAAAGCAACTTTCAAGCTCTGCCTATACTTGAAATCTATACAATAAATGCATCGAAAACTAAAGTTGTATGACACTAATTGTACAGCAATAAAGTCGGTATCTTACTTAGGAACTTTTAGTTTCATGCTTACGCTTCATAAGTCATGAAGTCGCGGAAAAAAATTGTTTTGCTGTTACCCGAAAGCTGTGGTTTTAACTTCAGCCAAAATTATGCAAACAAGACCTCGTTTTCGAGAAGTTTACAGCGAGTGTCTGTCAAATTTGTCGACGCATACCGACGTGATCAAAATACATTTTATTTCATTAACATAATTCAACTTTTTAGGAAGCGAAATGAAACAATTGAGGTGCTTATAATTTGGGGAAAATTTGAGGGGTCCTTTGTTCTAATCATTAGTGATTCTGGACCTTTTCTGGGGTTTGTTATTTTCCAACTCAATGCTCATTTGCTGTATTGTAAAATGTATCGGATTTATGCCATGTTATGCGGGTGAAGCCTAAATTATAATGATGTATCGGAATATTCAATTTTGTAGTTGAAACTATCAGTTATTTGGCCATGTTATTTCAAAATTTTACCCGTCCAAACCACATTTCATGTAGGCATTACATTATATATTATAACAATGTAACTTTGTCTATTCTTTAGAATACAATAGAATAGAATAATTTTTATTTGCATAAAACATGGTATACATTTTTCAGATGTTAAAATAATAAAATGGCCAAGCATTTTTCATCGATTTTTCGATATGCAAATCGTTCGTCGTCATGTGATTAAAATTAATATATTGAAACTATTAATAATCAATAAATTACATGTCCACCCTAAATTAAAAAAAAAAATCATATAGTACATAATATTATGTCATTTGTAATTAAATAATGTCAAATCATATCAAAACTATAATTAAAAATTAATAAAATATTGAAAATTATAGAATTCCATATAAACAGTGTTCAATCAATACCCTAAAAATAATTCTCTTAAAAACATTAAATTGCAATTTTTGAATAATTATGATTCGGGAGTAAATTAAATAAGCATGTGTGTCCACACATGACATGACTGTTTCTGGCCAGACCTATCGTGGCTGCTACGGGCACAGCTAGCTTCCACGGGTACCTCCTTGAACGTTTGTGACCATCTTCTTTTGTAAACAGACTAGGATTTTTCTTTACAAACAATAAGCTGTCGAAAATATATAAGGATGGCAATAGGAGGATACATATTTTTTTAAAGAGAGGTACACGACTCTTTCAGACCGGCATTGCATGAAGACCGAATACATTTCTTTTGCAAAATAAAGACACGATTTAGGTTCGTCGAGTTCCCCCATTTATCAATTATGCACTATACAGCAATCATAAAACTGTACGACTCACAGTGTCTTTAATCCAGATTTGTTTACAAAATTTTGGCACAAGCTTACCAAGTCTTCATTCTTACTTAAGTTACTCTGTAATTAATAGTGGAAATACCAGAGAACCATTTTAGATTCGTTCAACTTTTCATATTAAAACTTAGTGAAGTAGACATCCGTTAAGTTCCATTTTAATTGCTTTCACAGTAACCGTGTGAAGTTACGGCCTGTCAGAACTAGTGTTTAGTGTTGTGTGACTATCGATATTTTGAAACTTGGCTCTCATCATCGTTATCGTGAATTTCCTTATTTGTTCATTGCTCGGATGATTTTCTTAATTGTATGTTTATAAATGACTGACTAGCTGACCCGCAGCCTGCCCGTTTCTGTATTTTTGCTTATAAGTTTGTCGAATCGGTTCAACCGTTCTCGAGTTTTAGCAAGACTAGCGAACATATTTAAGCTATATTATAGATTTTAGATAGGGTATCTAGATATACATTTTCAATAAATTCAGACCCAACAAGCATACCCTACCGTTAGTGCAGGCGGACCATAACAAGATAATTCCTTCAATAAATAATAGCCTATAATGGCCTAGGTTTCGTTGCCAAAATGTGAGTCGCATTTCGTCGAGCCATTTGAATAGTGGAACCCAATGATCTACCTTTCAGCAAGCTATATATCAAAAACATGTGTTAAGACGCAGTACCAAATCTTTTCCGTTTTAACACCATAAATGTTATATTCATAATAATGTTAGAAATGTTAGAATATTGTTCTATACGCGGTTAAGTGATACTGAACAGACACTCAACGGATATAACTAACAGAAGCGTCAGTGATATGTTACAATCAAGCTTTAGAAATAAACGATTAATGGAGTAATAAATATCAACTGTCAACTTTATCCCGTATCAACAGGTGCTCAAAGCTATCGACAAACTGCCTCGTCTCACTTCAGTCCAAACTTACGATTGAGGTTTTGTCTGCAACTCAATATAGGCACAAAAGGGCGCGCCCAATATTTGCACAGGGCTGCCGGTGGTTGAACATGTACAGAGAAACTTTGTTGCTCGTTTGGCCGTCCTTTTGCGAACGATGTGGATGGTTTATTTATATTTGCAAAGTGTGATATACTGATAGGTTTGATAAAGGCTATTTAGCTTTGGAAAGGATGCTCATTTAGTAATGGCAAGTAGAAAACAAAAACAGTTGTGTGCTAACCTTCATTACTCTTTATTTTTATTTGCAACCTAGTTTAGGCAAGGTAGGTCTTCTATCTTTATGGGCAGTTTTATGGTTGTAGCTTTTTTTCATTGAGACTTTTTAAGATTTCATTAAAAAAATATGCGTTAATCATCTAAAAACGATTAAAACCTCCCACGTACCTACTGTAGAAGCTCATTACAATTGTATTGAAATGCCCTAGATTCTAGATTGAAACTAGACAATTGAAATCATATGCCTGTCTGGGTTTTCATTCAATACGAAACCCAGATAAGTGTCAAGGGCACTCTTTTCATTACAGTTTTAATGAGACCGACATACGTTATCGCATGCCAAAAGTATATAATCACAAAGGTCACGCAGATTATGTTTCATTGAAATTAACAGTTCTCTGTCTCTACGTCTGCGCATAAATAATTTATGTTCAATCTAAGGTTTTAAGGTTTTTGTCATCAAGATTTTATTCTTTCTTGGTTTTAAACTCGCTGCGAACTTTTCAAAGCTAATGAATCAACTTGATTTTTTATGAGGCCAAAAGAGTCTATATTTTTTCCACATTTTATCATCGGTGTAACACTTTCATCTTTGAACATTTACGTATTTGTTAGGAGCTCGAGAGGCCAAGAGCATGACTTGAAGGTAAAGTGCTCTGGACTTTTTTTTTTGAACTCATATGTTTATGACAAAACCCTTTTTACCTGTAAATCCGGGCACTAATGAGACTTACCTCAATGTAACATGAATAATAGAAGGTGTGTCAAAATGGTCACGTAACGTTACCTTGAAAGAGCGTGAAAATAATGACGCGCTTTTTGCAACGTGACATTTTGTCCTTTTATCATTTAAAGGGTCCTTTCGGACTGTCGTATTCTTCCTGAAAAAAGTGTAATTTGCAAGGTGTAATATTTTTTTAAGGCTGGACACACAAGTACTTCATGGTGTGAGGATACTTCCTGGATACCGACATAAGACTTAGTTATACTTATAAAAAATGCTTCGGTATTTGCAGATTTGGTGTACCTATGAGGTTACGGACAACGCATCTGGCTTTGTAAGATATGCAATGGCTTAAAACTTTTGCCGCAAAACTTCAAATTACTGAATTTCACTAACATTTTCCGTAAACGCACACCTGCGATATACTAACTGTCACTGCGACGCGACTGAGAGCGTGTCAAACAATCACCACGACCAAATGGCCGAAAGTCACGTTGTCAGTATGCCACAGGTGCACCCTGAGCCTTAAAAAGTACTGTGGAGTGAGCACAAACATTCTCGTAACGTATTCGTGTCGTCCAACGTCAGAACCAAGAGGTCGCGGGTTCGATCCCCGCACTGTACAAACATTTGTGTGCATGAACATGTCTGTTTGTACTGGTTTGGGTGTTATACTCGTATGCATTTATTTAAGTTTATTTGTAATACCACTGTTGATTCTGATATCTGTAACACAAGTGCTTTAGTTACTTATCACAGAGTCAGATCAATGTATGTGATGTTGTTGTATGTAAAAAAATTAAAAAAAAAAAACAACTTAACGATAGGTGAACGCTACGAATACGTTACGATAATTTGTACAACGCTATGTCTTCGTGTCTTCATTTTTTATTCAGTTTTTAAGGCATATACTTAATTAACTAATACTAGCTAGGAAACAAATAATTTTGACGAATCAAATTCATATACCTTGAATATCATGTAAATTACTTATTTAATTTAAATAATATATTCATCATTTGTCGGACTAAGGCTGCCGAGATAATATTATTTTAGGAAATATTAGCAAACTAAAATTGATTTAAGCAAAGTCTTCTCAAGATATTGAATCTAGATACATTTGAAATAGTTTCTATCCTTACTAGCTTTACTCCAGTCTTGCATCCATAATAGTTTTATAGTAATTGAAGAACAATCGCTAAATTTTATTTCTAATTAAATCTTTCAAGTCATCATGCTCAAAATCACCAATTCATTCAAAAAACTTTTATTCAAGAAATATTTGATTGCGAAATTTTTGCATTGATTTTCCACAAAAAGGCCATTAGTACTCAAAAGACAGGTATTTCAGATATTCAGATGATTGGAAATCGATGCCGTTAAATATAAAATGGGTGTGCAATTTTTATATTGGATTCACTTAAAACAAGTGAAACAGTTAAATTACACTATACAAACGACGACACGATAGACGAGAGGTAGAGCAGGAAGGTTCTTGAATGGAGACCACGCTTAGGTAAACGTAGTGTGGGACGCCCCCCGGCTAGATGGACAGACGACCTGAAGAAGGCAGCTGGTAGTGACTGGATGCAAAGAGCGGGAGATTGTCCGCTGTGGCGCTCCTTAGGGTCGGCCTAGTAACAGGCTGATATGATGATGGTGATGATGATACAAACTATTGAAAAAAAAGTTTATTTTATTACAAAGTCTAGACATCCAGCTAAAACGGAATTCTGTGTAGACCCGATAACAATAGTTAGTGTTAAAATGCAACGCGAAAGTTTAAAATCATATATTCTGTGTATAATATTTTTCCAGAAACTAATCCGCTGTAAACTTTAATCCTTATCAGTTGAAACCCAAAACTATATTTAATAAAGCTTTTTGCAACTTACCCATTATCTGAACTTTACACGCTTTTTTAAATTAAACTTAAATATATATTGTCTGAGTTAATGCTTTTTGTCTCCGCCCCTATATTATAATGAACTGCTACGTAAAAATGTTACAGATAATTGTGAGGGATGAGCAAGCAACTATATATATAATAAGACATTTTTTGTTTACCACATGGGACTTAGGAAACAATTAAATACCATCAGGAAGAAAGTAAAATAAACAATTCTCCGGCTATTACCTAGTATTTTCAACTTCGATTCGCCCGCGCGTAGAATTCAATACACTTCAACTCGCCATTCCAGTGCAAAACTGGTTCCACAATTGACTTAAACTCGACGCCTTCCAAACAATCAAAGATCAGGACTTCTATCGGAAGAATGCAGCAAACTTTTCCGTCTCATGCAAGGTTTGAAATATAACGTGCAACACCGTTCCCTGTCACAATACTTGCGGTGCCGCAATGCGCCGATTCGGGTGGCGGGGTAAATTTTTCGAGGTTTTATGTAAAATTTAGATACAGGCCCACATGTGTGCGTTGCGCGCTGTTGGAATATTTTGATGCTGTATCGTTACTGTTTATCATTTCGGTGTATAGGGGACGGGACGATTTGGATTTTGTCATCGTTGTAACTTGGAAAGCGGGATAGAAATTAATTTGAGATGTGCGAAATGTAACGCCGTGTATGTTTTTAAATATCGTGTTTTTTTTTGGTTGTGATATCCACCGAATTTGATTGCGAGTACACTGAACAAGCTTCCAAACAACTACTTTAAGGTGACATATTTCTTATCCTATTTTATATTCGGGACCATAGGTGACGACACAAGAACGACGAGAACCCTTCGGGACCTTTTGTAACTCCTCTTATTCTCTTCAAGATCCTTTATAATTGGCATTATTAATAAATGTGACTCGTGAATATTCAACACAGGATCATACCATACCCGGAACTTGTGCCTAGAGCGTATACAAAAGTTATCCTGTTCATAAGCAGTTCAGTTTAACTTTTTGCTAGTTAAGGAATCCCAGTCTGTGGGCAAAAAAGATAGGAAATTTGGATTGCTGCCAACTAACTTAAAACTAACCCGAGCATATTTTAGAAATAATTAGTAGAATATTCTAAACAAACTGAAAGAAAATGCTGGTTCATTTTCAGTGCTACCGATTTTGTGAATCGAGTTTAGTAATTAAATACAAAATTAACTTCCAGCTCATGTAAGTACCGGAATTTAAGCGGAGATTATTTAATAATTGATGGCATTTCACGGTCGGCCGATGTTTGTTTATTAGTTAATGTTAATCCAGGTATTGTTGGATCTGTTTGTAATCCATTTAGAGGATTATTTTGGCTTGACAATTACAACCTAATTTTGTGTTTGCGAGGCTCGAAATGAAATACCAGTATGTTAGTGTACCAAAAGTTTACCTTTAGATTGGCTAGTTTACGATTTACAGTGTCCCAGAACACAACGTCAGCCGAGACGGGGTGAAATGATTGGTTGAAGCCTACAGGAGAAGATTAGAAAATAGTAATATTTAGTTTGAATATTATGGTCAATTTAAAGCTGTAACCATTTTTCGGTTATTGTGGTATTTTTGTATTACTTTTGTTAGTTTAAACTTTGGGATCTCAACCCTTAAAGCAAAATAATCCTCTTTTTCAGCTTTAGTGAAGGATTTCCGTGAAGTAACAGCTGATTCCATCAACTTTACCACAACCTTTAGTTTCGGAATTGCAGTAAAAAATAATGCCACAATTGTCCAAAATTGCCTGTACAAAACTAATTTGTAAAACTATGAAATTAAATTCACACAAATTTGTTGATTTATTTCTGATATTTCTCATTATGGCTATGATCAATCTTGTCACCCCCGGCTTGACGTTAAGTTCTGGAACATCCTGTATTTTATTATTCAACAGGTCATACGGTTGGTCATACCAAATTTATTTGAAAAAGCAAAATGATATGTTACGTAGAATATATTCTTACGAGAAATAGGCAACAAATATTCCGGTTACGTGTCTTCGGATAATACATCAAACCGCGCGGCAGACGGACGGATAAAGTGATAGTTCACGCATGTGTACAACCAATGACAATAAAATATGTGTTTTGTTTGCAAAACAATTCCAAGTTCAAAGTTGTCTGCCAAGGTTGGCAATGTGGTTGACTTTAAAAATCGTTAGTCGACGTTGTAATAAAACTTCTTATTCCTAGAGTGCATTATGACGACCACTTTGGTGTAATGGTCAAAAAGGTGACTATTAACCAAGAGGTCGCGGGTTCGATCCCCGCACTATTCATGCCATCTCATTTGTGTGCTTGAACATGTGTTTGCACTGGTCTGAGTGTTATATGTATTTATTTGAGTTTATTTGTAATACCGCTGTTGATTCTGATATCTGTTACACAATTGCTTAAACTACTTACAACGGCGTCAGGTCAATGTATATTATTATTATCATTATTTATTTATATTCATCGTTATTAAGTCAATAGTCTACATTTCTGTTGCGTAGGGCTAAGGAATGGGTTTCGCTACCGGCTGACTTGTTAGCCTTAGATTAAAACTTAGATCTTTTCAAGAGAAGAGTGGGTAGACTGTTCCAAGATAGACATGATCCAGCTTTGGCCACATCATCACTTACCATTAGCTTATTTAGCTAAGTTTCATTATATATACGTTTAAGGTAAATTTATATATATCTATATATAAACTTAAATAGTATCGAATTGGGTGATCAGAGATATGTAGTATAACTAGTATACATATTCTGAACGTAATAATAATAACTGTATAGACTTTTTTAGGAAAATTAAGCACTAAATGTGACTATAATTGCATGAGGTTGCTTAGCCAAATTTCACAAACGCAGTTTCATTATACACACATCAAAAGTGTCTAGGGATCAACATATATTTTTGCAATAACTTTTCTCCTGATTGATATTAATTAAAATTTTCTTTAAGGATTCATCAAATAAAGTGTTTTCGTTTGTCTACAGTAACGATAAACCAAGTCACCTTCGCAATGGCAATAAAGAAATTTGCCATTTTCCTAATAAAGGGATTTTTGACATTTGAACCACTAACATTAAAGTTCGAAAAAAAGACTGAAATAACAGTTTTCTTTAAATATTTATTGGGTAACTTAAACAATTAATAATCCGTGTTTCTACCGCGAACACTAACAACACAAGAACATCGGTTTGGCATACTCAAAATGAGTTCATCCAAATCACGCTGTGGAATGGCCGCCCATGTTCGTTGCAACAGGACGGTATCGCTGCACCACACGGAGACAAGACCGATACATTCAAATCACAACTCGAAGAGCTCCAACAATAACCGCCATGATGTTAGCCGTGAGGCTTCATCACTTTTCAGGGAACTTAATTAGCGACCAAACAGTCAGAAACCGCTTGCATGAAGTGAATCTTCATTCCCGAAGACCGCTAAGGGTACCACCTATAGCAGTGCACAATCTTAGGATTCGATATCAATGGGCTCTTGAACACAAAAATTGGGCAGAAGAACAATGGCGTTTCGTGTGCTTGTCTGATGAGTCTCGTTTTGGTTAGAGACCGGATACAAGACGTATACGACACTGGAGAACCCCTGGACGCCAACAGCGATTAAAATCCTGCCAGGAAGTCCATCCTTATAGTGGTGGAACCATCATGGTATGGGCGGGTATTTGGATCGGCGGAAGAACTGAGTTGATTTGGATCAGAGGCAACCTCAACGCTCAAATTTATGCTGAGACGATTGTATCAGACGTCATCGTTCCTCTACAAGTGCAAATCGGTCCCTTATTTCAGTTAATGCATGATAATGCACGACCGCACACCGCAAGAGTTGTAAGACAGACTCTCGCCGCAGCTAACATCAATGTCATGCCCTGGCCTGCTCAGTCGCCAGACTTGAACCCGATTGAGCATGCATGGGATATGCTACAGAGAAGAGCTCTGCCGAATATGGAGGGTATCCAGTCGCAAGAAGACCTTTTTTTGTTGTTGCAACGAACATGGGCGGCCATTCCACAGCGTGATTTGGATGAACTCATTTTGAGTATGCCAAACCGATGTTCTTGTGTTGTTAGTGTTCGCGGTAGAAACACGGAATATTAATTGTTTAAGTTACCCAATAAAATTTTAAAGAAAACTGTTATTTCAGTCTTTTTTTCTAACTTTAATGTTAGTGGTTCAAATGTCAAAAATCCCTTTATTAGGAAAATGGCAAATTTCTTTATTAATGCAAAGGTGACTTAGTTTATCGTTACTGTAGACAAACGAAAACACTTTATTTGATGAATCCTTAAAGAAAATTTTAATTAATATCAATAAGGAGAAAAGTTATTGCAAAAATATATGTTGATCCCTAGACACTTTTGATGTGTGTAGTTACAATATGGTAAAATAAATGAAATACCCACCTGTGTGAACTAATGTCTAATATTTTCGTCATTATTACAAAAAGACCGTCTTAATATAATGCAAACCAATCATATTTCGTGAAACGTCGTAAAAGATCTGACGACTTACCTACAAATAAGTAAAGTATTTCTATAGGTTATATGTATGTTTGAAATATAAATAACAAAATAAATTCTGTACCTCAACCAACTTACACTGAACTGTCCATAGTTACAAAGTCTAATTAGAAAACTGGTAGTTCAAACCTAGATTATGACAACATGTTCCACCAACAATGTGGCTCAGCAACGAGGAAAAAACTTCTAAGATAAACTCCACTATGTCTGTACGCGGCAGTCTGCACGAAGTTTACAGGAATTTACCTACTTAGACTATTTATTCACATATAATGTACACACGAAAGCAACTCCAGATACACACGACGACGTCTTATGCCCTTGTAGGAAAGGCGAATTTGCAACTCAATTGGGAAACCTGTTGTGCGGTCGCCGGAAACTCTGTCATACATTACCTCACGGAGCTGGGAAAGTACTGAAATATGCGAAGTAAAACTACTATTAGTGCGCTTATTTTGAGTAGATAATTACAATTGTTTTGGAGAAACTGAATTACAAATCAGTTATAATAGTGGAGAATAACCCTATGACATTAAGACCACCTCTTGTGAAATTCAAGGAATTTTTCTACTGAAAATAAATAATCATAGAAAATAGGCTAGACAACGCAATCGTGTAGTTTTAATTTCAAGTAACTAACGTCTCTCAAATATTTATCGATTATCATCATATTATTTCATCTGAAACATGACGAAAATCGTTAATAATCTCCATATATTTTTTTAGTAAGAGCATTCCTTTCCCCACCAGCCTGTGTCGCGGTGTGTTAAACCTGTGCCAGGTTAAAAACTATGGTAGTACCTCAACCATAGTTTTTAACCTGGCACAGGTTTAAAAAATTTTAAAGATTTCAGCGAGTAGGCTGGGACAAAATTCTAGCATTTGTTCGAACTTGAATGCGGACGAAACCGGTAATAAAATCTAAATATATAAAACTCAAAGGTGACTGACTGATTGTCTCACTGATTGACTGCCTGACGTGGTGATTTCTTAACGCACAGTCCAAACCACTGATGGTTCGGGCAAAAATTTAGCATGCAGTTAGATGTTATGACGTAGGCATCCGCTAAGAAAGGATTTCGATAAATTCTACCCCCAAGGGGATAAAATAGGGGTTGCAAAGTTGTATGAAACTCGGTGGCAAAAAACTTAAGTCCACGCAGACGATGTCGCTGGCGGCGACTAGTTAATTATATAAGTAAACAACAGTGTAAATATTACTTCAATATAATTATATTTTACTTTTGCCGACGCAAAACTCCATTTCGGATTGCAATTTGAAATGAGTAAACGTATCGTTACTCAACCGGTCGCATCACAGGTCTAACTCTGTAAGACGGTGTTATATTTTCGACAGTTGACATCTCTGTCACTCATCGCAATATTAAAGATTGGATGAGCGAGTGGGATGGAGCCAAAAAAAGGTACGAGATCTAACAGGGTAGGACCCCTGGACGCGTCAGATTCCGCAGTTGCATTACACTATTTTACAGCTGGCAATGTCAATAAATTCGCTGTGATCAAAATACGGGCGTGTTTACATCGATTTACGGATTCGAGATTCGAATGTTAAAAGTATCCGATGAATTAATCGAACGCTCTGCGAAAGAACCACTAGCTATGCGGTGTTTGAACGACCTCCTTTTGTATTATCAAATGCGAGCTTTGCAATAAAGTGCTTTTCTGCGAAACGATTAAACCCCCCCTTGATTACTTTTTGATGAGTTTGGTTTCAAGCACGTTACTGAACACACGTTTTAAATGTGCTTCAGTTAATGTTACTTAACTTTAATTGGGCCAAACACTTTTCGAATGAGTGGAGTGGCTGTTCGACTGGCGTTATGTGGTCACGAAACACTTTATGTCTATCTCTTTAAATATCTTTGTGGTGCTTTTATTAATCAACGGTTAGTGATAATATATCAGATAAAAGCAGCATAAATCATTATCATCATATCAGCCTTTCAATGCCTACTGCTGAGCATAGGCCTCCTCCAAGGATTTCCACCGTAATCGTTCCTGCGCTTCCCGTATCTAGCAATTTCCCGCGTAATTCACCAGATCGTCGCATCGTAGCGTTAATCTCTATATTTATAAAATTTACGTGTCACAATGTTCGTTCCCGTACTCCTCAGAAACGGCTTGACATCTCATGAAATTTTGTGAGTATATTGAGTAGGTCTGCGAATCAGCCAACATCTATTTTTCATATCCCTTAGTTTTAAGGGTTGTCCACCCTTAACATTTATATGGCAAAGCAACTTTTGCAGCTAGTACAGTTATAAAAATATCAAGTTCAAATAAGGGTTACTTTGATTGAACGAACTTAGGACTAGTTTCGTTACCATACACGAAACCATCCCCCAAGCCAAGAGAACAAGCAGCACCTCCATCTTCGACTTTTGGCGACGACAATACGACAAATGACTTTCTGTCTGTTACGTTTTCACGTCTTAACTACTGAACGGAATTGGATGAAATTTGGGAAATTTGGTCGTCAACATTCTATATTTATATTAAACTTCATCGCGTGTTCAGAGCGTGACAGACAGAAATTCAATTGTCATATTGTGGTCGCCCCTCGGTCTGAACCCTGGTTTCACACAATAATTCAACTCATTGCTACAAATATTTCAACTCATTAGAGTTCGAGGTGGTACTAGCAAAAAAAGAATCTAGTTCTGCACAAACGGAGGGACAAGCAGAAACTTGGTAACTTGCTTTATATAATATTTTTGATGTAAGTTATTTATATGAAAAGTCTGCAAGATAACTCAGTTATGGATCATTGCACGTCATCTCAAAATAGAAAAGTAAAATCACCGCAACTTAAAGGTGATGGCCCCATCTTACAGAACCAACCCTCAGCGATGTCAGAATACAACGGGAATTTTCAATTTAATTCTGTCTAAGCCTCGGGAAGTTGATGTTTGTACTTTTTATATTAGTAAAGTGGATTATGTACTTAATGTTGAGGAGTTTCTTCTCTCGAGTATTTTAATAAAGGAGATGTATTATTTTTCGAGAAATCCTTATTAGCGTGACGGCTTTGCTGATGTTTTCCCCGCAGTTGAAGGGACATGTATATTGTGGTTCTGTTTTGGGATTCCGTGTCTCATAAGATAATACTTTTTTTGCAAGAAATAAGAATCAAATCTGAGGCTTTAAAAGCCGTAACCAGTTTTGGCAATGCATTTTACTAAAAAAGTGCAAGGCAAATGCTATAAAATCAGTTATAATAAAAACAAACTTTGATTGAAGTGATACGATTCATCCCACAAAGTTATAAATGCTAGGAATACCTAGTTCAGCAAGAGCATTCTTATCGTTTTTATGTACGGGACCAAAAGTAAGCAAAGCCTATTTGATTATAACCATCATAGTTAATTTGTGTTGCGTGTGCTATTTTTCTTTCATGAACACGCAGCACAAGTGGCAGCAAACATTTTCTAATCGTACGTAGACTTACCATACATATTTTTTATTTACGTTCTAGTTCTTCAGGTAGACCAATTCAAAAATGTGTTTTAACTCAACGTATTGTGATTTATCGCAAGAAACTCATGTTAAATGTGAATCACATAAAAAGTATAATAAATTTTATATTTGTTTATGGTATTATACCTCAACATCAGAGGCTAAGCTTTGGATAAGGCAACAGCTATCGGCGTGATGTCTTGGTAGCACAATTAGTAATTTCCAGCACTCGAAAGGCTAGCCAAAAGTTGATAATTTCAAGTGTTTTATTGTAAGTCTGAAAATATAAAATAATTAAGAGTATTTTAAGGTAAATGGCAGTAATTAGGCCCTTTCCTCGCTTTCGTTTAGGGCCTTTGAGCTTTTAGCCTGATTTATTAACAAAATTAAGTGCGACGTTGTTCACTTTACAAACGTTAGTTTTCATTTAATTAATTGAAAAACGCTTTTCTTATCCCTTAGCAAGTAAATTCAGAAGCCCTGTAATAATTAATCCACCAAATCGTTTTGAAAACCTCTCGCGCTAACAGAAATAACTTTATATTCGCCAGAAGATTATAAGAAAATATGAGCTTATTCCCAAGATTTACAGGTATTCATTAAATAAAACCTTCTCAATGTCCATAAGGGGACTCCTTCAACTTTCGCTGAATAATTCAGAGAGTTTCGGAAAGTTTTTAACTTCTAAGTATACGGTCCATATGCAAAAAGTTTCCCAGCATCTATTAAGCATTGTGTGCTTATTATCAAAGTTGCAAGTCGTTCTTGGAAATTAGTTTGAAAACTTATTTTTAAGTTCACCCTCTGAAGGTACCTTATAGGCTAGATGACACCACCAATCGTTGAGATATTCTTTATTATCTGTCAAACCGTTTTGCCTGCATAGATTTTGTCTGGGAATACAAAAACGTGACGTCACGGTTGTGTATCAGAAATCGGAGTAAATTGACCGAATATTTATTGAATTATGTTTGTTCCAAAATTGGATTCTTCAGCTTTTTTGGAAATATACTGGTTGTATTAACTTCATATGGGCTATATTTTGTTTTTACAAAACATAGCCATGGTCTTTAAAATATTTAAGATAGGTGTCATCATGCCTATTCTGTTTAATGAGATATTATCACCTGACGGCAGCTCTGACAGGTGCAAGGCATATACTGCAAGGACAGTTTAGCCGAGGCCGCGCCGTTCGTCATCTCTTCCACTTTATTGGTTTAAGAAAACACCACACAAGAAATTACCACAAAACTGTTGTACTAATCAAACAGTATGCAAGTAAAACTAAAAAAAAGAGTTGTTTCTGATGATGATTTTCATACAATTTAATCTTAAATTACAGGCACGAATCTGAATAATTTGATTTATAAGTTAACATTTGACGAAATGACAACGTCATTCTGCTGTCAGAAAGTGCCTCACGCGGCGTTAGGGATTATTTGTATGTTTACCTATGTTGAAAGTTATTTCGTGAGGTAATCTTTAGGTCACAGGTAAGGGTATATGAAAGTTATCGGTCTAGAATAACATAATTATTACTCCTCTCGTATTAATAATATTGAAATATATTCTGGAATTTGAAGTCTGAAAAGCAAGTTTGGTAATTCAAAACCTGACTTGCAATAATAATGTTATGTACGTATACATAAAAGATGATTCTTTAACATATCGCATACTGACAAAAAATGATGTGTGACGCCATCAGTTGACAGGCTATTCTACAGTGACTAAAGTGTAGCCCGTCAACTTCATTTGCGATACGCCTGAAGTGGCAACGAAGAGGGATATGGGCACATAATTGCATCACACTGGTTATATAACGTAATTATTCAGTTATATATGGCAAATCCTTGCATAATTATCTCTAAAGATTTCAATTTTAACGTTGCGTATCACAAATGAACTTGACAGACTACTGTCACAGTAAACATATACACACAGTAAGGACGCTTAGACCAAACGCTCGAAATGACACACACACACAGACGCTTGTCCCAAAAAGGCTGCTCAGCGATAACCAGGGTACTGAAAATCGCGAGTGACGCGTTTGGCACACACATGTACAATCGTCGATTTGCTACGGTAACAGCCGGCTCACACCTGCGAAACTATTAGATACAGCAACTCGCGCGTGTCAAGTGTCACCTTGTGTCACATTAGCGAGTTGTGGCGACAGTATGCCGCAGGTGTGTCCTAGCCTTTAGGTTTTGACTACTGTAAATTGGAGAATGCAGAAAACTCTTAAGTACTGTTATGTAGGTATGTGTGTAACGTGCACGGGCTGCGAACCGGCACACTATGGCGTGCCCCCCGCGCGCCTCTCCCCGCGGCCACCGGCCGGCGGGAAATAAAGCAGTGCTTTGCTAGCCAGCTTGCGTTTTACTTGTGTCAACATCCCGTATATTTACATACTTGACGTACTCATCAAATAAAATTCAACATAAAGCTTATTATAACAAAAGTTGAAATACTTCCTCATGAGCAAACATAAAACACTGAATCTAGTCTATTTGGATCCTTTCCCGTTATTTTCCTTTATTCGGTACAATGACCGTCTTCGGTCGACTGAGTTTGTTTTACAGAAGTTGTTGGAAATATCCCAGGGCCTTAATTTACTTATAAATGTAAAAATATACAGGGTGGGACAAACGAACCGTGCTTTGAGGGCACTAGTATAAATATATACGCATTTCGATAGTAATAATGTATGAGAGTAATGGGCATTTGCTATGTATGTTATTTGAAATATAGTAGATATTTGGCAATATAGGTCCCATATTTTTTTTTACAACAACATCACAATATTGATCTGAATCCGTGGTAAATAGCTTAAGCACTTGTGTTACAGATATCAGAATCAACCTAGACCAGTACAAACAGACATGTTAACGATTAACGTCTATTTATGTACTGTAAGAAAATACTTAGCTCGTATCAATCTGTGTTTATCGCAGGTTTTGCATATAATTAAATTATTATGATACTTTTGGCAGGTCAACAGTCATCAATGGTCAACTATCAAAATGACTGCTGTCATTTTACTGGCTATCCTGCTGGGTAGCCAGTGCTGTACGCGTGCTGTACGCGCAATCAATTTAATATACATGATGACCCCTATCGTAAATGTTTTCAAGACCATGGTTTGTAATTACATTTATGTAGTTAATACAACCAATTGATTTCAAAAAGCTTTAGAAATGATCTTTTTAGTACACAAACTATAATAAACATTAATTCATTTGACTCCGATTTCCGATAAACTTTTGTGACATCATGTTAGAGTATTCTCATTCAAAATCTATGGCGGCAGATTGTTTTGACAGATGATGAAGAGTATGTCAACGATTGGAGTCATCCAACTTCTAGCGCCTATATTATGTACCTATAAAACAATAAAATAAAGTAAGTAGTAAGAGAAAAAGTCTCAATATAAATTTATTTACAGGTAATGAAAGAACTCTATACAAGTATACATCCATTTTCACCTTGTCATCTGGTACGAGCATGATGACGGTCAGCTTCTAAAAATAGCGAACGCTTGGAACGGTGACGTAAGCCGTCATGAAAAATATAATGAATGTCACCGTTGTTAAAACAGAGGCATGATAACATAAACCTCTGTCTAATGAGGATTTGTTGCGTACAAAATCCATCGCGGTTGATACGTGCTGTGACAACTTAATACGCGTTCGTTATCAAAGAATATTATACGCTGAAATTGCGCGGCAAAACAGGAACGTTGGTAAGGTTTTTCAACGTGAACAAGCTGATTATATTAATGTTTCAGCTAACTTTGGAGGTGTAATGTTGTAATGGACAAGCACCCACGTTAACTTTGGTTTTTTCAAAAGGATGCTGTTTATTTGCATGTTCCTGAAAGAGTTAGACAAAAATATTCGAAAACAAAAAGATTGTCAACGTTTCTTCAAAGTCCTCTTAAGTTGGTCGTGTTTCATCGGAGAGTTTGAGCGATTATTTTAAAAGTGAAAATAAATAGCAGCTTTCTTGTTTCCAATTAGTCAATATTTGATTTCGAAGTCCAATTTTACTATGAGCTACAAAATCTTTTTATTTTCAAATGAAAACGTGTTCAGTCCCAGGCGCTGCCTTTAATACGGTGTTTATGACGTATGTTTCACTTTGCAAATACCGGCTCATCTATCAAAAATGACGCTGACGCCGGCTGTCTCGCGGCTGAAGAGAAAACGTGGAAATATATTTTTAGGTAAGTACCTTAACGTGATGTGTTTACATTTTTATTTATGGCTCACGAACAAATGCAGTGTGGAAGCGTGCGTGACAGCGCGGTATGCCATTTTTTGGCCAACTTTTACAAAGGATTTTATGGTACATCATTTTGATGATATATGTGGGTCATGTTTTCACAGTTTTGGAATTGGAGTTGACAGATTATTGAAATTAAAATTAAATAGAATGAATGAAACCATTTTTTGAATTTAGCTCCTCAGCACGCTTACCACAGTTTATAATACAAATATTAATGCGTTTATTTTCGTATTTTGAGTGTTACAATAAAGGTCTTGTAGATAAAGTTATAGTTAAAGTTCACCAAAATTTGCTAAATTTTAGTCAGCGTGCAAATATTTACGCTTATTAATTAATTAATTACAATTATGTCAGCAAAGGAAATCATCGCCACTGGACTAAATATATTTCTAGCGAGGAAAATATTCATTAATATTATAAAAATTATTCTCAATTAGCCACGAATGTAACTTTGTTTTAAATAAGGACCCTGTCAGTACTCTTATATCCTCTGGTAATGCATTATATAACTTCGCTGCGATACCATAAGAATGCACTATATCAAAATGTATACCTACTGTACTTTCCTTACACGACTACAGTTTTCACAAATATTCTTTAAACGTAGGATAGGTACTTACTAATACTAAAGTTTGCTGCTACATTATTAAATGTTATATTAAAGTTACTAAACCTTACTTTCAACGCAATATTCTTATTTTATCTTAGCTTATTATTTTTATTTTACAGACATATTTTTTACAAAGTTGACTTCATCACAGATAAAAAAAAAATCAAAGTCATGTAGCACAATGCGTGAAATCAGATTTTTGAACATTCAGATTTTCCATTGAATTCGTAAAAAAGTGTTTCATTCAAGTCAAAGATTTTTGAATAAAAACGAAAATAGAATGCTCCTCCTAATATATGGAGACTCAACGCGAGACTGACGTTGATTTGACACTTGCGATGCCTAAAAGACTTAATTTGGAATCTTTCGCTTGAATGAAAAATATTGAGTTCAATGTTTGATCTGACTTTGGAGTTTCAAACAAACTTTTTGGCCTGAAAATTTGTTGTTAAATTTTTACGTTTAAATAACCCTATTTTTACTTAAAATTTAATAGCTTTGAAGCTTTCATGTGAGAGTCAAGCTTTCTACCCTTAAATTTACATAATTGATACTTGAGTGAGGTGACACAAAACTAAACACTATTTTCTGATTACATCGCAAAAGTAGGTCAAAAAGGATTGCGTAACACAATAAAAACAGCCTTACAAAACCCAACAGCCGACCTTTGTAACTACGCAATCGGGAAAAATAACAATAATTACCCGCAACACGACCCGAAGACACGATAAACGTATTCATCGGGGCAAAAGTGACCCTTGCGTAAGCGGTTACACGTTAAGAGGCCTTCATCACAAACATTTGGACAGCTGAGCAGTTTTTGCCAAAAACTTTTAGAAGAATTTCAAAGAAAAAATCAAAAATCGGAGCCCGCAACGAAGTACAATCTTCGTAATTAGATACAAAAGTAATTAATTGCGTCAAAACATTGTCAATGTACAGATTGATGCACTGAACTGTATTTTCCTTTCGGCTTATCGATCTGTACATTGACATTGTCTTAACGCAATTGATTACTTAATGTTATCTAATTACAAATATTGTAAATCGTAGCGGCTTATGATTTTTAATTTATCTTTTGAAATTCAAGTTTTCGGCAAAAAACTACTTGGCTGACTAAATTGTGTGGTATGAGCCTTAAGTATTGCGGAAAACGAAATAGTCACAGTAAATATTGAACAAACGGCTAGTTTGAAATATTTAATAGTCATCGCGTCATTAAATATCATTCATTTAAGGTATGACAGTTTATTGACAAATATAAAAAGAGTGAGAGCAGCAAATATTAATGCATGAATAGTCAATGCTGATCATACGGGAAGTCCAAATTAAGTGCTTTCTGTCATAACACAAAGTCTATAAAAAAAATATAAAACTAATAATGTCGTCACAAATTGATAGGCACAATCGTTATACTTTTTCAAATATTATTCTCCTTTTGATAACTACAATAATTTCCTTTTAAGAACTGCTTATCTTAGACGACAAGTCAAAAATGACAATAAAAGTATAATATTACAGTAAAAACAATATATTACCGCATCTACTGATCAGTTTTGAAGCGGTAGAAGTACCCTTCGCTATGCCTAGTTTTTGACAATTTGCGAGTTGACCGAGCTGTTTCTTCTGCCTTGGCTGTGACCTGACGACAAATCCCAATGGGGACCTCTGTTAATTTGTCTCGCCCGCTTAGGGTATCGCGGTCTGACAAGCGAAACGTTAAGTGAAACGGATAATAATATTGAAAGTGACGTGCCGTTGATACCTACATCAATCGAGTTTCGGGTTGACAACGTTCTATCGCTGTTTTCTTTTAATTTTTTGTACTTATTCTTATTCATTATTTCTGAAAAGTAATGAAGCAGGTATTATAGCAAAAAGTTCTTAACTCATTGGTAAAGTAAATAAAATAATGATTTTGCGCGACCCTGCCGAAAAACAGGATGCTCGAAGGCGAGGTAGCTTGAAATTTCTTAGCGTTGTGGCTCACGTGAAGTAAAGACAGCTTCCATGCTATAACTGCCTACTCCCTGCTAACATCTAGAATAGTTTTTTTTGCTAACAAAGTCAGTCGCTCCGCAGGAAGTTTGCACACGAACTTGCAGGGCTATAGGCAGACGAAGAAACAATCTCAACCAGTACAAGTATTGTAAGTCTCACGTAGGTATATAATCGTCAGCCTATATACGTCCCACTGCTGGGCACAGGCCTCACCTCAACTATGAGGTGGTTCGAGCCATACTCCACTACGCAGGCTCAGTGCGGATTGGTGGAGGCGTGTTTGTAAGGTAAGTAACCAACCTTACTGTCAGATTTTATTAAGCCACCCGAGGGCCTCTGACCAGGCTTACCGACTAATATCTATCGATACTAACCGGGACCAACAGCTTAACGTGCCTTCCGAAGCACGTAGATGCTTGTAAGTGGACGTCACTTAAATGGTCAGAATGGTCACCCATCCCAAACATGACCGCGCCTTAGGTTGCTTAACGTTAGGTATCACTACCAAAGCGCTACAACCACTGCGCCACAAGCACCTCCGTAGGTATATAAGTATTTTTAATAAAGCTTGACCAAACCTAAATTGAAGATCACACAGGACTAAATAAGACCTTTTCAATCAGTTTTCATAATAATGTGCCGTATTATATAAAAAGGGACCGGGAATTATTTGCGCACATGAGTTTGCGATGAATTTTATGCTGTACGAACTTTGGGTCAGAAGGGACGACCCATTTTTGACGAGTTTCATCATAATCAACCGTATATTTTTCTGTTACCTGTAAAAATGTAATATCTTGGCTCGACGGCTTTTTAATATTTCGGCGAATGAAACATTTGATATCTATGCGAGAAAGCATTAATTTGTGCGGTTCCGTTTGTTGAAAAATTTATCTGTTTGATCTTCTCTCATCTCACGGAGTTTTTTGCGACGCTTCATTTTAGCACATGCCTTATTGTCTATGTTTTGTCTCAGTAGGGCCCAAAAGATATAGAGGTATCTTCAAGCCTGTTGAAATGTAATATAGACGTTCATAACTGGCACACTAAATGTCAAAACCTAAATAAATATATATCTTGATAGTCAAAATATGAGAATATAATAAATTTTTAATACTTTATGAACGCCTCCATAACATGCGAGTGATAAATTTTGATCGGAAGTCGTGCAAGTATCTCATTGACATTAATTTGACAGGAACTATTCGTAACTGTATAATGCTGTTCACTAAATTTTAGTTTAAAAATATTACTTCTTGTGATCCCGCGAACCTTTATCTCTAGTAAGTTACAGTTCTAGAACAGTTGTCTTTTTGAACATCTAATAGATCGTCGCAGTTAAAAAGAAAGATGTCCAAGGAACTCTGTATCTAAGCCAGCTTAATCACACTTGGTAGATAAAATTCTTAAAGAACTAAAACTAGAAACGTACTTCGTTATGGTTTTATCTAAGAAATTCTAAGATTGTGCTGAGAAACTAAAAATGAAGCTTTCGTTACATAGGTAAACAACAATGATGGAAAGTTATTTAAAACGACAGAGCTCATTACGTGCAACACGGTTTATTTTGAGAATGTCAAAACAAGAACTTGCATTAATGTTTACACGCTGAAGGAGCGTGACCAAGCTCCACCTATTCGACAAAGCTTTAATTTTATTTAATTTTTTAATGTTTTTCAATATTATAAACTAGCACACAACACATTGCACGAAAAAAGTCAAGAGATATCTTTTTATACGTATCATAGTCGGCTATCTTAAACATAAAATTGTGTAACTGAATTATGTAATGCTAGCTGAAATAAGGTCAGGTCAGGCTAAGATACATTGTTCGTATAATTAACTTACTTCACTATTTTCTTCTTATACTTATTTTTATCGTATTAAATGTCCTTGTGCGAACGAAAAACCCTAACACATAAATAAAACATCATTATGATCGAGATCATGCCTCAATACGGGTTTAAACCAAAACTAAACGATCCACGACTGTTAAGATATTAAGGTTAATTCCAGGCCTAAAATGTGTTCTTACAAAATCAGTTTTAACAGAGAATCAGTAAGTCCTATCCTTAAACCACATCGTGTGCACCCGGGGTAAGGATCTTCCTATATATAAATGTTTTAAGTGGAAAAAACATTATTTTAAACTGTTTTGTTTGTCATTTAGGGTGTAATCTATAAAATAATAATGGATTATTCTAACAAATTGTAAAATGTACCAACCCAATAGTTCATAGGGAACGACTAGCGTTTAATGGAGAACTCCATATTGGTGATAGAAACTATTGCGTAGGAAAAGACGTTGAAAGAGTCACTCTTCATAGACATGACCCAAGAAGATAGAAATACTATGTAGAGACATGGCGATGTTGCCACGGCGACGTGTTTTTTATGATTGAAAACTTGATTGTTAATATTAAAACATATAAATAGTGTTGACTCATAAAAATGTGATGAAAATACAAGAAACAAGTTAGGATATAGCGGTGCGGTTTTAGTAACGACCTCCCTGTTAATGCAAAATAACATCACTAAACAATAAAACCGTGCGCAACAATCTCAAAAACAGCTGTCAAATGAAGTTAGTCCACAGTTTACTTTTAGAGTTTAATTTTAGTACCATAGATAATTCTTCGTAGTTTTGTAATGAGGTTTTATCCTAGTTTAAGCCTAGTACTATTTTTGAACCATGTTTTGTAACGAGACGGTTAGTACGCTGTGCACCAAACTAAATAAACTTTGAATCGTTAGCACACACGAACTCATCTATGCACATTCGTCCGGCGAGTTTGTTAGCATTACTATATAACAAAGTAAATGAATTATGTGCGGGCGGCGATTCTGAGTAAAAGTTGCTTGCACTTTTAAGCATGTGGTTCACCACAGCGCTGTACGAATTGAATGCATAATTTTTTTTCGACACACCAATTACCTAAACTAAATGTGGACTTGTACTATGGTGACTAGGATAACGGATAGAAATACTTAAATACATTTTATAAACATCGATGACTCAGGCACAAATACTCGTGCTCGTCACACAAATATTGGCCCCTAGGAGGATTCGAACTCGCCTTACAGACCACTAGACCAAATCTGTCGCATAGCAGACGATGTTAAATATCGTATTGTAATTGGCACGAAAATCATTAGGCGTGTTTTTTTTAAATAAGTATACAACAACATCACATACATTGATCTGACTCCGTGGCAAGTAGCTTAATCAGTTGTGTTACAGATATCAGAATCAACAGTGGTATTACATAAAAACTAAATAAAAACATATAACACCCAGACCCACAGCCCAGACCAGTACAAACAGACATGTTCATGCACACAAATGTTTATACAGTGCGGGAATCGGACCCGCGACCTCTTGGTTAATAGTCAACTTCTTGACCATTACCTACACCGAAGTGGTCGTCGTATTTTAGGGTAGCTGTAGACTCTATCTAGAGAACCTTTTTGAACATCGCTAAAGCGAACGGTGATACAATAAATATAAAGCATTATTGGACCATATTTCAATCCAAAAATAAATGTCAAGCTTTAGGTTCAAGAAAATTATTGGCACTTATTTTGACGCTTTATCTCGGTATGCTAGATCAGATGACATGATTTATAAGGAGGCAAGGCATTGAAACTCTTTTCCCACTTCTATTGAGATTAAGAATGACATCTACTGATTATTATCCCAACCTTTTTTTATTTTGATAGCCGATCTCTTTCAACGATTGAAAAAAAGTTCCACCGTCTATTTTTCCTATTTCATTTGTTTTTTTTTCTTTTTTTTATTATGGTTTTCATACAAAGTCGTACCTACTCGTCTGTAACCGTCACTCGTTATACTGGAAATCTCGTCTTACTTTACGGTAAGCAAGGTTCGGATTGGGGGTAGAGTTGTTTTCATCTTTATTCTGCGCGGCTAATTCACACTTTGCTGCGGTGACGGCTATTGTGCTCCTCATTAGATTTTCTAGTTTACCTCCACCACAGTTATGGGTCTTTGTGTATGTAATAGAGTTTAAATTCGCAGCGGTTTTAAAGTTTTTATCAAAAATAGCGCTAAATTTTAAGAAAACACATTCTGTTTACTGTGACTACTGTTAGATACGTAGGTAGACGTAGGTAGACGATAAGGTTTTGTGTCATAATTATAAATAAAAATGCATTGCCGAAATGTATGTATGACTTCAGTCCCACCGAAAAAATAATCAACGGGCCCTGTCCGTCTGCAGGGTCCTCTATTTACGAATACAATTATTGATATATAATCTCTATATATATAAAATTCTCGTGTCACAATGTTTGTTCCCATATTTTGTGAGCATAATGAGTAGGTCTGAGAATCGGCCAACATCTATTTTTTATACCCCTTAGTGATAAGGGTAGTCCACACTTTACATTTATATGGCAAAACAACGTTTGCCGGGTCAGCTAGTTATACTATAATTAAACCAAATTACTTACAATTATACGCCCATTATCAAACCTTCTTACTAATTATTCTTTATACTATCAAATTTTTCTTCAATCATATGAAAGCATTTAGTTTTTATCCAATTAAAATGAAATGCGAAAACACCATTACGCATAGCCGACTATTTTCACTCAAAACTCAAAGAATTAAGTTTTATTTTCATATTAGGAAAAAACTGCACTGCGCTCTCTCAACCAGCGATTTCCTCCCTCTAAATATTGAAAATCTGGCAGAATGCGAATTTAACTGGCAGTTAAGTAAACTGCACACAAAACTGCTATGCGGAATAAAGTTCAAAGATTTTCCGAGCTAACTTTTATTTCTGGTCGTTTTATTGCCGGATATTCTAGAATTATATCCACTCACTCACGTTTGCCGGGATGAACCAAATTCAGTCTGTTCAGTTGAATTCAGGAAAACATTGGTTAATTCATTCTGTGCTTTCGCAGCGAAGAGTACAGATTTTTTGATATTATTATTGTGATAATGAGATATGATAAATGTAATAAAGAATGTGATAATAAGATAAGTATTTAAAATTTATTTATCACTCATCATGATGTCTTTCTAAACGGATTGTGGCGCAGGAAGATTTTTTATAAACACAGGATTCTATATAGAAGGTTGTGCATATTAGCTGTCGAAAGAAGAAAAATTATATCTATCTCATTTTTACAGTGTAAAATTCATGTGGATTTCTTCACCTGACTGACATGGGATTGTACTCTATTTACCTCTACATGTCTCAAATCTGCACTCACGTTTCCTTTTTCTGTATAAGAAAATAAACCTATTTACTTGGCTAAATCACCTTTATACAAACGCAAATAACACTTCCATATTTCGATTTACGTGTCATTACGTAAAACGGAAAACAATCACATTTGATTAGCCACTTATTACACTTCATCACTTCATTCACTTATGTCCTACACAAAGAACATAATCGTACATTATACATCTCGGACAGGAACAACTACAGACCGATCTCTTTGGCCACAGTAATGGCGAAAGTGCTCGACAGTCTAATTGATTCGCAGTTAGAGACATATATAAAATCGCATGACGCTCAATTCGGTTTTAAGCCCGGACTTTCTACGGAAACCGCAATCCTCAGTCTTAAACACACTGTTAGCTATTATACAGACCGGATGACTCCTATTTATGCTTGCTTCCTTGATCTATCTAAAGCTTTCGATCTCGTATCCTACAATATCCTGTGGAGAAAGTTGAGGGAGCAGGGGGTTCCGTCCGAGTTGTCACAAATGTTGCAATATTGGTATAGGAACCAAGTGAATTGCGTAAGATGGTCAAACGCTTTTTCTGAGGAGTATAGATTGCAGTGCGGGGTGAGACAGGGTGGGCTGACGTCCCCCGCCTTTTCAATCTTTACATAAATGAACTCATCGTTGGACTCAGCAGTATGCGTGTCGGATGCTGGATAGATGATGTGTGCATCAATAACATAAGCTATGCTGATGACATGGTACTGCTGGCGCCAACGATGGGGGCACTCAGAAAAATGATCGGTGTGTGTGAAGCGTACGTCAAAGAACATGGGCTTATGTACAATGTAAAAAAGAGCGAGTACATGGTATTTAAGGCCGCCAGTAAATGTCCAAGCGAAGTACCGGACCTCTTGTTAAACGGGGAAAAGCTCAACAGGGTTTATAAGTTTAAATATCTCGGACATTACATTACTGACGACCTTAAGGATCATGTTGATATTGAAAGGGAGCGTAGGTCGCTGGCGGTGAGGTGCAACATGTTGGCCCGAAGGTTCGCTCGCTGTTCTTACCAAGTAAAGATAACGTTGTTTAAAGCGTATTGCCAGAGCTTATACACGAGTAGCCTTTGGACCAACTACACGCAAAAATCCCTTAGCGTCCTACGAGTCCAATATAACAACGGGTTCAGGGCGCTGTTGGGCTTGCCTCGTTTCTGCAGTGCGTCGGAAATGTTTGCTCAGTCGCATACAGACGGCTTCTTTGCCGTGTTACGCAAGAAAACTGCTTCACTGCTGGAACGAATACGGGCGAGCTCAAACAGCATCCTGAAGACCGTTGCAGAAAGGCATGAATCCCCGATGATGAAACACTTCGTTCAGCTCCTGATCAAGCAGGGAATATAATGTCTCGATGTGTGCTCGGGGGCTGAAGGAAATGTTACACTTTTTATGATTAAATAATAATAATTAACCGTGCATATATATATTAATTCAGTTCATTTTTATTTTTACTAATATAGTTTTTAAGAATTACTAACATAAAATGGATCAATGTAATCTTCTATCTTAAATAAATAATAATAATAATAATAAAAATAATTCCAACTCACCTGTACACCGGGTTGTCGTCTCTGTACCAAACGACGAGCAGCAAGCTGTCATTTCGCTGTGGGGGCCGCGAGTCGCAGGGCAGCTCAGCCTCGCCGCCCACCACCGCTGACACCCGTGACACGGTGCCCGCCACGGACGAGACCGGACTTCCTGTAGGACAAGACGGATTTATGTAGGCTATAGCAGTGCAGGCTTTTTTCCTGGTCGGTTGTAAAATAAAAAAAATGTAAGTGTCACATACATATTATTGTATCTTTATTCATAAGTATCCGAACTCTGTAATCTATGGTCATCCCTTGTCTTTGGTGTGTCATGGCGAACGCCTCACTCAATAAAGCTCATTTACAATACTGTCGTATTTACTTGATTCATTGTCGGATCCCGCCAGCTGCTACCATCCAAGTTCCATGCACTAACCAGTAACCAGACATGGTGTCAGAAGAAACCAAGAAAGAGTCCGGTCGCTCACAAAGAAAATAAGAGGTACGCCTAGACTACGTCCACGCCACGAGTCGCGTCATTAGGTAGCCCAAATAGCGAAAACAAAATGTATGATCCATCAACACTACCCAAGGTCGATGTGAACACGAGCACTAACGCCACCAACATGCTACCACCCTGCAACTTTACACTAGATATGCATGCCTCTAACATGGCCATTAGTTGGCGGAATTTCAAAACCAACCTAAAAATTTACATAATGGCTAATAATTTGGAACAAGAGCCAGACCAAAGAAAAGTAGCAATCTTATTGAGCATAATAGGACAAGAAGCACTTCAAGTTTTCCACTCGTTTAACGTAGAGATGTCTGAAATCACTTATGACAAACTGCTGTCAAGATTTGAGTCATATTTTCTACCAAAAATAAATACATCTGTTGAAAGACACAAGCTCTTTAACAGAAAACAGGACCCAAATGAGGAAATTGAGACATATGCTACTGGTCTAAAGAATATTAGCTTCCAATGTGATCTTGGAGAGAAATCGGATGACATCTTAAAAGATATTTTCTCTTGGAATCTACATCCATCATATTCCTACATAAAGGAGCGTATTTTAATAGAAAAACCAGGCACGTTTGATGAAGCTGTCAATCTGGCGAAGACTATCAGAAACACAAAACTAGACAAACAGGCCATATCAGGTAACGATCCAGAGTCCTTAGCCATTGACCAGGTCCAGTCGTTTTATAATCGTCAGTCGTCTCAATGTTATGGTCGTCAGCCAGCTAAGTCGAGCCAGGATAGTCGAAGATCGCCAGGCGGAGACTCCCAGCCAAACCGTCAGTCATTCAGTCCATCAAGAAATCCGAAATGCCAACGATGTGGCCAAGTACACAGATACAGATGTCCAGCCAACGGGGTCAGATGCAAAATCTGCAACAAATACAATCACTTTGCAGCCATGTGCAGATCCAAAAAGTCGATCAGAGCAGTGAATCAAGACGACAATGAAAAAAAACCCTGTGAATCAGAGCCAGATAGTGAATTATTCATTGGAAAAATAACGAGCGAGGAAGAAGATGACAAATGGATGGTGAACATTACTATTAATAATAAAATGGTTGAATTCATGATTGACACTGGGGCTGACACAAACATCATATCATACCACACCTTCACATATCTCAACTTACACACAAGTGACATCAAACCAAGTTTACACAGACTTTCAACATTCAGTGGAGAAATGCTGCCAACAGTAGGCCAATGTTCTTTCAATGTTAGTTATAAAAATAAAAACTATCAAGTCAACTTTCACATTGTTGACATGAACTGTCAAAACACACTTGGTAGAAAAACATGCAAAAACCTTAACCTTGTTAAAAAAGTTAATACTGTTAGCTTTTCCCTTGCACAACAGTCTGATCCACAAGATATTATCAACAAGAATAAGGACCTCTTTGAAGGACTAGGCTGCATCCGCAATTTTGAGGTCAACCTCACCCTGAAACCAGATGCAATACCTTCGGTCGACGCATGTAGGCGTGTGCCACAGCAGCTGCAAAAACCCCTGAAGGACGAGCTGGCGACGCTAGAAAAAAATGGCGTGATACAACGTGTCGAGGAACCGACTGAATGGGTGAGTTCAATTGTTCTTACTACTAAAAAGAATAAAAAGTTACGCTTATGTATAGACCCTCGTAAACTCAACCAAGCTATCATGAGGCCACACTATCAGTTCCCCACACTAGATGAGATTAAATCAGACCTCACTGGTTCAAAATACTTTAGTACACTTGATGCTAATAAAGGTTTTTGGATGCTGAAACTAAGTGAACAGTCATCCAAGCTATGTACATTCATTACACCTTACGGTCGATACAAATTCACCCGGCTACCATTTGGCATCAATGCCGCACCTGAGATTTTCCACAGTGAGATGATTAAACGTTTTGGAGATCTCCCCGGAGTCAAGATCATGATGGACGATTTTCTGGTTCATGGTAGAGATATCTCGGAGCACAACGAACGTCTACAAAAAGTCTTACAGAGGGCCCGAGAAATTAATCTCAAATTTAACAAAGAAAAATCAGTCATTTGCCAAACTAAGGTAAGATACCTAGGTCATGTCTTTAGTAGTGAAGGGGTCAGTGTGGACAACACAAAAATCGAAGCTATATGCAAAATGCCAAGTCCTACCTCAGTCACAGAACTTCAGAGATTCCTAGGCATGATTAATTATCTAGGTACTTTTATAAAAAATTTGACTCAAGAAACAACTCAACTGAGAAAACTACTACAAAAAGATACTACTTGGTACTGGACTGAACAACATGAAAATGAATTTAATAACCTAAAAAGATTAATCAGCTCAGCACCCGTTCTTACTTACTATGACCCGAATAAACCTCTTCTTTTGTCTGTAGATGCGTCCAAAGATGCCTTGGGAGCAGTCCTGTCACATGACAGCCAACCAATAGCCTACGCTTCGGCTTCACTTACTAAATGTCAACAGAACTACAGCCAAATTGAGAAGGAGCTACTTGCCGTCCTCTTTGGGTGTACCAAGTTCCATCACTACATTTACGGTAGACAGGTAACAGTTGAAACTGACCACAAGCCTTTAATCACACTCTATAAAAAAGCATTATATGACATTCCTCCAAGACTCCAAAGAATAATGCTTAGACTACAACCTTATGATCTGCTAGTAACATACAAACCTGGTAAATACTTATATATAGCAGATACCTTATCACGAGCTGCTTTACCTGAAAAAACACTTACAGACTTAGAAAAAGATATAGATCTTCACATCAACTTAGTTATGTCAACTTTGTCAGTCAGTTCAAATAAGATCAAAGAAATTGTAGAAGCTACACTCAAAGATCCAATTCTTAGCCAAGTCATTCAATATTGTAATAATGGTTGGCCAGAACACAAGAAATCAGTCAGTCAGTCAGTAAAACCATTCTTTCCTCTTAAAGACCAAATTCATGTCATAAATAATATAGTTTTCAAGTCAAATAGCATCATCATTCCTGAGTCTATGAAAGAAAACATTTTAAAAATCATACACGAAGGCCACCAAGGCATAAATAGTTGCATCAGGCTAGCCAGAAATAATGTTTACTGGCCAAACATTAACTATGATATTGAAAAATACATCAATCAATGTAAAGTATGTCTAACCTACCGCAGAAATAATTCAACTGAACCTATGATTCATCATGACTATAAATTATTACCATGGCATAAAGTAGGTATAGATTTTTTTGATCTTGATAACACTAAATACCTAATTGTTGTGGACTATTTCTCAAAATATATTGAAATTGCTGCGTTAAAATCAAGCTCTAATGCAAACATTGTAATCACACACTTAAAATCAATCTTTGCTAGACATGGCATTCCTTCAATACTTGTGTCAGACAATGGTCCCCCTTTTAACAGCCGAGAATTCATGAATTTTACTAAACAATGGGATATTGAACATGTCACGTCTAGCCCCTACCTGAGTAGGTCGAATGGCGTGGTTGAAAGATCTGTAGGTATCATCAAAAATATGTTGAAGAAATGTAAAGCAGACAATACAGACTCATACTTAGCCCTTCTTGCTTACAGAAACACACCCAAGGAAACAGGTTACTCACCTACACAACTATGCATGAATAGGAGCTTAAGAACACAGCTTCCTACTACATACAATAAGTTAAATACAGAAACTATTGATACTACTAAGATAAAAGAAAGTAATGAAAAACATAAATTAAAATCAAGTATTTATTATAACCAACACTCAAAACCCTTATCTTTGCTTAATACAGGTGATAATGTCTTCTTCAAAAAACAACCACACCATCCCTGGATTCCAGGCACTATTTCAAAAGTCGGCCCACAGCCTAGGTCCTACATGATCACTTCCTCCGAAGGAACTTTTCGTCGCAATCGACAACACATTTTGAAGCCAAAGTATCCCGTATCAATGTCTCCATTTAGAAGTTCCCCACAGCTAGAATATTATCCCAACTACTGTAGCCAGTCTCAGTCTTCTCCGGCACTGAATAGTCCACCAAAATCCTCTGTTCCAACCAGTCCGAAGCCATCTTCTCCAACTGCACCTGAAACACTAACAAACACTGACTCAAACACAAAACATGTCAGCCCCAAGCCCAACTCGTTCACAAACAACCCTGATATTAAATATTCGTCATTTGGTCGCCCCATTATTAGACCCCGTCGATATTGCGAATAAATTAAGTAGTTTATTTACTATTTATGTATTTTAGATAAGTTATTGTAAACATTCTGCTAACTTAGAAATAACCTAACTAAATGTCACTGTCAGTCTCATCATCTCATGTTATGTTATCTGTCTAGAATGTCAAACAATAGACACGTTCACATTTTTTTTTTTTTTATAAAATCAAAGTATAATCTACGATCCCTTTCCCTTCACAGACAGAATTAAATGTAAAGTTTTGTCTTAAAATTGTATTATTTAGTTTTATGTATAGAGTACGTTCCATCTCACAGAAAAAACTAAAAGTAATCTTTGTCATAAAATTTTATTCTTTAGTTTCAGTATAGTGTACATTCCGTTTCATAGAAATAACAAACTGTAAACGTCTTTTTTTTCTTTGTATTTTTACAAAGGGAGATGTCACATACATATTATTGTATCTTTATTCATAAGTATCCGAACTCTGTAATCTATGGTCATCCCTTGTCTTTGGTGTGTCATGGCGAACGCCTCACTCAATAAAGCTCATTTACAATACTGTCGTATTTACTTGATTCATTGTCGGATCCCGCCAGCTGCTACCATCCAAGTTCCATGCACTAACCAGTAACCAGACAGTAAGGTTCTCGGTAGTTCAGTTGGTTAGAGCATTGGACCGGACTTTCAACAGTAGGGGGTTCGAATCCTCTCCGATGACCGGAGCCGAAAAGAATTTTTTAAGTGTTATGTCTTTTCGAAATTAAAAATAGCGTTGTGAACGCAAAAAAAAAAACTTGACAAACAAAAAATATATATAAGATTGATGTTAGGTGCAAAATGTATTAAGTCCTCAAGCAGTTCCGAAATTGCAGACATCAATGAAACGGAGCTCGTCACGGACAAGACTAGCATTCTTGTAGGACAAAACGGACATGCAGTTCATGCTTTTTGTACTGGTGGGTAAAATAATAATAATCGTTAAATAACGCACATGGCGCACCATATAAAAAAAAAAACATTTAATTGGGATGATGACACCTATCTTAAATATTTTCAAGATCATGGCGTTTAAAAATATAGCCCCTATGAAGTTAATACAACCAATATATTTCCAAAAAGCTGTAGAAACCAATTTTTAAACACGTAAAACTCAATAAATATTCGTTCAATTGACTCCGATTTCTGACACATGACCGTGACGTCACGATCATGTATTCCCATACAAAAGGGACGGACCGTTTTGACAGATAATAAAAAGTATGTCAACGATTGGTGGTGTCATCTAGCCAATTGTACCAAAATTGGACACATCTGTGACACTCCGACCGTCAAGGAAGACATCGGACTTCCTGTAGGACAAGATTGATTTATTTGTCTAATTGCATTTGCAGAGGTATTGCTGGCCGGTTGGAAAAAAAAGGATTCATTTTTTATATAGCGTAAAGAAACGAAGGGAACGACATAATAAACCTATTTGCTATAAATTGGACGTTGTTTTGAATTACGCAATGAGAAATAGAAGTTATAAGTCTATAGTTGGATGTACAGGATTTTTTCAAATCCCATAGCCACGCACGACCACACGTCAAGCTAATCACTGCGGTATCTTATGCTTGCGTAATATGGGTGATTTTGCAACGATTAAGAGTAGCTTTATTCGGAGCCGTGTGTACAAGCGCATAGCTTTGAAAAAAATACACAAAAAATTTCGTTTCCTTATCTCCTGTTAGTTGAGAACACTTATCCCGATAGCACTCCTTGTGGAATCGGATACAGAGGATAACTGGTCCGAAAAACATTTTCAATGCTAAATAAGGGCAATTTTGTTTTTTCCACTGATGATATTTACCTTCGTATATTCTTTTAATATTTTTGTAGTTTTCTCTAATAAAAAAGCTATAAAAAGTAAGGCCAGCTCCCAAATATTATCATTTCTTATTTCGAAATAATTTGCCTAGAAACATGTTTCGTGATACCTTAGGAATTTTCCTGCCTATTCGTATACGATTTCGTCGCACGTAGGACCAATATTTAACACAAACCAAACTTCTCCGCCGACGTGACTCAAGAAAGACAGATGTTACGCGTTTGTTAGTAATTTGTAAGCGCTGTACTTATTTGAATGCGAAAGAAACACGACCTAAGGCGTTCGGCACACTGACGATTTGTAAGTGCAATCTATCTTACTTCGGATTTCGTTGCGAAGTATTTTTGAGAGGTGCACTGAAATTATTAGTCATATTAAAATTTGTGTCATATATAGCAATTTAGTGTACGGTAGCCAGCACGTCAGTAAATAATCCGATATCTTATAAGCTTATGATGCGGGCTGTTGAGAAGCGAAACGCAGACTTGTCATCTCCTAGCGACCTCACGCGGCGATAATGGAACTACGTCTCTTCTACTTTGTAAAATTCCGTGCGTCAAGTGTCAATGTGTTCAGTCTAAAATAAATTTCATTTCTATAGTTCAGAGTCTAAATATTGTTTTATTTCATCAGGTTATGGGCCTCTCCCTGCCTGTTTAATGTAGTACAGTGAAAATTTTAAATATATTAGTTGGTTTTGATCAGAAATACGTATAACCTAAAAGTTTTGCACGCGGTCGCCGAAGTTTTTTACATTTTAGCTATTTCAGCAATAATATATTGTAAAAATGTCATCAAACGGATCTTTGATACAAATTGAAAAACTTACTGGCCGAGATAATTGGACAAGTTGGAGTTTCGCAGTGCAAGCATATCTGGAACTCGATGATTTGTGGGAATGTGTCCAAGGAACAGATACTGATCCAAAGAAAGAAAAAAAGGCTAAATCAAAACTAATATTATTAGTTGATCCAATAAATTACATACATATACAGGATGCGACAACTTCAAAACAAATTTGGGAAAATTTGTCAAGAGCTTTTCAAGATTCTGGTCTACTGAGAAAAGTTGGTTTATTGCGAGACTTAATTAACACTAATTTAGAAACAAGCACCAGTGTAGAAGATTATGTCAACAAAATCATGAGCTCAGCTTACAAGCTCAGAAATATTGGATTCAGTGTTGACGATGAATGGCTCGGGACCTTGATGCTGGCAGGTCTACCCGATGAATACAAACCCATGATCATGGGAATTGAAAGCTCAGGAGTAAAAATTAGTGCAGACTTAATAAAAACGAAACTTTTGCAAGAAATAAAAGATACACCAAGTAATTCAGCTCTGTACATAAGTAATAAAAATACTCAAGCTAAATTCAAAAACACTCAGCATCAGTCAAAGTCAAAAGGTCCAAGATGTTTTAACTGTAATAAACATGGACACCTTGGAAAAAATTGTTGGTTTCTGAAAAATAAATCGCAGACTAAAGAAAATAAAGGATTTGTGGCAGCTTTCTCAGCTATGCAAATGAATGATTGTATAAACTGGTATGTAGACTCAGGTGCTTCTATGCACATGACAATGCATAAACATTTATTAGAAAATGAAACAATACCACCAATATCCACAATCAAAATTGCAGATAATAAAACTTTACATGTTGAAAGCTGTGGTAATGTGATATTGCACATACCTAATAAAGATGGCAGCAGCAGTGAAATATTAGTAAAAAATGTTTTATATGTGCCAAAGTTGTCTACAAATTTATTATCAGTTAGTAAAATAATAAAGTCTGGTTGTAAAGTGGAGTTTGATAAAACTGGCTGCTCAGTATATAATTCAAATAATGAAAAAGTAGCCACAGCAAATCTAATAAATGATACCTATAGACTGAACATAAATTACAGTAAAATATTCGCCATGTCAGCAAAAGCAGAGTCACTTACACATTTATGGCATCAACGTTTAGGCCATCTAAATTATAATGATGTTAACAAGTTACCTAACTGCACGACTGGTGTACAGCTATCATCACAGAAAGAAAAGTATGTATGTATAAGCTGCCTAGAGGGTAAGCAGACAAGGCAATCATTTCCAAGCAACGGCTCCAGGGCAAAAGAGTTGCTAGAGCTAGTCCACACAGATGTATGTGGCCCGATGCAAGTTGCTTCGATTGGCGGTGCCAGGTATTTTACAACTTTTATAGATGATTTTTCAAGAAAGGTATTTGTTTACATAATTAAAAGCAAAACAGAAGTGTTAGAAAAGTTTATTGAATTCAAGAACAGAGTAGAAAATGAGTTAAACAAAAAGATTAAAATTCTACGCAGCGATAATGGATTTGAATATGTCAATAATAAATTTGATAAATATTTAAAAGAAAATGGGATACTACGTCAGACTTCCAATCCATACACGCCACAACAAAATGGTCTGAGTGAGAGAATGAACAGGACACTGGTTGAACGAGCTAAATGCATGTTGTTTAATGCTGACTTACCAAAGAATTACTGGGCAGAAGCTGTTACAACCGCTGCATATGTAGTTAACCGCTCACCCACACATGCTCTGTCAGATATAACACCTCAAGAAGTGTGGACTGGACAAAAGCCAGACCTAAAGAATATAAGAATATTTGGCTGTCCTGCTATGGTACACATACCCAAAGAAAAGCGTCAAAAATTAGATGTGAAATCTCGTCAGCTAATCTTTGTTGGGTATAGTGAGTGCACTAAAGGCTACCGTTTTATAGACCCGAAAAATAATAAACCAGTTATCAGTCGGGATGTCCATTTTCTGGAAGAAAACATTCCAAGTAAAGTTGTAGAATCTTCCTTTTCAGCACCTGAAACAAAAATAAATAATATTAATCAAGAAGTACATGATTTAAATAATAAAATGAATAAAGAGAAGAATAATAATAAAGAACAAAAATTAACCCAAGTATACTTACCATTAAATGATCAAAAATCTAAATTAATTACACAAGATGATGAAAATTTTAATGAAGAAGAGCAGCCTTCCTCAAATAATAATAGTATCACAGATACTTCAACTACAGATTATGAAGATCCACTAGATGATACATACTTACCATGTCAGAGTGTTAACATCTCACCTGTAAATGAAATAGGTGTTAAAACCCGTCGACAAAGAAAATTGCAAGTAAATAATGAGAATTCATCTTTATACATTTGCATGAATGGTGAGTCTACATCAAGCTTACTTAACAATGATCCTCAGAGCTTAGAAGAAGCTCTTCAAAGTGAAGAATCTGAAGAGTGGAAACAAGCAATAAAAGAAGAGTATGAGTCCCTAATTAATAATAATACTTGGTCTTTAGTAGACTTACCTGAAGGGAAAAAGGCTATTCCATGCAAATGGGTTTTTAAAAAAAAGTTTGATCATACTGGAGAAATCACTCGTTACAAGGCTAGACTAGTAATTAAGGGTTACAAGCAAAAAAAAGGAATAGATTACAATGAGATATACGCACCTGTTGTACGATACCCGTCGATCAGATATCTCATAGGTATAGCTGCAAAATATAATCTGGAAATTCATCAGATGGATGCAATTACTGCATTTCTACAAGGAGATGTTGATGAAGATATTTATATGTCTCAACCACCCAGTTTTGATCGAGGAGAGAAAGTATGCCACTTAAATAAAGCTATTTATGGTCTCAAGCAAGCCAGTAGGCAATGGAACAAAAAGCTAAACTCTGTTTTATTAGAGATTGGCATGAAACGATCAAAACTCGATCCATGCATTTATTTTCGTATATTAAACAAGAATGATATATTGTTTATCTCAGTTTACGTTGACGATTTGCTGTTATTTTATAATAATTCTGAAACCGGTGAAGAAACAAAGAAAAAGCTCAAAGATAACTTTAATATGAAAGACATGGGACAAGCAAAACAATGTATTGGCTTTAGAATAACACATGAAGAAAAAAAAAATATCACTGGATCAATCAATTTATATTCAAAAGATACTTACTCGTTTTGGCATGGACAATTGCAAGCCAGTCTGGACTCCATGTGATCCAAACATTCAGTTAAAGAGAGCCGAAAGTGAGGAAGAAATATTGAGAAACATACCTTATCAAGAAGCTATTGGGTGCTTATTATATTTATCTCAAGGGACAAGACCTGATATAACATATATTGTAAATTCATTAAGTCGGTACAATGGTCAACCCACAACAGAGCATTGGACTACACTGAAGAGAGTTTTGAGATATCTAAAAGCCACCATTGATTATAAGCTGACATATGATGGAAACTCAGAAGGCAACATTACAGGCTATTGCGATGCAGATTGGGCCAGTCATTCTGAAGACCGTAGATCCTGTAGTGGATACATTTTTATTTTTCAGGGTGCTGCAATAAGTTGGTGCTCTAAAAAACAATCAACCATAGCCCTGTCAAGTACGGAGGCCGAGTATATGTCTCTGGCCACTGCTGTCCAAGAAGCGATCTGGCTGAAACAACTAGATGAAGATTTTTGGCCTGAATCATCAGATCTTCCTATTATTGTACACTGTGATAATCAAAGTGCCATTCGCATTTCAGGAAATGAAAGTTATCATCAGCGCAGCAAACACATCGATGTTCGCTACCACTTCATCAGAGAAAGGATTGCTGCCAAACAAATCCTAGTGAAATACCAAAGAAGTCAAGACATGACTGCGGACATCTTGACCAAAGGACTGCATAGACCAAAACATGAAGCTTTCAGCAGAGCAATGGGTCTGCGTTCAGGAGAGAATGTTGAAAAGCGAAACGCAGACTTGTCATCTCCTAGCGACCTCACGCGGCGATAATGGAACTACGTCTCTTCTACTTTGTAAAATTCCGTGCGTCAAGTGTCAATGTGTTCAGTCTAAAATAAATTTCATTTCTATAGTTCAGAGTCTAAATATTGTTTTATTTCATCACGGGCGATTTCGCAACAAAAACGGGTAGTCTGATGTGATGGCCCCGTCATTGTCAAGTAAAATTGCCGTATTACATCCACACACAAACATAGCATCATTCGCGTACATTGATTTAACCAATATAGTTACAACTACCCAAATTTCCGCCACACTAATCTTAGTAATCAGCTTCTTTTTCTGCATCTACTTAGATAAGTTCTTAAATAAGTAGATGAAGAAAAAGAAGCTGTACCAAAATAATTGTGTTCTTTTACCCCGGCGATTATTTGCGAAGTTTATGATAATATGAGTGTTATTATTTTCGGAATAAGTGTAATTTTGTTGGAATGCAGTGTTATTTTTTCGGTATAAGTGTAATTTTTATTACAGTGCAGTGTTATTTAAAATGTGACCGGTTGTACAACTTTGAGGTGGTTTCCATTTTTGCTTAATTCAATAGGAAATTCCTATTTGAATTGAATATTCGAATTAGTAGCTTAAGGCAGTTTAAGTTTACTCAGAGAAGCTTATCAAATGATTTGAGATAATTCAGGCGCCTAAATTTATGTAAGGCTAACTCTTTAAGGTAAATATTGAGTTTACGACCTTGCGGAATAAATAAATATAATACCGAGTTTACATAACCTGCGGCTCAATTTTGACGTTGCTTTGCGATAAATTGTAGCCATAATTTTATTCTAATTTGACAGTGCTACAACATTTGTTTCTTCGGTTTACGGTAACAAGTAGACATTGAAATGATACACTTTTAATACGGATTATTTTGCGATTTATTTTCATTCATTAATAATTATTATTTTAATCTAAAATAAAATGTGAATCAATCGGGCTATAATCCGTGAAAAAATTGTATCATTTCAGTGCTGCTACACTGATGCCAAGTAATAAATTTAGCCGTCGACAAAAAAGACAGATATTACAAGTTAGATCCATATTCTGTTTATTTGTGTATGTGTTTTTATGTGTTTTTGTCTGTGGCATCGTAGCTCCCGAACGGACCGTGGACCAATTTCAAAGCGTTTTTATCTATAATCGAAAGATAATTAATCACGGTAGTTCTTAGCTATGGCTGGATCTAGCCGTTAAAACTCATCAGCTATTTTCCTAGCTCATGTCGATGTCTTTATTTGTTTTCTAGCGTAAGATTGCTATAGTTACCCTAAGAATGTGTTTAACAAGTTTTGACACACACCTCAACTATCGGCACACTTTTGATCAAAATTTGCCAAAACTCGCATGTATCCTGATATCAAAATAATGTTGACAAGAGGGTTGGTGGCCTACCCAGAAATATTCCTCGCAAATCGCACCCGCGATAACGGCCTTATGTAAGCAAATTGAGCAAAACAACGAGACGCACGTGACCGCATCAGCCTGGTTGTTTCCTGGGACCCTACTATGTTATAACATACATAGACTATTCGAGTCACTACGTACTACACAGAGGTGCTTGTGACGCAGTGCAGCAACCTAAGGAGCGGTCGTGTTTGGGATGGGCGACCATTCCGACCATATAAGTAACGTTTATTTACAAGCATCTTCGTGCTTAACGTAAAACTTATGGTCCCGGTTTATATCAATTGATATTAGTCGCGATTCAAAGGCCCTTGGACAGCTTAATAACATCGGACAGTAAGGTTGGTTATTTACCTCACAAACCACTCTTCTACCAATCCGCACTGAGCCCACGTGGTGGGATAAGGCTTGTACCTATACATATATGAGGTGAGACCTATGCCCAGCAATGGACTACTATAGCAATATAGGCTGGTGAGATAAGATGATGTACCACTGTCTGTGTTTTCGAGTAACCCGGTCATGAATAAATCTAAACATGGGCGAGAACGACGCCTAGGAACAACAGCTCATATAGGTAGGTAATTATGATTGTTTAATATCTAGGATAATTTATGAAAGTTATTTTTTATATAATGATTATGTTTAAATTAGTTTTGTGTTAATTTATTCTATGAAAAAACATACGCTTTTTGTATTTTAAGTGAGAATGTTTCATTACATACCCAAAGAGTGTCTCGTTACATTACTCTTAACGATAAGACCGCCTAGATTAAAAAAAAGTATATGTATTGCTTGAGCTTTTTAATTATTTAACCATTCATACAATCATGGAAAGCTTCGATCGAGGTAGGCCGAACTTCCTAACGTTTCGTTTGTATCTTCGGTTCATACCATTGCGTTCGTTCGTACGGTCAAGTTTGTAAGAGTGAAAGGGAAGGCTACATCCAAAACTACTGCTTCAACGGCTTGGAGAGTAGAGGGGCAGGTGTTAGAGAGTAGGGTAGCTTCCTGGCTTGTGCGCGGCCTCAACAATTTATGCGCGCAGTTTGGCTCCTTCCATACCGGAGCGATAACATTTTTCATGCTTCTATAGGTACCTTTTTTTAGAGTTCCGTAGCTAAATAAAACAAAACAACACAACAACAAACAACAGTTTCATCATTTCTGTCTATCTGTCTGTCAGAGAAGACAGAAACAGTTCTAAATAGAAAACATATGTCCCTCCCGTAACTTCTAGAATAAGAGTATTAAAAACCTAAAAATATTTTGGTGTACATTTACATGTAAATTGCTTCCACAGTTTGAACAAGATCTAGTAACTAGTTTTTAATTTATTTTTTAAATACCGGAACCTTTAGTGTGCTGTTCCGACTCGCCCTTGGCCGGCTTTTTTCACTCGTGTGAGGCGTATGATGCACCTGCCAGTAAGTGATTTGCTTAGGCGTTTAGTTTTTATTGGCCATTTTATTGCTCGCTTTGAACGCCATGAAACAATACCTGTATTGTGAGCAGCAAGAGGTAAAAAAATAGATTAATGAAGATATTAGGTATCTATTGATTTAGATAGGTTGAATACCAAACAACGGAGTGAATAATATTTTGCTTAATTACTTATACGCAGAATTACTTGTTTTGTACTAACGTCTATAAATAGCTATTTATGCATCAAACTAAGCGAACAATGAAAAAAATATCATGTATGTAATTTCAGAGTTTGGGCCATTTAAATCCATAGTAGCGTCCACAGTAAGAGTAATCCACACTGGCTTAATGATTTTCAAAACTCTCAATCCTTATTTGCTTTTAATCAAACAATCTTTACAATTTCACCGTCAATTTTGTTGGCAGCCCTATTTAATATCTGTTTTCTTAGTTCATTGTTCAACTCGTGTATTTTCCGGGATCCGTTTGGATTCCAAGTAATCCTCTCGAGTTTTAAGCTTTACAATATGCATCGGAAGATAAACGCTCAAAACGAATTTGGATCTTATGAAAACCTTTGAAGCGAATACAACAACTCTTTGAATAATGATCGCAGGTAAGAAATGACGAATGACTTAATTTTTAGGGTTCCGTACCTCAAAAGAAAAAAACGGAACCCTTATAAGATCACTTTGTTGTCCGTCTGTCCGTCCGTCCGTCCGTCTGTCAAGACCGTTTTTCTCAGGAACGCGTGGAGGTATCAAACTGAAATTTCTATATGATACTTAGGTATACTGTCCCTGGAAGCTGTAGAAAAATCAACCTTCTAAGCCAACGCAATCAAAAGATACAGCCATTTAGGCCGCAAATTTCCGCAAATTCTCGAAACTCGCACGGGAATCAAAACCTACAGGGTACTTCCCGTAAACTTAGAATCTTGAAATTTAGTACGAAGTCACGTCTTATAGTACAGATATAGGAAAAATTACGAAAACCGTAAATTTTCAGTTTCATCATATAAAAAATTTTTTTTTGAAAAATATTTTTGACAATTTTGAAAATTTCAAATTTACTACTCCTTATCTACAGGTTTGTACGGAACCCTCGGTGCGCGAGTCCAACTCGCACTTGACCGGTTTTTTTTTCAATATTTTACCATGAAATTAGAGTACTAATCTTATGATATTTGTCGGAGGTATATAACAAATATTAACGATATTGGCAGCCTTAGATTGAGATTAACAGTTAAGTCCCATAACTCAGATCTGTATTCACAAAAAGCCTGGATCAATATCTTAAGGGTATAACGGACATCGCACACCTACTACATACTGTCACTGCGACTGACACCGTGTTAACAGTATCCGCAAAAAATAAAATTCACTCGCGGCGAAAGTATACCGCGGGTGTGCCCTGAGTCTAACTGCAGCTATAGCTGCAAGCTGAAATAGCCGTATGTCTATAACTGACCCACAAGCAAGAAATAATCCTCCTGGCCGATTTCGACCACGGCGGCCAATCTCATCAGAGTTCAGCCAACTACGCAGGAGATATTATAGTGTACAAGTGTGAGCGCAATGCACAGGTGCACTCACTGTTCCATCACGCTCAAAGTTCGGTGAGACGGCAATCCGACATGACCGGAGAGAGATGTGGAGTAGGACCGACGGCTTAACGTGCTTTCCGAGGCACGGGGGTGTAAAACCGCCAACTTCCCGATTCCAAGCTTTTTTTGAGAAATTCATGACAGAAAATTTCAAAAACAGTTTTGGCTCGACCTGGGATTCGAACCCAGGACCCCTCGGATGTAAGGCAGAACCTATGCCACTACACCAACGAGGCAGGCAAAAAAAAAGTCGACACATGTTCCATTTTCAATATCCCACGTTCCAATTACGAATAAATCTCGACATTCCCAAATGTAACTCGGACCTTCATTAAGTTTTCAGGTGTTTACTACGCTCGCGACGTGTCATGAAAAACATATGAAGTCAAAAATATGATCTCGCTTTCTGAAAGCCGGGTATGAATCCGTATGTTTATCTCCTAAAGCCTTTTATGAAACGGTGTTACTTTATAAGGGGACTAGGACAACGTTCTTCATGACTCTAAGTAGGAAGAATAAGCGTGTGCGAAAATAGGATTTTTGAATATGTGTTATGTAGAAGAGTTGGTGCGAATGTTAAAGTAAAGAAAGGCATTTAATTGTTTGATTATGTAATTGAATTAGGTATTGTTGTTCCTACTTAAAACCTTTTTTTTGGAACACCTAAATAAGGTTTACCTTCTAAATGAAGTGATAGTGATAAAGAATGATCATTCAATCGAAGAACGATCCTAAATGAAGTGATGGTAATAAAGAATGGAATAATCGAATAGACATATTTTAATACTTTTCTTTTGCGGGATTTCAACCTGCAACAGCTGTATTTAAAAGTCAGAGGCGCGTTCGCAAACCATAAAAGAAAACAAAGGCTTTTAATCACTACATAGTATAAAGCAAAGTCGCTCCCCGCGTCTGTCCCTATATCGGTATATTTTTTTTCTTTAAAAATTGGTTGCCTGTAAAGTCGGTATACGGGCGAAAGTTTTACGTGACAACGACTTTGAGTGGTAAAATAATTTTAATGTGAATATTCATTCGTATAACATGAACCGGTGTGTATGCCTATCTCTCTCACTCTCTCTCTCTCGCTCTGTCTCTCTCGCTCTTAGGCGGGCTAACTGTGCTCGAGTGGAAGGGACGCGTGCCTTTCACTTTTTATGTCTGTCTCACTCGCTCTTAGTCGGACTAACCATGCCCGAGTCGAAGGGACGCGTGCCTCTCACTCGCTCTCATTGTGAGCGCATAACGTGAGCGGAGCGTAACGCAGTTTCTTGAAGTGTCACTCGGCAAACCAATTTATAAGACGTTGTCACGTCAAAACTACTCAACGGATTTTGATGCAGATTTTTTTAGTAGACAGAATGATTATAGAGAAAGGTTTATACGCATAAAAATATGGAAAAATGCGTTAAAAGCGAGCAGAATAGCGCCTGCCGGATCCACGAGTTATGATGATATTATATAAATATGTGTCCAGAGTGCTTCATTTTTGGGTAACGTTATCAAAAACAGACACATACAAAATAACAAAATAAAAACAAACAAGCACAAACGCCCGCCTAAAGCAATCTAAAACAGTGTCACCAGCTTCACTACAGAGTTCGTGTTAGCATGCCGTAATGTCATGTGTCACACCCATAGACTTCCTCATTAACCCTATCGCTGTCTCAAGGCATTTGCACCACACGCCTAAAAACAAGAAAATGACATTCGGAGGGTTGTGAACGTACATTCTAAGCCGGACAGTGTGTATACAGAACACCTTCGTCGAGGTTTTTGCACCCTCATATACTTACAACATATGCTGCAGGTAAACGAGCCACGCAAAACGCTACCGTATGACTAGGGGCTCAGAGTACACACGAATGAATTTTAGCGAACAAAAATGTTTTGCACGAGTTTTTCTCCCATGTAAGTGCGTGTTCGAGAGGAATTTCATTTAGGATTCTGCAGCTGCATATAAAATAATGGGTCAGTTTATCAAGTCTTTGCCATGCGAGAACGATGCTTTTTGGACTGAATTTAAATAGTTTATTGCGTTTTGTATCTCTCATAAACATTAAAATAAATTACATGACCATAAAAGCGTGAATACGCAAATGTTTTGAATTTTTATGTAAGTAATAATCACTTTTTATTTTAATTGTGTATAGAGTTAAAAGTAATATTAAAGTAAGCGTAAACTTAGTCGTCCTGACTCTCCGCTGTAACCTTTTTGCAAAATACCGATTCGGTAACACTAATTACTTCGGGTCTAAACGCGATATATTTTAATGAGTACCTAGTACTTATTACTAGGTACTCACTAAATATATCGCGTTTATTTGTTACAATGCAACGCGAAAGTTTAAAATCATATACAACTTCAGTAATTTGTATGGTTAGTTTTACGTGCCTCTTCTACTTTAGGGTGCCAATTCTTGTGCAACTGAGAAAAGTTCACATTCGTAAAAAGTTCGATCGATAAATATTCGATCGCAACGTGCGTCGCTGACCAGTTGAAGTTTGAAATTCGTATACGAAATATCTTGTAGCTGTCATGAAATGCACCAATTATAACAGTAATTTAAAGTTATTTTTGTACATGACGGTAATATTATCTATAGTTTAGTTGGCTATATACAAATTGCCGTGTGGAAAAGGTACGAATACTTGACCTGAATTTTGATGTTTTAACAGAGTATTATTGTCTCATGTTACTGGACATAAGAATAAAATTTATCACTTATAAGGAAGCGTTACACATGTATAGAAAAAAAAATGATCGTTGAAATATATCGGCAATGATAACTTAAATGGACTTAGATATCATTTCTAAGATATTCTTATAATCAATGTTGCGTCTGATTACGAAAAATACGTTCGTAAATGTCTAAAGCCGCTTTTGTTTCAGTACAAAATAGTATGTACGCGATATTGAAAAAGTCTTATTTTATTGTATACTGTACTCTTTTACTGAGGAAATTCAGAGAACTTTCTTGCATACATTAAAGGTTTAATGAATATCGATTCACGTATCATGATGTCTAGACTAGAAGTTCAAAATACCTGTACAGTAAAGGGTTTTATAACAATTATTATTACTGTCTGCTGAAAATGAAAATATAACGCGTTTGTCTTCAAGACAAGATTTTCTGTTGCCTTTTTCAATAAGAACTATAAGAGTGGAAGAAATGTCAATTTTTTTAATTAGAAAATCTCTACTCTAAACATTTGTTTATTTAGTATCAAAAATCTAAAATTGAATTTCTCGATAGTCATTACTATTCAATAGCAGCCAGAAAGAATATCTGGTTACGTTTAATTTATCAAGAATTTCAAAAAAAAATTGTGTTCTTGACCTACACGTTGCTTATACCGACGATAGGAATAACGAAAGATAAGGTTAAAGGTCATAAAAAATCAAAGTGACCTTTAAAACAAAATCACAACATCGCACACCATTATTTGGCCGGTACGTCATTACCTTGTAATTGCTTCGCCAGGTTCACGAAATAATTTTACATAATACGAGGGTACGTTTACCATACTAATGGTCTAATGATTTCCATAACGTTAAATAATGCTCTAATAGCAGAAACCACACAAAATACTGTCTGACAATGTACCGTAGTTACGGAAATAGGTTTTGGTATGGCATGCATTGTTCTGCACTCGCACCTAAAGTATATAAATAAATAAATATACAACAACATCACATACATTGATCTGATTCCGTGGAAAGTAGTTTAAGCACTTGTGTTACAGATATCAGAATTAACAGTGGTATTACAAATAAACTTTGATAAATACGTATATCACCCAGACCAGTACAATCAGACATGTTCATGCACAGAAATGTTTGTACAGTGCGGGGATCGAACCCACGACCTCTTGGTTTATAGTCAACTTCTTGACCATTGCACCAAAGTGGTCATCAATATACCTGAACTGAACCTGGTCTGGTACCCTTAATTATGTAACATTGCAAGCAAAGTTGTTGAAGATGCTCGCGGATGTATAAAATACAATGAGCAAATCTGGTTTTTGAGCCCTGACGAAAAAGAATGGTGTTTTAAGTTTTACCCCTATTATGTTTAAGTGTGTTTATGTGTGTCTGAGGCATCATAGCTCCCAAACGGATGGACCGATTTCGGTGTATTTTTTTATTCGAAAGATAATTTTTATGATTGTTTTGATAAGCTTTTATGTTGCCAATTAAAGTATTTTTTTTTTGCATTTAAAAACATCAACTGTTTTGTCAATCAATTGTGTTGATATTTTCTTCTGCGAAAATATTATCTTTCGAAAGATTACTTAATCACGGTTATTCTTGTCTATGACTGTTCAAAATCCATCCAGTCGTTGAAACTCAACAGCTGTTTTCCTAATTTCCAAATAAACGCAATGTCCACTTACCTTCCACGTTTCTTATTCTCAGTCGTCAAACAAGGCATAATTCGAAAAACATACAAGAGTCGTCAGCCAACTTGCCCACACCACACAAAGTCACATATCGCATGCCAGAGAAAATTAATGAGAAGTAGTTTATACTCAAAACACACCCCCAATACATTTACAAGTATTATTGATGACATAAGGCGGGCGGAAAGCAATTTCAACTTAAATAAAAAATGAAAAAGGTCCACACGTGCGTGCCACATGAAATTACAGAACTAAGAAAATCATAATTACTGTTTCAAAGTCAAATGAAGGTCAAGATGTAAGACCATTTGTCTTATTGAGGTGAAACGCCGTTAATCGAGGCTTATATTGTTATAAAATATTTAGGTTACGTTAGGTCACGCGACTTGAATGCTCATGAAACATGAATGAACTGAAATGTTACGTAACGAAAACAAAATGGCGGAATAGGTTAGGCGAGAAAAATATTGGCTGCCAAAAGTTATGTGTTTATAGTCACCAAGTACAATATAAGGGTCCCGAAATTATTCACCCACTTTTTATCTTAATCCCAATTTATGACTTTCTAACCCTTGTGACCCATTTGAAAAAAACATTTTAACTACATGTTTAATTGAAGAAATAGCGCTGTGGTGTCAGAGCTATGGTACCAAAGAAAAGCCACTTATTGCGCAGTCGTGTTTGGGATGGGTTACTATTCCGACCATATTAGGTGACGTCAGTTTTTAATCTTCGTGCTCGGAAGACATGTTAAACTGTTGGTGTCGATTAATATCGATGTATATTAGTCGTTAAGCCTAGTCAGATGATTTTGGCCGGCTTCATCTGACAGTAGATAAGGTTGGTCAGTTACCTTACAAGCAACCCATCTACTTATCCGAACTGAGCCCACGTATGGCTCGTACCACTTCGCATTTGAGACGAGGCTTGTGCACAGCAGTGGGACGTATACAGGCTGATGAGATGGGATGAGTTTTTTTAAAATAATTGAATAAGTATTGAACTGTCACTTTTAATATATTTAAGAGTAATTGTGATTTTTAACCTTTACAAACTGTAGATCTAGTAGATCAATGGAATTACTTCGACGTACACATAGTACACACTGCGGCATCTTATGCACTTGTCACAGGGAAAATTTAAGACCCAATAAAGAACCCCTAATGAGCCAGAAAAACAGCTGATGACCTTCAACGACTAGACGGATTTTGACCAGCCATAGCTAAGAACGAAGAAGAGGGGTGCTTGTGGCGCAGTGGTTGCAGCGCTTTGGTAGTGATACCAAAAGTTAAGCAACCTACGGCGCGGTCATGTTTGGGGTGGGTGACCATTCTGACTGTGGCGTAACACATACCACAAAAACTGTATTAATTTAATTTAATAGCATATTTCATGCAACTTATTTTTGTATTTAGTTAAAATCATTTATTTATTTATTCTACAAGTTTTGTAACACATTTTGTTATTTCTATTTTTTTCACGAGCAAAGCCAGGGCGCGCGCATTGTTTAGTAAAACCGCTGACGCTCGCAACGTTCAGCCTTTTGTTCTCGAGGTGCGCCGGAGTGCAGCGCTTTGCCGGCCAGTCCGAAATCCGATCTCACGGCGAATGCACGCTCAATTTTCTGCAAGCTCATTTCGATCGCGCGCCCGCGTAGTTAACATCTCTCATAATTATTTAATATTTTCGTTTCCTTATTTCGTGTCGAACTATCTGTGATCGTAACTTTCCTTCTATACCTTCTGTGTACGTGTTGAACTGTATTTAACCTTTATTTATATGTGGAAATCCGAAATTAGTGAATAGACTTTATTTTTTGGTAAAAGACATTTTTATTTAACATCTCCCGATAGGGTTTCCCATATCTGGTGACCCCTACTTAGAAGCACGCGAACAAATTCGTTAACGGTCAAGTTCGGGATACCGCGTCGCGCGTTAACTACCCGCCAAAAAAAAAAAAAAATATATCTAGAATCTTCGAGATGGCTTTGGAAGGAAATTCTTCATCGAGCAGCTCCTCAACACCGGATGTCGTTTATAAGGTTGGAATGAAGATGCCACCATTCTGGCCTCAAGAACCGGCTCTGTGGTTTGCTCAAATTGAAGGCCAGTTTCACATAAGCGGCATAACGGCAGACACCACCAAGTTTTACCACGTCATTGCACGACTCGACCACCAATACGCTGCTGAGGTGAAAGATATTATAACCTCACCCCCGAAAGAAGATAAGTACATAAAACTGAAGAACGAACTTATTAAACGCTTATCGGAATCACAAGAAAAGAAGGTAAAACAGCTTTTGGTTCATGAAGAACTAGGTGATAGAAAACCTTCGCAATTCCTGAGGCATTTACGGACCCTGGCTGGTGATAACATCCCGGACGCCTTTCTACGGACTCTGTGGTCAAGTCGATTACCGCATAATATCCAGACAGTGATAGCTACCCAGCCGGACACCGCATTAGATACCATGGCAGAATTAGCGGATAAGGTGTATGAAATTGCGCCCCCAGCACCTGGGCTAGCTAGCATCGCACCAGGTACCAGCAGCAACGCATTGAGTGAGATCTCAAAACAGATCGAGGAGCTGACCCGGCAGGTATCCTCATTACAAGGACAGGTACGTGCCAATAATAACGATAGAAGTAGATTCCGTGGAAGACGCAGTGCGACACCAAACCGATATCGCAACCGATCTAAATCAAATTCAAATTCAAACAGTAACCGTTATTGCAAATACCATGAACGGTTTGGCGCGAAAGCGTACAGATGTCAGACGCCATGTTCATTCGCGACGTCAAAGTCGTTAAACGAAAATGGCAGCCGGAATTAGCGGCTAACGACTGCCTAAATCGATCAGGTCGCTTATTTGTTGTAGACCGTGAATCTAAAATGTCTTTTCTGGTTGATACAGGATCAGATCTCTGCGTATACCCTCGGTCGGCGCTCAAGGATTCCCGCCCGCGAGAGGACTACGTGCTATTTGCTGCCAACGGATCACGTATTCACACATACGGCTGGATCCACCTGCAACTTAACCTAGGCCTACGTCGGATATTTCGTTGGAGATTTGTCATAGCAGAGGTATCAAAACCTATTATCGGCGCTGATTTTCTCAGATTTTATAATTTGCTTGTAGATTTGAGAAACCATCGGCTTATCGACGGCCTGACATGAATATCTACAGCAGCTCAACCAGTAAAAGAAAAGACAACAGACGTTTCATCAGTCAAGGCCGTTGATGGTGACAGCAAATACCATCAACTATTACGTGAGTACCCTGACATTACTAGACCAGCTGGCATACCTCAAGTCGTGAAGCATCAAACGGTCCACCACATCAGAACCACCCCTGGCCCACCTGTCACATCTCGACCACGTCGTCTACCACCTGACAAATTGAAGATAGCACAAAAAGAGTTTGAAGATATGCTGTCAATTGGTACTGCACGCCGTTCGGAAAGCCCTTGGGCGTCGCCCCTTCATCTTGTACCTAAAAAAGAGAACGGCTGGCGTCCCTGCGGTGATTACAGAGCACTGAACGCCCGTACAGTTCCAGATAAGTACCCCATCAGGCACATTCAAGACTTCGCTCACCAGCTAGCAGGCAGCTGTATATATTCAAAGGTCGATCTCGTAAAAGCCTACAATCAAGTGCCAGTAAATCCAAAGGATATTATGAAAACGGCCATTACTACACCGTTCGGACTCTTCCAGTTCCCATTTATGACGTTTGGGCTACGTAACGCGGCCCAAACTTTCCAAAGATTTATAGATGAAGCTCTCAGGGGACTTCCTTTTTGCTATGGATTCTTAGATGATATTTTGGTATTTTCGGAGTCAGAAGACCTGCATTTCCAGCATCTGCAGCAGCTTTTCCAGCGCTTAAGTGAGTACGGTGTCGTCGTAAACACCGCTAAGTGTGAGTTTGGTAGATCACACATAACTTTTCTTGGCCACGAGGTGACTGCTGGTGGAATTCTACCTCCTAAGGAGCGCATACATGCGTTGCAGGACTATCCACTACCCAATACGGTAAAGGAGTTGCGTCGTTTCCTTGGAATGTGTAACTTCTATCGCCGTTTTATACCAGGTGCAGCGCAGATCCAAGCTCCACTGAACGTTTTCTTGGCTGGTCCTAAGAAAAAAGGTACAGATAGCATAACACTTTCAGCTGAAGCGCTAGAAGCCTTCAACAGCTGCAAAACTAGCCTCGCAGAAGCAGCTATGCTGGCCCACCCAGACCCGGATGCAGAGTTAGCCATTCATACGGACGCTTCTGACACTGCTATAGGAGCAGCACTTCAGCAACGAGTAGACAACAGCTGGAAACCTCTAGCGTTCTTTTCTCGAAGCCTTTCTTCCGCGCAAAAGAAGTACAGCCCTTACGACAGGGAACTCTTAGCCATATACGAAGCAATTAAGCACTTCAGGCATATGGTAGAAGCCAGACCATTCACCATATACACTGACCACAAGCCGCTTACGTACGTTTTTCAACACAATCGTGACAAATGTTCTCCTAGGCAATTTCGTTACCTGGACTACATTGGACAGTTCACCACAGATATAAGGTACGTCACTGGAAAAGAAAATGTAGTCGCAGACGCTTTTTCTAGAATAGAAGCAATCTCCTCACCCATAAACTACGATGACCTGGCCCGAGCGCAGAATGCCGATCCAGAGCTACAAAGACTGTTACAAGCAGGTACTTCATCACTGAAATTAAGAAAGGTCAGAATACCAGATTCAGAATCGGACATCGTATGTGACGTCTATAAGTATCCGCGACCATACTTAACACCTAGCTTCAGAAAACCTATATTTGACGCCTTGCATCGGCTAAGCCACCCTGGTATCAAGGCCTCTGTAAAATTAGTTACAGGGCGATTTGTGTGGCATGGAATAAAGAGAGATTGCCGGAATTATGCCAGAGAATGCACAGATTGCCAAATAAGCAAAATTTCCCGACATACTCACTCTCCCACCTCCCACTTTCCTGTTCCTTCACACCGTTTTTCCCATGTCCATATGGACATAGTAGGGCCATTACCATATTCTTCTGGTTACAGGTATTGTCTCACAGCCATCGACCGATTCACACGTTGGCCTGAGGCGTACCCACTGCCTGACATCACGGCGGAGACATGCGCCCGCGCTTTTATCGCTGGCTGGGTGTCTCGCTTTGGCTGCCCAACGAAGATCACCACGGACAGAGGCAGGCAGTTTGAGTGCGAGCTCTTCCGCACCATGACTGACATCCTTGGTACTCAGCATCGTCCCACAACGGCATATCACCCTGCCTGCAATGGTATGGTGGAACGCTTCCACCGCCAACTGAAGGCAGCCATCATGTGCCACCCTTCTTCAACCTGGACTGAAGCTCTCCCCCTAGTGCTGCTGGGCATCCGCAGCGCCTGGAAAGAAGACGTGCAAGCATCCACGGCAGAACTGCTTTACGGGGAACCACTCCGTCTCCCCGGGGAATTTTTCGTTCCCGCACCGAACGCTGTCCATGACCCGACGAGCTTCACCTCCAGACTACGTCTTCATATGGCTAAGTTAACACCAGAACCCGTTAGACGACACGACAACAAGACATTCTATGTACCCAAAGATCTGGCTACAACAGAATTCGTTTTTCTACGTCAAGACGCCTCCAGACGCTCGCTAGAACCTCCTTACACGGGACCATACAAGGTACTGGAACGACGGGAGAAGACCTTCAAACTGGCGGTACGGAACAGAGAAATCACTGTATCCATAGATCGGGTAAAACCAGCCTACATCACCAAAGACGACCCTGCAATCAAAGAGTACAAAAGCAGACACAAAGAAATCAGCCAAGAGGATAACCCACCCCTGGACCAGACCACAACCCAAGATGACAACACAAAAAAGACTAGGAGTGGTAGGAAAGTTCGCTTCCCGAACTTCTATCGACCTTAGCAAGCTTCGGTCTCAGCAGGGGGGTAGTGTGGCGTAACACATACCACAAAAACTGTATTAATTTAATTTAATAGCATATTTCATGCAACTTATTTTTGTATTTAGTTAAAATCATTTATTTATTTATTCTACAAGTTTTGTAACACATTTTGTTATTTCTATTTTTTTCACGAGCAAAGCCAGGGCGCGCGCATTGTTTAGTAAAACCGCTGACGCTCGCAACGTTCAGCCTTTTGTTCTCGAGGTGCGCCGGAGTGCAGCGCTTTGCCGGCCAGTCCGAAATCCGATCTCACGGCGAATGCACGCTCAATTTTCTGCAAGCTCATTTCGATCGCGCGCCCGCGTAGTTAACATCTCTCATAATTATTTAATATTTTCGTTTCCTTATTTCGTGTCGAACTATCTGTGATCGTAACTTTCCTTCTATACCTTCTGTGTACGTGTTGAACTGTATTTAACCTTTATTTATATGTGGAAATCCGAAATTAGTGAATAGACTTTATTTTTTGGTAAAAGACATTTTTATTTAACATCTCCCGATAGGGTTTCCCATACTGACTATACAAGTGACGTCTATTTACAAGCATCTACGTGCTTCAGAAGGCACGTTAAGCTGTTGGTCCCGGTTAATATCGATAGATATTAGTCGTTTAGCCTGGTCGGAGGCCCTCGGGCGGCTTAATAACATGTGACAGTAAGGTTGGTCGCTTACCTTACACACACCCCTCCACCAATCCGCACTGAGCCCGCGTGGTGGAGTATGGCTCGCACCACCTCATAGTTGAGGTGAGGCCTGTGCCCAGCAGTGGGACGTATAAAGGCTGATGATTATAGCTAAGAACCAACGTGATTAAATTCATTTACATTTCAGAAAAAAAAAAACACTGAAATCGTTTTACCCGTCCGGGAGCTACAATACCACAGACAGACACATTCAAACACATACACACAGAGACAAACTTACGACACCTCCCTTTTTAATTGGGGGTTGAAAATGGATAACCTGACGTGCGGTCGTCAGTAGTAAGCAAGACTCTGTCAAGGTGACCGATCCATGAATCGTCTGCTAAATCGGCCTGTCACAGTGTGCGCATTGCGGACCCACAGGACCAATATATCTTCTATCTGTTTGTAATTAAACAGTTAACGATATAAGGGAATACAAATTGGGTACCAATGACGCAGGAAAATTACTTAGACGTTAAGAGGAAGTACTAAAATAGATTTCAAGCTATTTTTATATAAGTGCTAGTCTAATGGAGACGGCCTGTGGGCTTCGAAGAATCCTTCAAAGATATCTCTCAACAAATTTCATATAACACTAAGGTAGATACTTATAAGTACTCGTATTTGCGTTAGTGGTCGATAAAAATTCTGTCTTAACCCAATAAAAACATCCCTTTTTAAAATATAATCTATTTTTAACACTATGTCCAAAATGTAAGCAAACCCTCCACGAACAATTAAAGATGATTTACAGGATGTACAGTTGTGAAATCCATAGTAAGTCATTAGAACAACATCACCATAAATTGCTTCACTATAACCATAGTTTTTTTTAATAGTTTTCCATTTAAATCGGAAAAGTAAGCCGCCATGTTTGTTTTCATTTTTTACTTAGTGAAGAAAAATAGACTATACTGAAACGATGCCACACAAACAGTAGACATTGAAAGGATACTGTTACGCCGGTGGGCTAGTGCTAAAACTTTGATCGTGTTTTTCCATGCCTTGGAGGCGTTTTCAGCAGGCTGAAATACCATTTCAGGCCGTTTCAGAGAGTGCTCTAACACATACTAGTTTATCGAAATTTCACCCAAGTTGCCGTTGTTTTCAGGCGCCTGAAATATGTTTTCAGTCCGTTTCAGGCCACCCTCTATCAGATGACGCCATAACCTGAAAACCCGTTTTCAGGCGTTTTCAGGACCCCTTATGGGCCTTTGAAGCCCACTTCAGTATATGACGTAATTTTCAGTAGGAGTGAAAGAGATAGCACGATTAGAGAGAGGCAGCTATACTAAGAACATTCCAGAAAGGTGTGACAGAGACAGCACAAGACAAGGATAGCACTATGATTCGAGAAAGGTCTAGGCTAGGCAAGACGGCATTTGGAAGGATCCCGAACAGTCTCGTACTGGGTAGTAGGTACCTACCGAATATTCGGGAGTCCTTGACGGCCGGTATATAAGGAGCCCGGGAATGCGACCGAGTTTGAGTTTAATTTGGGAAAGCGACGAGTAAACATCGAAGCGAAAACTGCGACAAGAAGATTTTGGAGTGCGATATAAGTGTTCGTGTACTAAGTGTTGTAACGTAAAGTGTGTACAATAAATCCTACTCTACTTCATCGGTTTAGAAGTGCATTTCAATCTAGATCCCACACCCCTAGAACGTAACATTTGGTGTCAGAAGTGGGATTGAAAATGCCGATTACTCCGCGAGAAGAAGAGAAGGAGGGGATGCAGACCCGAAGCCGCACCGCTGCTGGAGACTCTGCGGGCACCGCCGGAACGTCAGACACAGCGGTATCAGCTTCAAGGACGCCGGAGATAGACGTCAACGCCATTCTGATCCTCCTGAAAGAACAGGCTAGAAGGCAGGAGGAACAAGCCAAAATCCTGCAACAAGAGCTACGGGTTCAGCAGGAGGAACAGACCAGGAGGCAGGAGGAACAAGCCAAAATCCTGCAACAGGAGCTACGGGTTCAGCAGGAGGAACAGACCAGAAGGCAGGAGGAACAGGCTAGAATTTTGCAGCAAGAGCTACGGGACCAGAAAGAAGTCCTCCGTGAGGTACACGAAGTAGCTGCAGAATGGAAAAAGGAGATGGCTGAGGTGCAAGACAAAATTGTGGGCGTTGAAATAAAAGTTGAAAACCACGAGAAGCGCCTCAATGGACTGAACGAAAAAGTGGAGGGCCAGGAGAATCGCCTCCAGAAGTTGGAGATCAAAGTGGCCAACAGCACCACCAGTGTATCAGGTGCACCAGCCACAGGAGGTGAAAAGTTAAAGGTACCTCCATTCGATGGTACCTCTTCGTGGGCCGCATACAAGCTCCAATTCGAGATGGTTGCCGAAGCGAATGGCTGGAGCAAGGACTATGCTAAAACGGCATTGAGTTTGGCGCTGCGGGACGAAGCTCTCACTGTTCTGGAAGCGTTAGGAAAGGAGAAGACATACGACCGTCTTCTTGAAGCTTTAGAGGCACGCTTCGGTGACAGCCATCTAGAGCACGTTTACAGAGCTCAGCTGAAGAATAGGACTCAGGGGCATAATGAGTCGTTACAAAAGTGGGCACTTGAGATAGAGAAGCTCGTCCGGAAGGCGTACCAAGGTTCCGCAGCGACTTTCATCGATGAAACGCTAGTACAGGCATTCATAGATGGGATTCGGGACTTTGAAGTGAGGGCTGCTGTACGGCTGGGACACCATGGGACCTTGAAGGATGCGCTCGCCCATGCCCTGGAGGTGGAAGCTGTATGCCAAGACTCAACAAAATCCTTTAGGGTGCGCGAAGTTGCGGCCAGGGAGCCGATTGCTCCACCTCGAGAAACTGGGCCTCGATGCTACAACTGCGGGGAAAGAGGACACATACAATCAGGCTGCCCAAAAAGATCTTGGAGGCAACGGGACTCAGACCGAACGGAGAGGCCAGCAAGCTCTGATAGTTCAGAGCGGCAGCAGCAGGGAAACGAGTAAAAGCCAGGACTGAGGGACGAGTGCTGGCTGGTGGTCAAAATGTCCCAGTTATGATCTCGCAGGCGAACGACGGGAACAGTCTGGCTGTCAAAGGAGAAATTGGTGGAGTACCATGTCACCTTACTATTGACACCGGAGCTTCTCGGACCGTGATCAGTTCTCGACTGCTGAAACACCTGTCCAGGGATCATCTAGTCCGACCAATGCATCTTCAGCTGCAAACGGCTACCGGCCAGTACATCTCCGTCCAGGGGGAGCAGGAAGTGTCAGTGAAGATTGGAGAAAAGAAGTACTGGCACAAAGTCATCATTGCTAACATCGTAGATGACTGCATTATTGGTCTTGACTTTATGAGGAAGTACGAGTGTAAGATCGACATGAAAGGAGGCGTGCTGAAATTTGGGGCTTATGAAGTTCCTATGGAAGGTGGAGTGAGTGGACATGTCTTCTGCGCTAGAAGGACTACACTTCAACCGAGATCGCAAGCCCTAGTTCCGGTGACATTGCCGCACGGTGCGAGACAAGGATCTCATTCCTGCGTGTTAATAGAGAAAATGGACGGCAGTAAACCATGGATGCCAGCTCGCACAGTGGTAACGACGTCATCTGCAGCATTTATAAGGGTGCTAAATCTAAGTGACACTCAACACGTCATAAGTAAAGGAACCCTTATGGGAACATGCGAGGCAATATCTTGGATACGGAGTTGCCATGGGTCGAAGGAGAACAAGTTACAAGAAGAAGTTGTGGAAATTGGAAAGTTATTGGAAAACTGCCAAAATGATCTCACAAAGGAAGAACTTCTTAAGGCACGTAATTTGCTAAAGCGCTATAGGAGCGTCTTCTCTGCACATGACAGTGATATCGGGAGAACTGGAGTAGTACAGCACGAGATCGACACCGGAGATGTCATGCCTATTCGACAACGACCGCGGCGAGTTCCAGTAGCTCGAGAGAAGGAAGTGGAAGACATGATCAAGGAAATGAGGAGAGATAAAGTGATAGAACCGTCGACAAGTCCTTGGTGTTCTCCAGTAGTCTTGGTGAAAAAGAAGGATGGAACCATGAGATTTTGCGTAGACTATCGTCGACTCAACGATGTGACTAAGAAAGACAGTTATCCATTGCCTAGGATAGATGACACTTTGGACACTCTGCATGGAATGAAATGGTTTTCCACGTTGGATTTGAAAAGTGGCTATTGGCAAGTGGAAATAAAAGACAAGGACAAAGAGAAAACAGCCTTTTCAACCGGTAAAGGACTTTGGCAGTTTAATGTAATGCCGTTTGGATTGTGCAACGCACCAGCAACGTTTGAGCGGTTGATGGAGCAAATACTGGCTGGTCTCCTGGGTGATACGTGCCTAGTGTATCTGGATGACATCATAATTGTAGGCAAAGATTTTGATGACCACCTCAAGAAGCAGGAACAAGTTTTGTCCAAGTTGCGCGATGCTAACTTAAAACTAAGTCCGAAGAAATGCTTATTCTTCAAGCGCAAGGTTAACTACTTGGGACATGTGATTTCATCAGATGGCATCCAGACAGACCCTGAGAAGATAAGTGCAGTTAAGGACTGGCCGACACCGAAAGACAAGACAGCAGTACGTGCCTTCTTGGGACTTTGCTCGTACTACCGACGATTTGTAAAGAACTTCTCAGATATAGCAAAGCCTTTGCACCAGCTGACAGAAGAGAAAAGACAATTCAACTGGGATGATCAGTGTGCAGCAGCTTTCTCAGACCTCAAACAGAGACTTTGTGAAACACCGATTTTGGGATATCCAGACCCAGAGAACGAGTTTGTTGTTGACACTGATGCAAGCAATACTGGCATTGGAGGAGTCTTGTCACAGAAGAAGGGTGATCAGGAAGTTGTGATCGCCTATTTTAGCAAGTCGCTATCGAAGCCGGAGAGAAACTACTGCGTCACTAGGAGAGAATTGCTGGCAGTCGTCAAAACTCTGCAGCATTTTAGTAAATACCTGCTTGGACGCAAGTTCCGAATAAGAACTGACCACGCTGCTCTAAAGTGGTTGTTAGAGTTTAAGAACCCTGAGGGTCAGGTGGCACGCTGGATCGAACAACTGCAGGAATATGACTTTGTCATCGAACATCGCAGTGGAAAGTCACATGGCAACGCAGATGCCCTCTCTCGAAGACCTTGTCCTGATGATTGCAAACACTGTTTAAGGCAAGAGGGTAAGGACTGCGTGAAGATGTTGAGGACAGACACTGTTAGCGAAGAATGGAGTGATGAAGCAATGCAAGAAGCACAACAGGAAGATTGCGATGTAAAGCCCATTTACGATTGGATCAACGCTGGGGCGCCCAAACCAAGGTGGTGTGAGGTAGCTCCGATGAGTACCGTGACAAAGAGCTACTGGGCGCAATGGGAAAGTCTGGTTATGCACAATGGCGTACTGTGCAGGAAATGGGAGTCAGAAAACGGAAAGGATGCTCATCTTCAAGTGGTTGTACCAAGAAAGAGAGTTAGCGATGTTTTAAGATCCTTTCACGACGGCGCTTCCGGTGGACACCTAGGAGTAAAAAGGACTCTGATGAAGATTCGGCAACGTTTTTACTGGATAAACTGTCGGGACGACGTGGAAGACTGGTGTAGGAAATGTACTAGCTGTTCGTCAGTTAAGGGACCACATACACGCAGTAGAGGTGCGCTTAAAGTTTACAACGTGGGAGCACCTTGGGAAAGAATTGCTTTAGACGTCGCAGGCCCGTTCCCGACCTCTGACCGTGGAAACAAGTACATCCTGGTGGTCATGGACTATTTCACTAAATGGCCTGAGGTATTTGCCATTCCGAATCAAGAGGCAGTCACAGTAGCGGAAACTGTAGTGACAGAAGTGTTTTGTCGGTATGGTGTGCCTCTTGAGATCCACAGTGATCAGGGAAGAAATTTTGAGTCTCTGGTGTTTCAGGAGACTTGCCGAGTCATGGGAATTCATAAAACTCGGACTACGGCCTATCACCCACAGTCAGACGGAATGGTTGAGAGATTCAATCAGACTCTGGAACGACATTTGGCCAAAGTAGTTGACAACCATCAAAAGGATTGGGACAGGCATATTCCGCTCTTTTTAATGGCATATCGGACAGCAGTTCATGAAAGCACGGCCGTAACTCCTGCGTGTGCTAATTTTGGAAGAGAACTACGTTTACCTGCAGACCTTCTGACCGGACGTCCTCCAGATGCACCAAAGACGGTTTCGGAGTATGCAAGTGAACTGCGAAACCGGCTTGATGATGTTCACAGGCATGTTCGTGAACATGGATTGCAGGCCAGCGAGAAGGTGAAGACCAGATACGACCGGAAGTCTAACCAGACGAGGTTTGAGGAAGGATCATTCGTGTGGCTACATAACCCTATGCGTCGAAAAGGAAAGTCACTAAAATTGTCGCCGAGTTGGGAAGGGCCGTACAAAGTAGTCACAAGGATCAACGACGTCACTTATCGGATACAGCGCAACGCACGTAGCCCCTGTAAGATTGTTCATGTTGATCGGTTGGCCAAGTACCATGGAACGAATGATGCTCGGGACGAGCATGTCTAAGGAGGGGGTAGTGTTACGCCGGTGGGCTAGTGCTAAAACTTTGATCGTGTTTTTCCATGCCTTGGAGGCGTTTTCAGCAGGCTGAAATACCATTTCAGGCCGTTTCAGAGAGTGCTCTAACACATACTAGTTTATCGAAATTTCACCCAAGTTGCCGTTGTTTTCAGGCGCCTGAAACATGTTTTCAGTCCGTTTCAGGCCACCCTCTATCAGATGACGCCATAACCTGAAAACCCGTTTTCAGGCGTTTTCAGGACCCCTTATGGGCCTTTGAAGCCCACTTCAGTATATGACGTAATTTTCAGTAGGAGTGAAAGAGATAGCACGATTAGAGAGAGGCAGCTATACTAAGAACATTCCAGAAAGGTGTGACAGAGACAGCACAAGACAAGGATAGCACTATGATTCGAGAAAGGTCTAGGCTAGGCAAGACGGCATTTGGAAGGATCCCGAACAGTCTCGTACTGGGTAGTAGGTACCTACCGAATATTCGGGAGTCCTTGACGGCCGGTATATAAGGAGCCCGGGAATGCGACCGAGTTTGAGTTTAATTTGGGAAAGCGACGAGTAAACATCGAAGCGAAAACTGCGACAAGAAGATTTTGGAGTGCGATATAAGTGTTCGTGTACTAAGTGTTGTAACGTAAAGTGTGTACAATAAATCCTACTCTACTTCATCGGTTTAGAAGTGCATTTCAATCTAGATCCCACACCCCTAGAACGTAACAATACACTTTATACGGATTATTGCACGGTTTATTTACATTTTATTTTAACCTGACGTTTCGGACCCTTTTCAGCGTCCGTGGTCACAGTTAGACTAAGGTATTAGTTGTCATTACATAGTTTAAAAAAAAAGTCAACTACAAACACTCAAAAATTCTAAGTTACGTTAATATCTTCACAAAATGAGCTAACAGTATCTTGCGGTCTTGCAGTCCGTACTGCTAAGCCCCGCGGTCTAGCCTGTGTCTTGGCTATAACATGATCCCAAGCTGGTGGAATTTTCCAACCATCTTCTCTAAAATTAGCGTATCTTCTAATTTCAATGGCCTCACGTAGCATACGAGGAAGAAAACGACGTTCGACGATTAAGTTAAGCCACAACCACCAATCCGTAAAAGAAGATCAATCACATTACGATTTTACAAATTGGAGGCATAGACGAAAGTTCGTAATAACTCTGGCTGGCACTAAAATATTAACCCTAAAAAGTTGGCTGTAGTTTTAGACCGTACTAGCGGAATTGCGAATCGAATACTGTACGGCACGGCTTGCCAGTATCACGTGACGGGATTTCGCATGCCGAAGAGAAATTAAACGCGACCTGACCCTATCGCTGCTCGTTACATGTTTAATAAATACCGTGTTACTTTCAACCTTTTTTTAGGAGCCGATGAAATACTGCGGTGAATATTTGAGGGTCGAATATGTCATGGTTAGTTGACCGCAGTTACCTACAAACCGTAAGTGCAGTTCTTGAATGACGTTACTATTATTAAATTAGTGGGTTTGTATGAACTAAGCGTGATTTTGAGCTTTGTTGATGAACATCTATGACTTGTGCCTAACTATATTAGGTGCAAATCACAATAGTTAAAGCTTGCCCCTTTTTTGTATGTACTAAGGTATCATTCCTTCGAATTATGGTGAAAAATCAGCTCTTTTTAAGCCAAAGGGTTACAGTTATTTATGTTTTTAAGTCAAAGCGATAAAATCATTGTTTATTCACACCCTTACTTGGATAAGCGAAGCTTAAGAAATAAGCTTCCTTTTTTAATTATATAAATCACCTACTTAAGTTGGATTCGAGATTGTGAACTAAGAAAACGGCTTTTTGTCTTATAGTTTACTTTTACTGTGTTCCTTTGATAAAATAAAAATTTGCACAAAACAACATTTTAAACTCTACAAAAAAACTGAAGTTGAGGGAGTTTTGTCATCTCAATGTTTATTTATTCAAGTTCTGCACAAACATACGTACAATGGTGGACTTAATGCCGAAGGCATTCTCTATCAGTCAACCATAGGTCCAAGCAGAGAAAATTCTATAAAACCAAATGTTATGTATACATTTTCCCTTATAACTTCATAGCTTGATAACATTATTCGGTAGTAGAAGTTATTATATTTAGTATGAGGCTTTAATTTTGTATGCAAAACAACAAAGTACTTGAATACTTATAGAGGTTCTATATTCAAGTGCAATTTATCAAAGCTAGTTTAAACCTAGCTGTGAAATTCAGAAAGTGTGTAATTTTCCCCGGCCTCCGCTACCGTTAACAATGTCTAAAAAACTCTAATTTTCTTTTTATTACATTCCTTACCCCGCAAATTGTTTTAAAACGGCAGTTAAAATAGAAGCTTTTTCAAATTATAAAACGTGACCACATTATTTTTCTTTCGAGAAAGTCAAGAGTGGTGTTTTCAGGCATAATGTTTAATTTTGAGAACGTCGTTTCTCAAAATTGTATATACATCGTCGTTTTAAATTGTATATACATATGTTTATAAAGTAATGTAAAAAATAATAAGGAGTAAGATAGAAATATAGGTTAACTCTTTATTTCACACCACAAAAAACGAAATTACTGATAAGCTTAAAAAAATATATACAATCGAGGCGGTCCTATCGCTGGAAATAAATTCGCCGTTTAGTTCAGAATCTGCAAAAAAAGATAGAACTAATAAAAAAATAATTCTGGTCAAAGAAACCTTGATTGGCATGTAGGGTAGATGTATTAAACAGATCTGAAGGATATATTGGTCGATTTTCCATGTGAGACTGACAGTTTCAAAATTCCCATAATATTTTATTGTTTAAGTAAATAAGTCTCGAATTAATCGGAAAAAAAATCAATTCAAGTAGTTCTTCATTGCTAGTGTTACCAAGTGATGCAGTAAGATTGGAAATTCTAGTCATACAAATCATGGGTCCTCGGTCGTTTTGTCGCACATACGAATTTATCATCATCATCATTATCAGCCAAAGGACGTCTACTGCTGAACATAGGCCTTCCCTACAGTTTTCCACATCGACCGATCACAAGCGGTCTGCATCCAGTGTGATCCTGCGATCTTTACAAGGTCGTCTGTCCATCTTGTCGGTGGACGTCCTACGCTGCGCTTTTGGTCGAAGGGTCTCCAATCCAGAATTAATTTAATTTATTTTAAGATACGAATTTATACAAATGCAAAAACGAATTTCCTTACAAAGTACTAGTTCTTCACGAAAAAAGTGGAATCGAGATACTCAAACTAATGTCTGTCTTTACCCCGCTATAAAAGGTTACCCATATTCCGTTTTGATTCAGCTATGTAACGTTTCAAATGACTTGTAAGTCCTCTATAAAAAAAAAGGTCCACATTATTATATTGTTAGAGGGTTCACTCAGTCTTTTATTTTTTGTCATGTCTAAGTTGGACAGATGAAACAAATTACATGTCAACGACTTGATTCCAAAAAAAAAAATCCAAGAGAAATGAGATTGTGAGTACTAAGTGGAATTCGTAATTTCACATCTAGATGCTTTTTTCTTCTTTAATCTCATTTTCTTTTACGTTCTTGTGGTGAAATTTAATCACTGTTCGGTTTTGAGGAAACGAGATTTCTCTTTTGACCTGTGTTCTTTTAATAAATGCTTTTGTTATAATTTAAAAGACAAATATTTCCGGGTCAAGACTCGTGATTTGCGATTGGTTGGAAACTTTACATAACTTTTGAAAGGGATTAATGAAGCTGATAAATAATCGGAGCGAAATATTCACTTAGACCGTATTGTTTCACTTTTACATAACTGACCGTTATTTTATTTGATATATAACTTTATTTTTTTATTTCTTATACCTACTTAATATTAATGCAAAAGTTATTTCCGTCACAGCACTCTACCTACTTTTAATCTAAAAATTTGGTTTTATTAATTTTGCATCGTTACATACAAAAAGAAAAGACAAATATAAATTTCTTATGATGAACAAATTTAACCAATTTTCAAATAATGTGCATTTTGGCACTCACAAATACTTACTGAGTCTTTTGTAACAGAATTTACGGAATTTTTAAATACCTTCTTCTAAGAAAGCATTTGTATAGTTGACAAGGCAATCGTGAAGCCAAGATTTATTATTACGTACCTACTCAAAGGTAATAATAAATTTTCTAAAGGTTAATACACTACTTAATAATACTTGTATTTTCTAGGGATTTACAAATATATTCCGATAAAAGTTTGCAAATGTTTACCACATTAATCGACAACCTATGTTTTTACTGGATTTCGTATTGAAATCTTCCGTGTTCATTCAAAAGCTCATTCCGCGCATATTTGAACTACCTGTGCATAGTTTTGTCATGCCTTTCTTAGGAAGAATATTAAGAGCTTAGAAAGAATGCGGTTGAAAAGCGTCTTTCTGTATTTGTCTCGCATAAACATTCTGCACCATATTTATACCCTTTGACAAAATACGTTGGAAATATTTGGGTCACCGGAAATCCTCTTTCAAAGTTGACTTTCTGTTCGTACAAAATAAGGTCCTTCGTCTTAAAAATTAAGCGCAACAAAGTATTTTGTTTGATAAATTATCAAAAAATACAACATTTTGACAATAAAACGGTTTTATTTTAGCTTTGAACCAGGAAATTTTAAAAATTTTACAGAAAACCGTTCCGTATACCGATTTGAGGTTTCATTTTGATGGATATATCAGACCTTTTCGAATAATTTCTTAATTATTTTGCCAGAAAAATCAGAAAAGGAACAAAATGTACAATTTTATGAAAAAAAAAACACTATGAATATGTTAATATCTAAATATGTATTTTGTAATAGCATTTACCTACGCAGTTATTACATATAACTATTTGCAGTTGAATTACGAGCATAAGCGCCATTTTCTCATATCGGAACATCCAATCAAAAAGGTTTCTACGCAACTTTTTGATATCAAGTTAAAACTTTCCTGCAAAGTAAGTGGATCCTACCATGATGAGATAGGTTCTTAGCCTAGAAACTTTGTCTAGTGTCTATGACCTGACGCAGGTCATCTAGTCGAGTGCTAAGATGATTAAAGTTAGAAACTAGAGCTTAGTTAGCGATCTATGAACAAGTTTCGCTTGAAATGGCCTGCTCTAGAATATTCCTGATGCAGTTGCATAATTTTCATAATTGCTAATGTATGGACAAAACATTTCATTATGTTCATGTATAAGAAAAGGACAGTGTCTCACCTCCATATATTGATAATAATAAATAATTCCTGCAAGTTCATAAATTTAACTTATTTTAAATGTCAACGACAGGTAGGTACATATTGGTGATGTTTGCCTACAGCTATTCAAACATAGTGAAAATCATCAAATCGAGGAACATTAAGCGGTTCAATAATATCAGATTTGCGAGATCAATTTAATAGAAAATGATAAGTCTGAAAAATTCATAATCACCATACAGATTGAAAAAAAAATTGATTCAAATGGAGCTAGATACTGGTGCAGCTTTTTCATCTATTTTGTATAGAGACTAGAAGAATTTAAATTTGAACAAAAAATATTACTGACACACTGGAGAGATAATTAAATCTATTGCAATGGGTTTGTTACCTGTCATTACAAACGTCAAACTTTTCACTGAAAATTGAACATATTTGAGCAAGCCGTTGATCCCATTTCTGGTCGCGCATGGATACGCGAAATTAAAGTAAACTTGGCGGATGTTAAAACTCTTAAAGAAAACAACAACTGTTCTAAATTAGATGACTTATTCACAGTATTGGCTACAGTATTTGATGGGACTCTAGGATGTATTCCCAATTACAAGGCACATTTTGTACATCAAGAAAACGTTACACCTATTAAGCCTCGACGAATTCCTTACACAATGACAGACAAAGTTGATACAAACATTATGCAAGAAAAACTTTTTAGCGAAAGTAGACGTTGACTGAAGCCGCCGATACAGTAGTTCCTAAAAAGTTTAAATTGGAATCAGATAGTCAACTATGACACTAATAGAGACAAACAGTTTTAAACCTGTTAGCTTGGTTCATGCAGCTTGGTCTGAGGGTAATATTTATTGGGTAAGTATTAATATTGGGTGAAATCATTATGTTTCCTGATTATAATTCTGTAAAAACTATTCTAATACTAAGACATGCATATTACGTTAGAGACTGCAGTGCTAACTTTCGTAATATGAGTTTATTGTTCAGATCTAGATTCTAATTAAATGTTTGCCCCGCAATATTCGCGAATGGGCGTTTCCAATGGTAAAGTACACGAAATAGGAGGAGAAAGTTTGTACATCAATTAATTTTCACGGTTCAGCGATAAACTCTGCCTTACAGTTATGTTATAAAAAAAAAAAAAAGAGCTGTCATGCAAAGCAGCTGATCTTATTTTGCTTATATTTCACGAAAATTTCGCGTCTAAACTGTAAATAAAAGCTTAATTAATATTATAGAATCCGTGTATAGCAAGCAAAATTGAAGACAACACAAACCCAAAGTGATTTGAATCATAAAATTCAATTGAAAAATTTTCACCTAACCGTTACGTTGTGAGTTTAAAAGTGTGGACAACGGAAACTAAAACCAGGGGAGTATTGTTTTTGACTTACTTCAACGCTTGTTAAGACTAATTACTTATACAAATTTAATCAAAAAACAGTGCAAGAACATATATCTCAAGATACTTTTTGAGGTTATTTTGATAGTAAAAAGTGAGAAGTCAACAAAGGTCCAAGTGAATAACTGTTTGCCGTTAGTTTATCGCTGTGGAATACAAAACACTGACACTTCTACTCTGCACAACGCTCACCAATGTGAGCTACGTCAATATTCACAACATTTCGGTCCTGTTGTGCCTCTCTTTACTTGACGTATATGTGGAAGTAAAGTTGAAGATAACAACCTAACGCCGCAGACAAAAAAACACGCAAACACTAAGCAGTCACCTCGTCTGAACCTACTTACACCTACATTTGCAGCGGTAGACATAGCGGTGACTGTAAATTTTTGCTCGGTCCTGGGTTGTTATTCTAATAGATTATGTTGAGTAGTCCTTAATGTTTATTGTTTAATCTTGATTCAAATAAAATAAAATAATCCTTATAGGTTAAAATAACAAAGTATAGGTTTAATCTGAAATCATTTTTTTTTCTATTAAACAGTAAACACTAACATTTAATTTAATATTCTACAAAATTATAAAAAATAGGTATCCTCTGCGTCCCATTGCTTAGAATATTACCAAAGCAACTGTTGTACACTCTTTTTAACAAAAATTTCAGGTGAGATTTCCAACCTTACAATCAAACATGACCTCCCAAACTGGAACCATGACCAGAAGAATGACTGCCCAGGAAACTGCCCTTAAACTAAAAAATGCGCTGGAAGAATTAAAAGAATCTAAGGACTTCTGTGACCAGCTCCTTAGGGAACGCGATGAATGTGAATTGGAAATAAAAAAAACATTCGAAATTAACGCGCAATTAAAGAAAGAATTGGTAGAACTGCATGCCCGTCTCCACGAGGTCACTGAACACAGAGAGGAGCTTCTACATACCATCAGCACCTTCGACCAGTGCAGCAGCGTCTTCGAGCAGACACTGATCCGGAACAATGAGTTGGAAAGTGAGCTGCGTGACGCCAACAAAACCATACTGCATATGGAAGAAGAGAAACAAGATCATGTTTACTCACAGACCATGAATTTATACGAGGAGCTCATTGGGACCCCTAACGACCAGGTAGCAGTTCCCAATTCATACACAAATATTAACAGCCAATGTGAACATTGTAGTAGGCAAACAAAAATGACAGGTAGAAATAGATTAAAAAAATACATAAAAATTAATAGATTCATAAATAAAACAAAAAACATGATTAAGCAGCAGAAAGTTTATACTAAAAATTTACAGTTAAGAAAAGAAAAAATTGATTTGTTAGATAGCCTTGAAATTTATCAAAATAAGTTACTTGAAAGTAGGTTGCAGTATGATCAGGCAGTAGGGCAGTTGCAGGTAGACATCTCTCGGTTGCAGGTAGACATCTCTCGGTTGCAGGAGTCATTGCAATCAATGACATATAAATATAACTCTTCTCAGGAACAAATCTCTGAGCATATCCTAGCTGCAAATAAACTTTTGAACATAAACTCCACTAACCAAATTTATAAATCCCTGCCAAACATTAATTTGAAAACTGTACTGGACTCAAGTGATTTGAGCTTGCAGTTATGTCCATTAGAACAAAGTTTAAATTTAAACTGCTCAAAAACTTATGATGTTGTCTCTCAAAAGCCTACTCACGAATGTGCTAATGTTCATGTATATTCAGATAAGCTAGGAATTGGTTATGGTTCCTTATTGAATAGGTCATTGAGCTGCAAAATTATTAATAACTGTATGCCAGACACATCACTGGATCAAATTGTAAATAGTATACGAAACAGCTCTTTCAATTCAAACTCGATTATTGTATTAATGTTAGGGAACAGTCAAAACGTTAGTAAGAAAAATATTATAAAGAGTTGGAACATTTTGACAAATTTAAATGTCAAAAAAATTATCCTCTGTTCCCTACCATTTTCAAAATATTATACAGCAACACAAAATAACAGTATTCATATGCTGAATACTTTATTATTCAATTTATCTCAGCGTCACAGTGACAAATTTGTGTTTTTTGACACAAATAAATTCATTAATAATTCATTTTCTTTGACTGGCAGCTCTTTACACTTGCCTATTAAATTTAAAAAACGAATAGCTACTCTGTTAGCTTATAATATTAATTGTATTTTAAACTCAACCATTTCACATGGTTGTCAACATATTAGTAATAGTACTAATTTAGATATTATTAACTTGACAACCTCTGACACTTTAAACTAAGGGGGAAGACAAAGGCTGGGTCTAGTTTTATTGTTGTACATCAAAACATACAAGGCCTAGCTGGCAAAGAATTAGAATTATCATTAGTTTTGCAAGATTTAAATGCCCATGTAATGTGTGTGACTGAGCACTGGTATAGGGACTATGAATTAATGTTAAGTATTGACAATTATAAGGTCGGTAGTTCGTTCACAAGGGAGACTACAACTAGAGGTGGGTCACTTATTCTGTTGAAAAATCAATTTAACTGTAAAGAACGAAAAGATATTGTATCTCTCTCCATTGAGCGAACTATTGAACTTGCATGTGTTGAACTAGATCAATATATTGTCTGGCGGGCTATATAAGCCCGCCAGACGCTAATTACCAACTTTTTGAAGACACTATGGATAAAGTCTTATCAAAAGCATCAAAATCAAAAAAGAATTTAGTAGTATGCGGTGATTTTAATATAGACATATTAAAAAAAACACAAATTTCTATGAGATTTCTTAATCTCTTTGAATCGTATAACCTAAATAATGTTTTTGAAGAACCTACCAGAGTGACTCCAACAACGGCTACTTGCATAGATAATATTTTTTGTGATGTCAAAATAACAAATAAATCTATTTTACAATGTCTAAGCTCCGACCATAGAGGACAAAAGGTCACATTTCCGTCTGGTCCGGCCTTGAGCGTAGTAGATATAGTTTATAGACCAGTCACTGCAAACAGGATAAATAGATTTAAGGATAGGATTTTTGATGGTGTGAAAACATTAATTCCAAACAGTAGTAGTAACGTAGACAACTTATACGAAGATCTTTTTAACTTAATTAAAAGCGAATTCGCATCAATTTTCACAAAAAAAAAGGTCAAGTCTAATCGGTTTACAAGTAAGTTTAATGAATGGGCTACACCAGGTATTTATAAAAGCAGGAATAAGTTATATGATCTGTATAGTATTAGAGAACATTCTCAGGACCCACATATTATAGAATATGTTAAAAAATATTCAAAAATCTTTAAAAAAGTTTGTGCTCAAGCAAAGACGAATCATCTTCGTAGGATAGTTTCAGGTTCAAAAAATAAAGCCAAAGCTACCTGGAATATCATAAACAAAGAAACCCGTAAAGATAAAACAAAAGATCGTTCATATTCATTAAAAGACGGAGGTAAACTAGTTAAATCTGATGCAGAAGTAGCTAATATTTTTGAAAAGTTCTTTGCTAATATAGCACCATCTACTACTAAAGAACTTAACTCTTCTGCAGAACTGTCTGAATCCATTCTCAAATCCAATATTGATGAGTGTGATTCACCACTATACTTTAGATACGTAAGCACCGATGTAATTATGAACGCATTCAATGAAATAAATATGAAAAAAACCGAGGATCTGTGGGGAATATCCGTATGTATCATTAAAACTATTATTGAATTCATAGCACCTCTTTTAGCGATCATTTTTAACAAATGTATTGATAAAGGAAAATTCCCAAATTTAATGAAATTTAGTAAAATAATACCGTTATTTAAATCTGGTGACAAAAATAACCCCTCAAATTTTCGACCAATATCTATCTTACCGGTTCTAAGTAAAATTTTTGAAAAGATTATATTCAATCAGCTACTATTTCACTTCACATCAAACAATTTATTGCATAATAAACAATTTGGTTTTACAAAGGGTCGCAGTACTGCTGATGCTGGAGTCGCTCTGTTGAAACATATATTTGATGCCTATGATAGTAAGCATGATGCTGTGGGAATTTTTTGTGACCTCTCTAAAGCGTTTGATTGTGTTGACCATGAGACCCTGTTGAGAAAACTACGCCATTATGGTGTATCAACTGATGCATGTAACTTATTTAATTCATATCTCACTGAGAGAACACAAAGGGTTTCTATCAATGGAGCAGAGTCTCCTGGAGCACCTCTCACTATGGGTGTGCCCCAGGGTTCGATATTGGGACCCTTACTGTTTCTGATATATATTAATGACCTTCCATACTTTGTCGACGGTGCTTGTGAGATAGTGTTATTTGCTGATGATACTTCACTACTTTTTAAAACTCCAAGGGGTAAAAAATCGTTTGACGATGTAAATGGTACTCTCTCGCGAGTACTTCATTGGTTCACCGTTAACAATTTATTGCTTAACGCGACCAAAACTAAATGCATTAAGTTTACAATGCCCAATGTCCGACAAGTTCCAACAAAGGTTGTTGTTAAGGATGAACAACTAGTTACTTCAAATACTGCATTTTTTTTGGGAATTACTTTAGATGATAAGCTCCAGTGGGGTCCTCATATCATGACCTTATCAAAGAGACTAAGCTCCGCTGCATACGCTGTAAGAAAGATAAGGTTTCTGACTGATGTTGAAACGGCAAGACTAGTTTATTTTAGTTATTTTCACAGTATCATGTCATACGGCATCTTACTATGGGGCTCAGCTGCAGATATAGAGACAATTTTCGTATTGCAGAAACGAGCCGTGCGGGCTATTTATAAACTTAAATCAAATGAAACACTTAGAGAATTGTTTAAAGAAGTTAAAATACTTACAGTTTACTCGCAATATATTTACGAAAACCTAATTTACGTTCGAAAAAACTTACCCTTATTTCCTAAAAATAGCGATTTGCATAACTTCAACACAAGACAAAAAAATAGGCTTGCCGTTCCACATTTTAGGCTTCATAAGGTTGGTCACTCATTTATGGGTAGATGTGTATCATTTTTTAATAAATTACCTGAAAATTTAATTTCATTGCCTTTAGATAAATTTAAAACAGTTGTTAAAGATGTATTAATGTCGAAAGGATATTATAAAATTGATGATTATATAAATGACAAAGATATATGGAAATGTTTACATGCAAATAATTACAATTATTGTAAATCAATTTTGAAAAGAGGCAATGACAATAGTGACTGAGTTTCTTGCGCCGCTTCTTCTCAGCACTGGCCCAAATTGTCCCGAAGCGGTGGTAGGGTTAATTTATATGTTGGGACGTGTAAAAGTGCTAGTTCTTAGCCTAGTTACAGAAATAAATGAATTTTATTGAATTTTATTGAATTTTTATTGAATTTTATGCTACGCAGTATTCAGCCAAAACAGAAGCAGTTAACGATTAAATAATAATAAAAATATATTAATTTTAGAAAATGCTCACACAAGTATGTTAATTTTCCATATAGATTTGTTAGTGACATAGTCATAATTGACCAAAATTTAATTATTTTGCTTAAAGGTTCGATTGTTTAACTGTTCAGTATCTTAAAAATGGCCCATCTTTCTGTTGTCGGTTTGTCTTTCTGACTACTAAAAATTCAGCATACGAGATACAAAATTGTGAAAAATAAAATGAATCAAACTTATACTCGTATGCTTAACACATATAAGGAACTATAATTATAGAACATACTGATTTGATAAAGAGGTTACGGCGCATTCACATAACACCTCCGTTAAACAGGATCCGTTTTAACGAATCCGTTGCTACTGGAGATAGAATTCACACATTAAATCATAATACTGAATCGATCCATTACACTGGATCCAATATACTGGAAGGTATCTGTGAACTCGCTCAAGCAACTACATACGCTAACAACATAGACGTTGTAACGAACCTGTGAAACGGACGTTATATATGTGAACGCGCCTTTACTATTGTGACCTTAATGCCGATTCTGGAAAATACATTTTCCGTGAATCTCTCATCAGCCCAACTCACAAGTCCCACTGCTAGGCACAGGCCTCACATCAACTATGAGGTGGTCCGAGCCATACGCCACCACGCGGGCTCTGTGCGGATTGGTGGAGGGGTGTGTGTAAGGTAAGTGACCAACCTTGCTGTCAGATGTTATTAAGCCGCCCGAGGGCCTCTGAGTAGGCTTAACGACTAATATCTATCGATAGTAACTGGGACAAACCGCTTAACGTGCCTTCCGAAGCACGGAGATGCTTGTAAATAGACGTCACTTAAATGGTCAGAATGGTCACCCATCCCAAACATGACCGCGCTTTAGGTTGCTTAACTTTTGGTATCACTGCCAACGCGCTGCATCCACTGCGCCACAAGCACCTCATGTCCGTGAATGGTATTTGTATATTTTTTTAAATTAACATAAAATAGCATAGGAATCCTATTATTGGGCGGGCGCCGCGAGGGGTTCGTCCTATAATTCGCCAAAGACAACTTTCATAAATCTTAAGTTTTCATACTGAGTACCTTATGAATACTTAACAGTAAAACTCTCCTTAAAAATTCAAGGACTACGTAAATTTCATTTCGTCGGCGGTACCTAAGATTAGGCAATAAGTTATAGATTAAACAAGTAGGCAAACGAAACTCGATCATAATCATAAGGCAAGGTAATATACCAAGCTGGGTCAAGGTTTTTACCTATAGAGGTATGTCGTCACCTTAGCAACATAGTTGGCTAAGTTATTTTGAGATCAAATTTTAATGGGACCAAAAGATTTTGAACTTAATAAGGTGATCCAAAGTAGTTCTAATCTGAAAATACATCGAATCAAATACTGCACTTTGAAAGTTTTGGTAATGAAACCCTGATGAAGAGGAACTGCCAAAAATATTGGACACTTAGCGGCCCGTTCCGGCTTCGCACGGATAGACAATTTTTTCCTTTATTTTCTCGTAATAATTATAGCCTATCTTCATCAAGAACAATGTAGGATTCTAATTCTTAATTAATTATATAATAATTATTAATTCTCGAACTCGAACTTATTAATACTCGGACGGCTAAACGATTTCACTAATTTTAGTGTCAAAATATTCGTGGAAGTTCAGGGAAAATTTAAACGGTAAGAAAATAAGAATAAGTAGCGAAAACAGCGGGCAGGACTTCATCCGGTTCAGTAGTTCCGGAGCCTATTCATTGTAAAAAAGCAATTAAATCTATCCTATTTATAATACTGGTGTAGATATAGGCTACAGCTAAAAAAAATCATTATAAAGTATTATTTTAAGTTATTTAGTGAAACAGAATGCTAAGCGTGTAACTAACAGTTAATTAAGTAAACAGGTGTTAAAACAAAGATGTTAAATGAAAACTAGAAAACCATTTCGTGGAAGACATTTTTACTTTGTCGCTGGCAAAACAAATGAAATAACTCTTGTAGTATAAGCTAATCTTGCCGCAAGCGATAAGGGTAAAGGAGTTTAACGAGAAATGCCCACTTTCATTTTACAAAGAAAACGACATTGTAACTAAGTTTGTAGTCAAACATAAGGCAAATTAACCTACGACCTAAGCCAATCGATTCGTTGAGCTCACTTTACTGATGGAACTTTTCCTGGATAAGTTGGATATGACTAGTGTTACTGAAAACTACACTAAATGTGTGTAGTCTGTAAAGTATAACATACAAAGTACAAAATGTTTATTGCAACCCATTAAATTTACAATAACTTGTATTGGTTACTCCGTTTTGAACTTTGCAAAACTTGTACCAGGGAGTGCCGCATTCTTCAGCTAAAGTTTGGTGACTGATTTAAAACTTCATGCATGGGTCATGCTTACCCACCATGTACTTGCCACCATGCATGCTTCATGGTGGCAAGTACAGAAATCAATAGGTTGGTTCCTAGTTAACTGTTGCAAAAATTTGCCATCTGACCCCTGATATATGGGATCTAAATAATCTTCTTAAGTTGTAGCGTGACTGTAGCTTCTGCATATCTATTACCTTTGACAGTCACAGATGCGTTTGGTTTTGGCGTCCGATTGGTAGGTCACAAAAATCATATATTTGATATAAAATAATACAACGCCAAAGTACTGTGTGAAAATCCCAGATTTTGAAATGTATGATAGAAATGATACTGAAGTGTCCCATGTTTCCAGGAAGAACAGGTTACCACATCAAAGAGCAGGCTTGTTAGAGTTATCACAATAATATATCTTTGTTTTAATAGTAACTAGTGGCCCCTTCGACGACTTCATCTGTGTGGAATCCCTTTGTTTTCGAAATCGCGGTCGAACGGGATAAAAGTATCCTATGTCCGTTTCCTGGTTCTAAGCAACCTCTCCACCAATTTTCAGCCAAATCGGTTCATCCGTTCTTGAGTTATAAATAGTGTAACTAACACCGCTTTCTTTCAAATAAATAAATTTAGATTTGTTGGTTTACTGCAAACTGGTCGATACTATATAAACTAATAAAAATTTACAAGACACATTAGTCTTTCGGTTCATAGCTCAACTCATTATCATCATCATACTTATAAGACTTGCGATGCCCACTGCTGAGCATAGGCCTTCAATAAGGAAGTCCACGGTCCATCCATCCATCGGTTTCCTGCGACCTTCACCAGATCGTGGGTCCACCTTGTAGGGGGTCTGACTCATGTTACTTGTAAATTTCCTTTTTTGTCGTTTTCTTCCAAATCTTGGGGCAACAGGCTAAACGAAACTAGTGAAGAGCCCAGTTAATGTTCTCGACATTTTATTTTACTCAACGCCTAATACATGTCACTAGCACGGTGCTAAAACTAAACGAGTAACACGGAGGGTTTCTAGAAGAAACAACACACATAATGTAAGAACAATATAAAACTTCTCGGGCCATTTACGCGTAGTGATGTACGCAGTCGCATTACGATAGCTAATGGATATGGGTGGGAGTCGACACGATTATCTCAGCTTTTAAGGCCTGTTTCAGACCGCAAAACAGAGAGGTGAAGTAATCCCTCTATATTTTATAATTTCCACTCTAAAAGATGTTAGCTGAGTAGTACCGCCAGATTTTATGCGATATACACATAGAAAACTTCTTTACTAATGCTTTAATCTTAATCCTAGACAAAGTGTCAATGCATAGTCATCGATGAAATCCGCTTTTAATATCATTTGCAAAATGAAAGAGAAAGACGTTCAACGAATTCCTGTGACTTTGTCTAGTGGCCTGACATAAAATGATCAGATGCACTACATAGTGTTAAGTTTTTGCAACAATGAATGAAAAGCAAGTTAGACTGGAGCACTTTCATGCATGATCACAGGCATGAAATTACATATATGTTCATAAACAACGGATCTCGAAACAACGATTAGACTTTTGCTGTTTACTTTTTTCTATTTGGGACTGCTGTATCTTACTTTATTACAGCACAGACAATGAAAAAAAATACTCTGTAGGATGGAACTATGTAGAAGCGTTACGGAAATAAAACGATAGCCGAGTTTCCTTTTTCCGGTGGAAAGGAGATAATGCCGTGTAAGTACTCAAATTTCCCTTTAGTAAAAAAGTACGCCACTTTCACATCGCTATTTGCAACAGAAAAAAACATTTTTAGGTAAATAAAATCATATTCAATAAATGAACATGATTGTTAAGGATCTATTATTTGTTTCAAAATAATGAGAAATTAATTTGGTTGTCCCAGGACGACTGGACGAGATTTATTAAACATTTCAGACAAAGAAAATATTTCACAAATATTGCTCTTGTAATCGTCAAAATATTTCAAAAACGTTGCTGAAATCCTTATGGTTTTAACGAACGCGATGCTCTGGCAAATGACACCTCAGAGAAATAAAGCCAGAATAGGATTGTAGATGTAGGATAGCTTGGGTTGGGAAATATAAATTTTATTACCCACATTTGTTCTTTCAAAGTTGGTGGAATATAACGTGAAAGAAATATGAGCATGGTGAGAGCGGATTAAATCAATTAGTATCTTGAAATCTTTTAAATTACTTCTTAGATTGTTTTACTTGAAACATAATTGGATTTAGATTAAGAGCTACTGCAAGCCCATAACTTTGTCAAGTATTCTTTTTTGAAGACTCTTCTGTGAATGTTTCAAAAATAGCATTTCAAAGTAACGAATGTGAAAGGCGGCTTAAACAACAACATTTACACAATTTATTGACCTATGTTGTTAACAAATTGTCACTAAGAACTATTGTGCTTGGACGTCACTTTCATCCAATATGTCTACTGCAATGCAAGTAAATGTAGATGTTATGAAAAGTTGCGTTGCAACTTTTTTACGTGACAGCACAACAAAATACTTCTCTACTCGTACAACTCCTAAAAAAGACAACTCTCGACGAAAATTGCGAACATTGTATACCGACCAGACATCTTTGTTTTCAACTTTTTTATAACAGCACCCATTTCGTAGATCTGCTATCACTTGCAAAGCAACAAACCGTGATACACACAGTATGTTTAATTCTTTTGTTCCAACATTTCTGTGCGGATTGCTGAGTTCGCCCAAAAAAGGAAGGGGTAACTGACACAGAACACAATTTATGGGCATGTGGAACACGTTTGCGTTACCAAAATGTACTGGCGTTAGTAATATGCTAACTAAAACTGCTTTTGCGATATGGAAATTGGCATAGCTCGGGACAGTGGCGTATTAAAACTACTTTGTTGGCTTACGGCAGGTTTTGCTGGAAAACTAAAAACTGTTTTAGGCCAATAAACAGATGATCTGTGGTCTTTTGTTAGTGTTACAAAAGATAGATGTATTGTTGGTATAAATGTATGTATGGTCATTACTTTTGATTAAGCCAAACATGTAGAAAGGGGCTTTTCTAATGGCTTAATTACTGGGAAACTTAACTTTTCGGTCACCTCTAATATTGTTAGTATAAAAAGGTATTTATTGCGAAAAAACAAATTATGTTACAGTTAGTTATAATAATTATACAATGCTATAATAATTCTTCGGATGAGATGGCAGGATCGTGTTTATACTTGCAATTTATTCATTTAAAATTATTTGAAATTTATTCTTGAACGACAACTTTGAGTCTGATCTTTTGAGATCTAGGGGTTTTGAGTTCCACAGTCACATTGCAGCTACGGTGAAAGACTGTGCCGTACAATGACCGGTGAGCAGGTGTGGCCAGCTGGAGACTGTCTGAGGAGCGAACGGCAAGGTCATGAATGTCAAAAAGAAATGTGAACATAATCTATATATATATATATATATATATATATATATATATATATATATAACATTATCTTGTCACAATGTTCGTTCCCCTACTCCTCTGAAAGGGCTTGACCGATTCTAATGAAATTTTGTGAGCATAATGAGAAGAGAGAGAACATACGTAAGAGAATAGGCCAAAATCTATTTTTCATAACCCCTAGTGATAAGGGTTGTCCACCCTTAACATTTATATGGCAAATCAACATTCGCCGGGACAGCTAGTTATCTCTGAGATACTAGGTGACAAAGGGTTTTTGAGAATGGTGTATAAGATGCACAATATTCTAGTGTCTCTACGCTGACGAATAGGGAGCCAATTGAGTCATGTTCTGTTCTGTTACGAATACAACTGTTGAGGAGACGATGTAGATTATCCGTCAGTGCTTCAGTGAGGTTAGTACAGTCAAGACCCCTCAGACAAGTGACCATTCGACTGACTGGCCTCAGCTACGTGGACATTCCAACTAAGCGACGAGTCAATTAGTAGAGCCAGGATCTTCACGTCAGTGCAGTAGGGAATTGTAGTACCTTCATACGCCACCGGATCGATCTCAGTGAAGCTAATTTTATTTACTAATTCCAAATAAATAAATTGATATTAAAGCGTAACAACAAATCAAAAACTCCTGTTTATTTTTGGCATATTACACATAAATAAACAAAGCCCTATTAAGTAAGGCTGTTCATTGTAAATTATAACAAGAGCATTTAAAAGCCCGAATGCCTTCGTCATTTCCACCCCAAAGCCGACTGTTTACACAAACAAGGAAAACGAAGGTAGCCCCAAATTCAATGACAGTCCCAAAAATGACGTACTTCAACTTAACAATGTCACACCAACTCCTCGAAAGTAATTTACGTAGCTTTATAATCCCAGAGAGAGTACAGTATAAGAAAATTCAGCAGGTTTATAAAATTTACTTATGATTGTTTCTTTAAACACCTGTGTAAGTTTCTGACAATTTATCTGACAGACTTATTTTACAATTTCATGTGAAATTATTTTATTACACTACCAAATTAGTCACAAATTAAAAAAATCGTACAACATATTCTAAATCTTAGTTTTCTGAACTTATTTTTTTTAACTGGTAATTGCTACTGCATTTTCACCTAAAAGTTAGTGATGTGGCTGGGATTGATCATGCCAGTAAGATCATGTAAGCGTGTAGCAAAAAAAAAACATATTATATGTCAAAAACTACAGCTAAGAACAATTTATACGTTGATACGTGGCTTGCGTTTTGTTTGTGATTTTTGCGCTTTATAATGTTATTTAAGTAAAGATTCAGAGAGAACGAATTTTTCATGACTCAGAGAGGTCCCACTGGTTCAATTTCTGCAATGGCAAGGCAGTCGTAAAAAGAGCTTAATGTAAACATGTCACCCACAATCAAGTCATTACGGAGAAGTTACTGTCTGGGTTGAGTGGGGAACTTATAAAACTCAGGGCTGTCACTGCCAAGAAACTTAAATATGGTTAGTAAGCATGCGAGTAACTTGAACATACAACCTTATCGTGATTAAAGTGGGTGTTTGTTGAGTTATTTCAGTTCATGGGTTAATTATGCGAGGTTATGAGTTATGAAACATGTTTAATGACATAAGGCAAATAGTAGGAAACTTTGTGTGAAAATAGTGAATTTTATGAAAAATAAATAAAAATACTTGGTTCTTGAGTAACATTTCCAAATTGTTCTAGCTTCATAACTTTCAAAGATTTTTAAGCTATGATCAGCATAATTTGATTTCATTAAGCCCCATTTCCAAAATAACTTCATTTAACTCCGTCAAAACCAGTCCAGTCAATCAGTTATTCAGTTTGCGCATAAAGTCGTAAACTGTCGAAAATAGTTTGAACAGCAAAAAATCAAATCGAGATGCGTGGGAATACCGTCAAACGCAATTTGTATGCTAATAACTAAACCCTCAGGGTAGACAGAAGAGAAGGCGATTAAGTATGAAAATGACAATTCCCAATGAGCCTCGTCTGACAAAGTTGATGCTAGCCTGTTCCCAAAGTTGGCAACTACAGACAATGTTTGCAGGCAAGCAAAATAGACAAGCCACATCACTTTTAAAACCTAGCTTTTTGTTGAACCAGTAACTGATCTGCTTCGTACAGATTAGTCAATATTAGATTAAGGGATTTTCAAAAGTCAAAAAAGTAGCCATCGGACTGTGAAATATAAGCTGACTAAATTCAAGACGAGATTCGGTTTGACCTTCTGCATAGTCAAGTTTGACATTTCAAATCAGCCATCTTGGAATTTTATGGGACGGTTAGCGCTAACTGTCTATTGAACAATCGACCCTAAGACTTACGTGCACAATCCAGTCTGTAACAGCGTCATGCAAGTCGACAATGACATCATTTCATTTAATCCATGGGATATGCAACCCATACTAGTTTATAAGAGGCGTAGTGCAATATTAATGCTGACTGTTTGCAAGCGATTCCAATCAGGTTTATCGAGAGAAGCTTACTACTTAATATGCATTAGCATACTACATACTATACTATGCATTACTTTCAAAAAAAGACATACAGCTTTACAATGTTTGACAGATAGTAGTATCTACATGAAATAATTGGTGATCAGTAGAAATAGTGCCAAATTCGGAACTCCATTTTTTTCCGCCAAGACATCGCACGGTATATTGAACATACACCTACGTGGAGCTTTCATTGAAAAGTAGTCATACTACCACACCAGACACCCGGAGATTTCCTCAGTACCTTCAGTACATAATGAGGGGTCTTTGTGGCACAGAAGCACAGCTCCAGAGATTTGAAGGTATTTGTTTCCATTGGACTCTCGGTCCTTATGGCGCTGTTTTGGGTCCTAAAGGACGTAATTAAAAGCGGACTTACAAAATTATAATAAAGTGCTACAAGAAATCGATCGCGGATCGCGGTAGGAGCTTTGGTGATGTTCGTCGTATTCCGGGTGTCGAGCGCAAGTGTCCGGCGGGGGTCCGTATTCACCGGTGCCGTCGTAGCCCTCCTCCCACGCGTCTCACCCCGTGCGTAGAGGACCGGTTCGCGACAGCGCATTTGGTAGCACTTTGGTTGTTTTACCGCGGTCGTATTTTGGATGGGTAACCATTCCGACCATTAAAGCGACGTCTATTTACAGGCATCTTTATGCTTCGGAAGGCACGTAAGCTGTTGGTCCCGGTTTATATCGTTAGATATTAGTGGTTAAGTCACTTACCTCACACACAAACAACCTCTCTACCAACTCGCACTGAGCCTACGTGGTGGAGTATGGCTCATACCACCTCATGGCTGAAGTGAAGCCTGTGCCCAGCAGTAGGACGTGTAAAGGCTGATAAGATAAGAGGACTATCGGTGATGTACAGATGTAATTTAATACACCATAGCCTTGGCAAACCTTGGCTGATCTCTCCTCGCTAATCCAGTGGCCCGTCGGCTACGCAACAGCTGAATTATTTACGAACGACGCTTGGCCAAAAGTCAACGGTAAGCGTGAGTAATTGGATTCTTCCGAGTTCCGGTCCGCTTTGTTTTGCCTGTAGGTCCAGTTTCGGTTTTAGTTTTTGCCTCTTTCTAGTTACTAGGGAGTAGTTTCAGTCAACAAATGATATGTGATCAGAAAAACACATCAAACTAGGAACACATATAATGAGTAGCTCAAATTCGTTCAAGTTCAAGATACTTATCTCAAACATCAAACTTTACAAACCAAGGCAAATAATATGTATAGCAGATTCTGTTGTCGTTTTGGACACCGAAAAAGCCATGTTATTTAATTGCTCATATAGAAAAAATTTAAGCGTTTTCTAGAGCAGGACGTTCATGTTTAAGATAAAGCCAAAGTTGTTTTTAATAAAATCATAGCGTCCATATTTACTAATCGACGACGAAAGTAGGACTTTTAATCACCTTGCGTTTAGGATTAAAATTCCTACTTTTTAATTAAAATGAAAATATTTGGTGCATAAGTTTTCTCACCCAATGTTAGTCTGATTGATATCTCCAAAAGTACCTGCAACCAATATAATTAATACGTTATTTATTTTTATTTATATTTTTTATAACAACTTTAAATATACGTGGGACACTCAAATAAATAAATGCTTCATAGATATAAATGTTTTTATCAAATCTTTAAAATACTCTCCCTTAGCCTTAATTTTTTTTTGGGATAGATTTGCTCTTTGCCCAAGACTAAGCCCCCCGAGGCTAAGACTGAGTCTACGATGGAGCGAGCTAACCTAGAAGATGCCTGTTCATTCTAGCTTTGAAAATTTCAAGGTTGTAATTGCAGGAAAACATTGACGCAGGTAGTGAGTTCCACTCTTTCGCAGTGCGCATCAGAAATTTTCGCATTTCGCAGTGCGAACCAAGCGCTTCTCATCTAGAAGCGCTTGGTTCGTATCAGTGGAACATCGACACGAAATCGATCGATCAATACAAAGTTTTATGCTTCTAAACCAATTTTCGAAACACTTTTTCCAGTCCGCTGCTGACACTTCATTTACTCTCTGCTCAAACGCTAATAGCGCATCTTTCGACGCGGCGATGAAAATTGTATTCATTGGAGCCGATTTTGTATTTTTGGGAACAAAAGAAGTCACACGGTGCCAAATCAGGGCTGTAAGGAGGGTCACCCAAAGTTTAACAGGCGTGCTGTCCAGGAAATTCATTGTTTTGAGCGCGGTGTGCGCGGGCCCGTTGTCGTGGTGAAGCAGTAACCCGCGGTACCCGTGTCAGGTCGCCTACTGCTCACATCAGAGAAAATTTTTGGAATACATTTGGTAGTATACCATTCATTGTTCCGTAAAGGAAAGGAAACCAAGAAGCCAGTGAAATTGAAAAAACTTGCGATCAAAATCTTCCCATCGCATCTAGATTGCGCTAAGTTTCTGGATCGAACTGATAAATCCAGGACTCATCACCGGTAACAATGTTATAAACACGCCGAGACATGCCTGCATCAAAATCTATCATATCAGGGTACCATTCCACCTAGGCCTGTTTTTGTGCCTCCGTGTGGTAGTGCGGCACCCAGCGAGAAATTATCCGCCTCACGCAAATATGGTTGTATAAAATGTAGTTAATGCTTCCTGGTCCAAATTGCAATTTGTGCTGATACGTAACTAGCCTGTTTACTAAAACTAAATGTTTCACTGCTACCACGTTTTATTCTGGGACAGCTGTTAAAAGGCAACTACTTATTTCTTCATCCCCCAAAGTTAAACGAACGCACTTGAATTTGTAATACCAACGATAAACAGTTGCTTTAGAAGGGCCCTCATAACTAAATTCCATTTTAAGTCTATCGTACGATTCATCCGGTTTCAGGCGACATTTAAAATCATAGCTCGAAAATGTTCCCGGCGTAGAACCATGTTTCAGTCAGACACGATTATGAAAAATGGCTCTTAAAAAAGTGAAGAGAGGTTTAAAATTAGAATGTTTATTTTATTAAAAAAGGATCATATTTTCAAAATTAATTATAACCAGCCAGTCTGCCATACAGAAATATTTTTTTGCGCAAAACTTTCTGAGTGGCCAGAGGGGTGAGCACGAACAACTATCGTAACGTATCGTAGCGTTTGCCTATCGGTAACTTGTCAATTTGTAAGGGCAAACTGACAGTTTCTGACATTTGGACTAAACGAGTACGTTACGATAAAGTTCGTGATCTAGTGCATAAAGATAAATCTAAAATACAAATTAAATCTTAAATGCAAAAATACTATTGTTAAAATGTAAATTCTCATATACCTATATATACTTACATACATACATATACCTATGTATATATAATTTCAATTATAAAATATTATCCTACTATTATTATTATGCTAAATACTATTGTTAAAATGTAAATACTTCATATACCTGAAAAGGTGAAACATTGAGCTCGCATTTAAACAACCCACAACCTCTGTATGTACCTATGTTTATGAATGAATAAATGATTATGATTAAGATTATGATTATTAAAAATGAATGCTTGTATAACCTTCTATAAACCGATTAATCATGGCAGACTTAAACTATCTGTTCAACAGATAAAGCTAAGATCAACTCTATTGATCTAAAAGTATGTCTCACAATTTCTCAACAACATCACAAAAAAACTAAGTTCCCATCTGTCGAACCCACTCCGGCATACAGATTGATCTGGCTAACTGAGCTAGAAATTATTGTCAAGCAGTCCGTGAAAAGGACAACCAATATTTCACTCGCCACCCCCGTATTTTTACCTTGGGATAATTTTATAACAGCGGACTGGAAAAACGGAGCGAGCATTGTCGAATGTGCGAAGTTTTGAAAACGGCGTAATAACTGTAGGTTTTAAAAGTAGTTCTCGCCCTCGGTTCCGGTTCGGTAAAACAGTTATTTATGTCCGAGAAAAGTAGGTTCTTTATTAATAGCGAGTACCTCTAAGCTGACACCTTATTCGTTAAAATCAGTTCAATCGAGAGAGTAAGGATAGTACCCAAAAATCCATTGTAACAACTTTCACGCCTACAACTCTTGCAACCTGCAAATTTGTAAGGAATTCCTGATGGGATAGTATACGAACAATCCACTATTCTCAATTTGCTCCAATTTTTGGGCCTGTTAGGCACTGGTCCATAACAGACATGCCTACAAATAACAAATGACTCCAAAAGCATAACACTAACCATGGTGTCAAAGCTTTCCTTCGTAATTTGGAAAATAACTGAAAATTATTCGATAGTATGCGCTAAAAGTTTACGCTATGTATAGCAAATTCATCGATTAAAACTCGCTCAGTTGCCAATCGCTTGACTGCACTGCATTTTATGGCTTAAAAGTAGTCACAAGAGATTATTTTCTTGGCAGAAAATAATTTATATTTTGACTCAAGAGCTTAAAAACAGGACGGAGCCTAGTGACTAATGCTCTTTAATACCGCTATATTTCTGACTGCAAGCTGCTTCTATGAAGTTTTGTTACTCTTAAGTGTGTGATGATGAGTTAAAGTAGTATCTTTTTTGCCAACACCGAAAATACAATATCACTTTAGTACTATGTCTAAATAAGAGTAAAATCATTCTCCAAGGCACGTTGATATCTGTTTTGACACGGTCAAATGCTACTATATTTTTGACGACGATAATACTCGTAACTGGCCCTGCATACTATACGCGTTTAAACCTGGCGTTTAAAATGTTTATTTCCACTTGTCCGAAATTGCTTTGTAAGCCTAACAAAGGACAATTAAGCACATATCGTTCGCGAATTAATAAATACAAAAGCTTTGTGTCCAGATTTTTTTGCAAAGCCGAGTTTCACACAAACCATTGAATTCAAACAACATACTGTAGATGCATATAACGGAATATTACACGCGTGCGCGAATAACAGTGAAGTGTCCTTGTGGGATCGTCCGGGACCGGCAAAAATACTGCGACAGTGATGTGCAAGTGTGGTTGAAAGTATCGATGAGATAATTTAGCTGTCGATAGTTTTATTAAATTTTTTCGTTTCTGTTTTTAATTACTAATTGTATTATGGTTTTGATTTTTCAATTGGAATTAACTTATATACTAAACTGATTCGAATAACTGATATGTTTCAAAACTTTCAGAAATATTATATTTTTCAGCTAGGAATAAGTTTCAATAAAGCCGCTTGAGATTGATACGAAAGCACAAATTTTGGAAGCAACCAAAATTCGTGATTTCGTATCAATCCTAAGCGGCCTACAAGTTAGAAAAGCAGTAGCAAATTTTAAAAGGCTTTGCGTCTTGCGTCTGGGCGGTGAAGTAGTGTACTCACACAGGCCATTGACGCAGGGTCGATCATTGAAGCAGTTGATTATGTCTACTAAAAAATATAATATTGTAAATCTTCCCCCCCCCCCCCCCCTCCTCATCAGCCTATATACGTCCCACTGCTGGGCACAGGCCTCACCTCAACTATGAGGTGGTACGAGCCATACTCCACCACGCGGGCTCAGTGCGGATTGGTGGAGGGGTGTTTGTAAGGTAAGTGACCAACCTTACTGTCAGATGTTATTAAGCCGCCCGAGGGCCCCTGACTAGGCTAAGCGACTAATATCTGTCGATATTAACCGGGACCAACAGCTTAACGTGCCTTCCGAAGCACGGAGATGCTTGTATATAGACGTCACTTAATAATGGTCAGAATGGTCACCCATCCCAAACATAACCGCGCCTTAGGTTGCTTAACTTTGGGTATCACTACCAAAGCGCTGCAACCACTGCGCCACAAGCACCTCATTGTAAATCTTGTTCATTTTAAATAATGAAAAAGTCACAATTATTTTATGATCGAGTTGATCATAAAATAATTGTGACTTTTTTATTATCATCGATGCCTTTGCAAGGCTATGCAACAACATATTATCTATAAAACAGAGAGAAATATTTCCATTTTTGTTTCAGTGCATTCAGTTCGTTTTATCGAAATAACGCATGAATTGGTCGAAGTTATTTTAATATCACTGTATGAATGTTCTTCCATGTTGTTATAACCTATACCTGAAATAATAAATTGATGGTTTTTTCTTAATTTAAGTTCTGCACAAACATGTGTACAATGGTGGACTTAATGCCGAAGGCATTCTCTACCAGTCAACCATAGGGCCAAGCAGAGAAAATTCAGGTGGTTCACATTAAATAAAAGGTTAGTTATCAGTTTTTTTTTTCTATAAATCTACGTGAATTGACATTTTGCTGTTATAAGTTAAAATAAAAACTTCCCGACAATAATGTTGTAACTTACTAACAACAGAGAAGACGTCGAACCCAGCCCTGAATTTCAATATCTTTCTCAGGGTCAAAATTTTAATGGTAAATTGGGGCCAAACCACATTCCATATCCTCTAAAAAATTAATATCCTAGTAATGTACACTCGAGAGCACGTCAGAATGAACACTGCGGTATCTTTCGGGCATTGATCTTTAAGGGAAGGGAAAAATAAGAATAACCTGAAGTGCTGTCTGTACTACATCCAAAATATCGAATTCGTATTCAAAGCATACCGTGTTTCACGAATATGTTATTTCAAAATTATTTTTGAATTCCTAACTCGACGTCGCCATAATTAAGAGTTATCGCAATTACCGTGAGCCTTAAATATGTCTACATTTTTTAATTACATGGTTTACAACATCACACAAGTACATTGCTCTGACTCCAAAGAAAGTAGCTTAAGCGCTTGTCTTATGGAAATCAGAAACAACGACAGTACACAGTAAACAATAAATATAATATGTCATCCAATAACCCAGTGACGTATAATAGGTTGATGAGATGATAATAAATAAATAAATATACAACAACATTACATACATTGATCTGACTCCGTAGTAAGTAGCTAAAGCACTTGTGTTACAGATATCAGAATCAACAGTGTTATTACAAATAAACTTAAATAAATACATATAACTCCCAGAACAGTACAAACAGACATGTTCATGCACACAAATGTTATTACAGTGCGGGAATTGAACTACCTCTTGGTTAATAGTGAACTTCTTGACCATCACACCAAAATGGTCGTCGTAAAGTTTATAACTGATTGTTTTTCGATCGCCCATCTTTCGAATAAAACAGTTAAACGCAAAAAAGAGCAGTCACAAACTCGCAAATCTGTCAAATCCATCTTCACCGGTCAAAGATCAGAGCGAACCCCGCTGATGGAGACGCAAAGCCCGTCCTAGATTAAGATAGAGCGCGGTAACGCCTCCGCTGTAAATCTTCCGGCACGGATAAGAGTCGCACGTGGGACGATCGTTGATTATTTAATAGTATTACTGGGTAGGTAGGTATGATAGGGGTCGGGAGGGAATACAAGGGACGATCTGTTTGTTATAAAAGACGTCAGTTCCGGTTTTAACAGAGTCAAATGATGAAAAATATGGTATACTACTGGCCGTTCGCGACATCGTCCGCGTGGACTACCTTCTTACATATTTACAATTCTTTATAAATTGTAGCTTATATGTTAATCTAAAGTATAAGCTGTTTTCGTAAATTTTATTACAATCCATACGGTAGTTTTTACGTGAAAGAGAAACAAACGTCCATACATCCATTCTTACAAACTTTAGACTTTATTATATTAGGATGGTCACTTCGTGTGTGCTTTTAATTGTCATAATTGTACCTTTCAAATTATGTGTTATCATGACCTGAAATAAATGCTTTTTATTATTTATTAATAAGCGATAGTACTTTCAGAAATCGAATTTAATGTCACTTACGTAGTAAATTATGTAATTTTCTTCATTAAATCCATTGATGTTGTCGTAATGTCATTGGATTTAAGGAACGAATGTCGTATCGGTTTTTTGCCCTGTGGTAGAATGATTAGACTGCAAACTAGATGTCCAATTCTTTATGGACGATACCTATGCAAAGAAAAAGGCAAATTGATTAAGACGGCGTAATCTAGGATATATAGAATTATATAAAATATTACATCATTTAAATAATCCGCAATGCGTGTTATTAGACAAGTATTGCGATGGTTTGTATGATCCACGGCTCAAACTGATTCACAAATGGTTTCCCATTTACTGTTTTTTTTTCTGTTGCTGGTGTAAAGGTTCGTGTATGCGAAATAATTAATATTTATTTTGTATGAGTGTGTGCGTGAGTGTGTGCGCGTGTGTGTACCGAAACAAAATTATTAATTCTACAGTATTGTGTTATCTCGACGGCGAATGCATTAAAATGTTTTGAAAGCATTGTTCTCATGTAAGTGACCTAGTTAATAAGTCTTAGTGAGAATAAAGATCTTTAAATCTAAAAATCTGAATTATTCATGCGATTATGCGAATTTTCTATTAGGACATCGCATTTAGTTAAAACGGACACAATGTATGAACGAGCTGTTAGGGCTTCCTGTTACCTTAAGGCAATAGGTGTTATTATGGGTCGCAGGTAAGCCTTGGAATCTCTAGTTAGATGGATTAATAAAGTTTGTATACTGTAGATTTTGATATACCTCACGTATACGTACCTGATGGTACGTGAGATGGTTACTATGGTACTTGCCAACTAGGCCTGGTAGAAATTATTGACTTATCAGCTTACCAGTCAATCGATGTGAGCTAAAACAACAGTAACTCATAAACTAATAATATCATACTTTCTTGTAACGGGCTATTTTCTTCTGAATTCTTTAAGTATTTCGTTGAAGCGAAAGAAACAACGAACCAAAAGAATATAAAGTATCATTGCCATATTCTTAAAATAAAACATGGCTGCCTTTTTTATTTGCTCTGTATAAGTACATAGAATGTATAAAATTGTTCTAGTAGATTTCTAACAATCAAAGGGGTGATGATATTAGTTGCTTTCGGATTCCCTCAATATTCGGCTCATCTCTTTCAATTTTCGATAAACAACGTCTGTAACGTAGCCGCTTATAACATTACAGGGCAACGCTCTCTTGAGCCTAACGATCATGGAATATTTTAGCAAATAAGATTCTTGAAGGTTAGTCACGGTAAAAAATTTCAACACGTTCGCAGTAGACTGGACTAAAGTAATGATATATCTAGAGTGCCTAGTTGGTGATATGCCTCGTTGGTGTAGTGGCAAAGTTTCTGCTTTACATCTGAGAGGTCCTGGGTTCGAATCCCAAGTCGAGCCAAAATTGTTTCTGAGAGCCTCGGAAAGCCCGTTAAGCCGTTGGTCTTGCGCTTGATCTCTCTCCGGTCGTGTAGGATTGACGGCTGACCGAACTTTGAGAGTGATGGAACAGTGAGCAGTGAGAACCTGTGTATTGCGCTCACACTTATGCACTATACGAGTAATATCTCCTGCGTAGTTGGCTGATCTCTATTGAGATTGGCCGCCGTAGCCGAAATCGGCCAGGAGGACTATTATAATTATATCTAGAACAATCAAAATTAAATAGATAACCTTGGAGGCCTATAATGTCCATTAGAGGAAAATAACAAAGCACGTGTAATTATTTCAGGACTTTCGTGGGATTTTTGTAGCGTGTACAATCGGCCTAAAAGGGCCATATCGTTAGAATCGATCTCTTGATAATTAGTTTAATTGAACGCCTTGAAACAAAAGCCGAAATACTCGTACAAGCTTTTAATAGGCACGAGGCATTGATACAGCCATATTTTAAAATAACGAATACGCTTCACTATTTGATCATTAACGTTGGTTTCATATTCGATATTTAAAAAATGGTTCAAAAAAAATTGGTTGCCTGTAAAGTCGGTATACGCGCGAAAGTTTTACGTGACAACGACTCTGAGTGGTAAAATAATTTTAATGTGAATATTCATTCGTATAACATGAACCTGTGTGTATGCCTATCTCTCTCTCTCTCTCTCGCTCTGTCTCTCTCGCGCGAAACGTGAGCGGAGCAGCGTAACGCAGTTTCTTGAGGTGTCACCCGGCAAACCAATTTATAAGACGTTGTCACGTCAAAAATTCATATTAGTTCGGATTTGACGTTTATCTATATATATAAAATTCTCGTGTCACAATGTTTGTTCCCGTACTCCTCCGAAACGGCTTGACCGATTCTTATGAAGTTTTGTAAGCATATTGAGTAGGTCTGAGAATCGGCCAACATCTATTTTTCATATCCCTGAGTAATATGATAAGGGTTGTCCACAATAATTTATATGGCAAAACAACGTTTGCCGGGTCAGCTAGTTTGTGTATAAAAATATAAATTTAAACAATATACCTTTATAAAATGTACACAGTCACAAATTGATACGATTTTTTATTTATTTAACGACCAGTTTGGTGTAATGGTTAAAAAGTTGATAGTTAGACCAAAAGGTCGCTGGTTTCATCTCCGCACTGTAACATATGTGTGTATGCACATGTCTGTTTGTACTAGTCTGGGTGTCAATCTATTTATTTAAGTTATTTGTAATACTACTGTTGATTCTAATTTCTGTAACGCAAGTGCTTGAGCTACTTACCATGTATTCAGATTAATGTATGTGATTTTGTTTATTATTACCAGATTATACCTCAAAGTTCAAAACAGCTTTTAACAAACTCTTAAATAACGATTTATATATTTGATCATCTACTTACATTATTACTTTTGCAATTGTTATTACTAGTCTTATTTATTATTCCATATTCCATATTGGTGATTATTTTCTTTTATGGTTTTATAGGTAATTTAATGTCATTTATTAATATTCTGAATAGTAATTTCCCAGTGTAACTATTGTGTTAAAGTAATAATCTAATTTTTATTTAAAATACGTTAACTCGATTTGCATGCTGTGTACACTTGCCTTTGGAGCTGCAATCAAATCTGAATGTCTAACTATTTTTATGTTAATTAATATGGCAAATAGCCGAAGGTTTTAAAAAAATTGCAATTATGTAGAAATAAAAAACATTTGTTATCGTCTTTTTAAGCTCAGTATCATTTCAGCAACCTTGGCAACACGATTGTGTATTGAAACCTAGCTCCTGTTACTCCCGAGCGACTATCATCTCCGTTATAACTCTAAAACAATGACCCTACTTACCGTCGCGGATTGGTTTTCTGATTTCCCAGTAATTTTGGGTTGCTAATTGCTCTCTTACACTAATTACAATCCTCGTCACCGTTGAATAACTAATTAACAGATAAATAATTCAGAAATAGCTATTCTTGATACAAGCGCTAGTGCGCTGCGTTTGTTTTAGACATAGAATAGAGTTTTACTCGAAGGTTTGTAGTGTCGGTTTCGAACTGAAAATACAAAAAATTGTGCTATAATTGATGTAATCAGGCGTTACTTTGCGGAAATCCGTAACTAAAGCTGAAAAAGAGGATTATTTTGCTTTAAATTTCCACTTAACGTAATCACCTGTAAAAGCTAAAGCTTGAAGTCGCAGGACTTACAATACCTACAACTCACAACGTGACACAGAAGATGTAAGATGTACCTGGAATCACAACACTGACACCAACAAAACACTCGACGCGTTTCGCCACTACAAGCGGCATCCTCAGGAGATGTTGCCGCTTCGACGGACTACGAGCGCTCGTAGTCTGTCGAAGCGGCTTTTCAGGTGAATACAGTTGGATGTATTTTGGTTCCTGCGCTGGCGTCGTTTTGTGGAACTTTAAAGCAAAATAATACTCTTTTTCAGCTTAAAATTGTGCTATGTATTTTTGAATTTTGGTACTTATAAAGCTTGTATACTTACACGAAAAAGGATTTTATACTTTCTGCATCAAAACGCTTTTTACTTTATAAGCTATTTTTCTATGATTCTCACATAGATTATGTAAGTTATACGAGTATCTGGTTTAAAAACACTTCGCCTATAATACCTTAAGCTGTTTTTATTTAAGGTTTTTAGATAAAAATTAATGGAGGTATAGTATAAACATTTTTTTAACAACTTCGTTGTGTACTTTTTATTTCTGGAATAACACAAGCCCAAGATTTTTACTTGCTTCCCACATTACACACTCCGATTAAAATTCCCATCGAAACGCTAAAATGCTTAGTGAAACTAAATTTACTGCTAAGTGTTTATTGGGCTGGCCTGGTGTACGTGGATTCGCACATTCCTTACTTTAATGGTCTGCAGAGCATTTACGGAGATTGTTAAGAAAATTAAACCTTTTTTTATAGACTTGGTACCAACATAGGAATAAAAAGAGCCTTCGTTTGAATAACGATGCACCTTTTTTTTAATACAGTCAAGATCAAAAATGTGACCACATTTGCACCTCAGTTTGGGGTAATGAAACGAGAAATATAATACACGTATGACAACCTTCGTGGCGAAGTAACTTAACCGGTTTTACTGGTATCGCAATCACTGCGGTTCCGGGCTCGATCCCCGGACGGGGACAAAATGTATATTTTGAGCCTAAAATGGTTTCATACGAAACCATTTTTATTTTGCTGTCACCGGTCTGGGTATCTGTAATACATTCGTTGTTTCTGATTTCTTTATCACAAGAGCTTGATGTCGTCACTAAAGTAATCTCAAAGTAACTCTTTCTCTCTCTCTCACTTACAGAACAATCGATGTGATGTTGTACACACGGTTCTACATCAAGCTACTTATTTTCGTGGCAAAATCACCCTTTTTAAGTAAGCAAAAGATACCGCAGTGATTAGCTTGACGTGTGGCCGTGCGCACCATAAAAACATATTTTTGACGCTAATAGTTATTGATTTAACTTAATAAAGGCTTAACTCTACCTCTCTCTCTTAATCTACTCTTGTTTTCAAGGAATAGAACCTAAATGTCGATAAAATCGAATGAGTACCTAGTGGTATAATGAGTTTGCGTGCATAAAATGTACTCGAATTTTGCCAAGCTAGTTAGAATCAATAAAGCAAAATTAGCCAAGCTATAATTTTGTGTTATCAGTCACCCATTTACGTAGCGTAATGTTGAACTAGCGCAAGCTTGAAACAAGGTTTTTACGTTTTAGTAACGATACGAGGGTAGCTCTCATTGTAAAGTAGGAAATTGAAAAATTTAATCAGCAGCTACTAAGGCGTCTAAGCGATTTCATAATTACAGCTGATAAGGTAAAAGATGTTCCAATGATCTTAATCATATTAAATGCCTAAACTGTTTGTTTTTCCTGGCGTAACCAAGTAATAACTTCTGTGCGCTTATTCACTTTACTAAGTTATTTTTTATAGGTACGTACTTGGCGATAATGGAAAAGTTCAGAAGAATCGCGCAATATAACATGAAACTACTAGTAAGTCCATAGAACATAATCTATTCACATTTCGGTCAAACCCTTACATAACTTCAATAATTTTGACGACCACTTTGGTGTAATGGTCAAGAAGTTGACGATTAACCAAGGAGTCGCGGGTTCCATCCCCTAACTGTACAAACATTTGTGTGCATGAACATATCTGTTTGTACTTGTCTGGGTGTAATATGTATTTATTTAAGTTTATTTGTAATACCACTGTTGATTCTGATATCTGTAACAAGAGTGTATAAGCTACTTACCACGGAGTCAGATCAATGTATGTGATGTTGTTGTATATTTATTTATTTTTATCACACATGCCTTAAGTTGTCGTAAAAACTTTCGATCATAGTCATAGCTCTGACTTTTTAATGACCACTACGAACGTAAAAATGACAAACTACGTGCCTAGATAATGTACAACGCAAAATAAAACGTGTTGAAACCAGCAACGCGAAAATACAGTAAGCGTATTGTCTAGCAAGCATTACGCGTAAATAAATCTTTCGCCATGTCCGATACGAGCAACCCCTACTCTCTGAACCGTTATCCGCAGTTTTGGATGTAGCCATCCTTTTTACTGTTACAGGGTTGACTGTGAGAGCGAACGAGCTGGCTACACCCGGATATACGAACGAAGCGTTAGGTAGTACGGAGGGTTCCGAGCATACGTTACGTAAGACTCGCAATCCGAAAACTTGTATGGCGTTGATTTATGTAATAGATTTTTCGCTCCTAAACAGCCCTCGCAGCATTATCCGTTCTAATAGAAGCTATTTTGTATTCAAACCAGAAATAGGTCTATTGTGGAGCGATGTAAGTGAATAGAGAAAACGATTTTTCAGCTGGCTCTGATGCTATTTATATAATGTACTTGAATGAAATGAAACTTTTTTTCAATTACTTCGCGGCATTAGTGATTTATTATTGAAATTAAATAAATTGAAGACATTTGGTTTCTTACAATGTCGCTAGAAAACCTAGTTCTTTCTATTTGCGCTAGGTATATTACTATTATCAATCCCGCGACCTCGTGGTTAATAGTTAACTTCGTGACCATTACACCAAAGTGGTCGTCGTTGGTTTTGAATGAATACTCAGGTCAACAGCTTAAATATTTTTATACTGAACTATTATTTTTACAAATAGGCAAACGATAAACATTAACTGAGAACCTTTGACAACAATTCAACAGAGTTGATATAAGACACAAGTAAAGAATTTATAAGTTTCTTATATGTGTTGGTTTTCGTATAGTGCTCTGAGAAAAGAAGCAATTTAGTATATCAAATTTTGTTATATTTATATCCTAGCTCAGATCATCTCGTTCCAAGAAAAAATAAATTACTTAAACAAAAAAAACACAAGTTACCCAGATAATCTTCTAACGTTACCCAGATTTGGATACCTATGAATAAAATGGGCGTAAGGGGCTTATCGGAAAACTTACATGTTTTCCTTTTTTGTCTTAAAACTGACGAAAGTGGCCCTTATCCGCGGGATTGGTGTGCGAATACGGCCCGGAGACCGAAAGAACCCAGATTTATGTAAAGAGATAAACAAACGGGATATATCCTATTGAGGTTCCCATAATCAGGGTTAAAGAACCCTTTTGAGTCCAGTAGGCAAACGAACCTTTTCAAGTATTTCCGTTCCATCTTATCGGCAAACAGGGATATCCGTTACTTTAATTAGGGATGTGAAAAATTACATTTGAGAAATTCGGATACGTGTCTTTTAAACATGGTGTACGTTTCAGCAGTGTGATACTTGAAATAAATATACTCATAATCAAGTAATCAACCTACTATCATTTTATGCAATAATTTACGTTAACATTTTGTTTCGATAGAAAATATTGGATCAGTATAGCAAAAATAATTAGGGTGAGTAGATTTTTGGGATGACCAGTGTATTATCTAGTTGTTATATATCTGCCAGGTGATATTTCAAAATTATTAGCACTCATATTTCCCAAATAGTTGGAAAATGTCTGTTGATTTCACCTCGCACAGAATATCTATCTATTATGGCTTTATGACACTACCTTCGTCTAACATGTCCACACTTAAACTTTCCATACCACTCGGCAATCAGGTCAAAGTATTTTGTGTCGTCGAACAACCGAGTAGTGGACTTGTGGCAACCGTTGTAACACGTCCCTATTGAACAACTTTGTTGTCTCTTAGTTTGTTAGTAGTTGACGGTACAATGATAATAAGTTTCAAGGTGCTTATCGCCTATCGCATATTATAATAGTCCTCTTGGCCGATTTCGACCACGGCGGCCAATCTCAAGATCAGCCAACTACGCAGGAGATATTGAAGTGCACAAGTGCGAGCGCAATACACAGATGCACTCACTGTTCCATCACTCTCAAAGTTTGGTGAGACGCCAATCCGACATGACCGGAGAGAGATCAGACGCAGGACCAACTGCTTAACGTGCTTTCCGAGGCATGGGGGTGTAACACCGCCAGCTTCCCAACTCCGAGAAATTCAAGACAGAAAACCTGGGATTCGAACCCAGAATGTAAGGCAGAAACTTTGCCACTGCACCAACGAGGCAGTCACACACATACATACTCACATACTCAGTCATATTATCGTAACTACAACATGCTTATCGGCCTACTCTTCGTCATCTATTTCTTATATAAATATCCACCACTACAACTTCTTTTCTACTAAAATCGAATTTAATATCTTTTCTTCGCTTTCTGTCAAAGAGTTAAAATGTTTTGCCGTATAATAACGGCACATTGTGAAGACTCAATAAAGAGCCTCAAACGCATGTAACACTAAAACAATAAACCAATATTAACAAAACGAAAAGAAGTTGATGCCAGTCAAAGAGTGTTATTTCTGTCGATGCTGTCCAAATCTATACATCTATCACTCAAAATAAAACACTTCGTATTATCTACCTGATCACGATTGTATGACATATTTTCATAAGCCGTAATGTTATTTTGTTAGATAATTGATCTAACAAAATAACATTACGGTTTATGAAAATATGCATTATCTTTTTTTTTTATTCGAATCATTATAACTCCAAAAATAACACTCATTATTCCTTGCCTTACCTGAGATTTTTATGTTCGTATTTTTAAATGAAAGCTTTGATATTATGATAATTAAGTATTCAGTTTTACGTAAAAAATAGCCAAAAAAAACTCCACCGTATACCATAACTTCAGAAACTTGCACGATAGTGAGCGTTGGGGCTTAATTCAGCGAACTCACAACAAACACACGATCGTGCGCTTGTATTTTATGATAAGACTAGCTGTGCCCGCGACTTCGTCCGCGTGGAATAGTTATTTCGTTTTAAAAGAACATAATCATTTTAAAGTACTTCTGCGTTAATAATATTTCTAGTTTTATTTTCTTGTGTCAGAAGAACAATTTGGTATTCTCCGCAACCTGATTTTGACAACGCGACATATGTGTGAAAAGCAGTCTTGACGTAAATTAATTCCTATGTGTTTAAATAGGCGCGTACAGAGCCCTGCGCACTCAATACAATAACGCATTTAGGGGGCTGATGAGGCTGCCGCGGTACTGCAGTGCTTCGGCTATGCTAGCCGCAGCTGAAGTTGATAGCCTTTCGGCTATCATTAGAAAGCGCAATGCATTGCTGATGCATCGAGTCGCAGTGAGACTGGACGTGGACAGTGCCATTATGCAGCACTGGACCCGCGTCCAGATCGCCAAAGACACAAAAATTAATTCTATTAATTTCTATTTTTAATGTATTATAATTTAATGTACTAACATAGCTTTTAAATTTATTGTTACTAACAAACACATATGGACAATTTCTGAAATAAATTGATTTTATTTTATTTTATTTATTTATATAAATGTTTGCCCCTGTGATTTATAAATTGTAACGGCGAAAGATAGATTGACAGGAAATTGAATTCTTTTAAAATTAAAAGGTTGAACATTTGGAATCATTGGGGTGCGAGGTACAAGCACTGTTTGACCAACTGCTGGACCAGTCTAAACTATTGCAAACATCACGTTATTGCGAAGAAAATTGATTTGAAGTCAGGTCCCGTTACATATAATTGGAGGTTTAAGATTTCTAAGTAAAATTATTGGGGCACCTATTTTTAACTTGAGGGAATATAGGGGAAGGCCACTTAGGTTCAAATAATTATTTTATTAATTATTAATTTCGTCCACGCTACTGTTTCTCACTCCAAATATTGCCCTTTGACACATCCATTGATGATCTTTATTTTCTATTTCGGTAATTTCAAGATGAACTTTCGATCATCGAAAAGTTATACTATCTCCCCTCACCGCCTTGTTGGTGTAGTGGCAAAGTTTCTGCCTAACATCCAAGAGGTCCTGGGTTCGAATCCCAGGTCGAGCCAAAATTGTTTCTGAGATTTACTGTCATGAATCTCTCTAAAAAGCTCGGAGTCGGGAAATTAGCGGTGTTACGCTCCCTTGCCTCGGAAAGCACGTTAAGCCGTTGGTCCTGCGCCAGATCTCTCTCCGGTCATGTCGGATTGGCGTCTCACCGAACTTTGAGAGTAATGGAACAGTGAGTGCACTTGTGTATTGCGCTCACACTTGTGCACTATAATATCCCCTGCGTAGTTGATTGATCTCTGTTGAGATTGGCCGCCGTGGTCGAAATCGGCCAGGATTACTGTTACTACCTCCCCCCAAATGTGCTCTCATATTTGTAGGTAATTTTAAGATTTTCACAAACTTCCATGATGGGGTACTTTTAAGGCAAGACTTTACAATGTTTGCCCAAGTTCCCCTTACTATTACTGGTAGGATGATGATTTCCCCCGTTTTTTTCACATTTTCCATTATTTTTTCGCTCCTAATAGTTGCAGCGTGATGTTATATAGCCTAAAGCCTTCCTCGATAAGTGGTCTATTCAACACAAAAAAAAAATCAATTCAAACTAGTAGCTCCTGAGATTAGCGCGTTCAAACAAACAAACTCTTCCGCTTTATAATATTAGTTTAGATTTAACGCCTTATGTAATTATATCGGTTTGTAAAGTTAATAAGAATGAAATAAAACCACATTTTAATGGAAAATAATAATTTTCCTATTATAAAAACCTTTGATCATAAATGACGACCTGAAATATGGTGTTTAACAACCGCTGTTCGATCTGCATTTATTGCACAACAAAAAACGAACAGTTAAGTAAAGATAAGTTAAACGCAGTCCTCGATACTTTAAAATGAAATGTTAAACTGTTTTTTTATTTTATTCAAATGTGTTCATACAATTTTACATGAAGGACTTCATAAAAAAGTGTAAGCTGAGAAGTTATTTACAAGAAGCAGTAGAAATGACGAAAGATGTGCGAGTTAACTGAAATTTCAGTTCCTTAACTTCGTAACTTAATAATATCAAAATATTTGATTCGTAGATTTAATTTCAAAAAGCTGTTTTGCATTTGCGGTTTTAAATTCATTTTTGGGCATAAAATTTATCTACGGCTCGTGTAAAGGTTCTAAATACTGATAAATGCAACCTTTATGAATCTACCTAATTACATATCAGAAATTGATTTGATGAATCTTTTCTTGGAGCCATTAATGTCTGTTTGTTCAATGCAGTTTTTAAATAAGAGGATGATTGATTGAGTGATTCGAGACGAAGGTTTATGTATATAAAAATATATAGTGAAAATTCGTGAAACAGCGGGCTGGTTATCGTCTTCCGGATCAAAATAAAATATAGCACTCAATCACGGACCTAGAAAGTATATTTTTTATATTAAATAATTTTGAAATCAATTTCTTAGTGCCAAAGAGTATTTACTATACACGTTTATTTATACTAAACTTTAACTTTTAAACTTAAACTTAAACGTAAACATAAACTTTTATCTTCGTTTTATAAATTTATACATAATTTTTTTGAGTATGAATGTTTCATCTCCTTAACATTAATCTAAACTTTGTTGTAAAACAAAACCTTTGTCATTTATATGCCAAAAAAACTGGACTTCATTCAGCTGTCACTTGTGTGATTTTAAAACAAACATGTATAGTTCCATGTTTGTCTTTGTAGAGTTACCTTGAAAAGTTTTGGAACAAATTGTGCAGGAAATGGGCCTTTTTACAAGTGAACGAAACGTTAGCTACGTGTCACGTGCGAAACTCGAGACATTAATATACCGATAAAGATGGTGTTCCACAAACTAAAACATTGTGAAGACGAGGGGTTAACGCTATAAGCCACTTAGGTCGAACGGCTCTTTCAGTTAAAATTATTTTACCTCAGGTTCTGACAGAAAACAAATGCCTTATGACCAATATGTAAAATTGTAATTAGTTCGTGACAAATAGTGACAAAGCAAATTTCACTTTCAGAACTTTTATTTGGTTTCAATTATTACCAAAGATAATAGGCCTTTTCCAGTATCTTTGATTATTACAAACAAAAGTTCCTTCTCAGTGGGATTAAAAAATATGTCCATATAATTATCGTAACAAGATCTAAATCAACCAGAGCTATTTGACACATGACAACATTAAGTTATCGATGACATAATTAGATAAATACGACAGAAGAAACTCTGGCTTATGTCTATTTCATATAATTTGCCAATAATACATTTAATAAGATAAGCTAGTTACTTTTTTGCTGGAAAACGAGCCTAATATGCTTTTCAAACTCTTCCTCCTGTATGACGAGAATAACTTGATAAAAAGTTAACGTCATCATTTTGCGTCAAGTGTTATTACTTTGTAACATTATACGTCGAGTTTGAAATGAAGCAGTCATCTCCAATCTACAGATTGGAGATGACTGTGTAAATATGCTACAGCATATTTACACAGTGTGTACATAGTCTTACTTATGGAATATAATCGAGTTATATTTTAACACCTAAATGAATATCTAGTAATATCAAGAAAGCACTAAAGGGAGCTTGAATTTGGTCATTCGCAAGTTGAGGAATGTATTAATTTTTTTTTCAAAATCTTCGCGAGAAATTCTCACCATTCAAAGCTGTAGGAAATATATTCCTGAACGTTTTCTTTAAGGTCTTAAGCACACCCTTAAGCCTCCCTTAAACGTTGAATAGTCTTTTCACGAATGAGGCTCGATGTCATAACTTTAACGAATTGCATTTTATAAAATATAAAAACCTCGATAATGACCTGAAAATCGTTCCGTTTGTCGTATCATCACCCTTTCTCTAATTCAAGTGACATTCCAAAGAATCCCCTCCCAGCCATTTTAGCAACAAAACTCCCTTTTAAATTAATGAGGAAATCCTTCAAGCTTTCCTTGCCTCGAGCACTGTGATTATCAACAGGAGAAAAAAAAACAATTAAGTGCGTTCCGCTTCTACGCGAATGTTGAAGCCTTCTGTTTTAATTAAAAAAGCGGTTATTTCTTTCATTTTTCTCAAAACAAAACTCCCTCTTGAACGGGTAAGTTTCAGCCTTATTTCTCTTTTATGGTTATGATCTGGTCCCGTGATAAATATGTTAAGGTTTATTTTTATTTTGTTTTTTTGTTGTTTTTGCTGGTCTAACCCTGGATGTTTTCGTCGGACTTCAAAGTCGATTTATGCAGATTGTTCTCTTAGCTGATAATGTTTAATCGCTTAAATAATTTACCTGCTTGAATAGTCAGTTATTAAAATAAACGGTTTTTTTAATTATAGTTTAATTTTTTATCGATGTAAATACAGCTTTTGTTTATTTTACTGTTTTTTTATTTATTTATTGGAGAACACAAGAGATTACATCAAGTCTTAATCAAGCAGTACATAGTTATTGCAAAAAAAATCAAAAATAAGTGTCACAGCAATAACTTCATTTAAATTACGTACAATTATTATAAAAAAAAATTAACCAAAGATTCATCGCACATTCCTACAGGGTGAGCAGAAATATCATCGTAACACATTCGTATCGCCAATAAGTCAAATCTGACAGTCATTCATACAAATTGACAAGTTGAGTGAATTTATAGTAAACGCTACAATAACAACGATAGTTATTCGTGCTCACCCCACAAGTGTAAATAAAAGATAATTCAACAACAATGACTTCACTTTTAGTTACTAATCGAAGTTTAAAGAGTTTAGTTAACCGCATAAGGACCGTTAATCGTTCTTGTCCTTGATAAATGTTACATTGATTGTCCAAGTCCATGCGGGAAGGTCAACTCACATTTGACTGTCGCCAACGGCTATAATACTTTTGTGTGGTTCATAAACCAGTGGTTCTCAACCTGTATACAACAATGAATCGTTTTTTAGCGTATTTGGGATAAGTCATGCTGTTTTTATACTTTGGGAGCCCAAACTAGATGAAAAACACAGCTCAATCAGATTGAACTGTGCTTGTCGTATTTCATTCCATTTACAAAATTATATATATTAACAAATGTTGAAACCAGCCGCTGCCATAAAACATTGTTTGTTATGCGTTATCGCAAAGTCATGTTAAAGCCAAAGGTTGGCAACCGCTGTCATAATGATTCTCTTGGCACCCAGTTTTATGCTGGTTATCCGTTAGCCAATAGGGTTACGCGCTGTGGAACATTGTGTTTACATTTTGTTAACTCGTGTCACATATGTTTACATTGTTAACCTATTTTTTTCGTTTTCATGCGAGTTTTGGATCGGCTCTTATGCACACTTTTGTAGCGTGTTGTGGTTTTATGTGTTTTTTGACGTGACAACGTCTTATAAATCGATGGAGCCGGCTGCATGCACCAAAAAACATGACGCATGCGGCGTTACCTCGCTCTGAGGTGTTCCATTCAAGGCTTGAAGTGCAAGCGAGAGCGCGGAACGAGCGACAAAGAGGCAACGTGACAAAGACTTTGTCACGTTCATCTACCGTCAGTAGACCGACTTTACAAACAACCGATTTTTTGTGGATGTACGGTCGACGTCAGGTTACCCATGTCAAGAACGAAAATAGTTATTATTGCGAAGAGAAGAGTGGCGGTCTCAAAACCAAAGTAGGGTAGCTTGATGTGCTGTGGTCTGTAATTTTTTCGGTATGTCAAAGCGGTCTGGTTCTGCTCGAGTTTTGGTAGATATTAGTAGGCAAAAGTAAAAAAAAACAAACGGTCTGATCTATCAGCCAATCATAAACTCTATTTATATTATTTCATCTTGCCTGCACAATTCTTTTCTGGTATTAAACACCGCCCGTCTTATCGGTTTTATGAGCAACTTATTGTACTGTGAGTTTCAGTAAAATCACGTTTTAAGTTTTCTGTCTACGAAAGTACCATCATTTTATTGCTGCTATCACTGAAATGAGACACTTTTACGGATTATTTCGCGATTTTTTTACATTTTGTTTTAACCTGACGTTTCGGACTCGCTGAAAACAGCGTCACAGGTAGACTAAGGTGTTAGTTGTCAATACATAGTTTGAATAAATTGTAAACTACCATCACTCAAAAATATTAAGTTACGTTCCTATCCACACAAAATGAGCTAACAGTATCTTGAGGTCTTGCAGTGCGGGGTCGAGCTTGAGTCTTGGCTAAAACAGGATACCAAGCTGGTGGAATTTTCCAACCATCTTCTCTATTAAAATTAGGGTGTCTTCTAATTTTAATAGCTTCACGGAGCATACGAGGAAGAAAACGACGTTCTCTTGCGATGACTTTTCGTTGGTCAAAGCGTATGAAGTGGTTGGGTTTATCTAATTTGTTTGCCCTATATAGGAGAGTCCGCAGTCTCATTCCAGTCTGTACACCCCTGCGTCTTGAAGAAGTATGTTACACTTGACCGGTGGTAAGAATTGGTTGATCTTCTTAGGCGGCTTGAAGTAAGTTTTGATTGCAGCACGCTTCAAGATTTTTTTTTTTTTTTTTTTTTATTAATATGGGTTCGCTCTTGACTTCATTCTCCCTCTAAGAGGTGAAGAAGATGTCGACGATGTAGCGAGCTTACCCAGAAGGTGCCTATTGACTTTCGCTTTGAATGAACTCAAGTTATAGGAAAGAGGGAACACCGTCGGCGGAAGTGCATTCCATTCCTTGGCTGTGCGCATTATGAAGGAAGAAGCGAAGCGCTTAGTGCGTATAGTTGGTATATCAACCAAGTATGGATGGTAACCCGCCGTACGTCTGGTGGTCCTCTGGTAAAATGGACTTGGTGGAATGAGCATATGGAGCTCATGAGCACACTCCCCGAAGTAGAGTCTGTAGAAAACCGACAAGCAGGCAACTTTACGGCGGTGGTCTAGACTATCAAGCTTAGTCTCCACCAGCTTCCTGTCACCAATCAGCCTCCTGGCTCGACGCTCCACGGAGTCCAGAGCGGCTAGTTGGTATTTAGCTGAGCCATCCCACAGGTGAGAGCAGTACTCCATGCAGGAGCGAACTTGTGCTTTGTACAAGGTTAAAAGCTGTTCAGGGGAGAAGTACCGCTTCACCTTGTTGAGGATGCCCAGCTTCTTTGCCGCAGTCTGAGCTTTGGACTCAATGGCACCGCCGAAGTTCAGATTGGCTGACAACTCCATACCAAGAAGCTCGAGATGGTCGGTTATGGGTACAGACACACTTCTGAAAGTAGGAGTCCAGTTGAACGGACTCTTTTTTGCGGTGAAAAGACATGCCTGGGTTTTGGCAGCATTGAACGTTACCAGATTGTTGTCTCCCCATTGGGAGACACGTCGTAGAATCTCATCCGTTCGTTTCACCAAATTCTCCCGTAGAGACTGGGTTTCCTCTTGTTTAGCTCCAGCACTGGACACGTACCTCTCTATGACAGTACTGTCATCTGCGTACCCAACAATGCCAGGACAGAGCAGGTCATTGATGTGCAGCAGGAAAAGAGTCGCGGAGAGGACAGACCCCTGAGGAACACCGGCATTGATAGCCATTGGGTCTGAAGAGCAGCCATCAATGACTACTCTAATTGACCTCTCGCTCAGAAAGTCGGAGATCCAAGTGCTGAAACCATCAGGGATACCGTACACAGGAAGCTTGCTGAAAAGGCTACCGTGCCAGACTCGATCAAAAGCTTTTGAGATGTCTAATGACACAGCCAAGGCTTCGCCGTGTTTCTCAATAGCTTCGCCCCAGTAGTGCGTGAGGTAGACTAGAAGATCACCAGTTGAACGACCACGGCGAAAACCGTACTGGCGGTCGCTCAGTAGGTCATTGGATTCTAGGTACCCCAGCAGCTTACTGTTTAGCACTCGTTCCATCACTTTACAAATGATGGAAGTAATGGCGATCGGTCTGTAGTTGGCCGGGTCGGCACGGCTGCCCTTCTTTGGTACGGGTTGTACGTTGGCGAGCTTCCATGACTTCGGCACAGTTCCCTGCTCGAGGGAGAGGCGGTAAAGGCGTGTCAGTACCGGAGACAACTCAGGCGCACATTGCCTAAGCACCCTTGCAGGAATACCATCAGGTCCACTTGCCTTATTCACGTCTAGTTTGCAAAGTTCCCGACGTACCTCTTTCTGGTGTATTGTGACCTCCGACATAGATGAGTCACAACGAGGTAAGGTAGGTGGTGTTGTGGGTCCTGCATCCAAACGCGAATTACTCGCGAAAAGAGAGGCAAATAAATTTGCTTTCTCAGTTGCGGTGTGGGCTAATGTTCCGTCAGGTTTCTGCATTGGAGGCAAACTAGGACGGCAGAAATTTGACTCGACGGATTTAGACAGGGACCAAAACTGCTTACTACCGGGAGGGTAAGACGCCAATTTGGTCCCGATATATCGAACGTGGTCAAATCGTGCCTTTTGTAGCGTGCGCTTGCAGGATCTAGTGGCAGCGTTAAATGCTTTCTTCATAGACCGTATTCTCCTAGCAGTAGCTTTGCGATCGCGGGCTTGAACCCAAGCTTGATATGCTAACTCCTTACACGACTCAGCGCGGGCACAGTCAGCATTATACCAAGGCCTGGATTTAGATACAAGCGACAAGTCGGAGAATGGAATGTAATATTCCATTCCCTGCCGTATTAAGTCTACAACCGCATCAGCACAGGTGGACGGATCGTCAGAGGAAAAGCATACTTGGCGCCAAGGGTACACCGCGAAAAAATGTCGCATTTCGTCCCAATTCGCCGACCCGTATCCCCACACTCGCCTGGACCCACAAGGAGTTTTGTCTGGATGTTTCCAATTTTGTCAGTGATACCCTTCAAGTATGGTAGTACGGCAGGTTGGCGGTCGACTGTATGAACTTTGGTGTGGGCTCTGCAACGGCGTGGTACTGGTAGCTGGTTGTCTCGTAGTACCTTCCTGACATGCTGTACTGTGCTGAAATGTAAATAAATCGCGAAATAATCCGTAAAAGTGTCTCATTTCAATGTCTACTGTTCGCGTAAACCGAAGAAACAAATAGCTGCTATCACTGTTGGCTTACAAGTGGACGTTTTGCAATTAAACGAATTATTTCGTAGAAAATAACAGCTATCAATGTAATATAACGCTTAGCCTATCATTTGCCTGTATCAGTGAATTGTATGTCCAGCATTTATTTGACATGTCTTATGATCACCTTACCTTTTTGAAACATGGTATAATATACCATGAATAGTCCACTAAAATGATTTAACCTTATTTCTAGCTTGGATCGGGCACTAGAATGTTCTAACCTTAATTCTAGCTTAAACCAATTCGACCAACGTAATGTAAGTATTATGTAATAACTAGTCATGGGAAGTAATTAAAAAGCAATTTGAAAGTATAAGTAATGCGTCCGACTAAAGGTGTCATTACTAAAGAACTAGTGATGGTAGAAATTAAGTAATTAGAGTACAAAGTACTTTGGTTTACCGTAAAATAAAATACAGAAATTGCTTGGTCGTTCGAAAATTCTCCGTAATACAGATTTCAGTTTGATACGGCCCACAGCCGTATCAAACTGAAATCTGTATTATAGCTTTGATCGTAAAAACACGTGAGGTCCTTTAGTTTGCAATTGGAGGCTAAAATGACTACTTTGTCATCTTTCAACCACCACGATTTCATCCACTTCTACGAGAAACTTATTTTAGATACAAAAAAAAGTCAAACGTAACCTTTAAAAGCAGTATTAATTAAATATATGTCGTTTAGCTACGGTTGAAGTAAAGAACTGTAAAAGTCTTAGAACAGAAAACTGCATTGTACAGTCAACGTCAAAAACCACAGTATCATGACAAAGTTAAAATATATATTAAAAAAATAACGTATTAAACTAAAGTTGTGCTAAGAAGAAAGTTTGGTAAATTCGTAAGTTTTGAACTAAATTTGATACAACCTAGATATTTTCAAAGCTAGAGTGAACATCATCTAGGCGAAATCGCTCCACAGTAGACTCAGTCTTTGCCTCGTTGGTCTTAGTAGTGGGTCCAGAGCAAACCTACTCCAAATAAGAAGAAATATAAATCACACTCAAAAATATGTAGTCAAAAATCTCAAGTATTTCAGAGCGACAATCTTAAACTTTGCAATCCAAAAGCACATTAATCTGAAGCAATCTTAAATTACGAATTGGACAAAACCGGTCTAAGCATTAAATTAACGGGGGCGAAGGAAAAACTGGTCGTTGACAGAAATGGCCGTCGCCTCTACTCTGGAGTAAATCCCTGAGAGATAGGACACTCGGAGCCATGGATTTACGTAAAATATGGACATAGAGCACTGAGCCGAGTAGTTGACATAGTAATAAAAGTCCCGCACCTTCGTATATCAAACTGTACTTTGGAAGTGATGTGATGAGTGTCGATAATAACGAAAAAATATACTTTAAAGGATTTTACTTAATTCCGGATAGCAGTTTTAGAGACGAAGACGATAGGGATTTTGATTGTTTCGAAAGACCGGAAATTTTGAGTTTCCATAAATGATATATTTTATTCTGGAATCCTGAAAAAACTTCCGCAAGGTCATTGACACAGGACTTCGAAAATTTGCGACGCCTCGTATCAGATACTAAGACTAATTTTAATTTTTTGCTAACCATCGGTGTGTGTGTGTGTGTGTGTGTGTGTGTGTGTGTGTGTGTGTGTGTGTGTGTGTGTTTGTGTGTGTGTGTGTGTGTGTGTGAGTGTGTGTGTGTGTGTGTGTGTGTGTGTGTGTTTGTGTGTGTGTGTGTGTGTGTGTGTGTGTGTGTGTGTGTGTGTGTGTGTGTGTGTGTGTGTGTAAAATCTAGAATAATTTATAATTAATAATATATATTTCCCAAATTAAGCTACGAGGCTTGTGTTATGGGTACTAGACAACGGATAAACACACTTAAATACTTTTTTTTTGTACATAAATACATATTATATATACATAGAAAACACCCAGACTAGTACAAACACACATGTTCATGCACACTTATGCTTGTACTGTAAGGGGATCGAACCCGCGACCATTGGTTTTAGAAGTCCGACATGTGGACTACTGCACCAATAGATTAAATTACTTTTTTGTTGTACGAGTATCTTCGACTGAATTATGGTAAGTATGTTTAAACGTTTAGCTATACTAAGTAAACTCGTTCTACTGGAGAAATGACAACGTCGATATTAGTGTCTTATAACATCTCTAACGTCTATAAGACGTTATGTTGGTTCCTCTATCTTTCTTAAATTAAGAGTAGTATCTTGCTTGGGGATAGCTACTGCCGTATTCTTCTTATTATTAAATAGGACCCGCATTTTTTCTCATGAGTCTTCATTATTATTGATTAAATGAGTATGTGGACATTTAAAATGGCTTTATGGTTTGTCTTTGTTTAAAAATCAATTGGTTTCAATTTGTAACTCTTTAACAGTCATAGAAGACATGAAAAATCGTTGTTTTGATTATTAAGTCAAGTAAATAATTAGAGTGTAAGGAGAGATGGTGTTAAATAACTTTTAACTTAAACCTTTATATAAATTACATAGTATATTAGTTAGTTTAACAATTTAACGCACAAATTATGAAAAACGTTTATTGTGCGTGCATTCAAGTTAGTATGGGTTACTATTCATTAAAAGTTTCAACTTTGAACTGAGTGTTAATGGCAAATAAGTTTTTTACACAAGTGCTTTAGCTACTTACCACGAAGTCAGACAATGTATGTGATGTTGTTGTAAATTTAAAAAATACATACATATAAATATACATAATATACATATTCGTAAATCCAGCTCAATATTATTACTCGTACAAATGCATTGAGCGTTCTCCGCTTCCAACTAAGTTGACTTACGACAACCAGCTGGACCAATTTATTGCACTAACTGATTCTAAGAGACAAACTTCATATTCATATTGGGTTAGAGATCAATCAACAGCTGAGGAGAATTCGAAAAAAACGCTTAAACAGATAACTTCGTTCTTCAAATCAGGTAAAAAAAACGGGCCCTTAACATATAATTAAAAGGTGTTCCTTTTGTTTATTGTGGTCAAGTAATCATTACTTTCGCCATAACACTCACAAACAAACGAAGGCAAATATAAACTCTTTTGCAAAAAAAACGGGCACTTTAGATTTTTTCCTCTACTTTAATGAAGAAGAACAAGAAATAGGTTTTATTAATTTGACGATGTATTGGCATGTTATTTGAAGCATCCTGGCATGATTCTTTAAGTTCCAAATTTAAAATTTAAAATTAATAAAAGAAAAATAATGATTATTGTGGATTATTCTAAAATTGCTTTACTAATGGCGCGAATTGCTGAAACGATTTTTAACTGATTACGATATTTTAAAACTTTTTGGACATTTTCTGCAAATTAAACAATTTAATCTTTATTTTTACATTAAATACCACTTTTTGATATGAGTGATAAAGCGATAAGGGCCGGTAAAATTATAGCCCTACTTGAAGAAGGTTGTTCGCAAACTTACGTGTCTCAGCGGCTAAATGTGAGTCGTTCAACTGTCCAGAGGACTTGGCAACGGTATCAAGAGACCGGTTCGGTCAAAAGAAGACCCGGTTCGGGAAGAAAACGATGCACAGAACCAAGAGATGACCGCTTTTTGGTGAGTCAGGCGTTGCGGAATCGTAAGCCGTCAAGTGTGGACCTGAAGAAGAGCCTTGAAGAAGTAAGAGGAGTAGAAGTTAGCTTGTGGACGGTCAGGAGGAGGCTTTTGGCTGCCAATATCAGGAGTTACCGCCCAGCTCGGGGCCCTAAATTACTCCGTGAGCACCGTGTTGCTCGACTTCAGTTTGCTCGGAACTGTGCTTCATGGACTCTGGAGGACTGGAATAAAGTATTGTTTTCTGATGAAGCTAGAATCTCTTTGTGTGGAGAGGACCGACGCCGGCGAGTGCTGCGAAGACCACGGGAACGCTATGCGGAAGTGTGTTTCGAAGAAATCACTCCTTATGGCGGAGGCTCCGTTATGTTTTGGGCAGCAATTAATTCGACGGAGCGTACGGAGTTAGTTTTCATAGAAAATGGAACATTAAATGCACATCGGTACATAATGGAAGTCCTAATTCCATATGCACAACCCACATTGACTGCACTTGGGGAAGATTCCATTTTTATGGACGACAATGCTCGCTCGCACCGTTCTGGCGACGTGGAAGCGTACATGCAAGAAGTTGGGATCCGTCGTTTAGATTGGCCAGCTCGAAGTCCTGACCTCAATCCAATTGAGCATGTCTGGGATGTTCTAAAGAGACGTGTAAGATCAGTGCAACCTGCTCCACAAAACATCAGGGAGCTAAAAAGAGTCATTGCAGAAGAGTGGGAACGAATTCCTCAAAACGTTATTAAAAACATCGTGGAAAGCATGCCCAGAAGGATTCAAGCTGTGATTTTGGCAAGAGGAGGTCACATTCGGTATTAGGTTTTTACATTTGTAACTTTATTTAATAAAAAAAAGTGAAAAAAAAATCTAATCTTTATTGCCGACCACTTCTTATTGTTTGGGCGTGTACATCGGTTTTAAAGAATCCATCGTTTTTTTTTTCTTTTAGTTGCCCGAACTCACTTCACGCGCATTAATTTACACGATCATAAGTATACAGACTACGTCAAAGAAATAAATTTCATTTAATTAACTCAAATCGACCTTAGAACGTAAATTTCCTTAGGTGCCCGTTTTTTTTGCAAAAGAGTGTAGATAGCTACATAATTTGACGTAATGCAGTACGACAAGGCCAATCTGTTGGACTAACTGATGCGAAGAGGACAAACTTAACATCGACTCGGTTCAAACTCGTTACTTATACCGCCAACTTGTTATAAGGGCCAACCTACACAACAAAGGCTCTAGCCTTAGAATTAGTAGAATAATCTTCTTATACTTATATAAAATTCTCGTGTCACAATGTTCGTTCCCGTACTCCTCCGAAACGGCTTGACCGATTCTCATTAAATTTTGTGAGCATATTGAGTAGGTTCGGGAATCGGCCACCATATATTATTCATAACCCTTAGTGATAAGGATTGTTCACAATATTTTATATGGCAAAACAACGTTTGCCAAGTCAGTTAGTAATCTATAATTCTTGCAAGAGCTACGATGCCTCAGGTAAAGTAATAGTTAAAAAATATTTTACACTATTGAAAACGTTTACTGTGGATAAATATTAAAATCACTGTAAATAATTTTCAGAATGATTTGGTCTTCATATTAGTTACATAATATTACAGCACATAAAATTGTAACAGAAATTAAATCATTCAATCATCAGAAACTAGATGTAGAACAAGTGACTTTAGTGTAAAAAAAAAACTTTTACTTGATTGTACATTGCAAAATAGAAAAAAAAATAGTTTAAAAAACTAAATAAACACGCTTTTAGTGCTAACTAAAAAAGAGGAAATAATTTCTGAGTACACGGAATTTTTATTACAGTAGACTAAAAAGCGTGGGGTGCACTTTATGACGTTTTCATACTACTCTTTTTATACTTGCCAATAATAGAATGATTTTCACATACTACAATACCAAGCACCGCACGCTTTTTACTCTACTGTAATATAAATTCCGTATACTCAGAAATTATTTCCTCTGTTTTAGTAAGCAATAAAAGCGTGTTTTTTTAGTTTTTTAAAACTATTATTTATTTTTTTAGTTAAGTATAATGGAAAATTCTTATCAAATTATTGTGTCATCGGTAGGTACTTAATACGTGTGCAAAGTTTCAAATTAATCCGATTTCTGGAATTGGTGAAAATTGAGCTCAAAAATTTCGTTACATACATTCATACATACACACATACATACACCCCGATCTATTAAAAGGGTGTTAAAAACATTTAATATATCTCCTCATTACATTGTCATATAATAAAGTATATACAGGCAGTACTTTTTTGTAACATAGGATCAATAGTGATATTAAAAAAATACAATTTCAAAATTCAAATGTGATGTTGACCGTATTTCACACTTAGTAGTTTAACTATTACCGAATGGCCAACCCATTCGATAATGTGAGTTGCCCCTTAGTCCTACAAACTTATATGTTCAGGTTTTACCCCCGCTATTATGGTAGATGCAACTTCAATAACGAGACGCCGCCGAGATGAAGCAGCTATCTATTTGTCGAGATTTTGGCGAGGTATAAAAGCTATAAAAGATGAGAGGCTATTTCAGATATTCGTCAGATTTCTAGTTTGTGCTACAAAATTGTGGAGACTGGCGATCGTTTTTGTAGATGTCGTTGAACTTTGGATCAAAACGCGTTGTGTTATTTTTTAATATGATTATTGTATCTTGAACGTCCGTTTTGATTGGTATCAGACCTATTTTGCTTGGGCAACCTTTGAACGAGTTGCCCGACGAGAAGTCATAAAAAATTAAGTAAAGGAACATGACCGTCAATAAGTCATAAAAACACAAGGGAAATGACAATGACCATGCTGTCCCCAGTCCACACCCACTATCATCATCATCATCAGCCTATATTTGTCCCACTGCTGGGCACAGGCCTCACCTCAACTATGAGGTAGTGCGAGCCATACTTCACCACGCGGGCTCAGTGCGGATTGATGGAGGGGTGTCTGTAAGGTAAGTGACCAACCTTACTGTCAGATGTTATTAAGCCGCCCGAGGGCCTCCGACCAGGCTTAACGACTAATATCTATCGATATTAACCGGGACCAACAGCTTAACGTGCCTTCCGAAGCACGGAGATGCTTGTAAATAGACGTCACTATTTGGTCAGAATGGTCACCCATCCCAAACATGACCGCGCCGTAGGTTGCTTAACTTTTGGTATCACTACCAAAGCGCTGCAACCACTGCGCCACAAGCACCTCCTAACAGAAATGAAATGGTGTTTAAATGGCACGAGTACATTTTTAGTACAGTCAAATCGAGTATGGTGTTCTGTGCTTTAGGCAGATCTTTTATCATACGAATTTAAAAATTTATCGTTTGTATTTTTTGTTGTAAAAAATGGTGCAGAGTGATGGTACAGGCGTCAACTGATACCAGGAACAATCTCATTCCATGCCCTAAAGGTTAAATTCCAAGTCGAAACGCAGACCGCCATATTTCACACACTCACATCACTCCAGACGCAGGCAAGGTTTCCACTCTTATGTTGTAGATATACCACATATACGCACTAAGTGATTTAATTCTGCATTCCTGTTGCGTAAGGCTAAGTAGTGGAACTTGCTGCCAGCTGAAGTGCTCCCCTCAAAAAGTCTGAAAGGCTCCTAATAAAAAAAGAATACACATGTGTGGGTGGGACAGTGCTCTTAAATTTTTAGTCATCGTCTTTTCATCTTCTAATTATCATGATGTTTTCAGATAAAATGACGTTTCGTTTGACTCAGATATGGCTGTACTCAAAATGGGCATCGAAAAATTTATGTAAAAATATATGTTTTTTTGTGAATAATGATCATTGTTTATTTACTTATTTGAACTTATACAGCAGATTTACATCAGTAATACTTAATGTACGCATCTAGGAGAGTACAGCAATTATAACAATACCTTTTTAATGTTAAGTATAGTACGTTACAATCGGGACAAATGATCACTGGATATCTTTCAACACTCAAAAACGAAGATGGAGAGGGAAAATCGCTACATTATTAGTTTAGTTTTTCTCGAACACTTCAAACGTCTTCAGTGAAATCATTAGTGCTTTCGTTAGCGAAAAATCCGTAACGAAGTTGTTTAACAAATGACATCCTTTTTTTATACAGAAAAGGATGAAAGGTAAGAAGCTTCAGCGACAGACTGTATTTGTTTGGTTATAAAATTTGTTTGGTATATTAACAATAAAATACACTTTATATTTATATCTAGATATTGTTTGTTGATTTTTTAAAGAAAAAACATAAATAATGAATAAAGTTTCAAGGAGAACACTTGGTTTATAACTTCAAATATCCTTCAACTGAGATAAAATAGGTAGTTCAAGAAGACTTGAACGTGATGTCAAAAAATACACTGTTAGTTAAGTTTATCGTTCGATAAGTAAAAAAAAATGAATGTCGATATGGAAATAAATAGAATTGGAAAGTAGTTTATTGTATTAATTTTGGTTTTGATGGAAGGTTAAAATATGAGTTTGTATAGTTGTAGTAGGCACTTTGAATTTTATTAGGAGAATTACTTTATGTAAATATATATCAGACACCTTAATCACCAACTGAGTCTTGACGCAAATTAGACTGCAACCTGTAAGCTCATTCTTTTTTCTCAAAAGAAGGGACAGATCCTTAAGAACTCTCACCAACAGTACAATTGGACAAAAAAATAATCGCCCCTACAATTTATTGTGCTCTCATTATATCCATTCCCTTTTTATTGTGCATTAAGCACGTCCGAGCCCCTTATCTGCCTCTGTGAGATTTATAGAGATCCACCCTACAAGTTTACATTGGGTTTTTCTTAGTTCGGAAAGTTTCTTGAGCACTGGGGTCGCAATGGATGACCAGAGTCGTAACAGCTCTTGACTTAGTAGGGTTACTGTATAGGTGGATATTGACCAATGTTACATAGTGCAATGTAACGTTTACGTCGAGCGTGTTACGGTGTTACTTTCGCTTGGTTTACCCGGAACATGCACTGACTGCATGAATGCTCGATGTTAAGCATGTTACATTACACAGCTGACATCAAACTCATTAATAAGGGACTAAATTGTGTAAATATAGAACATGTGTACAGTAAAAAAAAAAATCTTAGATTTAGGCATAACCCTTACCTCAACTTAAGGTGGTGCGAACCGTACAGTATTCATGGTATGGTTATCGAACTGTCTCTAAAGCCTACTGGGTTTTTGTACGGTGAGAAGACATCCTAGAGAAGTCTAAAAGTCAAGACTTTTTCACAATATTTGTTCACAAAATTTAAGGGAAATACGGACATCAAGAATAGGGCCCCAGATTCGCAAACTCGTTCGTCAAGGGACTTATTATTGACATAAGTATTGTGACTTTTAAAGGGGCTTGGGACTTCGTATTTTTATGTGTGTAATTCCGCTTTTTATACTTGTTTGAAGTCGTCTTTTACTTTGAATGGCAAATCCTATGATGTAACTCATAAGGGATGGATGATAAATACAGTAATACTTCGAAATGACATTCCCGGAAATTTTTCCAATGTTTTGTGTATTTGATCTTCGTCCTTTTGGATACGTTTAATACCACGAAGGTAGTAAAAAATGATGGAGTTAGCTGGTATCAAATATTATGACCAAAAAAACCTTTATCTAAACCAACTGTTTATCTATATGAAGTTGATTACGAGCACAAGTTATAATAACCAATCAAAAAGCGGTTTTAATCAATAAAAACGATCCTACTACTATTATAAAGGCGAAAGTTTGTAAGTATGGATGTATGGATGTATGGATGTATGGATGTTTGTTACTCTTTCACGTAAAAACTACTGAATGGATTTGAATGAAACTTTACCACAATATAGCTTATACATCAGAATAACATATAGGCTACAATTCATAAATAATTTTTAAGATAAAGGGTTTCCACGCGGACGAAGTCGCGGGCGGCCACTAGTATTATATAAAGTATTTTTATAGCAAAATAGTGGCCGCCCGCGACTTCGTCCGCGTGGAAAGCCTTTATCTTAAAAATTCTTTATGAATTGTAGCCTATATGTTATTCTGATGTATAAGCTATATTGTGGTAAAGTTTCATTCAAATCCATTCAGTAGTTTTTACGTGAAAGAGTAACAAACATCCATACATCCATACATCCATACTTACAAACTTTCGCCTTTATAATAGTAGTAGGATAAAATTGCCGCTTAGTACAACAATCAATATCCAAATAACTTACATCGAAATACTTACTAACCGAAATTAATCTTCATAATAGTATTTTTATCGAAGTAAAGATTTGTAGCTAAAAATAAATTTCCGCTCAAAAGCTAACACGTTCCAGTTTACATGTACATGTAATTTGAATGACGTCAAATATTAAAGGGTTAACGGCGAGGTAATGGGTTTATTCATTCATCACCATTAACTAAGTATTAACTTTATTTATTTTCAGTTACAATGAGAACTCTTTTATATCGTATTTGGTTTAATAACCATGTCAATCACAATTCAAATTAACAATATTTATATAATTATCACACTCAGATCTTTAACCTTCGAGTCTTTCTAGTATTACAATAACATATCTCATTCTTAGTATGATGAATTCAGTTTAATGCGTTAATAAACATTAGGCTTACTACCTATTAACACAAAAATGTGCATCGAGACCCGAAAACGCGATTTTACAAATACCCGTCCGTAATTTTTCAAAAACCCTTAAACTTCAATGCGGAGCGTTTAAAAGCGAGTTCGTTTTATAAGCCTTGCACTTTACAAAAAAAAAAAAAGATTGCAAAAAAAACTTAAAAACTTATTTTATAAAAGCAACCTATTACCGCTTCTCATAAGCCGCAAGCACAGACACCGTTGAAAGCTAAAAGAAAACGAACGCAGAATTCCGCACTCGGGGTAAATCCTAATGGCTCTGATTATGGGGCTTTTGCGGAATCCCGACCCGCGGCCCTCCTTCAAACAACACAGAATATAACAAAAGAGGCTTAGATGTTATTAAGTAGGTATGTTAATATCTTGCGACAGTATTCATACATTTTGTGACCGTTACGTTGGGGACGGATGGGCATGCACTGTATAGGGATTAGCTAAAGGAGACGAATGAAATGAACGAATGCTGTCATGATACTGCTTGTTTATTATAAGAACCAATGATTATATATGAGTACATGCTTAACCTATAAACATAATATAGTATACTATCACACCTTCCCTCTTAAAGAAAAAAAAATAATCGTACATATTTTTTTTTTACCGTTAATTCTTAACAGGTTACATAAAATAAAATAAATTTTACCGCTGTTACAAAAGCAGTTATTATCTCAAATAATAAGTATACAATATTATAATTACTATTGCATAACATTTAATACACTGATTACAGACTTAACTTTTTGAGTTAACAATAATATTATTATTTTTGAATAAAAGGTTTCGTGCGATTTTTATGTACAATGTCTTCCTTCCCATTTTTCAAAATTTTAACATTACATTTCAAATCCTCTAAAACTAAATAAGGTCCTAAATAAATTGGATCCATTTTATTTTGAGATGGATTTCTTAATAATAACAAATCACCTTTTTTATAATATATTGGGTTTACTTTACTATCATAGGTTAACTTTCTCTTTGTCTTGCTGAGAAGTAAATTGTCACGTGCCTCCTTTTGAGCTAATTGAAGTCGATACTTCATCTCTAACGCGTAGTTATCATGAGCGTATAAAGGTTCAACCACACTATTCGTAAAGTTACCTGGTAAAATACACTTTTTACCGAATACCAGTTCGTGCGGTGTGTATTTAGTTTCGGTATGTACAGTGTTATTGTAAGAAAAACACCAATATGGTAACCAGCTGCTCCACATATTCGTCTTATTCTCACAGTTAATTCGTAAATACGCACCTAAGGTTTTGTGTGAATTCTCCAACGCTCCAATGCTTTCGTGGTGGTAAGCTGTTGAAGTAAGTTGTTTTATTTTTAAGAGCTGGCATATCTCTTTCATTGTGTTTGAAATAAACTCTGAACCGCGATCGGTAGCAATTTCGAGTGGTATGCCAAATCTTAAAATAAAATTATCAACAAAGGCTTTCGCTACACTTACCGCATCTTTACTGTGTAATGGATACGCCTCGGTGAATTTAGTCAGCTCGCATTGCAAAGTAAGTATGTAAACATAATTATTATCGTCCCTAGGAAGCGGTCCTACTATGTCTAAAAATAACTTTTCGAAGGCTGAATTGGCTGTTGTTGTGATTTCCATTTGTTGTTTTTTACCTACCGAATATTTTTGTTTTTGACAGTGTTCACATTTATTTACGTAATTAGTTATGTCTTTGTGCATACTAGGCCAATAATAAAACTTTTTAATATTATTTGTCATTCTCCTTATGCCCGCGTGGCCACTAGTGGGCAAAAGGTGAAAATCATTAAGTATGACCCGTATGTCGTCTAAATTATTTATTCTTTGCGCCTTATTTAATACACATATACGTGGTCCGGACCAAATGTCATATTTTTTGACCTCGTCAATAAATCCTGCAATAAAATCTTTATTATTCTCATTTCTAAGTATGCATACTTCTTCAATATTTTCTTCTTTACATAAGTATACTAAATCCCTCACCAATCCGGCTCGCGTCATTGGCGATCGAGATTTTGTATTTAAATATATAATTGATTTATTTGGCGCATACACAAAATAATAATACTGTTTTAAAATAACTCCCTTTTTTAACAACTTATTGAATTCTTTATCTGTAATAAATAAAATTTCGGGTAAATGGCTCGGTTTCTTAATGATTTCCACTACTCTTGGTTGATCAGGCCTTGAGTTCGTGTCAATATTATCCACCGAGTCATTTGACCCGCAATTTTTGTTTTGACAAATCTGTGCTTTCCTATGTTGTCCTCTTGTCATAACGTTAATTTTTACTTGTTCACTCATCTCTTTCAAATCCTTACTAGTAACACGAATGCGCGAAAGTGCATCAGCTACAGAGTTATGTTTGCCTTTTAAATATTCAACACTAAAGTTATATTCCTCTAGTTGCAATCTGAATTTAAGTAACCTGCTTGATGGATCTCGCATACCGAATAAATAAATAAGTGGTCTGTGATCAGTTTGAATTTTAAATCGTCTCCCATACAAATAAGGTCGGAAATATTTTACACTCCATACTATTGCTAACAGCTCCTTTTCAATAGTAGGATAATTTATTTCCGCTTTATTTAAAGTTCGACTCGCGTACGCAACTGGTCGCCCATCACTATTGCATAAAACTGAACCTACTGCCTGGCCGGATGCATCCGTTTGCAACACAAATTCGTTGTTTTCAGAAAAATTTGGATACTGTAATACAGGTGGGGTTGTTAAAGTACTTTTTAGTTTTTGAAAAGATTTTTCGCATTCGGGTGACCAATAATAAGTTGCATTTTTACGAGACATTTTATTAAGGGGTAATGCTATTTCGGCGAAATTTGGAATAAACTTTCTGTAGTAATTAGCAAAGGCCACAAAGCGTTTGACGTCATCCACACTTTGCGGTCTAGGATAATTCACTAAAACTTTAATTTTCTCTGAATCAGGTTGAATACCGTCCTTTGAAATAATATGGCCTAAATAAAGTACTTGTTTTTGTAAGAAATTGCATTTAGGTGGATTTAATTTCAAATTTACACTTCGCAACCTACCAAAAACATCCATTAAATTTTTATTATGTGAATTAAGATTTCGACCAAAAACTATTAAGTCATCTTGATATATGAGACATTTATCGTAATTCAACCCCAACATGGCTATTGTCATCATCCTGGAGAAATTATTCGGACTGGATTTCAGTCCCATCGGCATTCTTGTCATCTGATATTGATTTTTACCCGTAGTGAAGGCTGTGCACGGCCTACTATCTTTATGTAATTTTGTTTGAAAAAATCCTTGATAAAGATCTAAATGTGTAAAATATACTGCACCTGATAATGAATCTAGAATTTCGGTGATGTTGGGTAATGGAAATTTGTCGTCCTGGATTTGATTGTTTAATTTTCTATAATCGATTACAACGCGCCATTTTTTCTCGTTATTGGAATCAAGCTTTTTCGGTACTAACAGTAAAGGACTAGACCACGGACTTCTTGCTTCTTCTATAATACCGGTATCTAACATATTTTTAATTTGTTTATCTAATTCCGATTTTTGTGCGTGTGGTAATCGATATTGCTTAGTATAAATAGGGGTAGTTTGGGGTTTCAACTCAATAGTTTGCTCATACACGGATGTTGTGCTTAATTTATCACCTGGTAAATGAAAAACGTCTGGGAATTTTGCGCAAATATTTTCTATTGCCTTTTGTTCTTCGTCATTTAAATGTTTTAAATTTAACAAAGAAAACAATAATTTAACCCGATCAGAATTAATTTTTGGCTTCTCGAACTGACAAATGAAATAGTCATCTAATGAACTAGTGTTGAGTTGCAAATAATTTAAGTTAACATCGGTTTCCCTTGTATTTAAAATACGTACTGCTATCTTTCCATTATTAGGCCTTGACAATGTATTAGCAACGAAAACTCCTTCGCATAATTCCTGTGCCGCTATCATGCAATCGTTCTTTAAATGTGTGTCAATAAAATGTACTGATTCACACCGCGCAGGTAAGGTTACACAAGAATGAAAGTTAGTTGTCAAAAAATCCAATTGTAATGATATTTCTTTTCCTTCAGTACTAGTCAAATACAATTTATGTAATTCAAAGTCTAAGATAGCTTTAAACGTTCTCAAAAAATCTTGTCCTAAAATACCATTAGTTTTGCAAGGTAAATGCTTCAAAACTAAAAACTTTTGTTTGAAAATATGACCATTATAATTTAACTTCAAGTAAACATTGCCTTCCGAGAAAACGTGTCCTCCTATTCCTTTAACTTTAACTCGCTCTTTATGGAATGGAATTTGTAAATATTCCAAACACTCCTGCTTAATCGCAGAAACTGATGCTCCTGTATCGATTAGTAAGTCATGTTCGTATTTGTCGATCATAAATGATACTTTGTTTAAACTGTTACATGATAACATGTATTCATGCACGAAAAAAATGACTCAGGGATTCCGTATTAGGATAGTTTGTCGTTCCGACATTATTGGTCTCCGTCGACATAGTGTTTACGTTGCTATGTGCGGAAAAATTACTGCCTCTATTTCTCGAAAACCTACCCCGACCGCGGAAATTATTTCCACGATAATTATAAACGCGATAATTACCTCTTTGATACGGTGACTGAGAACTTTGGTTTTGTCTGTTGTTATTAGAATAACGCCCTCTATAACCGTTGGTGTAACTGCGTTGATACCTGAATTGTCCTCGGCGGCCTCGCTGTCCTGTGAATCGATTATTATTGGATTTAAACATACCTATTATTTCCGGCGATGAGGACTGGACTTCTTCATCCTGTGCTGCCTGTATGGCATCTGTCAGGGAGCTGAAATTGCGGGCTGCAATAATAGTACTTATTCGGCGGTCTCGCAAGCCATCTGCGAATTTTTTGATAGCTAATCCTTCGTTAAGGGGTCGTAAAATTTCATACTTTTTAGTATCTCCAGCGGCTTGCGAAACCGTCAAATTCACGAATATTTCCGATAACTCTTGACCGAAATCTGTAACAGTCTTATTATTCTGTCTACATGTTTGTAATTTGGTCTGCAATGCCGTATAACTTTTTATTGGCAATAGCAGCCTACGCATGTCCCTAATAAGGTCCTCAGTTGTCTCGTATTTTGGTAACATTCTTAACTTGGCATGTTGTGACAATCTACTTTTCAAGACAAAACATATAAGTTTATTTTTGCATTCTGGTTTAGTGAGAACAGAGTCGTAATATTCTATACTTTCAATTAACTGTTTTGTATTTTGTTCTGTATCATTCATAATAGGTAACATACTCAAAGCAATCTTTAAATCAAACTTATCTTCCGCCATTGTTTCTGATTTTTCACTACACAAAGTACAAATTTCGGTATATAACTTATTGAATTTTGCACAAATTTCGTTTATCAACGTTATCTGTTTCTCAGAATACTCATTTAAATTGAACTTAAAGATTTCTAAATATTGATTATACTTAAGTAAGATTTCCTTTGCTTCCTGACTCTTTGTTTCTAATATTTTTCCTACTCTACGACTTGGTCCAATTTTAATCAAATATTGTCTTACTGATGTTAATTCTTCCAATATTTCTGTAAATATCTCTTCCATAACAAGTTACATACACAAAATTTCATAATTTTGTATGCTTATTATTTTGTGACTATAAGGAATATCAGTAAACACGAATTATAAAATAAAGTAATTATGATTAAAATGATTAAATGTGTATCATAAATGCGATTACATATTACTTACAGTTTTTTTTTAGTATTTTTTATATTTTTCACGGGCACATCACTATTTTCCACTTCACAAAACACTCAGGGGACAGGGGGGCTATACGCACAGGGTGGGAAGTTGCTCAGACGATGTTGTCCACTTTAGGCTCGCGACGCCTCAGGATGCTCGAATACCGCATCAATTTCTCTTCACTCATCCGCGATTGTATTTGTTTGTCGTGGCACTTTTTGGCAAGCTTATAAGCCACAACCAGTATGCCGAACACCAGGGCTGTGCATATAATCGTAAGTAGCACATTCGTAGTCTCGTGCTGTTGATGCTGCCGCGTGCTGGCGAAGTTTTGACCGGCTCACTAGCGGTCTCCGCAATGATAACCTCTTCCTTAGACAACTGTCCACCCATTTTCTTTACTTAAGTTTTCTGGACACAAACAGACTTTTGAGCACAACCGATGCACCGGACTGTCTTTTGCAGAAGAAATCATGTTGGTCATACTTTTGCGCACTTGAAAATTAGTGTCTCTTGCACTTTGCACCGTGTTTACAATAACTGTTCCTTATACGGCCGCACGTGACACTCCCGAGAAACACTTAGTGGCAGGGTCGCCATATAGGGATTAGCTAAAGGAGACGAATGAAATGAACGAATGCTGTCATGATACTGCTTGTTTATTATAAGAACCAATGATTATATATGAGTACATGCTTACAACAGGATCGCTCACACGCTGGACAGACATCAGCCCCCAGAACAAGCTGGGTTTAGATCACATTTTTCCACCACAGACCATTTGCACACTGTCAACCAGGTGATTGAGAAGTTCAAAGAGTTTAACAAGCCTCTTTATATTGCTTTCGTGGACTACTCGAAGGCTTTTGACAGCCTTAAGCATTGCGCCATATTCAGAGCACTGCAAAACCAAGAAATACCAGGCACTTACATTGAACTTCTCCAGCTCATATATCAGGCAAGTACCGCGGATATCAAACTGCACGCTCCCGGTCCGCCCTTCAAAATACTCAAAGGCGTAAAGCAGGGTGATCCAATCTCTCCAAAGCTTTTTACCAGTACCCTGGAGGAGGTATTCAGAACCCTAGCAGATACCTGGACGTCTCAGGGAATCGATGTTGGCGGTAAAAAGCTTACCAACCTTCGTTTTGCGGACGACATTGTCCTGTTTGCTAGCACATCCGGAAAACTGGAAACAATGCTCGAAGAGCTGAGCAAGGCGAGCCTTGAGGTTGGACTTATGATGAATATGTCTAAAACGAAAGTGATGACCAATACCGCCAAGAATAGCATTATGGTCGATGGGCAGGTAATGGAGTATGTAGATGAGTATATATACTTGGGCCAGATAGTATCCTTCGAAAACAGGCAGGGAAAAGAGATCGAGCGCCGCATCGATAATGCCTGGAAGAGCTTCTGGTCTATGAAGGCGTATTTGAAGGGTAACCTTCCAATATCACTGAAGCGAAAACTCATCGACACTTGCATCCTGCCCATCTTAACCTATGGGGCGCAAACTTGGTCACTGACGGAAAGTCAGAAGTCCAGTCTCAAGGTCTGCCAAAGAGCAATGGAGCGGAGCATCCTGGGCATCAAAAGGACTGATAGAGTTAGAAATACTGCCATTCGCTCGCAAACCAACGTATCGGATGTAGGCGAGAAGACTGCCAAGTTGAAGTGGGAGTGGGCCGGCCACGTGAGTAGGATGCATCCCGACAGGTGGGCCCGAATCGTTACACAGTGGGTGCCTTCGGACGGCTTTCGCCGAAGGGGAAGGCCTAGAAAAAGATGGTGTGACGATTTGGCAAAATATTTACCGGATTGGCAAACTCTGGCCCTAGACAGGGATCAGTGGACAGGTTTGGGGGAGGCCTTTGCCCAGCAGTGGGATGATGTAGGCTAACAAAAAAAAAAAAAAAAAAAACATGCTTAACCTATAAACATAATATAGTATACTATCACAACTGAATACCGAATGAATTTAGCATCAAACAAATTTTGCGACTCAAACGGACAATGTTTATGTACATGAAAATAAACTGTATTAGAATTTTGTATTTTAGTACCTTTGAACATCTACCTTTTTTTTTTTCGCTGTGGAAATGCTTTTACGCATGCCCCCCACACATCTGCAGGGGGGTATGTGGAACTCAACGGCTGGTGGGCAAGGCCGTAATACCCACTAAAACCACAGCGCATTCCACCACTCCGCCATTGTGGGGGGTGCCATGGGGTCGCGTGAGCATTCACCACGGCACTTTAAACATCTACCTAGTCCAAGTTGAGACAAAAAAAGCATTGGTTTTATTTTTTGTCCTCGTGCAAATGTGTGTCGAAGAGGAAGAGGGATAGTAATTATTAATTGGTGTTATCGTTTGTGTCCCAAAAATGTACAGTTTTCCTTTATCTCAATCAAAGAGTCGAGATGGATAATATCACTCTGTCATGCGATATCATACAAGTTTTCTTTTCGGAAGCTTAGACTCGAATGAATTGGCCGAGTTCCACCACGGCGGCCAATGAAAACAGAGATCAGCCAACTACGCAGGAGATATTATAGAGCCAAGTTTGAGCGCAATACACAGGTGTACTCACTATTCCATCACTCTCAAAGTTCGGTGAGACGGCAATCCGACATGAACGGAGAGAGATCAGGCGCAGGACCAACGGCTTAACGTGTTTTCCGAGGCTTTCCAACTCCGAGCTGTTTTCAAGAAATTCATGACAGAAAATCTCAGAAACAATTTTGGCTCGACCTGGGATTCGAACCCAGGACCTCTCGGATGTAAGGCAGAAAATTTGGCACTACACCAACGAGGCAGTCGAATGAAATCAAGATTTAGATCCTTAAACAAAATGTCTAATGTATCTGTCCCAAACGTGGTCGCTTCAACGAAGTAGCAGGAAACAAGTTCTCTAAATATGTACGAATATACTTGCCGCAAAATTTTGGTGTGTCCCGCTTGTGATATTGTTAGCGGCGTAGTTTGGAGTTAAACATGTTTTATGTACTTCAGCGTACAGTTCGTCTGAATAGCTTGCAATATCTTGAATCAATATCAGAAGAAATATCAGAAGAGGTGCTTTGAAGATATTATTTAATATTTTAGTTATTTAGAACATAATCACAAAACATCCCCTGCGGATTTCCCGATTAACTGGTATCAGGCCTGTTGAATATTTTAATGCTAATGCTTTATTCAAGTCAAAGGTGGGGGTCATACACTTTCACGCTTTCGGTCAAAATATGGTCTAAGTCTTAGGTCTTAATTAACCTTTTTTACTCTACCGATAATCAGTATAACGAGTATTACGCTATTTTCGCTGCATTCTGCAACATAGCTAATACAATCATTAAACCTAAATAGGTTTTAAGACACTACTAACAAAAAAGGTAAAATAAAAAAGAAAACTACCACATTATCATAAATTCATAACACATACCTACTTACTCGTTGTCACCATTAATATCATACATTTATTTATGTATATTAAGGAAGCATACAGATTAATAATAGCACATAGTCTTAAATACAAAGGTACTTATACACTAGCAATTTATACCATATTTGATAGCGAATCCTACACTCAACAAGTGTGTAGGTTTCCTAATTACTGTGTCTAGGAAAACTGTTGTTATTAATGATGTTTACAACCTGTCAAAAGCTTGAGTTGGCGTCGTTTACCAAAAATAGACATGACCGATGATAAAATATGTTGACGTGATTTGATCCTTACAGTAATGCAATAAGGGCTGGGATAGGAAATAAAATGATAATGTTATACATAAGTGTAAAGATATCTATGTATGCGTTATTTCATTGCCTCTAGATAAATTAAAACAGTTGTTAAAGATTTACACACCCCTCCACCAATCCGCACTGAGCCCGCGTGGTGTAGTATGGCTCGCACCACCTCATAGTTGAGGTGAGGCCTGTGCCCAGCAGTGGGACGTATATAGGCTGATAATGATTGATGACATTTGAAAAGAGGCAATGTCAATAGTGACTGATTTTCTTGCGCCGCTTCTTCTCAGCACTGGCCCAAATTGTCCCGAAGCAGGTGATAGGGTTTATTTATATGTTGGGACGTGAAAGTGCTCCTTGTGAGTTCATTTTAAAAAAAAACTGATTTTTTTATTTATTGATTTTATTAATAGATGTCAATAGTTATCTGGTATTGGGATTAATATGAAGGTAACATTTTTAGGTAAATAATTATATCAACGTCACAAATCTTAAACTGTATATCATTTTAACTTTGCTTAGTTATTGAAAATCAATTCAAAGAAGCAGTTTTTGACTTACTTATTAAAAGCTTATGCTTTGCTTCAAACTTTTAAGGTTTGGTAACTCGGTCGGTGTTAATATTAAAATATTAATTAAATTTAAATTAATTATTTAAAGAGCGAGCACTATTTTAAGGAAACCTTAATTTTTCCGTAAAATTGATAATCGAATCGCAACCTATACAGGTCTTATTAGATATATCCTTCTCTTTATGCGTATATCCAACTCGGAGTCTTCGAGAATATTCGAGAAATTGTGAAAGACGTGGCTAATAAACCTATAGACGATGCTTTTACCTTGGAAAATATTTACCCTGAGCATACGAACCTGAGAACAAAGTCATCCTTGGGGAATACTCTTTACTTAACTCGTACATTTCAAGTAAAGTATGTATATTTTTCCTCTCGTCTCCACTCTTCAGGGAAGTGGTATTTCAACCAGCCTATGTAAAATATTCAGTGAAGGTAAAATTATGTGTCGCCCGGAAAATTGGCCGTCCTTCAAACTTGTTATATGTTGCATGGCGTATTTTTGTAAAAAACATTTTTTAAATTAAACTTAAAATTGAAAATATTTTTGCGCTAGAATTACGTAACAAGCTCAGAATGCTCGTGCTTAAAATATCGCTCTTCACGCAAGGCAAATGCTGCACGGAATTAGTTTTATTCACGTTATTTTGTTAATTTGGAAATTATATTTTAGCTAACTTCTTATTATATTTTTTTTAATCAAAAAATAATCTTTGTATCTCTGCTTTAAGATCACAAAAGCTTTTCAAAGTAAGATCATAAACGATTTTAATATGTTTCTATCATACCATAATTACTAGGCTAAAATTGTTATTATTCTTTTAATAAATTAGATGCAAGGGCACATAAATGGCAATAGAAGATCGCTTGTTGTGTCTTAGCGACTAAACATTAAACCTACCTGAAATTATGGTGTTCTGTGTTGCCGACGGTGACGTCACGGCCAACAGGAAGAAAGCAACCAATGTCCGCTGCACACACCCCGCAATATACATTTCGTTTTATTTTCTAACTAATATTAATTTATTTACACTTGAACATTGACACTTTTTGATTTCCCCTAATTTCCGTCGAGTCGACTCTGGATATCGTCCAAACCTGAAACAAATAAAGGGAAAAATAGGTTAATAAAATACTCAAAACAAAATAGGGCCCATATTAGGCCTTAGTTTTTTCAATCTTTGTTTCAAATTAATTTTAATATGCTTATGATTAGAATGAATACAGGTATTTTTATTTTATTAATAAGGTTTGTCAACTGTTGATACAATAATGCTTCCTTATGTTACGACTAATACGGCTTTATGATAATTGTTCTACAGATTTACAGACAAACACAGCATGCTTAATTTAATAACGTACACACACGTTTTTTTAAAGTACAATACACATATTTAACTACTAACTACACTTATTAAACTGAAGCAATTGTGCCATTTGAGGTATATTTTCTCATTTAATTTAAAATAAACAACGCCACTTCCTTCTCCATAATTTGATATCGTGGGATAATGATAACGAAAACGTTGAGGGCAAAATACGGTAAACATGATTTGACGAGGGTCGTAAATAAATTAAGATTGAATGAGATAACGATATTTCTATTTTTAAAGAACCTTATGTCTTGGGTCTTTAATTTTTAATACCGTTGGTAAGGTAAGTAGGTATATGGTTCCAAAAAATACAATTTGGTACACTTGTTGCTTTGAACTGTATCCCCGACGCGCCACTTGATGACTTAAATAGATCTAAGATTTTAAGCTTCTCTCTCTCATCTCATCAGCCTATATACGTCCCACTGCTAGGCACAGTCCTCACCTTTACTATGAGGTGGTCCGAGCCATACTCCACCACGAGGTTTATTCAGTGTTTTTGATTGTACTAAGGTTTTCTGTTTTTAATAGAATATGTTTTAAATATCACTTGTCTACTAGATTACATGGCTTATATTATTAACAAAGAACTTTGAGTCATCAATCTTAAGGACCGCACAAATTAATTTAGTCGTTTCTATGAACAATGAGAACTGGAATCTTCTTCCGAATATACACTGAAGATTTATTTATCAAAGATTGAATATAAAATAGGTTAACATGGACTCATAGGATTCACTTTTATGTGCTAAAGAGAGAGATTTTTTGAGTACAATTAATGTACAATTGCATCCAGTTTTTAAAAAGGTATATTCATGACATGGATACAATTGGGTTTTTGTACGCAAAATGCATGCATTTGTAACATAGATTCTAAATCTACTACGTCAAAATGTCAATTTTAATCTGAATAATCAGATCTTCGAAATGCATAAAGCAGTTACCTTCAAAAGTATTTTATTATCATTGCTATAAAAGTTACTACTTGCTTAGTGTACTTTAAATGACTCGAATGAATCTAAAACACTGCCATGCTTTGATAGAGGTCATTACGTAATCTAGTTAATTAGTTAGATAGCTCCTGTCACATCTTGAGCTACGTCTACACATATCATCTTTACAGACGTATGCACGTGAAGTATAACTTGAAGTTTCATTGCGCATTGAGAGGCATATCACAAAAAATTGACAGCTAACCAGTGTTTTATCTAAAACTTGAATTTGAAAGAATAAATCTTAAATAGGAGGCCGCTACGAAGTACAACCTTCGTAATTATAGTAAAAATAGTCAATATACAGATCGACGGGCCGAAAGGAAAATTCAGTTTCGCTCAGTTTTTTCCCAAGAAAAATAAATCCAATTTCAGACACGAATGTGAACGTACCCGTATTCAAACACACCAGCGGATATGACTGAATTACAGGGGTTAAAAACCTAAAAGCGTTACAATATTGCGCGCGTTTTAGTTCAAAAATATTCAACCTCTGCTATAAAAGGGATCATTCAAACTGTATTTCAATTTTCATTGCAGCTCATTTCACTTTTCTTAGCCATTTTGTATTAAAGCTTTGGCGTTTTGAAGGCAGTTGATTGAATTCCGTAACAATATGATAAATGGCGCGAGATCACGAAAAATTAAGATTGCCTCTCTAATGAAGAGAATTATTATTACATAGGTATGCTAAAATCTTGTGTTAAAATCAATAATGGGGTCAATAACCGCCAGCCTGACCTGTGGGGTAAGCACGAACATTATCGTAACATATTCGTGTCGTCCAAACGTCAGAAACTGTCAGTTTCCCCATACCAATTGACAAGTTCACCTTAGTTCAGCGCTACGAATACGTTACGATAGTTTTTCGTGCTCAACCCACTGTCGGCATAGTGTCACTGGGAAACCCGACTGATAGCGTGTCAACCAATGGCCACGGCCAAATCGCCATAAAGTCCATGGGACAGTGTGCCGCAGGTGAGCCCTGCGCTTTAAGGCTAAAATAGGCAATCTATAGTTATCTGCCTATCCACATAGGCAGATTAGAACAGGAAACCTAGCCTTCTGTATGAATATGACTAGTCCTGGCTTGTTAAACAAAATTATGATAAGTAACGTTCAAAAGAAGCATTTTATTTTTATTTTTTGTCAAAATGAAATAAATGCCCACATTGATTCATAAAAAAAAATACATTTGTAAAAACGAGTAGGCTGAAAATAAATTGGTACCTACTTTTATAACTGTCTAGTTTTGATTTCGGTATTTGTAGATATATTTTATGCACGAGACAAAAATTTTAACTCATAAAGGTAAAATTGATTTCAACGTGTAAACATGTTGTTATAGCTGTACGGATTTCAAATTATATCACGGATTTTATAAAAAACGGTTTATTAAAAAATATGCTTCGATTCAAATTGTATAGTGTGTATAGTGTATTGGTTAATCTTAGGTAAGTCGATAGCTTTAAGCACTTAGCAGCTCTTATTGTTATCGGAATAGTTCAACTTCTGAGAAAAAGCATGTACTTATTAGTAGGTAATGAGGTTTTTTTTAAATACAACAACATCATATACATTGATCTGACTCCGTAGTAAGTAGCTTAAGCACTTGTTTTATAGATATCAGAATCAACAGTGGTGTTACAAATAAACTTAAATAAATATATATAACACCCAGACCAGTACAAACAGACATGTTCATGCACACAAGTGTTTGTACAAATAGGTCGTCAAAGGTATTATATATATCGTTAAAGGTATTATATTATCTCTCTTTTTACTGAACTTATTACACACTCAATTTGTTTGGCTGTAATGTTAACAAGACATTATGGCCAAAGTAATAAAAATACGGCTTAAGAGAAGCAATAATATTGAAAGGGATTTATGATACATTCCGTGCAAAGTAGAATTTATTTGACACCCGGGTTACGAAAAACTGATTAAGTTACATTCCGTATTTTCAACCTGAAAAAATACTATATAGTCATATATTTAGCGCGTCGCATTCTTGGCGTCACTTTGAAGATTGTGTCGAATTACCATCGTCTCTAATAATAAAATTGTAGCATATTGCGGCTTAACAAGGTTTTAAGAAAATGACAATGTTAAAATATTTCGCCTTCTTGCTTTATAGTGTGACAAAGCCCTATAGGTTCGGCTTTTGTCAGTCCAAATAAATTTATAAACGTTGTTATATCACAAACAGAAATACGGTTCAAGAGCTCTTAAGTCACCTGAAGGCCCTCAAAACCCATTACCCTTTCAGATTATAATTGAGTCCCTAAATATGATTTCTACAATAGATTTGTTGAGAAAAGATTGGTTAAAAATATTTTATACCCAAAATTATGGCAGGCGCAGCCCTATTTCCCAAGTCTAGACATCACTTGATCTGTCATTTGACCTAAATCAGCAGCACAATACTGTGACACTGGATGTACATAACAATAAAACCTAACCTTGGACTGAGTGACAGAATACTCAAATTACAACAGTGTGACCTAGTATCTATATTTTATGTGTAACACATCCGTAGCTTTGTTATTCTTGGTTCTATTATGTTTTTAATGCTATAAGTATGTGATACACACGTTTATTAAATTATGGTTCATTAAAACTGACGCTAAAAACTGTAATACGAGTATTATCAAAACTTGTAATCAAAATAGTATACGCTAGTTATGTAGGTAAAATCATCTTAATTGTCTTTAGTCTTACAAATCAAAACAGATTCATTAAAGATATTTTCACTCATCGCAAGCTCAAAAGCCATTGACAGAACGTAAAAGCGTTACGAAAAAATAACTATGTTATAAAGAAAATGCTCGCTCCGTCAAACACATTACTGGTGTCTTAGTGAGAGGGACGTCTAAGTGTCATACAGAGTAAATGGTGGTCTCACAAATCCGGGTCATTGAGCACTTGAAAGTTTAAGGGAAGGATCTCGGGTGCTTCACTAGTGATGTACAGCTATTGATTTCAAAGGTATCGATAGGTTTTTTTTTTCGAGCAACTAAACGTTAATTAAATTAAACGTTATCATGATAGGTTTTTGTAGCGTTTAAGAGTTGTAGCGGCTATTCAAATAATAATATATTAATGTTATATTTCATCTTTCTTTTAAAGGACCTAAAAGGCTTAAAAATAATTCCCAATATCCAATTTTATGTACCTTATACAAAAAAAACTTGGCAAGTTAACAATGGAACTGGGAAAGAAAAAAGATGAAATCAAATATGAAAAAAATAAATAAAAATATCGAATCGAATCTGAACCACAGTTTTATGTCCTGAATGCAGTGGCTTCTTTACCGCACTTTATAATGCCGAAAATAGTTATATCATAAATCGATTATTTTTAAAAATTCAGAAACAGTAAATTTTCATCGATATCTATCGCATACTATGCCTAACAATACTAGTGTCATGAACACTCTTGTTTGCTGTGACATAGTCTCACAAGCAAGAAGTGCAAGTTTGCGACGCATAAGAACAATTCTGAAGACACTTACAACGAAGCTTGCTCAATGAAGATAATGTCTTCTAAATAAATATATTGACAGCTTTTAAGACCAAAAATACAATTATTTTTACAAGATAAACACGTTTTTCGTTATAAGTAGGCACATGCCCTTGGTTTGTATACCACTCGTACAGTTAATGTTGTCAACGAGAAAAATGCAGATTTTTTTTTAATTTTTCATACAATAGTCAACCCCTATTTACACTGAATAACGTCTCAAAGTAGAGTATAATCATAATTTATTATATCGAGTTATTTGCAGTCTGAAAATAGAATAAGTACAATATTTATATTTTTTGTTTATTTCCTTACATTAGGTATACCTTATGACACTGAATCTGCCAATACTTCAATTCGAAATTGGCTCTTTACCCTAATAGTCCCTAATAAATTGTTGACTACCCACATTCGTTTCGAAACAGACAAATACCGCAGGCAGTTTAGTGGTTTTGGTATACCTTTCTGAAAAATGTTGTGGCGTGTTTGTCATTGGATTGTAATATTGCTATTTAATGAACTTTTTTAATTCGAATGGCAACCGCGGGTTGGACGACGCTTCGTAAGCAGACCTCCTACAAGGTGAAACGACGATCAGGTGGAGAAGGTCGCGGGAAGTCACTGGATGCGGGAAGCGCAGGATCGATCACGGTGGAGATCCTAGGTGGAGGCATATGCTCAGCAGTGGGCGTCGAACGGCTGCTATGATGATGAATTTTTTCGACCACATCCCCGCAAATTCTCAAATCCGCGCAATTCTATTTTCTAAATGAGCTCTCTGCAAATAAATATTAAGGAGTCTAAATTGAATTCTACTTCAGTAGATATAGAGTGACAGAATGTTTTACCGTAAGGCGGTACCTTATAAACCTACAAATTGGTAGCAAATCTTTAATACATACAAAAATCACTAAGAGGCTTTTTTCAGTTGGCTCGTACTTGACTGACTACTAAATATAGACTTACTAGCTGACCCGGCAAACGTTGTTTTGCCATATAAACGTTAAGGGTGGACTACCCTTATCACTAAGGGGTATGAAAAATAGATGTTGGCCGATTCTCAGACCTACTCAATATGCTCAAAAATTTCATGAGAATCGGTCAATCCATTTCAGAGGAGTACGGGAACGAACATTGTGACACGAGAATTTTATATATAGATATACAAATACACACACCACGAGTCGATTTTCCGTACCAAAGGCAAAGATATCGAAATAAACTTAATGAATAACTTGGTTATTATTTGTTCATAAAAATTTCTTGAAACATTCCAAGTCATTAATAACACTAGTGCGTGACAGGAACACATTAGAGTTACCTAATGACGAATTTTTCTTTTATGAATTTCCATAAAACTTACTTCATGAAGTCTGTTATTAAATGTCACCCATATCATTATCGAAAAATATCGTTTTAACATAAATCGAAATATTCATACCAACCAATTCCATTGTTTTACTTTTCATAAAGAACAACGAATACCGGTGTAGATACAAATGACGTGATTGGTGCTATACATCTTCTGACATCTTTTTTTATTGATTGTGAGCCATTGCTGATAATAAGCAGTTGAATGTTATGAAATAACAATGACATAATCAAACTTAAAGTTTAAAATACCGTGCAGGTTTCAAAACGCATGCGGGATTGGCCCACAGTTAAGCGCTCACTGATTTTTACTTAGTACTTAGTACTTCTATATTAGCTGACCCAGCAAACGTTGTTTTGCTATATAAATTATTTCTCTTATCACTATGGGGTATAAAAAATAGATGTTGGCCAATCCTCAGACCTACTCAATATGCTCTCAAAATCACAAAGCTGTTTCGGAGGAGTACAGGAACGAACATTGTGCATTGTGATACGAGAATTTTATATATAGAGATAGAAATGCCCACGCATTTCACCCAAGGCTCGCGTGCGCATTCCACGCATTACAATAAACACTTGCTTAAAAAGGGGTTTGCGGGTTTTACATATGCGCGGGGCAATCCCGCACGAATAATGGAACCTGCACGATGTTTAAAACACCCAAACTTGAAATTTTTTAATTTTTTAAAATAAATAATATAACAACATCACATACACTTATCTGACTCCGTGGTAAATAGCTTAAGCACTTGTGTTACAGATTTTAGAATCAACAGTGGTGTTACAAATAAACTTAAGTAAATACATATAACACCAAGACCAGTACAAACATATATATTCATGTACACAAATTATTGTACAGTGCGGGGATCGTACCCGCGACCTCTCGGTTAATAGGCAACGTCTTGACCATCACACCAAAGTGGTCGACAACTTTACTTCAGATCTACAGTTATTTTATCAAAAATCGCATCGCCTCAACTCAATTTACCTACTCCGAACTTCGCGACTGCAAGAAATGAAAATGTAAAGATATGCAAATAGTTGCAACTCAAGCCGTTTCAGTCAGCGCTGCGAAATTTCTCCGCGAGAAAAACTGCAGTATTACAATGGTCAAGGTAATAATCGGGGTTGAGAGATAGCATTTTATATCTGACTCTTTTCTTCCTTGTCGTTTTTTTTTTGACAATACCGCCACTGGGGAACAATGCGTCAGAACTATGATTCGAAGATTTTCATATAAAAACCTGATCTGCTTTTTTTTAAAGACGGCCGTTAAAAAAAATGTTGACTCTTAGATAGAGATAGATAGATTTAACTAAAAAAGTTGATGGTCGAGCAACTATTGCTTGAGGTTGAGTTACGTTTATGAACGGATTAAAGCTCAATACAAGTAGCTTTACTCAAATGTTAGTATCTTATTTGGTTTATCGACAGATTTCACGTTAAACAAGATGCTAAATATCACGTAGTGTTATGTTAATTTCTTCATACAAATTGAAATACGGAAAGCATCATGAATTCAATATCGCAAAGTGGGTCGCCACTTGTCAAAATTGAAGCCGCTCGGCCCCAGCATCACGTAGAAAAGATTTATTTAGTACAAACTAATTGCTATCTTAAAACAGTATACGGTAAAAGTATAGACACGTTGCCATTACATATGCAAATGGATTGACTATTTGATAGAAAACTACAAAAAAAATACTAAAAACTTATGTTAGTCTATGCGTATGGATCCCAGATTTGTCAATATTCCTGCAGTTTTGATTTTCCGTTTCTGACGAATTTAGAAATATACTTCTCTAAGTACTTAATTTTCTAAAATAATATGAAGGAAAGATGAAAAATGCTTTTAAAAAGTTTTTCATCCCATCTATTCGAAAAAGACGATTTTGGTCGCCTTTAAGTGCGCCCAAAGGATGCTTCTAAGCGACATAGTTACTATTACTCTACTCTTTGCCACAGACTGTCCAGCGGGCAGAAATGAGATTTTGGTCCTCTTTATTGAAATAAGTGCGACCAAAAATTCTTTTGCTCGCACTTATTGAATTTGGAACATCTTAGAGTTTCCCGCCGAACGCAAGAGACTGGCTGGTTGGACGGCACGTCCGTCGACCATCGCCCCGCCGCCGCCGCTGGCAACTGAGTAAAAAAAAAAACGCGCGAACTACGGCCCGCGTTTTCATAAATTTTCACATTCAAGTTCTTGGTTTTGATAAATTATATAAAAATGAGTTCGTCAAGTGACAGTGATATGGAATTAACTCCTGAAAGTATAAGAACCGACGCAAAAAATGTGATGGATAATCTGTTACCTGCAAAATCCCGGGAGAAATATATGAAGACCTATGACAATTTCATCGAATGGAGAAATGAAAGAGGAACCAAAAATAATTCAGAAACTGTGTTATTCAATAATTAAATTTTATTAAAACTGAGCCGCTTTTTATTTTCTCATAGAGGGTGATGAAAAGTAGAGTGTATCATTTGGACGCAAAGATATTTTTGGCTCGGGCGACGTACTTTGAATCCCTCGCTTCGTTCAGGATTCTACTTTAGAATCCCTCGCTACGCTCGGGATTCTACTCTAGAATCCCTCACTTCGCTCTGGATTCAAAAAAGCGCCCTCGCCGTAAAAATATTATTTTGCTTCCTCATGATACAATCTACTATATACTACTTCTTTCCTCAAGGGGAAACAGTAAAATAGTCTTATTTTCATTTAATTATATATCAATAGGTTTATTTACTTCTTACGTGTAAGGCGTTGTCCTACGTAAACGACACAATGCGTGAAATGCGGCGCGACGCAACCAATAGTCAACGTCAATCGCTAGATTTGATATTTTCGCGTCGCGTAAACGGGAGAGTAGCGGGCGAAGTTTAAAATGAACTATCTCAATGTCCAATTTCTGCGAAACCATTACTTATATTTCAATTCGTTGCAATGTCCTCTATTGTCTTAGTTGCGTGCCGCCATTAAGGTAATTTGTCACAATTAACTGACTCACAAAGCATATAGGCGTATGTTACCTAGGTATACTAGCCATCTTGGACGCTTACGTAATCGCTTCTGAACCTAATAAAGTGATTCTCATCCGACAGTCCGCTTGCTATGCAATATGAGCCATAGTCCACCACGCGGGCTCATTGTGGAATGGTGTAGAGGTTGTTCGTAACGTCAGTGACCAACCTTACTGATTACCTGACAACGTCAAATGTTTATTAGGCGCCCGTGGGGCTCCAACCAATTTTGAAGACCGAATATCTATCGAGATTTATCGAGACCAACCGCTTAACGTGTCCTTCGAAGATAGGTTTTTACGTAACTGCTTGTGTCTTAGACGTTACGTATGGTCAGAATGGTGACCTATCCCAAACAAGACTGCTCCTTAGGTTGCTTTACTATTGGTATCGCTTCCAAAGCGCTTCCACCACTTCGAAACAAGTACCTCAAGCGCAATCACACACAAATTATTTTGTAAAGTACCTAATTGCGTATATTACGCCAACCAAATATGAGTAAAAATTCAATTTTAATCGAAATGAGTAATTATTTTATTTCTTCTTTAGCTATAATTTTGAGAAATAAAAAGCTATTTACATATTACTTGCTTATCAACAATTTTGATTTCATCGTCCTTCTCATAGGTGATTTATATAACTTTGCTTTAAATCTTGCTTGTGCCTTCACCAAGGTATGTATATAGGTAGGTACTTAACAACAAAACACGAACGAGGTTTATATAAATAAATTATCAATGTATGTATTCTTTTCAGAGCAATGTTTAACGTAGAAATGTATTAATATAACTGCGAAATTATTGTCTAGATAGATATCGTTTTAAACGTACATTTATTGAAGCAACAAAACACAACTGTTATTTACTCTGATTTGCTTTCATAAGATTGTCGATTCATAGAAGTACAAATAGACATTGCTCTATATGAAAACAAAAGAGATTACGATCGTGACAACATTGCATGCTCGTAAATGTTATTGGTTTTATTGGTCTTAAAATAGTAATTTTGTGGTTTCTACTGTTTATTTTACTAAGTGATTTCACGCACAAACTATGTTTTATTAAAAGGAAAATTTTTTTCATCAATAAAATGTCAATAGTACCTTATTACCTTATAGTACCTTATAGTTTTTTTTAAATTATTATTCAAAGAACAAATTTCGTATAAAAATGTTACAGACATTTGATTAAAAACAGTTTCACTGTAAGTGACTTAATTAAATTTATTCGTTGCATATTTTTTTCCGGAAGACCCGAGATTGCTCAGTTCAACTCAACAATACTTTAAATGGGACCCCCAAAAGTTAGATCTGTGTCATAAATCAAAATTATTATGTCACAGCCAGGTCTTGATAAAGTTCTTAATTAAATGGGTTATCCATTTATGCCTTGATGTCTAGAACTACACACATCAAAAGTGTCTAGGGATCAACATATATTTTTGCAATAACTTTTCTCCTGATTGATATTAATTAAAATTTTCTTTAAGGATTCATCAAATAAAGTGTTTTCGTTTGTCTACAGTAACGATAAACCAAGTCACCTTTGCATTAATAAAGAAATTTGCCATTTTCCTAATAAAGGGATTTTTGACATTTGAACCACTAACATTAAAGTTCGAAAAAAAAGACTGAAATAACAGTTTTCTTTAAAATTTTATTGGGTAACTTAAACAATTAATAATCCGTGTTTCTACCGCGAACACTAACAACACAAGAACATCGGTTTGGCATACTCAAAATGAGTTCATCCAAATCACGCTGTGGAATGGCCGCCCATGTTCGTTGCAACAACAAAAAAAGGTCTTCTTGCGACTGGATACCCTCCATATTCGGCAGAGCTCTTCTCTGTAGTAGCGCCATACGGACCAGTAGGACGGTATCGCTGCACCACACGGAGACAAGACCGATACATTCAAATCACAACTCGAAGAGCTCCAACAATAACCGCCATGATGTTAGCCGTGAGGCTTCATCACTTTTCAGGGAACTTAATTAGCGACCAAACAGTCAGAAACCGCTTGCATGAAGTGAATCTTCATTCCCGAAGACCGCTAAGGGTACCACCTATAGCAATGCACAATCGTAGGATTCGATATCAATGGGCTCTTGAACACAGAAATTGGGCAGAAGAACAATGACGTTTCGTGTGATTTTCTGATGAGTCTCGTTTTGGTATGAGACCGGATAAAAGACGTATACGACACTGGAGAACCCCTGGACGCCAACAGCGATTAAAATCCTGCCAGGAAGTCCATCCTTATAGTGGTGGAACCATCATGGTATGGGCGGGTATTTGGATCGGCGGAAGAACTGAGTTGATTTGGATCAGAGGCAACCTCAACGCTCAAATTTATGCTGAGACGATTGTATCAGACGTCATCGTTCCTCTACAAGAGCAAATCGGTCCCTTATTTCAGTTAATGCATGATAATGCACGACGGCACACCGCAAGAGTTGTAAGACAGACTCTCGCCGCAGCTAACATCAATGTCATGCCCTGGCCTGCTCAGTCGCCAGACTTGAACCCGATTGAGCATGCATGGGATATGCTACAGAGAAGAGCTCTGCCGAATATGGAGGGTATCCAGTCGCAAGAAGACCTTTTTTTGTTGTTGCAACGAACATGGGCGGCCATTCCACAGCGTGATTTGGATGAACTCATTTTGAGTATGCCAAACCGATGTTCTTGTGTTGTTAGTGTTCGCGGTAGAAACACGGAATATTAATTGTTTAAGTTACCCAATAAAATTAAAAAAAAAACTGTTATTTCAGTCTTTTTTTCGAACTTTAATGTTAGTGGTTCAAATGTCAAAAATCCCTTTATTAGGAAAATGGCAAATTTCTTTATTAATGCAAAGGTGACTTGGTTTATCGTTACTGTAGACAAACGAAAACACTTTATTTGATGAATCCTTAAAGAAAATTTTAATTAATATCAATCAGGAGAAAAGTTATTGCAAAAATATATGTTGATCCCTAGACACTTTTGATGTGTGTATTTCTATTGGGTTTTTGACAAATTTACCGTCAAATTATTTGATGTTAACCATATTATCTGACCTTTGTCATAAGGAAATAAAATGGTACTGTCGTCTGCAAAAATGGTCATAATATGATGATTGGTTACACGTGGGAAGTCATTTCTTCTATAAATTATTTAAAAAATGAGGTCCTAGTACGCTTTTTGGTACTCTATAGTGTATTGTCATTTCTTTTAATCTATAAGTTACGTTTTTACCAGTTTTAAAGTAAATTTGTGTTATCCTTGTTATTTGTTTTAACTTTATTGATTTTTAAAATCAGTTTTCAGTTAAGTAAATCTAGGTTGATATTTAGGTCAGAGATAGTGAATGATTAGTTTCAGGATTTATGGTGGCCTAAGATACGGATGAGATATTTGCCCTCAGTATATGCCAGCACCATATAAGAGTAAACGAACAAAAATTGCTATCATAAAATCTTAAACTAGGACATATCTGCATTAATCATGGGATTCTATAAAACCTCATCAATTTGCTTGATTTCAACAATTCACCGTCTTAAAAATAATGTTACATGTACCATTAATAATTTAATTTCTGTTATTAGACAGTATTACTCATATAGTACATAGCTTTATTGTGAATAAAATTAGATAAGGTAATTAAGGATAAGATAAGTAAATGCCAAAAGCCTTCAGTGGAAACGACCAACTGCCTCGTAAATGCAGTATTTACATAAAACTACAGACAAAAGATCAAACCTATTCGATCCAATTGGGTAATTTTGACACCAACCATTACATGCTTAATAGAATCGCCCGCACACGTTGACAACTTGGTAGAAAAATAGAAATCTGAGCTGTCATCGATACTATGCCCGCCCTTAAGCAAAGCTTTCTACCTACAGATTTAAGATATTTATAGGATACCTTCATCGGAAGTCTTAGAATCTTGAAATGTAAGAAACCCAATAAAACCAAGGACGTTCAACTATTCGCATTTTGTATTGGACCATATAAACAAGTATTAAACGAAAGCTTATATTTTCCAACCCGAGAAACATATTTTTAGTAAAGCCAAGGAATTATTGTAAACGCAAACGCTTTCTTATTGAATCTTTCAACATAGCACATATTATATTTAAATCGAAGTATCCGGCAAATGAAGGTGGAATTAAAAAAAAAACTACGGGCTTAAATGTTAAGTAACTATCCACTAAAGATTTTCTGTATTGCAACAAGTTTTTACAATCTATTTGTGCAATCTCATTAAAACCTAACGTGTACTCGTATACAAAATTTCAGCGCAATTTGACACTGGGAAGTGTGTAAAATTTAGCTTGCAAGATTTAATTATATACAAACAAAACCAAGACAGTTTCAATTAAATAAAAGCTTGTAGTATATAGATTTTTTTGTTTCTTTTACTGCTCTAACATAAAATGGAATACTTGTAACATGAAATATCATAAATAATGGTCACAAACCAAACAACAGAATTGACCATCCTACACAAAGAATACAAAATGAAAGCGCATTGTTTCAAGATGGCGTTGCGAATTCTAGCCGAAGTAAGTTGAAGGCGATGCATTTAAACATGAATATAATACACGTCGTACCAGACCAACAACTTTTAGTTGGCATTGCCCCGCAGAGGCACGATACAAAACTAGTAGCAGCGGTAACGGAGAAATGTGTCCTTTTTATTTCGAGACATTTATAAAAGTGGCCGAGTCGGGCTTGCAATGTAGCGATGTATTAAAATAAGAGCATTTCGAGTTCACGGTGATATTCTGGGAAACTGTAAAATTTTTGAACTAGCAAGAGGTATGTCTTGAAGATGATTGTTTGTGGTTGTATCTTGATGTGACTATGAGGAATAATAACAATTTTAATAATATCAGGATATTGTCTAACTTCACTCTTCAAACGCTTAGATAGGAAATACATGTTTGTCGTTTGAACTGCGGTTAATGTAACTTGGGCAACGTAACGAGTAATAACATAGGTCAAAGGTAGACATTTACTTAACACTACGTACCTACTTAATAACGTTTAAAAGTAGGTATCTAACTACGTTGAAATTACTTTTTGTATTATTTATAGAGGTATTAATAATTAAACTTATTACTTTTGCCTAGCTCAAACTGAGAACTTAATCAAATATGAGAAAAGGCTTTGTCAAAGAAGTTCAAAATCGTTTAGATAACAAAATCCGTGTCCCACAATCAATAAATAACGGAATTCGGCTTACATTTTTCGAATATGATAAGCCTCTGTTCAATTTCATGTCGAACGTTTGAGCTGAGTTTAAATCCGTTAATCCCTCGGATTCTCTTCGGCGACTGATATTCTGCCAATCCTTGAGGTACGTAAATCAAAAGTCAGATATTTTCCACGAAAATGTAGTGGAATATTAAGGAATATAAATAATGTCAACATTTCGAACAATTCAAAACGCGATGGTTGTATTTCGGTTTGTCTATTGAGTTTTAAATAAGAAGATCCTGTTGGAAAAAATGAAATGGTGTATTTTTCGATGCAAATTAATCAAAAGCATTTTTAATAAGTTCCGATTTTGATGTGAAAAGAAAATACAAAAGTTTTAGACTCCACGTAAACAAAATGCAAGTTTAAATCTTGTAACCTTGAACCAAAAAATTAACAAAATGAATGTAAAAAAATAAAAACATTTATTATTCAGACAACAAGACATTTATTATAAAAAAATAAAAATAGTTGACCAACCTGTTATAAACCTGGACTAAATGTTTTATGACGTATAAAAATATTATCAAAGTTCTGTAATATGTTGTATCTCTGGATGTTACCAACTCGGTACGATCAAAAAAAACATATCAATTTATATTATAGCGAGAGAGATCAAAGATATAGCATCCGCTTACTTAAGTAAATTTTGTGACCTTTGTTACACATATCAAGCCGTAAATTTAATTCCTACAATTAGACCACTCTAATACTAATATCAAAACGGCAGCAGAGTGAATAAACAAAAAACTTTCCGATGAAACCTTGTCGAACTCCATGGAAAAGCAAGAAAGATTTTCAAACTTTTTGCTTATAATTTCGCCTATTTTGTTTGGCCTTGCTCATTATTTATTGAAATTTGCCTTCTTATTGGAAAATTGAACTGTGGCATTTGTATTGAATAAATTTTGAACCAGTGCAGTAACTGTTAAACGAAAAATGGAGTAAATAATGTTCAGTTTATCTAAAATATGTAGCAAAATAGTAGTACGACGGTAATGCCATTAGTCTGCCGAATGATTCTATTCTTACTCATCTCATCAGCTTACATACATCCCACTGCTGAACTATGAGGTGGTACGAGCCATACTCCACCATGCAGGCTCATTGCTTACCAACTTTACTGTCAGATGTTGTTACGCCGCCCATAGGCCGCTGACCAGGCCTAAATTCTTTCGATATTAACAGTGACCACGTATCGATCTGAACACCTTGATGTGCCTTCCGAAGCACGAAGATGATTTTAAATAGATGTCACTTCAATGGTCGGAATGGTCACCCATTCCAAACACGACCACGCCTACGGTTGCTTTAACTTTGGTAATCACTACCAAAACGCTGTTACCGGTGCGTCAAAACCACCGTGCATTAGTTTTTATTATTATATTTGCTATTATAATTCAATATCATCACTCAAAACGGTTGGAAAGTTTTATATATTTTTTACATTTAGTTTGAAGAAAAAAAAATTGTATTTGCAAAAAAAAATCAATCAATCGACAGTACCTACTCTCAAATCTTATATTTCTCATATCAAACATCACATGAAATAATGATGTGAATAAAGAAGCAGAAATTCGCTGATAGAAACTTTATTTAAATAAACCTTTAGTTCAATTTATAGCATTCGGTTTCACAACAGTTAGTACAACGAGCTTATTAATGCGAGTTCAAAAGAACTCAGGGTGTGTTTCTTACTAAATTACTTACCTAAGACTGCCTTACTAGAAAAGCTAATGATTTAACTGGAATGGCCATTTTTAAAACGAATTTTGCGTTGATAATTTAATTCTGTATAAATCCTGAAATAAATGATGATTCACTGATTGCAACTGATGAATGACTGATTGAAATTGTTTTTTATATATTTATCCTTAGGTATGTTATTTCATTTTTTTAAATTTAATTTCATTTTAATTTAAATATGCATTGCAAATTGATAAATTTGCATTGGTGATGCTGAAAAATAAAGTAATTTAATAATTTAAATTTCGTCATTCCCATTTCTTATGTGTCATCCTATATTTTTTAAATTTTTGGAAAATTATAATTGACAAACAGCATTTATAAAACATTGAGAAAACCACCCAAAGCTAATCTATGTTAAAAGCTAGAATGAAGAGACACCTTCCTGGTTAGCTCGTTAATCGTCAACTCAATCCACCCATTGCATTCACTGCACCCATTGCCATCTTAATGCATAACCTTGAGGTTGTCTAGCAGAAAATTCTTTAGGCAATAAGTCCCACTCTTTTTGCATATCTTGTGCTTACAGTTTTAGGTATGATAGAATAAAAACTAAGAAGAAATCTGTATAACTAATAAGAAATGTTTGGTGTAACTAACCCATAACTTGTGGGGTTCACAAGAAGGAATTCGATATAATAGAATATTCTATTTTGTTTTGTTGACCGTGGCTTAAAGTGCTTTGAAAACTCTTCTGTTTTATACAGCTAGCGAGACCTTACAATGTCATTGAAACGCAAACAACTTGCTTCTTGTCAAGTTCAAATCAAGCTTGTCAAAAATCCAAACCTATATATAATATAAACCGGTTTATATCTATAATATAAAAATAAATCGCAAAATGTGTTGGTAAGCGCATAACTCAAGAACGTCTGGGCCGGTACGAAAATTTTTCTTATGAAGAGAAAAATAAAATGAAACAGAGGGCAGGACAACGTCTGGGTCCGCTAGTATTTCACATCAATACATAAATAAAGTTATACATATAATTGATATTATATTGCTAAACATCTTCAAATGCTTTTTAAGTTTTGACTTATAGAAGTCCAAATATTACTGAACTTCTTTGGTAAAGTTTTGTTTTCTCGTTTCGTCTTAGTCACTAGTTCTCCTATTTCTGTAGCAGTTAATGTAAAATACATGAGTATCGATGCCGAAACGATCACACGCGCAAACTTACAAATCCCGCAACATCCGTGCAAAAACATCTGCCGATCCAAACTTTATCTCGGCGCAAAGGCGACATTAATCCAATGAAACACTTAACCCGGCACTTACCGTAAACAGAACCGTCCCATCGTCCCCCGACCGGCACATAACTCACAATCACAACAAACACAAGAGTGAAATCACGCGCGGGATGTATCGGCCCCCGCCTCATAAGTCATTCAATGTTTTTACCCATCGGTCACACAGACCAATCGTAGTTTTTTAGGTTAAAAAGACGCGCCACCGACACTGGTACACAGTTCGAACGCCGCGAGCACACTACGTAAGGGCGTAACGTCACTCACACCCATTGCGCGTGCGTGGAACAAAGTGACTCTTCGCCCTGACGAACTTATTCACGAGTTAATTAATATATCAACTTTTCTCCATTCCCTCGTATTAACTGTCGCCGTTAATAAAATATTTGGCTTAGTATCCTCTTTCCGGGTGTGAGCGTTGACGGCGAATTCGCAAAGCGCCCATTATATTCTCACCCTCTTCTACGAAACAGTGTCTAATGGACAACTTCAGTGTTTTGTTTACTTAGAAACTGTTGAGAAAAATCCATTTTTAATGAACTCCTTTATTAGTAAAGATACCTTTTCTACTTGACAATTTGTAGATCCTGTTTGTTGTGTGCTATGTCAGTCAAAGTCAGAATAGAATACTTATGTAGAGATAATATGTAACAGATTTTCAAACTAGTTATCCTACGCAAGAGTCAGCCCTAATGAGCTTCGAAAAACTTAAGCTCGATAAAACAAAGTCTACGATGTTACATAATTTGCTACTAAGCGTTTAACAGAAGGTAAATATTTTTGTAGGTCAATTAGACCTCGCACCGAATTTAAAGTGTTAATAAATTAATCTTGACTGTTCGCTGTCTGGAGTAGTCACTTCTGTCCGTTAATTACGATCCAGGGTGGCTAATTGCCGTGCTAATGACTTTCGGGGTTGAATGCTATTCAATAACAATTTTAAAGTAGTTTTGAATTCAAAGGTATTTTTAGGCATTATTAAGAACGCGATTCCGAACACACCATAAGTAAAAACAGGCCAAGTAGGATCCGAACACGTGCACGATGGGTTCCACATAACCTCACCACACCAATAATAATAACAATATTCGACGATCATTGTCCCGATGGTGGTGTCTGTGAACGGCTTAATAGCGAAGAGCCTTTTTTTTTGGTACGCTGGAAAATGCTTTACGCATACCTGCTTCCCTCGGGGGAGGGAAAGGTTATGTAGGACTCTCCCCAGCTGGGGCATACCCATAGTAAGACAGTTTTATTAAAGATAATATTTTGGAGTAGAAAAAATCAACTGTCTGAGGTGGGAATCGAATCCGCGTCTATGGGAATGCCCGTGTGCCTATACCACTCGGCCATCCAGACATTGGCAAAGCTTGTTAAAAGTTGCTACTGCTTTCCTTACGCGTTCACTTCATCACAGTTTGTAGTTATCCTAAACCCCTGACACAAATATTATTGCAAATAAATAACTGTCAGTAAAGATGAAGCTTGTCATTCAAATTGTTTTATGATTATAGTCGTAGGCACACGGGTTGGATTCGTAAAGACGTGGGTTCGATTCCCACCACAGACAGTTATTACGAAAAATCATAAAACATTTTGAAAGTGCCTGAATTACAGACAAACAGACGAAAATTCTGGAAAGGTGCCTGAAGATAAAAGGGTATCATATTTTAGCAGCCCTGTCAATGTAGGTATAATTTCCCTTTGTAACTGGACTGACACCATTAAAGCTGACTAATTTTTTTTCTCCCTGAATCTGTTCCCATTTACTTGGGATTGGCTTTCCTCGTCCTCACTTACCACGGTTCTGTGTGTCGTTCTGGTTGAACTATGTACGTTCAGATCGTTTTTGATCATTGTCAACCAGGTGGCAGATGGTCTGACTCGAGAGCGATTTGGTGCTGGTAAGTCAATAGCGAGTGGCAGCAAGGAGGCACGCAGGAGTTGGCAAGCAAGTGGCGACCACATGGTGACACCATGATGTGGTACTCCAGACGTGTCGATACCATCGCTGACTAATTCGCAAAGATATTCATCCTGCTGTTCGATATTTCCTTAGTTCGTTGTTTTATTAATCGTTCTAGAGTATTTTCTTTGGAAAGCTACTGTGTTTTTGTTCCATGTTGAGTTACTATTTTAAAATCCCTATTCAATTTAACCATATTAATGAGGAACTTCGTATCTAGGTTTTTTGTTTAGCTGTGTATAAAACACAGGTATACAAAAAACCTAGATACGAAGTTCCTCATGCTATATGTACCGCATTACTGCAGTGAAGATTGTAGTTTTAGCGTTCATAAAGTATACTGTAATATCAAGACATTTTAGTAGAGCATAAAACGACAAATATGACATACAACGAATTTTATAACAATTTTATAACAAAAGGGACAAATATGTCTCTAAAAATTTGACGTAGATAATAATCTATGGCTCTTTTATTAAAAAAAATCATTTCAAAAAATGCTGACTAATTTCAATTTGCTTTTACAGACGGTAAATGATAAACGCTTCCCCTTATTTCGGGGAATTTATTAATAGCTTAATACACGATATCACGCAGGCTTTTTGTTTGACGTTCATTTGTTATTGTAAACGTTTGCATGTACATTTTCTGAATTTCACGTCACAAAAACAAAACCATTCTTATTAAAAGCTTTCCTGAATTCAAACCACAATGTATTATACACACATCAAAAGTGTCTAGGGATCAAGCATTTTTATGCGGATTTCTTGAGATTGAGATGTGGCTTTTTATATGGATATAAATTTATATGGATCCTTTTTGGTGCATTTCATAATTTGAAACAGGAACTGTCAATCAAATTCGAGTAAAAGATGAAAATCAGGCGTCAATATTTTCCCTATAAAAACATACAACGCATTGAAGACATTATTAGTGCTACTGTTTCCCTACTACGATTAAAACCAACGTTATTATGGAGCGGCGACGTCATTTAAGCAGGGAAGAAATGCTCAGAGCCGTGGGAATGATAGAAGCTGGTTCCCGGCAACGTACTGTGGCTTTAGCTCTGAATACAAGTCAGAGTGTTATCAGTCGACTTTGGACACGTTACCGAAGCACTGGTACCGTGGCTGAGCGCCATGGAGGACGGTACCGCTGCACCACACGGAGACAAGACCGATACATTCAAATCACAACTCGAAGAGCTCCAACAATAACCGCCATGATGTTAGCCGTGAGGCTTCATCACTTTTCAGGGAACTTAATTAGCGACCAAACAGTCAGAAACCGCTTGCATGAAGTGAACCTTCATTCCCGAAGACCGCTAAGGGTACCACCTATAGCAATGCACAATCGTAGGATTCGATATCAATGGGCTCTTGAACACAGAAATTGGGCAGAAGAACAATGGCGTTTCGTGTGCTTTTCTGATGAGTCTCGTTTTGGTATGAGACCGGATACAAGACGTATACGACACTGGAGAACCCCTGGACGCCAACAGCGATTTAAATCCTGCCAGGAAGTCCATCCTTATAGTGGTGGAACAATCATGGTATGGGCGGGTATTTGGATCGGCGGAAGAACTGAGTTGATTTGGATCAGAGGCAACCTCAACGCTCAAATGTATGCTGAGACGATTGTATCAGACGTCATCGTTCCTCTAAATCGGTCCCTTATTTCAGTTAATGCATGATAATGCACGACCGCACACCGCAAGAGTAGTAAGACAGACTCTCGCCGCAGCTAACATCAATGTCATGCCCTGGCCTGCTCAGTCGCCAGACTTGAACCCGATTGAGCATGCATGGGATATGCTACAGAGAAGAGCTCTGCCGAATATGGAGGGTATCCAGTCGCAAGAAGACCTTTTTTTGTTGTTGCAACGAACATGGGCGGCCATTCCACAGCGTGATTTGGATGAACTCATTTTGAGTATGCCAAACCGATGTTCTTGTGTTGTTAGTGTTCGCGGTAGAAACACGGATTATTAATTGTTTAAGTTACCCAATAAAATTTAAAAAAAAAACTTTTAATTCAGTCTTTTTTTTCGAACTTTAATGTTAGTGGTTCAAATGTCAAAAATCCCTTTATTAGGAAAATGGCAAATTTCTTTATTAATTTAAAGGTGACTTGGTTTATCGTTACTGTAGACAAACGAAAACACTTTATTTGATGAATCCTTAGAGAAAATTTTAATTAATATCAATCAGGAGAAAAGTTATTGCAAAAATATACGTTGATCCCTAGACACTTTTGATGCGTGTATTTATAAAAATACACTTTTGCAGTAACCTATTCAATGGTTAATTATTTTTAAAATTGGTTATTTTACGATATTATTTCTAAAAGAAAAAAAATCATCGTATTTTATGTCAACAAAATTAAAAAAATGCTTTGGTTTGAGTGCTTTTAGAGTAAAAGCAAATCTTAGCAAAATAATGATAAGTACTTTAATAAGTTTCTTCTATTAAAATTTGAGAACCTTTGGGACCCGCTAATATCATGTATTGTTATAATAATACTTATTGTATTGTTGCCATTGCTTGACGAATTAAGGGGTATTTCCACATTACTGGAAAATATTTTGCAATGTTACGTCAACACACCATACGCGATACAAACAATGGTTCCCAAGTAAAGTAATGACTTTAATTTAAAATTTGTAATCGAACGGTATCGATTGATGCTTTGATATGATATATATTAAACAACCGTAGGTTAACTTAGTTTGAAATCGCAACAATTTAAAACAAAACAAACACGTCTACATACACTAGTTGACGGAAAAATATACCTTTCTCCTCGACATTGTCGTGGTCGAGTAAAAATAATGAAACTCCATCCATTGTTTACCTTTGCCCGTTTTTCTAGCTATGTTTACCCGCTAATTGGAATGCAATAGACATATCGCAGCGTGTTATCATTGGGTTACGTTACCAGCATAATCAAATTAACACAATGTTGTTATAAAAGGTTTTATTTGCGGGCTGACGCCTAAACGTTTAATGGGAATTTTGTTCTATGTGAATATTCCCGTGAATTGCTAATCCTTTACTGTTCTTAATTTTAAGAGAACATTTATTATGGTGTTCGTATTGCAAAATGATAAATAGGTAGTAGTTCTTGTCATTTCAAAACTGACAAAGTTTCATAGAAACGACTCCCCCCCTTTTTTACCCCCTTAGCTTAGATTTGCCTTTTTAGCATTTTATTTTATTTAAATTTCTAGAAAATCTTTGAAGCCATCCTGAAACCCAGTTAAAAAACAATACATTAACAAAAATTGCTCGTTAAATAGCATAGAATATTAAATGATTTTATTTCCGCGTGTATTGTCTACGATGTTAATAAAACACAATAGTCTTCGTGATTAGGCAAAGTACCGTATGCGTCAGCGCACGACCGCGCTCACCGGCTGCTCGCGCACGATTGCTCGGCCGCGCCCGAGGCGCATACACTACATCCCTTCTTTATTTTATAATCATTAATTTCAATTGCACAACATTCTAAGGTAATAGTAACAATGTTTTCATTTAGTTATTATGAACATTATGACATTAATCAACAGTAAGCTTAAACTAAACATTTCTTAACAAATACCTAGTAACAATCTGCAAAGTATTATTGTTATTTGAACCTTAGACATTATTATTGAGAGAACAATGACATAAATCAACTTTAAAGTTAATGAACTAATTTGGACTATGTGACCCTTCTGGTTTTTCATTATTTGAATTACTGTTATCTACAACTTGCCAAGAATCATTAACCCTTTTTAAATGAACCACATTTCTGCGATATTCTCTACCAGTTTCTTCATTCCTTACATTTACATCACCACCTACAACTCGTGTAACCGTGTGAGGCGAAGGGTCAAAATTCGGAGTCAATTTGTTATCTTTTGTAAGATTTTTCACAAAAACTTTTTCACCTATTTCTATACTCGAATCCATAGCTTTCCTTTTCTTGTCCCCATATTCTTTTCCTTTTTCTTTCATCAGACCATCTCTATCCCTCACATCAGTATCCATTGATTTATGTTCTACATCAGGCGCAAAAGGTATTTTATCTCGGAACTGTCGTCTGAAAAATAATTCGGAAGGCGATCTACCTGTAACAGAGTGTGGTGTACTATTAAACATCATCAAATAGTTGAAAATTTCTTCCTTCCAGTTTTTACCTTCTGTTTGGCAGATTTTGAGTCGTTTTAAAACATCCCGGTTTTGTCTTTCGACCTCTCCATTCATTTGGGGCCAATATGGAATTGTATTATTGACGATAATACCACATTCCTTACAAAAATTTTGAAAAACGTCACTTGTAAATTGATTCCCATTATCACAAGTAATAGAAGCTGGGTAACCAAGTCTCGAAAAAATTTCTTTTAAAACCATAATAGTGTCGACTGCAGTGATACTCCTCATTACTTTAATTTCTTTATATCGACTGTAGTAATCTACCAGTATTAATAAATAATCTTTGCTAGGAAGTGGCCCAAGAAAATCAAGAGCTACATCTACCCATGGTTCTGCAGGAAGTGAACGTCTTTTCATCGGGTGCGGTGGATTTGGAGCTGACACGAGAGTGCATCCTCGGCAACCTTTAACCATTCGTTCGGCATCCTTATCAATTCTAGGCCACCATACTTTTGTACGGAGACGTCCCTTCATGGCGACTATGCCCGGATGACCCTCGTGTGCAGCTGCCAAGACTCGCTGCCGAAGTTCTTTTGGTACAACTATCTTAGTACCCCGCAATAGAATTTCACCATAAAAGCAAAGTTCATTTTGTACCATTTTAAAGTTATTAACAGATTCGTGCCAATCATTTTTAAATATCCCGTTTTTTACTTTGGTGATTTCTTCGTCTACTGATGAGGATGTCTCAATTTCACTAAGAGCAACTGCGATAGGCCGTGAATAGGTTACAATTTGATTAATGTAATTTTCGCTATCAAATGGTTTACATGGTGAACCTTTGCAGAGTCTAGAAATTGAATCAGCAATATTATATTTACCGGGGCGATAAATTACTTTATAACGATACGCCTGTAATCGAAGAACCCATCGTTCGATCCTAGCGCAGGGTTTCGAGTTCCGTCCAAAAATTGTTTCTAAAGGTTTGTGATCACTTATGAGCTCAAAGTCCTTGCCAAACAAATATATTTTAAAATGCTCAACTGCCCAAACCAGCGCCAATGCCTCTTTTTCGGTTTGGCAATACCGCTTTTCACAGTCGGTGAGGGCTTTGTGACCATAAGCGATAACCCGGTGACCTTTTTCATCAATTTGGATTAAGACTGCTCCTAGCCCAACAGGAGAAGCATCTGCGATTACTTGTGTTTTATCAGCAGGATTGTAATAACCTAGACTTCGTATAGTTGTCAGACTACTTTTTAGGGCCTCAAATGCTTCGGTTTGTTTGGATGTCCAGTGTTTATCAACTCTAGCCGATTTTCCTAGGCCTAACCTTAGTAATTCTCTGAGGGGGTCGGTAAGAGTAGCCAAGTCTGGAATCCATTTTCCTACAAAATTAACAAGACCGAGAAAACTTTGTACTTCTTCAATTGTATTTGGCTGTCTACTGGTTTGGATAGAGGTTAGGTATTTTTCAAGGGGTTTTATTCCGTCTTCAGTAAGTTTGTGACCGAGAAACTCTATACTTTTAGTTTTGTAAACACACTTATTTTTATTTAGAAGAACATTGTTTTCTGCTAAAACCCTTTGAACTTTACTTAACCGCTCATCGTGTTCCTGTTCAGTGGAACCATGGATTATGATATCATCGATGAAATTAAAAGTGCCTTCACAACCGAGTAATATTTTTTCAAGATTTTTTTGGAACATTTCAGGAGCACATGAAATGCCGAACATTAATCTTTTATACCGGAATAGACCCTTGCTTGTACTAAATGTGGTAATGTATCTGCAATCTTCATCAATTTCAAGTTGATGGAACGCGTTCTTTATATCGAGTCTCGAGAAAAATTTAGCGTCACGAAAGTTAGGAAGCATTTCACTCATCGTCGGGAGAGGATGATTTTCTTTAATAATTGCTGCATTTGCTCTCCGCATATCAATGCATATACGTACCTCACCATCTTCTTTAAGCACAGGCACCATAGGCGAAACCCAAGGGGATGGCTCATTTACTTCTTCTATCACATCAGCTTCTTTCAGTTCCATTAATTTTTTTATAACTTTCTCTTCAAGCGGAATGGGCACTCTCCGGTACGGTTGAATAACCGGTTTGACAGTTTTATCGATTGGTATATGTAGAGTAATCCCTTTGAACTTGGGAAATACTTTTGGTGTATTCTCATCAACTGTGTTAACTTGAAGACCTAAACGTAATACCCCCAATTCAATTGCAGTAGTTTTGCCCAAAAGATCACGTGTACCGTCCCTGATGACATACACAGTTGCTGTAGTACCTTTCCCGCCAACCGATATAGCCGTATTAAAAGACCCAATTATATCCAGAGGCTGCTTGTTGCCATAAGAAAGCAGAATTTTATCTGGCTTCCGGGTCATATCAGTGACCACTACATTATTATCTTTAAGCATTTGCCATGTTTTGTCAGTGATAACATTACATTTGCTTCCGGAGTCTATTAAAAGGTCTAGCTTCACACCACCTAGCTCGCAGTTAATCACACTGTCTTCATCTAAATGGAAAATGTAGTCGATTTCAGCTTTGTTGTTGTCTTGTTTAGTTGAGTCTAGTTTTGGTCTTTTGTTTGACGTTTCAGTCTTATTGTTTGTGAATCGTCGTTTTCGCCGTGTCCTACAACATTCCCAAAAATGACCAACAAAGTCACACTTAAGACACCTTTTGTCCTTAGCCGGGCACTTCGTATCATTTGATAAGTGGGTATTACTTCCACAACGAGTGCAGTTAAGGTTAGTGCCGTTTGAGTTTGATGTTTTTCTGGGTAATTTATTAAATTTCTTCTTTGAATCGATTTTATTTATTTCAATCTTTTTTGTTTCAGATCGTTGGTTAGCGTTTTGAAATTGTTCAAGCTGTCTAGTAACAACTTCTAAAGCATTTGCCCTAGTAATTATTTGATCCAATGTTATAGAATCACCGATCTCTAGTATTTTCTTTCTTAAATCAACAAGATTACATTTTTCCGTTATTTGGTCTATCAAATGCTCTTCTATATTCGTAAAATTACATTTTTCAGCTTGATTTCGCAACCTCAACAAAAACTTTTCAAATTTTTCGCCTTCATCCTGTTTCATCAGCCGAAAAAGGTATCTTTCATAAACATGACTTTGTTTCGGTGCGAAGTAATCGGTAAGCTTGTCAATTGCAATTTTATAGACATCAATAACATTGCCTTCACCGTCCTTATCATTTTCTGCGTGAGCTCCAGGTAAATTGTAGTATATCTCTTGCAGTGCTAGTCCTCCCACATGAAGAAGCGTAGCCCTTTTTTTATTCGGGGAATCAACATTAGCGGCAAGGAGATAAATTTCAAGGGCTCGTTTCCATTTTTCCCACCGGGAACCGACTGAAGTCGGGTCACCGTCGCAATCAAAGTGGTCTAGGGTTGTAAGCATGGACGTTGCGTGAGACATATTGGGGCAACCTGCAAGAGGATAATGCCACTTGTTTGTTATGGTGCATGGCTTTTAGTCATATCGCAAATTGCATAGCCCTGTAATTATCGCGTGCTTGAAAGCTTTATGAACCAATATTGCATGACCCATTCCTAAATTATTCAATAGTTAACTATGAATTTAATACTTTAAAAATAAATTATAATAAATGAAGTTTTATTTTATCATTAATGAAACTGTTTCTCTTTCCATAATTATGTCGAGTATCGTTAACTATTGAGGATTTAGGCGCGTGCGCAAGTAATTATTTAAACTACTACACTTTTAGGGTCTTATTTTTAAAGCGTGGTCATACGAAGGTACTTTGGCGTGACCATAAATGTGCTAAAGTGCAAACAATTAACATGAAGTAGGCGTAGCGTGTTGTTAGAGGAACAACAAACAACAGGCAATTGTATATTTATTATAACTAAGTATTATTAGGGTTAGATGCACTTAATTATATTCAATATTTCCAGTAATCAGTGGAAATCAAATGAATCAATTTCAAATCAGCACTCGCGTTAAAGGTTATTGCTATTTTGATACACTTATTTTTTACGTTTTATAGGTGCTCAATCTTATCAAAATTTTATAAGAACTTAAATCCTTTTGCATTCCAACACCTGTTTATAGCAATTATTGTACCTTTTAATATTTTGTACCTAAGGATTATTTGGCGTGGCCATGATTACCATTTTACGCGTGGCCTTTTTCTGAAGTGGAATTTTTTATGCAAAGTTCCTGTTGTCTACATGTAACATTTTGATTTTTTACCCAATAAAAATACTTAAATTAATTTCTAAAGCATAATCATAACATTACAGATATGCAACGGTAAAACAAATATAATAATTACGAGTATTCGATAACAAGCGTTTGTTTACATTAGAAAATTTCCGGATAAGGTAAGTAAGTAGGTACCCACTTACCTCAACACGTAACGAACGCGATGTGAAAACGTTATTTTCTATGCATTTTATAGTAAACAACAGTAACATTGCATCTTCCTTTTTTCTTCGAACAGATATTTGTTTTTAGGTACTCACTTTCACCTTCGTCGCCACTTGTATTGTCTACGATGTTAATAAAACACAATAGTCTTCGTGATTAGGCAAAGTACCGTATGCGTCAGCGCACGACCGCGCTCACCGGCTGCTCGCGCACGATTGCTCGGCCGCGCCCGAGGCGCATACACTACACCGCGTCTTGCCAACTCAGACGTCGCGGAGACACAGTGAAGTTTAGCAGCTTTAGTAGACTTTGAGCTAGCAAATACATGAAAATCCCCAACCAGATTCAATCTAACCATTATTTTCATGCTTTGTCAAACGAATACTAGCGTTAGATTTAAATTTCATTAGCATAGATACCTTGGCTCTGCGCCAAGATTTTAATTCAATTAGCAACGTTTCCCTTGGAATAGGTAATAGGTATTACAAATTAATATTGTTGGACACATTGAACCCAATTTGCTGTTGTGTCAATATACCGAAACTAATTAAATTATTTGGCGATATTAGTTTATTCATGACAAACGGTAAGATTATAACGTGTTTGATTATTTAAGTTGTCTCAACTGAATCGGTTTTGCAATAATTTATTCAGTCTTATTAAGACATTATTACTCATATTAATTGTATGCGATCTAGACGAACTCGAATAATTTGCAAAGTTTTTATCAAATAAAAAGTTCAAAGAACGGAAAATATCTTGCTCGTTGTTTTTAGAAAAAACCCTTTTCTAGTTATATTTTTGATACGAAAACTTTTTCTTGAAAACAAAGAACACAAAAAAATTCATCAAATTTGGGGCAGTCAGTCTAAAGTTGTGCGCATACATACATTTTAGCGATTCATTTTTATTTATATAGATAGTTAATAATCGTACTTTGTTTAATTAAAATGTGTGTTTGATCGCCGTACATAATTTTAATTTATATAGAAGGTTTGATAGGCTCTTTTAGGTTTAATTTAGAACAATTATTATTTTCAATTTAGCTAATACAAACTCATTTTCTTCTCGACATTGCTTTAGATATTAATATCTAAAACGTTCATCTTCACGATGTTTGAATTTGTTCAAGGCATTTAGAAGCAACGTTTACAAGCTAAATCAGGCTCAAACATTATATTATTAATGTTGTAGATAATCGACTTTGTTTTTTAAAATAATAGCAGTCTACTCTATTACTAAGCTACACGTCTGTAACATTTCTGTTCGAACAAAAAAGTCTTGTAATTTTTATTTTATTTATGATTGATAGATTTTTATTATTACTTATTTACTTGCTGTCATCGCCATATAGAATTAGATTTCTGATTGAAATATTCTAAATTCTGTAACAGGCAAAGTATGCACCTTATTTGATGTTTATATAAAAATTTAATTCAAACCAGCAGGCCAATCATATTTTTATTAAATCATATCTTATACATATCCGCTAGACGCCATCAACTGAGTATAGAAATCCCCATAGGATCGCTACCGAGATCGGTCCTACGCTTCCCGCTACCTTCACCAGATCGTCAGTACACCGCCCATTGCCATTTCAGCTGAGCAATCGTCTGAGTAATGTCGGTCAATTTAGTTCTCCTGCGTATCTCTTTATTCCTGATTCGATCGCGCAAGCAAATACCAAGAATCGTCCTCTCCATCGCTCGCTGGTCGACACTGAGCCTTCTTATGAGACCCATAGTAGTAAGGGACCGCGTCTCACTTTCATATGTCATCATTGGCAACTTGCACTGGTCAAAGACTTTCGGTCTGATACATACATATATTATTTAATGTTATTTATATAATTTAATTTTGTATTGTTTGGTCACTACTATGGGTCCTAGTAACCTGGAATAAATGAAATTTATTTATTTATTTATTAGACGCGAATATGGGCCGAAGCTTTTCGAACGCTGCCCATCCGAGCAGGATTCAACGAGAAATCTTTTTCGCGAACTTATCAATTTTTATTTTCTGAATTTTCATATTTCTAATAACAAATCCTTTGAATACTATAGGATTGGGCATCAGTGCAGCCGTTTCGTGAGAGTTCTGCGACAAAGACTGTGGCACGAGAATTCTATATAATAGCTGTACACTAACTTTATATAATACTTCTACCAGCGTATCCGAACCCATCCATTAGCACTAACGCGTTTACTTCCACCGTCAAAGAATAACACAGCGAAACAATATTTGTAATGTGGCAAGTCACTATATCCTTAGGGACGAACACACCCGCATGGCTAATAAATTACGAATAATTAATTTTTATTTGTGACACCCGCCCTAATGCTTCGGAAGCGTGATAAATTCTGGTGCATGAAAAGGTTTGTTTGTGCCCCTTTTATTGTATAACAGGTCACAATAACGTAGTTAAATTTGGGTTCTTGGTACTCCGATCGAATTATTGTTGCCGTCAAAGTGTTCGACTGTGTATGATTTATAAATCTTGAAAATTTGTTTATGATCTTGTATGGATATATCACATACAATATCACAGGTGGTAACTTTATAATACAATCATTACAACTCAATGACATTTCATACTATAGTATAACAACAGTTCAATAAAAATCGAATTTAGACATGAATAATTATGCTAGTTACCAAGTTAAACCCCAATTTTTTTCCGCGAAAATCTGATTTGCCCAGGTTCTTTTCATAAACGTTACATATACAGAAGCAGTTTTGAAGTAACACAATGTTGTTCACTAAAAGTTAAAAGCAAAAAGTCTTAACCTTCCGCCATCTTACTTATCAAATGGTCAAACACATCGTAATAGCTCGAAGAGAATAAAGTTCCACTCATTTGCATATATTACCTTTTCTCTTTAAGAAACTTGGGGCAAAGATGTATTCGTTTTGCGCCTTTGACTCGCTCCGCTTTTGGGAAAAGGTATTTTAATTAAATTAAACCTACACTCGCAACATGTAGGACTTTTACAAATGAATTGAAAATCAATTAGTGTTAGTAGCGTCGTCGGGCATCATTTCAATTTGCGATCGAAATAATCGTTAATAATTATTGCTTGAATTTAATTAAATAAATAAAAATAGATTTGAAAGTAGGAATATACTTTATTGAAAGGTGCTTGTGGCGCAGTGGTTGCAGCGCTTTGATAGTGATACCAAAAGTTATAAGCAACCTAAGGCGCGGTCATGTTTGGGATGGGTGACCATTCTGGCCATTTAAGTGACGTCTATTTACAAGCATCTCCGTGCTTCGGACGCCACGTTAAGCGGTTGGTCCCGGTTAATATCGATAGATATTAGTCGTTAAGCCTAGTCAGAGGCCGTCGGGCGGCTTAATAGCATCTGACAGTAAGGTTAGTCCCTTACCTTACACACACCCCTCCACCAATTCGCACTGAGCCCGCGTGGTGGAGTATGGCTCGCTCCAGCTCATAGTTGAGGTGAGGCCTGTGCCCAGCAGTGGGACTTATAAAGGCTGATGAGTTGAATATACTTTATGGTGGAATCTATCACCAATACCGGTTATAAAATTTATTGTGGATCGTATGCTGTTAATTAATTTGTAACAAATACCGTTTTAATTAACATCCATATAACAAACCAAAATACAAACGCAAATAACATTATATCATCATGGTTGAACCATATCAACCAATATGTGTTTCAAATTGAAATTCACACTGATTAAATATTTATTGCGAGTAAATTGCTTTTCAACCGACTTTTTAATGGATATAGAACAAAATATTTTTCTTCCTAAAATAATGTTTTTGAATCGCACTTTTTTTTTTTTTTTTTCAAAATAATATTTCTAGCTAACAAGTTTTTGTGGCTTAACTTTAACAGTCTGAACAGTTCAGAATAAAGTTTAGAGGAGACGAGGGGGCATTGCTAACAGTCTATTAGAATTTAGAATTTATTTATTAAAAAAATCTAATAATTTAAACTTAAATTATTGAATCAAGCATGTTTTACAGTACCAAAATTTGCACACATGTTAGAGCATTTACTGAGACTAAAAGTAGGATGATAAGCGCATTGCTTGGTTTCCAAATAAGTGTTGTATTTCATCATCATCATCAAATTTAAGAGTTATGCTCTTGTCGGTGGAGTTTTGTGTTGTGTTGTATTTAGCGAACCAAAAATTATACTCGACGTTTCGTCGCAGACTGTCATTTGATCCCTCAAAATGTTCAGCAATAATCACAAAAAGTGATTAGAGGGCGTTGGGGCGGAAACGTTTTCGAATGGCACCCGCGTACCGGGCGACGCTCCGAGGGCAATCTGGTGAAAGTCGCGGAAAGCGCAGGACTGATCACGGTGGATATCCTTAGGGGAGACCTATGCTCAGCAGTGGGCGTCGAACGGCTGATGTGATGAATCATAAAAAGTGAAATAACGAAGTAGCAAAAGGAACAATTTGAACAAAGTTGCCGATGCTTTCATACTCTATGGTGATTACGGCGTCGTAAAGTTGAAGATAACCGTTCATTTCTGGTAATGTTCGGGCCGAAGTTAAATTTTACATAGATAAAATGCCGCTGTATAGATGTCAATGGTTTCTGTCCTATTTTCGGTCAGGGCAGGCGAGTTTCCGTCCGCAATAATATTTGTTCAGGAGGCAGATTCTTACCATGCCTCAAAATACAGCTTCACTTTGAAAAACTTCCTTTCTGAGAATTCTAAAATGAAACTAAAACCTTCTTTTATGATTTATCGTGATAAGCATTTACGTTGCAAACTAAAGATAATTATTTGTTCTTTTTCCTACTGCATAAATATTACGTGTATATTAGGTAGACATACACGTGATGTTTATGATGATTTACGAATTATTCTGATATGTTTTCTTAGCTCTCGTATGCGTCACTACGTCATGTTAAAATATAACCCTTTTTTGATGTAGTTATTAATTCTGTTACTTTATCAAAATCGTTATTACGAGGCGTGCCTTTTAAGTTCTGTCGTTTGAATAAAAAATAAACAACTGGAACATACAATCTATTTTATTGTTTTTCAAAGTATTCACCGCGATATTTTATGCACTTTTTCATAAGCTCGAACCACTTTTTAAAGCATTCGTTCCACTCTGAAGTAGGTGTGTTCAAAATCGCTTCTTTGTAAGCTTCCACTGCCTCTTCACTCGACTGGAACCGGTGACCCCGAAGATTTTTTTTAATTTTGGGAAACGTATAAAAATCGTTGGGGCTTAAGTCGGGACTGTACGGAGGATGGTCCAGAATTTCCACGTTTTGGTCCTTCAAATACTCTCTTGTTCGGCCAGCGGTGTGCGAGCTAGCGTTGTCATGGTGCAGGATGATGCGTCGGTTTGGGTTAGATTTGCGAAGCTCCGCAATGACCTGTGGTAAACAAACAGTGGTGTACCATTCTGCAGTGACCGTTCTACGATCTTCTAGTTCAATCGTGGCAACATGACCAGATTTCGCCACAAACGTAGCCACCATTTTCTTTGAAGTGCTTCGCGAGCGCACCACTTTTGTCGGTTTAGGTTCATCTTGAAAGACCCAAACGGTCGATTGCTGCTTTGAATCAGGATCATACGCGTAAATCCAAGATTCATCACCACTGACGATATCGTAGACGTGATTTGATTCTCCTCGGCTAAATCGTTGCAGAGTTTTCTTACACCATCTGACCCGAGCTGCCTTGTGCTCGTCGGAGAGCAAATGCGGGATCCAACGGGAAACCAGTTTTCTTACACCAAGGGCTTCATGTAAGATCTTTTGAATTGTTGTCCCTGAAATGCCTAAAGAAGCTTCAATCTCACGATAAGTCACGTGACGATCTTCGGTTATCAGATTTCTCACAGCAACGATGTTTTCTTCGGTGAAGGCGGTTTTTGGACGTCCTTCGCGAGATCTGTCACTAAGGCTGGTATACCCACGCTGGAATTCTAAATACCAGCGTTCGACGGTTCTTAGACATGGGGCTTCATCGTTGAAAACAGAAGTCAGCTCCTCAAAACATTGAAGTCGCGTTAATCCCCTTCGAAAGTTGTAAAAAAATACTGCGCGAAAGTTTTCCTTCGAGAAATTCATTTTCATATGCGACTAGACAACTTCAAAATGGCGCTGAGACTAAACAATTGCATAAATTACACATATTTCAATTGTTTTCAGCTTATAAATTCTCAAAGATTCGAACGCTGTATGGTTCTAAATTCAAAATTGGCGGGAAATATCCAAACGACAGAACTTAAAAGGTACGCCTCGTAATCAGCTGATGCTGCTGTTCAACAACATCAAACAAATCGCCATACTTTTTACTGCTGAAGAAATAAACATACTCGTTTAACTATTTGCTATCCATTTTTTTAACAAACTAGTCCAGTCCAGTCCACTCATACCTATATTAAAAATTATTATTACTTCGTCATCTTACAAATTGTAGCAGCAAAACGATTGCTATTAGTATTAACCCTTCTTCCGTATATCGACTAAGCTCTGATCCGAGTTCTATTAACCGCAGGCAATTGAACTGTTAATGGAATTCTGCTTTATCTCCTCGTAGTCGAGTTCATTAAGTAGGTATCCATCGGATACTAGCTCCCGCTGAACAGTAGCACGTCAATTTGTACATATTTATTGAAAATTCACTTTTATCACAATTGTATAAGGTGGCGCAGAGCTTAGGTTGAAGGCTGTGTGTGTGTGGCTGTGTATTTAAGGTTTGATATTTCAATGCGTCGGTTTTACTTCGTTCAGTATCACGGTCCTTCTTTGTTAAATTGAAATTGAAGTGTCATAGAAACGCATTTTTTTTAAAGTGGAAAGGGCAGTGTGCCTAGTGGCCTAGTGAATAAGTTAAGTTGTGCCACACTTTCATGAAACTGAAATAAAAGCAAGTTTTATGACACGTTCTTATATTGTAAAAGTATTATGATTGTAATAAAAATATAATTTTCAAATTTTACTCAGCAGACAGTAATAAAATAAAATGAGTTTCTAAACTCTGATATCTCTGATGGAATTTAAGCTCTGAACTTTTTGATATGTGTAAGATAAAGGTGCGTACACATAAATAATGCAAGAGGTAGCTCTTTCTTAAAGTTCAGTATACGCAAACCTTCCAAACGAGATTCGAAACTTTTACAAACCTAATTCTGGAGATCCACAAATGGATTACAAAGTAACATCGCATCAATCAATTTGAGTAATTGCAAAAAATAAATTTCATTACGCAAATACGCCGTTTGCGGGAGTCTGAGAATTTTGCCTGACTTAAGTGATGTACGTCAATTGAAGTCGATAAAGCCAAAGATAATGGAAAGGCTTCCATTATTTTTGATAAAGCTAAGAACTCAGACATAAGTGTAGTTAAAACTGTGTACTTCTAACATATATCTAAATATATAAAACTCAAAGGCGACTGACTGAGTGACGCAGTGATCTGTCAACGCACAGTTCAAATCGATGGACGGATCGGGCTGAAACTTGGCATGCAGGTAGCTACTCTAATGTAGGCATCCGCTAAGAAAGGATTTCCCAAAATTCTCACGGGAACAAGAAATATATGCAGATGAAGTTGCATTTGTATTTTTCACCTGCATCAAATCTTAGCGTAAAGTGAAATTATTGTTAAATATTTTATTTATATGTACTCGACATTATACAATAAGACAGTTGATATATTATATTACGGCTTTATTTTTTCTTAAAGCCAGTACTACTCATGAAAACGTTATATTACTGTCCTAAATAATTTGAAGATTTTTGTAACCACAATTATTTAGTTTATATGAACATGTTTTCGCTAATGTTACGATTAGCGTCATTTTACAATGAAACTTAACAATCATGAGTCTAATAAGAATGTTAACCTTATGTGAACGCTAATACGAGTAGAATGTTTTCCGTATGATTAAATTATCTTGTTTCTCCTTATAATCGACACCTGCAAGGAAAATCATTGTAACTCAGTTTGAAGTCGTATTGAGTTAAGATGATGTTCTTATTTTACAAAAAAAATACATATATTTTTTTACACTTATCTTTGTTTCTGAATTCCTTTTAGTTTAAAATAAACATAGTACAAAAACATTGTAAGTGAGTGTTAACTGAAGAACCACGATTGTATATGGAGTTACATGTAAGTTTTTACACTGGACATGAATATTTTACATGAAAAAAATTGTAGATGATCTATATACAATCTTGTTATATCTTTTTTACGTTGCAGAATAAAATATATTTAGCTACCGATACCATCGACACCATATAACGACACCACTATTCTCTTAGTTCACCCAAAAACGAGAAAGGGTAAATGTTAAATCGCCCACACGATTAATTTAGTGTAAAATTTCACTTTGGTGTACCTACTAATTCACCTTGCTTAATTTCAAGTGTGTAGGTAACACGAAGATGTTTGCTTAACTCGTATAATTTTTGGTCTTTGACAACTAATAACTTACATACCAAACTTTATAATAATTACATTTATTCAGCTTTTCAGTTAACTCAACTGCCTGAAGTAATTTATATTTCATATCTGAAAATACTCCTTGATTTAGGAGCTCTTTGAACTTATTGCAATAATTTTGTCGCTCAGAGCTTACTCAAATTGTATCATTAACATTAATACATCATAACTTTAATCACACACACATTAAGGAAGCGTAGTTAATCCCAATGTATTATTTATGAACATTAGCATCCTTTTTCCAACATACAATTCTGTATATTTAACACCGGTACACGTTTTTGTAACGGAACTAGCTTGAACTCAAATTCACCTGTCGATTTATAAAAGTCATATTGTCAAAAAAAACAAAAACTTACCAGAAGATCCTTGACTTTCGCCAGGGAAGAAATCGTTCGCTTACACAGCACAGAAGATGCACCACAGTAAAACACACCACAAGAACTGGCAACAGTTCAAAAGTCGTGCTTAACTCCCTCCCTCAAACAATTAGGGCTAATTGTATTGACCTAAGCTAACCCGGCTGATCTAATTTGGTCATATGATGCATGCTTCTCATTACGGATTATGATGTGTATTTAAATAATGTCAATACGACTATGTCGGAGATACATGAGGTTAGATTTTCACTTACTCTATGTATTTTGTTATTTACATTGATAAACAGTTTGCTCTTGACCCATCATTGAACCCAACGAATCAGAGATGACGAAGCACAACGGCACTTAGCCCGACACACAGAAAAAATAATCGCACTACTCCCGGAATCCTTAATCACTAACGCACTGACTATTTTATCTATGGCATTGTTTTACGTAAGCGCCGCGACGCAACAAATGCGATGCGACGCGACCAGTAAAATAAATAAACAAATAAATATACGACAACATCACATACATTTATCTGACTCCGTGGTAAGTAGCTTAAGCACTTGTGTTACAGATATCATAATCAACAGTGTATTACAAATAAACTTAAATAAATACATATAACACCCAAACCAAACGGTACAGTGCGGGGATCAAACCCGCGACCTCTTAGTTAACAGTCAACTTCTTGGCCATTACACCAAAGTGGTCGTTATTTGTCATCACCAGTGCTTGTGTCAAATATCAATCAGGCGATTAGTGTGATCCGACGTGATGCGATGCGACCAGTACTTGTGTCAATGTCAATCGCGCTTCGTCATGTAGGACACTGTCATAAACAAACATTCATTGGGTAATGCCGAGTCGCGTCGCACTTGTCGCATTGCGGCGCTAACGTAGGTTAACTTGTAGCGTTGTCCTACGTGCGACGCGACAAGTGCGATGCGATGCGACCAGTGCTTGTGTCAATATCAATCACGCTTCGTCACGTAAAACACTGTCATAAACGGACATACATTTGGTAATACCGTGTCGCGTCGCACTTGTCGCATTGCGGCGCTAACGCAGGATGACTTATAGCGTTGTCCTTTGTGCGACGCGACAAGTGCAATGCGATGCGATGCGATGCTACCAGTACTTGTGTCAATGTCGATCGCGCTTCGTCACGTAGGACCTAAGATCAAACCAAGCGTAGGACACTGTCATAAAAAACATACATTTGGTAATGCCGTGTACAAAAACAAGTCTTATTGAATTAGCTTGGTATTAGGACTTCAAATACTAACTTTACAGTAAAAAACAACAAATGGGCAAAGAAAATGGTGGGCTTCAACGGCTAGACTGACATAGGAGTCAAACTTATTACATCTCTCTTTTTCGTCGGGTTAAAAATAAGCCTCGTGTATCCCACTCATGTTTCAGGGTTGAGGCTAATTAGGTTTTTTAACTTAAAAAGTGGTTAATCCTTTTGGGACTTGCGTTCCATTTGTAGAATTGATGTGACTCTGTTAAATTGGTTTGCCAAATGTTAATTGCCGTACTGTGGCTTGTGAAAAATATCTATAAAGTTAATTGGACCAATGATTAAGGCCATCGCTGCTTAATTTGTCGGTGAAAATTTTGGGTACGTTTTATAATGAGGTCCTCTCGTCACGCCTGCTAGCTCCTTGAGTAACACTCAAAAAATTGCTAATTTATAAATGCCATAAGCTCACTAATCAATACCTGAAGTCCTTCTTAATAAAGTGTCATTATATTTCAAATATGCTACGAGAAAAAAAAAACTAGTGAGCTTTAATGCCTGGACGGATTTTAACCAAACATTAATCACCTTAATCCAGCGTTATGAAATTATCTTTAGAATAAAAAAAACCGCTTTAAAATCGATCCATTCGTGCGGGAGCTACGATTCCATAGAAAGACAAACACAAAAACACATCAACACAGACACAAATACACAAACAAACAGACACATTTGACGACCGTTTGGTGCAGTGGTCTACATGTCGGACTTTAAAACCAAGGGTCGCAGGTTCGATTCCCGCATAGTACAAGCATATGTGTGCATGAACATGTGTGTTTGTACTGGTCTGGGTGTTTTCTATGTATAATATGTATTTATTTACAAAAAAAAGTATTTAAGTATGTTTATCCGTTGTCTAGTACCCATAACACAAGCCTCGTAGCTTAATTTGGGACTAGAGAATTGGTGTGATTGTTGTGAAATATTTATTTATTTATTATTTATTTAAAGGTGTCAAATATATAACACTCCTCTTTTTCATCGGGGGTTGAAAAAACCTACTACTTACCAAATTAATTTAGAAAAACTATTAAGAGTTATTTGACGATAGTACAAGGAAGGTCAGTGTTACTTAATTTGATTTCTTTTAGAATTGATGCAACATTAAATTTATTTTTTTATTTTAAGTATTTTTTTTTAATTTTCACAGTTTACATTTTTGTGTTACACCTTAAGACAAAATGTGATTTTTCAACTTGGTATGCGTCAAACAACTCCAACTTTAGAGTCGGTGTTTACTCCATCAAAGAGGTTTTTACTTAGTTAGTGACAGAAGTAACATTGGGCAGTCAACAAAATCTTCCGGTCATTTGCATAGTTAACTTAATTTAAATTCAAAGTTAACTCGAGTATTTCATTAAACTTTTGGAATTTAACCTTAGAAAATAAAAGCGAATTGGTTGGATCTCGGTCCGTTTCGTTCGCGATACTAAAAGCAATGTATGTAAATTATTTGAGAACTCCATTCTGTGTATTCAGGCCCAGTCCAACTCGACTCCCAACGACAGCGATTGGGCGTCGAACGCCCAGAGACTCGAGTTGAAAACGACGAATAAATTATGTCGTGAAATCAATTCCCTAGTTGGTTTCTACGTGTAGTCTGTTTTAATTCGCTGTCGTTTTAAGTCGCTACTGTAATTGAGATAATATGAAGTTTAGACATGAGAACTACTTTCATTTGAACTTGGTTTCAAAACAAATCTTAATTGCTTAGAAAGGTTGATTAAATATTAATGTTTCTAACGCCTCCTTTGATTAATATTACAAAGTTGGCTAGCTTAAAAGTTTACCTACACGTTCGTTAAATAATGATTTTCTTATAACGATAACATGTATATGTTTTGGAGACATGGTAGACGTTTCTTCATTTGTAACTGTTTTTTTTTCTCTATGTCAAAAGTTGTGTTCTAAAGTAGTGGGAGAAAGAATTTAATTTATTAAATTTCAATGTCATTAAATTTACTCTACTTGTGTTCCAAAGAGCAAAGGCAACGGCAGGTACAGTCGTGGTCACATTTTTTTGCTAGTTTCAATATAATAATATTATTCTATTCACACTTTTTTACTTAACTCTTAAATGTAACAAGTTACTAGTGAAAACTTAGAATTAATCATTCATTACAGTAACAAAAAACCCCGTTATAACTGAAGGGTGTTGTTGTGCCCGGAAAACTGCACAACATTCCCAATGATACCTTGGTCAAAATCTCAAAATAAAATCGGACCTCCCATACAAAATTGCCAATCAGCTGATCGATTTACTATGGAAGAGCCAAAAGATTTTTTGAGATTTCGACCTAGGATTCTTAGCGAAAGTTGTTCAGGTTTACGGGCACAACAACACCCTTCAGTTATAACGGGTTTTTTTGTTACACCTTGTATATAACTCACCGTAAACAAAAAAAAGGTTTTGGTCACTTTTGATGATGAAACTAATTTCTTCATTTATTTGAATTACTTTAAAAATAATAATAATAACAAGGAAAATTATTTTCATCACAACAGTAGGTAATACTAATATTGTTTCAAAACATTGTGTAATTGTTTAATGTATTCAATGTCAGTCAACCTCTCTCTAAAGCAATGATCGGTTCTTTTTTGAAAGTATATGGTTTGCATATAGCTTCTGACTTAAATGTGTGCAATAAATTATGAAACATAAAAGGTGGAAAACATTTTCTGACCGCGACTGCACCCGAACGTCTTCATTACATTGCCAAGCAATTTGTTTCATTACACGCGATGATTCCGACCCCCAGTGCAACTTTAATAGAGACTATCAGTACTTAATTTATCATTTCAAGATATTAACGCAGAAATGAGGGGTCCTCCTTGAAAGCTTAATTAGAAAATTCACTTGCTTCCAAGACTTCGAGTTAACGGCGAAAGCAACTGCATAATAGTACATAATTAAATTACATTGTGCGAAGTTGGGGAACTTTGAGCAATTCATTTTAAGTCTGCAATATGCAGCTGTTTATAGCCGACCGTTTAATATTTAATTGATTTACACGATCGTCGGTTTCATTGTTATACTTTGTGTAGTTGTGCTGAGCGCAGATAATAGTTATATGAAATTGCATCAACTGAAACTTCAACTAAGTTTTTTGAGGGAACGTTAGTCCTGCTATGATTACACCGGTTCAGTCTGACTTAAAACCAATTTATCAAAGTTACTAGAATGCGTAAATATGTTTGCTTTATCGTTCTGTACTGCCCAGCTGTTTGTTTCATTTTTACATTGCCAGTTCTAAACTGTACAGAATTCTGCGTCAACAAACATTTCACGAGTCCAAAATAACGAATACAGCAATACAATTGAGCTCACCTTAGACTGTAATAAAAAACGGCGGATGGTGAAGGTCTCCAGGCGCGGAGTTGCCAACTTATTTGCATGTACAGTCAGCTTCAAAAATATCTTGCCACTTGAGTACCATATCGAAATATCATTTTGAGTATCCTCCTTGAGAATTTCTTGAAATCTGTCATTTTTTATTTGACGTGACTAAATTATTAAGATATTTATATGCCTCGTTGGTGTAGTGGCAAAGTTTCTGCTTTACATCCGAGAGGTCGTGGGTTTAATACCCCCGTGCCTCGGAAAGCACGTTAAGCCGTTGGTCCTGCGCCTGATCTCTCTCCGGTCATGTCGGATTGCCGTCTCACAAAACTTTGAGAGTGATGGAACAGTGAGTGCACCTGTGTATTGCGCTTACATTTGTGCACTATAATATCTCGTGCGCTTGGCTGATCTCTTTTAAAATTGGCTGCCGTGGTCGAAATCGACCATCATCATCATCATCAGCCTATATACGTCCCACTGCTGGGCACAGGCCTCACCTCAACTATGAGGTGGTGCGAGCCATACTCCACCACGCGGGCTCAGTGCAGATTGGTGGAGAGGTGTGTGTAAGGTAAGTGACCTTACTGTCAGATGTTATTAAGCCGCCCAAGGGCCTCCGATATCGATAGGTCATATTGTAACAAAATGAACATCTTTTATACCTGTAGTGGGAACTGCTGTTACTTTATGGAAATGATTAAATGAATATAAATATGATATTAACCGGGACCAACAGCTTAACGTGCCTTCCGAAGCACGGAGATGCTTGTAAATAGACGTCACTTTTATTGCCAAACATAACCGCGCCGTAGGTTGCTTAACCCTTAAGCAGGCCGCGGACATATGCTTCCCACATAGATTTTTTGACGTCGTAGCCAGGTTTTGGTGAATCAAAGCCCACAATCTATCAAAATCTAATCTTTAATATATACTCTATGGTTCCAAATACTAAAACTCGGTGTTTCCGAACGTATGTGTCATTGACAGCCAGTTGAATTTTTGACTACCGTTGGAGAGGTGATTTTCAGTAACTGTGCAATACTTTTCCCGATTATGGCGAAACCAAGAAAGGTTACTCATGCAATTTTTTGATATGATATAGATTTTGAGTTATAGTATCAAAATTTTAATGTTTTTTTGTTGTTTTTCTGCAAAATGTTATAAAAATAAGGTAAAATAACACGTGGGGAACATATGACCATAACCTGTTGAGTTGATCTATTTGTGGGAACTATATTTCCTTTGCCTGTTCTAATTACCTTATTTTTTGTATACTAGCTTATTCACCTTACTTTGTTCGTGTGTTTTAACATAAGCAAATTTAATTAGAAAATACGCATGGTTATGATTATTTTACATAAATGTTACTGAAGTTGAGATTTGCAATAGGATATTTTTTTCTGGTTCTGGGGCATAAATATATTTCATTTATAAATTTCATCAAAACAAAAAAAAATACAGTTATGATTATAATACGACTGAATAATATTGCTGTTTTATTTCAAACTCCTTACAAAATAAAAGTAAATAAGTACATAAAATAAATAAATTATGAACAGACTTATAGCCTTCACCATTTATATACAGATAAGAGTTGTCTTTACCCAGGCAATGGGATTATGTTTTCCCACGTCATTTTTTCAGCTATTTCAGTGTTTTTTCAGTAATTTGTTGATTAGGATTCGAAAAGGGCGTTATTTTAAGCCTAAATCCATATATAACACTTAATATACAGAAGCGGTTTATCGGGGCCTGTTTAAGGGTTAACTTTTGGTATCAGTACCAAAGCGCTACAACCACGGCGCCACAAGCACCTCTCGAAATCAGCCAGGAGGACTATTATTATTAAGATATTTATAACGCTGATTTTGGGGCAGGACTCCCTCACGTTTCGTTCGCATTTCGGGTCTAGCCAGCGGGTTCGCATGGTCAAGCTTGTAATTGTATTAGGGATGGCTATATCCCATACTACGGATTATCGCTTACATCATGGAGGTTGGTGCGGTAATCCGTAAAACGGGTGTTTTATACTTATTTACATTAAATAAATTTTAATTTTCTCATTGTCAAAGGGAAAGGATTGCAACGTATATAAATAAATAAATAGATATACAACAACATCACATACATTGATCTGACTCCGTGGTGTAAGAAGCATAAGCACTTGTGTCACAAGAATCAACAGTGGTATTATTATCAAATACACTTAAATAAATACATATAACACCCAGATCAGTACAAACAGACATGTTCACGCACACAAATGTTTGTACAGTGCGGAGATCGAACCCGCGTCCTCTTGGTTAATAGTCAACTTCTTTACCATTACACCAAAGTGGTCGTCACCATTGGGGTCGGCTCATCGTAGTGGCAGTTCCGTGAGCTTTTAGCAGGTATTTTTGGCATGGATTCTATTTTTTTAAATAGTAGTACAGACTACCGTAAATCGGGTTACCCAGATTTTGCAAAATCGCCCTCACGGTTGTGTGAAACGAAAACAGTCGTCATACTGCAACAACTTTTTGAGCCGAAAGCTCAGTGTGCTACATCCTTATTTGCTTGACCTGTCTCATCACATCATATTACAATCGTTGGAAAATTCCGAGTTAACATTTGAAATAAAACATGACGGATCCCGTCAGGAGCGGAGTTGGCAACTAATTTGCATACACCGCTCGGGACTTGCACCCTACTACAGAAACCAATTTCCGTAGCTTCCGATCTTGCCGTCCCTGTCGATGAACAGATTGAAGTTACGAGCGATGAAGATGGCAACATACAAAATTACGGACAAAGTGAGACGGAGAGTAGGACCCTCGAGATATCCGGGATTGTGTTCGCAACGGCCGTTATTTTTTTAAAACGTGGTACCTACGCTTAATTCGAGCGTTCTTGTTGTGAATTTTGGTGATTTTCCGTGGAAAGTTTTCGTAGCTGAATGGCTGGGTAAATTTTTTGAATTTGTTTTGCAGGATGATCCGTTTTAATGTTGCAAATGGTTGATACTAGTTAGGATGAGGTTATTTGAACCAGTTGTGGAGCCTTAAGCGTAATGAACATACGTTTAACGTGCGAAAAATTCGCTCTTCTAAAACTCTATTGCTTAAGTTACATTACCAGACTGTGTTGAAGCATACGAAGATTGTCTGCACATTTGAAATACGACGCGTTTTTTCATGTTATGAATTTTTCGACCAATACTTAATTAACAAAAAAAAATTTTATTTCAATTAAATCTTTTATTCATCTTACTTAATTGAACATGTAGATTAAATGCCTCAACTAGCTTTACGAATAGCCTGTGAATGTCAACTATAAATCTGCAAACGTATTAACAGCCAATAAAGTTATAATCTTCATACGCTACCCCAGAAGTAGCGGAGCCGTAAAATTATACGGAGCGCTTGACGTAATTATGCCGCATCCGAACGATAAGTTCTGAACTCAATTTCGTGGTTTGGGTGCTAACATTAATTTGAAAGCTTTTATTCGCGTCGGTGCTATTTTGACAACTAATTTTGGTGGAGGTGATGTTGTGTTCACCACAAACGCTATTGTGGATAAATTAGTTCTAAATAGTTATTGAAATCGATATGTTGGAATGAAATTAATGCTGAAAAAGAGAATTATTTTGGTTCAAATTTCCACTAGACGACGCCAGCACAGGAGCCTAAATACATCCAACTGTAACCACATGAAAAAGCTAGAGCTGAAAGTCGCAGGACTTACAATACAACGCACATCGTGACGCAGAAGATGCAACTGAAACCGAACACTGATACCAACAAAATACTCGACGCGTTTTGCCACTACTCATGGCATCCTCAGGAGATGTTGTCGCTTCGAAAGACTACGAGCGACTCGAGTCGCTTGTTACCTATTGCGAATAACACTTGGGTAAATTAAGAAATAAGATTATTAAAGCATTATAAACCCATAAATAAAATTACCCAGCGCGTTGTAGTCTAAAAGTAAACTACCGACTAAGCTTCAATGTTACATTACCAGCCGAGCTGGTTACGAAACTGGGAGACGTGGTCATATTTGCGGAGACCGAAAACAAATCGAAGGCAGTTGTTAAGAAGCCGATCCAACTTGTTGAGAAGATCTTGGGAGATATTTGAGCAGCACACATCGCCGTAATCGATTATCGATAAAACCAGAGACTGCACAAGCAAAATCTTAGTGCTGGGAGGTAGAAAATGTTTAAAACGATAAAGTGCACGCAAGGTGCCTGATACCCGTCTGCTAATTTCCGTAACATGTTAACCCCAACTCAAAGTGCCATCCATGTAGAGGCCAAGGTTTTTGACGAAAGGGGAATAGTCTACCACCACATCGTCAAAGACAATAGGCGGCAAGGATGTCAAATCAAGCTTATTCAATTGCCTTTGGCTGCCCATGATGATAGCTTGACACTTACTGGGATTCACTCTAACACCGAATCTATTTGACCAATCGCTTATACCACGAAGATCGTTATTGAGTTGATCAATGGCGTCGTTAATTTTGAAGGTTGAGCCTGGGAGTAAAGTTGCAGGTCATCAGCGTAAAGATGAAAAGAAGAAGTTAGATGAGACGTTAAAACATTAATAAAAACCGAAAAAAGTAAAGGAGATAGTATGCCTCCCTACGGAACACCGACTGTCAGATCAGTCCAAACTGATAAAGTCTGCCCGAGGCGCACAGCCTGCTGGCGACCGCGGAGATATGAGGAGAACCAATCTACGGCTGGTGATGAGACTCGTAAGTGTGTCAGAATGGCAAGAAGGATGTCCTGGTCGACTGTATTTAATGCATTTGAGAAGTCGATCAGAACAAGGATAGTCACACGCGACTCCTCCATGCCCAACCTCACATCGTCAACTATTCTAAGAAGAGCAGTCGTCGTACTGTGCCCAGGTCTAAAACCGGATTGAAAAGTTACTCAAGACATTGTTTTTTAGTATGAATTTTGAGAATTGATGATGGGCTGCCGCTTCTAAAATTTTGGAGAGGAAAGGTAGGATGGAAATTGGACGAAATTGATTAACGCATTAGGATTGGACACTTTAGGAAGAGGAATTATATGGGCGCGACGCCAGACAGAGGGAAAATAGCCAGTATGAAAAGAAGAGTTAATAATATGCGTAATGGATGGAAGGATATATTCTAAAATAAGAACGATCATGTTTCTGCTGACGTCATCACACCCGACAGCTTTTGATTTAATAGAAAAGAAGATCTTCCGTATCTCATCAACATTTACAGAAGAGAAAGCAAAAGAATCAACAGAGGGGCTAGGAAGAGATTGGATTGTGGACAAAGTGGAGTCTTTAACAGTACTATCAAGAGGATAAGAAGAAGAAAAGTGGTAATTGAGTTCATTAGGAGAGAAATTAGAGAAGGGAGTGTTAGAGGGAGTTTTGTCAAAACCGAGTGTTCTTAGGAACTTCCAGATATCAGGACCTGTAGCATTTGCCACGTTCTGGTGGATGTGTAGGCGCTTAGCGTTACGGACTAAGGTGTTGCAGCGGTTTCTAGCTCGTTTGAATGCATCCCAGTTGTCAGGGCAGCGATCCCGTTTAAATCGACGAAATGCTTTGTCCCGCTTGACCATTGCTTCACAAACCTGACTTGTTAGCCAAGGTGCCGGAGGGCGCCTGACTTTGACGGTATGGACAGGTGCGTGTTTGTCAAAAATTCGCAAAACTGCGGTGTTAAGCACGTCCACCTTGTCATCTACAGAATCTGCAGAAATCACAAGAGATCAGTCAAGCATCGAGATATCAAGTTTTAGTTGATCCTGGTCAATTTTAGCAAAACCTCGCAGTTGCAGTCTCTGGTCTACGTTTGGGAGGACGGAGCTTATAGCATAGGTAAATCAAGTCATGACGAGAAAAGGCAGGAGCGGACGTCTGACCATGTTTAACACAAAAATCAGGGCACGATGTGATGATATGGTCTATCCAAGTATCGTCAGAGTGAAGATTGTGATGGGTTGGTTGCAGCGGCAGAATATGGAGCTTGGCAGAATCAACGATAGACGTAAGTTGCGATGAACGGCTATCATTTTTCAGGAGGTCGGTGTTAAAGTCCCCTAAAATCAAGAGATCCGTGCAAATCAACTCGATAACGGACTCGAATTCGGAGAAGTAGTTGACCGCGGGAGGGGCATAGACCACCCCGAGCACAGCTTTAGTTCCTTTTACTAAAATTTCAATAAAAATAAGTTCAACGTTATGAGAGTACTCTCCAGGAGTAGAATGAATGATTTTGAAGGAAATGTCACTGCGCAGGTAGATCGCCACCCCACCGCCGCCTTTTCCGAGTCTATCATTACGTATCAAACCGTAACCAGGTAGTGAATAAGAGGTGGACATCAAGTTGGGCTTTAAGAAACTCTCAGAGACTAAGATGGCGTGAAAGGTATCAGATGAGAACGTGTTGAGCAAATCAGTATGGTGTTGAGGGATACTTTGAGCATTTATGTGACAAATTTTGAAGTGACTACCAAAATTTTCTAATTTAGAGCAGATGTAGTCATGTAGTCAAACAGAAGAATTAGGTGAGTGAAACGACGTGGACAAGTCCATGCAGATTCGAATGACTTATCGCTTGACATACCTAATAATACATACATAAATTTACAACAACATAACATACATTTTGTTAATTAAATAAAATAGCCGCGTGACTTGGGGTCCCATTTGGACTCTACCTTGAATTCCTACTAAATAATATTAAAGCATCTTTACAAATTATTTTTAACATGTTTTTATGTTTATTTATATTTTAATTCTCATACGGTACTTCGATAAAACTTTCCATCCGTCGATGGCCGATCAATACAACCCTATTTCAGTAGCGGGGTTAATTTTAATTAGGGAAGTTGTACAATTAGCTTCTTTGCAGCACCTTTGGGTAAATTGGAATTGTTCAATGTTGCCGACGCTACTGTTGCATCGTTACTCGTTTGTCATTGTCAGTAAAAACGGATCAGTGCAGATAGTATTCTTTGGATCAATTAAACGAACGGGCGATATTGGTTTGCGACGGAAATTGGAAGGCACATAAGTTGTATGACAGTTCTCTTGATCATTTTTGAGTGATGTGTTAAAATAAGAATATTAACGCTCGGTTTTAATATTCTACCTTGAAAGTAGGACAACTGACAGTTTTATATTAAAAGGTTCCGCTGTAACAGCAGTTTGTGAAAACTAAATAAATAAATAAAATCATTCAAACGTAGATAGAAAATAGCACGTAGATAGTACCGGCTGTAGGTAAATAACACATCTATTGTATAATGGCAGTAATTTTCATAGCAGCTGCATTACCCTGTGCTTTGTTATATCATGGAGTAATAAACCTTGTCACGGATCATAATCTCACTGAATATATTTACGATTAAAGGAAATGTACTTTAATAAATTATCGGGAGAAGCATTTCGTTGCAAACGTGGCCATAACGTTACTAAAGCAGTTGCAAATTTTGCCAACAGGTTTTGCCAATGACTGGGTGGCTGAGTGGACAGCACACGGGCCTGAAATGGAAATTCGACCTGTGTGCTCTAACGCGGGTTCGTTCATCGATTCAGGTAGTAGATTTTTTCTACTGCAAACTAATTATCTTAAAGAAAAAGTAGGTTGTACTTACAAATGCATCGTTAAGGTCTAACCTCTTCTGCACACTTGTTGTATTTTTAGTTTATTTGTAACAACTATTTAAGACATTGATGGAAAAGGACCTTGTTTTGCTGCATTCTTATTAAATTTTAAGTCACTGGCTCTTAATAAACATTGCATGGCAACCCATTGCGAGATAGTGCCCTAGATTGCCCACCCACATGTGACATCTGTCTGATGAATAGGAATGATTAAATCTGATAATTTACCTAAATAGTACATTGGGCGTCTTAACACATTTGACATTGTAATTGGTGTTAAGTAATACACGAACGGTTGGAGACAATTGTCGGGCCAGGCAGATGTTTAATCTTATCTAATTAGCGGAGCAGATGCGGGGGACCTGTTGGGACTTGTCAGCGAGAGGATAAGGCCATTATGCTATAGCGAGAGACAAGGTGCTTGTTCAAATAGGACGCGCATTCGGTATGATGGCGAGTTCGCGCGTCCCCGTGTTTATATGAGAGATCGCGTAACGTCCGTTTTACAGTTCCGTTAAAATTTGTATATTATAAGCGTATGTAATTTGTATACTGAGGGGAATAACAAACATGACCTATCATTTTAGTGATCAAGTTCTGCGCTTGACAGGATATGTTCACTAGGTCATTTTAAGTATTTTTAGTCCGAGCAAAAAGGATTTCTTTTCTTCTGGTGGGGGGTAGGGGGCTACAAAGATGGCCGCTGCCGACAATTTAAAAAAAAAATCTCCTCGTATACTTACAGCTATTATAGCGATATTGGTGTCATTTTCGTATAAACCGAAGCCGTAGAATTCATTTCTGATATTTATTTTTAGCACTTTCATACATTTTTTTTAAGAAATAGTAAAAAAAGTGAGAAATTGTATTCAGTATTTTTTGTTTAAGAGCCTGTCAGTGGTACGTTTAATTATAAAAAAGAAAATAAAAAATATGAGAAGAAAGAAAATTTTATGCTGATTCTAAAAATATATACTTTAATAGACTTATCTAGTATTTAAATGTAAAAAAAAATATATTTATGCAGCAGCGGTGATGTGCAGTATTTAAGTTTATCGATCATATCTGCAGAAATAATCGAAATCTCAATTTATTTTTAATGTAACAACTGTATTTATTTACAATATCAAAAGATAAAATATAAACCTGTGTTTGTTAGCTTACTTGTTCACTTATTTTATAACAATTAGTGATATCATAATGAAAGTTACAAAAATCGCTTTCCATATGAAGATTCTCCTCGAATCCTCCATTCCCATTTCATTTTATCTTTTGACATTTGATTAAATGACTATGGGACTATTCTAAAAGCAGCACTTCTGAAACAAAAAAAATAATTATCTAAATCGCTTCAGTCGTTTTCAGTAATCAAGGAACAAATATATTAAAAATGAACGACAGACAGGCACCAAGAAAGATCTTGGTGTCACAATTTAAACCCTTTGACCGCCACAGCTTTAGCAGCAACTTAAAAACTTACATTATTGAAAGATTTATGGGTGCATATGGGCACAGGGAAAAACCACTCCTACATATCATGCAATGCAATTGCGAATGGACTTGGTAAGTGTGTTACACGCTGAACTTCTTTTACATTATGAATCTGAATTTCAACCCATCGACGTCCCAAATTTAATTACTGATATTTTTTTAGGATTTGATAGGGCTGAAGTATTGCCTGTGTTTCATGCCTTTACTGGATGTGACACTGTGTCGGCTTTTCATGGGAGAGGCAAAAAGAGCGCGTTTGACGCCTGGTTTGCCTACCCGGAAGCAACACTTGGGTTCAAAGCATTGGTACAACAAAACTTGGCAGAAGCAGATAGTTTCATTCAGAAATTTATCATCACAATGTACGATCGGTAAGTATGAATAGTAAAATTAAGAACGCTCAACCTCTACGCTATAGAGACCTTTAGTGAATTTATATTCATTCTTATATAACATCAATTTCTTATCCACACCTACATAATATAAACAATGTCCGCAAATTTTATTTCACAGCTCAAGCCCCTGTACCACCGTTAATGAGTGTCGAAAATATCTTTTCACAAAGAAAGACAGACAGCTGGAAAATATACCCCCAACAGAAGGCGCTCTGCATCAGCACACATTAAGAGCAATGTACCAAGGTGTGCATATTTGGGGCCAAACGTTAATTCCCGATCAAAATCTTCCCTGTCCGTCATCTTGGGGTTGGATTCGTGAAGGAAACGTCTGGAAACCTCGCTGGTCTGTTTTACCAGATGTAGCAACAGTTTGCCTAGAACTTACCCGGTGCAGATGCAAAACATCATGCAAAAATAGATGCAACTGCATAAAAAGAAATTTAAAATGCACAGAACTATGTTTCTGTGCCGGATTATGTTAACACTAGGCTCTGCTAAGGTCTGTCTAATCAGTGTTATTTTTATTTTTCAAATTTTTCTATTATTTTCATTTTCGTCAGATAACCCTTGAAACTTGTCAGACGTAGCGTAACCGCTCTACCTTCCCCATCACGGATAAAGGCGTGATTTATGTTGTAACTATGTATTTCGTCTTCATATATTAATAATTAGATACTATAAATTTACTTTAATCATAACTGTTTTACCTAACCTTTTGACAGCCATAGTCGGCTATAGCCGTCAAAAGTTTTTTAAGTTGCTGCTAAAGCTGTGGCGGTCAAAGGGTTTAAATTGTGACACCAAGATCTTTCTTGGTGCCTGTCTGTCGTTCATTTTTAATATATTTGTTCCTTGATTACTGAAAACGACTGAAGCGATTTAGATAATTATTTTTTTTGTTTCAGAAGTGCTGCTTTTAGAATAGTCCCATAGTCATTTAATCAAATGTCAAAAGATAAAATGAAATGGGAATGGAGGATTCGAGGAGAATCTTCATATGGAAAGCGATTTTTGTAACTTTCATTATGATATCACTAATTGTTATAAAATAAGTGAACAAGTAAGCTAACAAACACAGGTTTATATTTTATCTTTTGATATTGTAAATAAATACAGTTGTTACATTAAAAATAAATTGAGATTTCGATTATTTCTGCAGATATGATCGATAAACTTAAATACTGCACATCACCGCTGCTGCATAAATATATTTTTTTTTACATTTAAATACTAGATAAGTCTATTAAAGTATATATTTTTAGAATCAGCATAAAATTTTCTTTCTTCTCATATTTTTTATTTTCTTTTTTATAATTAAACGTACCACTGACAGGCTCTTAAACAAAAAATACTGAATACAATTTCTCACTTTTTTTACTATTTCTTAAAAAAAATGTATGAAAGTGCTAAAAATAAATATCAGAAATGAATTCTACGGCTTCGGTTTATACGAAAATGACACCAATATCGCTATAATAGCTGTAAGTATACGAGGAGATTTTTTTTTTAAATTGTCGGCAGCGGCCATCTTTGTAGCCCCCTACCCCCCACCAGAAGAAAAGAAATCCTTTCTGCTCGGACTAAAAATACTTAAAATGACCTAGTAAACATATCCTGTCAAGCGCAAAACTTGATCACTCAAATGATAGGTTACCTATGGGCGCATGTTCTTATTCCCCTCGCTAGTATGAGCGAATTCACACATAATACAGGATTCTGGATACAATAGAAAATACTGATCCGAAAAAATAACCAGCAATCTGTTTTCATCATCATCAAATTTAATTTAAGAGAGAGATCTTGTCGGTGGAGTTTTTTCCATGTTGGTCTATTCAATGTAAGTTCTTTGACTTCCTGATATGACACGACACCTAACTTTTCTTTTATCTGATCCATGTATGACCTTCTAGGTCTTCCTCTCTTCCTTTTCCCTTCTATTTTCTCTTCAATCATCGTTCTTATAAGGTCGTCGTGTCTTATCAGGTGTCTTAACATCTTTCCTCTCCTATGTTCAATAGTCTTTAGGATTAATTTCAATCGGTTTTACGGATCCGTAAAAATTGTGTTCGTGTGTTATAAGCGTTTTAAGTTGTATTATCCATATTGGTTTCTTCGGTAAAAGTGTCTCATTTCAATTTCAACTGTATTATCCAGTTCACATTAAATACATTAGGTATATCTGATTCAGTATACTGGATCCGTTTATCGAATCAGTGCTGACAGATCACATTAGCACCCCTATTCTCTAAGTTGGTATTGCCGTTGTCCGTAGTTTAGGATATAGCCATCCCTGTTCCTCTTACAAGCTTGACTGTGCGACCGAACGCACTGGATAGATTCGAAAATACGAGCGAAACGTTAGGGAGAACCTCAGCTTTGTGAATAAAATCTCTAGTAGCGACAGATCTGTTAAAACAGATCCTGCGAAACTGACGTTATATGTGAACGTGTCCTAAGCTACTCGTCTGAATGTAGGTACCCCTGTCATATATTATAATAGGCTGGTTGAACTTGCGAGATACTTCTGGAACGAACAAAATAGGTAAGATACGTTAAGAGCAAGTCAAACATCGTCTATTAAATTAAGAACCAAACTTATTTTTCATTATAAGCAAACCCGAATTACACCCAAAAATCAATTGTATGACGATTGAGTTGCCTTCACTGGGAACTTGGAGATGCTGGAGAGAAACATAGGTTGGTGGAGACGTTTAGGGACGTTCAGGTTAAAAAAAGTCTTAAAAAAACTTTTACGCGCATACAGCTATAAATAAGTACCAATCTTAATCAGTTTTTATGCGATCTAACATGTGAAACCATGCTGAAAATACGTTCACATAGCAAATCTCAATATATATAATTAAAGAAATAAAATTATTAAAAATAGTCTAGATTTTTAATTCCAGAACCTCTCCGAGCACTCTTAGTTACACTCACGGTGCAACAAGCCAGCGTTAATTGCATAAATAATAACGAGCTGACTAGAGACAGACACAGCTAATATAACTGTGCAATTTCTACTCTCATTTACCTTACATAAAGTTTACGAAGCAATATTATTGTTACATTAAATAAACATACTTTTTTATGAACAACAAGATCACATACATTTACATTACTCCGTGGTAAGTAGCTTAGGCACTTGCGTTACAAAAATCAGAATTAACAGTGGTATTATAAATAAACATAAATAAATATATATAACCTGGACCAGTACAAACAGACATGATGTATGTACAGTGCGGGGATCGAACCAGTGACCTTTTGAGTAATTGACAAATTATTGACACTACACTATATAAGACACGACAAAATACGAGCAGTAAGTCACTTTTTAAAACTAGCTATTCAGTTATCTATCAGAAACCCTAAAAAATTACTTATTAGAAAACTTTAATAAGTTCAATGTGCATAACAAACACAACCGATGCTTACCATTTTGTAAAATCGTAAACGCCATTTGAAAAGTTTTAAAAGGCAAAGTTGCAGCGAACGATCCTCCTAATATTGCAAATCGTGAAAACCATAAAAGCGAAGCATCTTAACTGTACAGCGCTGTTTAACCGCTTGGAAAATATCCCACACGTTATATCGGGTGTTGTGAGAAAAGTAACCAGTTAATAGCCCAATTTAATTCGCTTTCCCCACACATTTGGCGATGTATGTAATAGTCTAAGATCCGAACTCAAATCGACCTTCACCGAGCTGATAATAGAATGAAACATATTTTATAATAGATTTACTTTTTAAGATAATATATTCAAAATGGGTTTGCTAAAAAAATTCTGAACAGATTATTTTTATTAAATTTTAAAAACGATTTTTAATTAAATATTGCAACATTAAGATAATAAGAAAATTTTGTCCTGACTGAAAGTAAGTTTATGACTTTAAAACAGCGCTTATGATGGTATAATTTTACTTATATTATCCAATTTGGTGAAAGTAACTAACATTGACATACCTGATCATACCTGACTACCCAGTAGTTTGCCAAGGAAAATAATAGACAACCCAACGGCTGCATGTTCTATAGGTTCTGTATTTTCAGTCAGGACAAAATTTTCTAATTATTATTATGTTGCCAAACTTAAAAATCAATTGTAATAGTCTGTTCAGGATTTCTTTAGCTAACTCATTATTTAATATATTATCTAATAAACTAAATTCATTATATTATTATATTTACTCGTATTATAAAAGGTGAAGGTCAATTTAAGTTCGTATCGTCTTCTATATGGTGGAGTTAAAATAGCAATTTATTTTAGAGGTCTTAATAATAGTTATCGAAACTAACATATAGGTACATATATTAAGGAAAAATATTCCAAATTAAAAAAATACAAATACCTTACATTATATCAGACCTCACTTTTCCTCGGCAATAATTTTTTTTCTAAATTTATATTAACCCCTTTTACGTTTTCTGCGCGCAAAATTTAGCTCAAGACGTTCCATTTTGATATACGCATGCCAATCGCTACACAGTGAGACTGTACTATGAATGTTTGATGTTTCGAAAAAGGATCTTTCCAGCTGTCACGGCTGGAAGCTTATGCCCTGAATTATAAATCATCTGGAGCTCTAACTATGATTCTAACTACGAGTAATATTCCGTTTTGGCTGCAACTTCTATGTAACCTGATATAACTTTGATCCCAGAGGGAACTCCGACAATGCGATGTTGAAATTTGAATCGGTCGTACGCTTTTGCTGTTTTCGTATCGGGTGTTTTAAATTGAATCAGGTGTGCTAGTATTTAAAATTTGGTATTGGTACTTGAATTACTGTTTCTATCGTTGTCCTTAAATCAGTTATCATTAGAGCTTATTGGAACAGCGAGCTTGGTTTGCGTGACGTGATAAGCTTATTAAGACCAAAGTAGATTTCACATATCTACTCGTACATGCTTTGATGTATGTGAATCCTTTTTTGTCTACTCATCACGATTATGAAATCTGCCTAGGTAAAAGCTTTTTTCTTGAAGTAATCATAAGTAGTTTGCATCAATATTTACCTCATTCATAGTTGATCAATTGAACGCCAAACGTCGGTAAAGTTTGAAAAATAAGCGTTTAAATTAACCGGATATTCGACAGTTCCAGCTGTAACTGAGATTTGACCTCCCATCGGTTTCGCCTAATCTCTCTCCAAGCTGAACAGTTAACTTGTAACTTTCAATACTTCAGGTATCAAGCATCTAAGATAAGTTGGCGGGTTACCAAATTTTGAAATGAAGGCCAAGGTTGACACAAGCGGTTGTAAAGGCACAATGCTATTATGCAAATTGGAGTTGACATTAATTAATTTATCTTCATTTGTGGCTGTGTTGGCTTTTTCTTGATTGCGTATCGTTGACTTTGCGTTTTGATTAATTGCAACTAAAATTTAACTTCCTATTGTTTCGTGTTTATTATTATAAAATATGTTTAAAGCGTTTTATAGGCGGATACAAAATACATATCTCTATTCTGATGGAAGTAATGTCGTTAGTCAATTTATCACGCGAAGTAGAATAGTATTCAAATTGAAGTTAAATTCCAATATTCTGGGTAATTTTTAGAAGGACTCTGCTTACCAAAATCAGAATATATCGATATTATTGTTGTAAGATCAATCCTATTGTCACAGCTCGCATCGCGATGCGAAGCCTAAAATAAAGACTTAGGTACTGTTGGAAAAGTCTTGGCGAGTATACGTCGGCAAAGTTCACAAATTTGTTCGAACAGTTCAATTATTTTATTTCCACGCGGGCGAAGCCGTGGCGTAAAGCTAATTGTATTAAAATATGAATGAACAAAAAAATAATGGATGAGTTCATTGACTTAATATGCTTCTAGAAGAATCTAAAACATTAGTTTACAAAACACAATGTACTCAATAGAATTGAATCGTTTTCAACGTTTTCATGTTAAACATCCGCAACTTAACAATGAATCCGATATACTCTTGACAATAAATCCCGTTTAATAACACCCCATAACACGTCAGCTTATGAACATGAGACATTGGAAATCGCAAGGTTAGAACAGTGTTATGGTGACGGAAGAATATGATTAATCAATGCCATAGAGAGGGCGACGTGTGGGAACGTGTGAAGTAATAAATGACAACAGTTTTTTTTTTCTTTTTAATGAGCTTTTGCAGAGATTAATTAAAACTTACGTCGTATGATTATACAGCTTGTACTGCACTGTAACTTTGACACGTCCAAATCAATTGCGTCCAATTGAAATGAATAGTCTATTCATTCATACTGTAAAAAAATGGTAACCATTTGGAGAAACGGATTTATCACATTGTTTTTTTTTTAATTTCTATCGAAAGCAACTGGAATAAATTTCAAATTTATTTTTGTGACCTAATAGACATGGTCATAGTTTTAAATACTTAAGTGAAAAATTAAAATGTTCATGTGTACAATATTATTCTATTTTTAATTGTTCACATCGAACAAAAATTTATATATTTAAAGCAAAAGCTAAAAGAATATAAAAATCCAAAGGTAAACATAATCCCAGTGCTGAAGCATTTTGCGCAATTCGGCCTATATTTCGCCATAATCTCGCTTGATAGTGACCAATGACTAGATTAGCCCCTATTGACCCACTTAGCCTCAGTGATGTAACAATGGAGCGAACTGCCGCCTTGCATGCCTGGTAATGTTTAGCAAGGATCGTAAAATGTTTGACATTGCCAACTTAAGTTATGTTTTTTGCTAAACTATTTAGTTTTCTACGTCTCGGACTACTGACGATAGAAAAAACAGCTATAGCTTTTGTTAAAACTTACTTACGGTCTTAACACACGCTATAGCTGTGCTTTCTTACGTCTTACGTCTGATGTTTTTCTTGGGTAGGATCGACAACTTAACGTACGGTAGCCAGAACGTCACATTAAACACGCGAATTCTTGACAAAATTGAGAAGCCTGATGCATTGATCACTGTATTCTATGGAACATGAAATCATTGTTGGATAAATTATTATTTAAAGTCGAAAATGGTTTGTGTACAAAAAACAATTTGAGTAGCTCATCGAATACACTGACTCTTTTATTGCTCCACTATAAACATTTTTAAAACAATAATACGAATACCCATCAATTAAATTACTCAACGGTCAGACGATAGAAAGCACAGCTATAGCGTTTGTTAAGACCGTAAACGTCTGATGTTTTTTTCGGGTAGGATCGAATACTTAACGTACGACAGCCAACTCGTCACATTGAACACTGCGGTATTTTATGCGCTTGTGATACGAGCGAATATGCAATAAAAATTGGAAGCCTGATGCATTGACCACTGTACCTACTCTATCGAACACAAATTCGTTAGATAAATTATTATTTGAGGTCAAAAAATGATATTTGTAAAACAAACAATTTTAGTAACTCAACGAATACACTGACCCTTTTATTGCTACACTTAAAACATATTTAAAACATTCATACGAATACTCATCAATAAAATTGCTAAACTGAAATATTCATCATTAAATTTAACCCGACACGAAGCATAGAGATAAACGGCAATAATATCTTCAGCGTAAAATATAAAAATGAAATTAATACGAACAACCACAAAACGAAACGCCCGAAGCGTTCACACGAGCGATATATTTATATAGGTAGATCCTTTTATAGTAATAAAGTGGTCTGTGCCGAGAGCCTGACATCCTAATATTTTCCGGAAACAAAAAAAGACGTGGTACACAGAAATACAATAAGGAAAAATTGTGCTCGATTACCTTACTCGTGGATTAACCGGAATCGCATTTTTCATATTTCGCTATGCGAAAATCATTGTGTGTATTGGCGTTATTAGATTCGCAACGCAATATCGCTAACAATAATACACTGCAGGATATTTTCACTGGTTTATTTTCAGTTTGTTTTGGTTCCAATTATAGGTGGCAATAAATCGAAATGAAAATGTTTAAGTACACTAAATTATATTCGAAAACAGAGTTTCTCCTTGAAATCGTTCACTAATAAATGAGTCAAGTAGTCACCTACATTATGAACGAGTGAGATTATGTGGGAGCTGAAACTGAGCCATTTCTTACTTTGGTAACTAGACTCACGAGCTAGTCAATCCATCAGACAAGAATCGAATCCCACCGTTTCTCATCTTGTCCTCAAACTCTTTTATGACCACACCTATGGTTGAACTGTTTAACCCTATTAACCCATATAGCCACTTCGGCCGCTCTCCGATTTGCCAAACTTGTTGGTCATTTGTACCTATCCGAGAGTGAATGAAACGGGCTGGTAACCGGCCGACACCATCGATCTACAGCTGTGTGCGGTGATGGCAAATGGACTCTAGTAATGGTATCTTAAATTTGGCCCCGACCCTGTCGACAGAGGCTTTGTGGAACCATTCCGTAATGGGCGGGTGGGTGTAAATCAAAAATGGGACGCAATGGTTTCGGTGTCGCTGTGCCGAATACGTTTTTGGATCAGGACTGAGAGCGATTGTACTCGTAGTTATTCTTGGGTATTGTTTGGGTTTTACTACAAAAAAGACTATTCAACATTTACACATCAACCCCATCATCGTACATCTCTCTTTGTTAAACCTGTCTGTGATTTTGTTTTGTGGTAGGTAATGAAGATTTAATCTATCTATCTACTTTAATTGCGGTAACCTAAAACGAAGTACATTTTAATATCGAAAAAGACCGTTTGTAGACCGTTATCAACTCCTAAAAATATCACCATTAACATTTAAGCCGTTAAATCTTGTTAAAAATGCTTGCTAATCTTCCGATTAGTTGAAGTTACAGAAAAAAAATCACTTACTTAATTGAGACATATTCGGTGCAGAAAACGTTTATAGTATACAAAATAGAGCGCCCCATCCCTATTACCTTATAAAGGAGCACGAACGGTTTGTCAGTCATTAATATTCCCGTGGAACAAGACAGTTGAACCGTCAAAAACAATTACTACCTGGAAAAAGACAGCGCCGAGAAAACCTTTATCGTGATAACGCATTTAGTTCTGTTACCCCAAACTGGACTTTACCTCCTTCTTACAAGGATGAACAAGATACATTTTGAATATCGAAAAAATAACGTGTGAAACTGATTGGTCACGCGAGCGCTCATCGTTGGCACAAGGGTTGGTTTAATAGATTGATATTTGGCCTATGCACTGAGGGTCGGGATCTCATATTACTAAAGTTAGGGTCACGTTGTACGGACATGTGGTGAAGGTCGTTAACCCAGCCAAAGTACGTCGAAATTGAACCACCACGTATGAATTTGGGAACAGCTGGCGAGATCATTTTTGCCTAAACGCTGTGTCAGCAGATACCCAAAATAATTTGGGAAGATTGTGCGTGGCACACACACAAGACGATTACGGTATTGGTTGGTGAACGAACGTTTGACCAATTTCGGAAAGTAAATTGATGTGATTATGTAATCGATATGAGAAACTGGGACAATAGACCAATAAGTATATCAAAATAATTTGATATAATTTCTCTCTAATTGTAAGAATTCATGTATATCATTAGAAATAAACAAATAACCCAACCTTGATTTGTGCATACTTGGGGCTCTTGGTTTCTGCAAAGCGAGCATGCTGACTCATCACATCACAAGATGTGGCTCAGGTGTCCTACTGTCGAAGCCCCTATATAACAACACTTGAATGTCTTCCAATTTGGTGTAACTACCGAATCCTTTCTATTTATTTCATTGAACTTCACACACGAAAGGACCATCTTTTTGTCTACTTTGTACTTGTATAACGAAATACCTGTTTTAGCTTAGAAAACAAATATAGCCACTCCCCTCGCATTGGTTCGGTCGATTTCGTTTTTAGTTTCATTACTCGAAGTGGAAATATTTTCAGAGCTGTCTCGAATATTTGAACAAATCAAGTTACAGGACTAAAATAAATATAGCATACTGCATGACGGCTTGCAAGATAGGTAACGTTTGTAGGTCCGCGGGCTATTTTGAGCTCGATACTATACAATCATGTCTGATGTTTCATATTAATGGCGACTACTTTGTTGTACAAATGAGTGTATTTCACAACTTGTAAGATTAAATTCGTTTTAGATTCGTATCGTAACTCGTATTAGATTAGAAAAAAAAACTGTCTGAGGGCAGGATCGAAGCTATATCTAGGGGAATCTGTGCAAAGTGAATGCTTATCGTGAATAATCATTAAAGTATAATTTGTAAATGTAGTACAACATGTATTATTGTAACGGAAAGTAAGAGAAACATTGTAAAATTAGAGTTGAACACCAAATCTGACATATTATCATGACAAGTATATGCCTCACACTGCAGTTCTGATACAAAAATAAATATAAATAAAATAATACATGATTAAATATATATTTAAGTACCTATAAGGCTGTTCTAGAACAGCCTTATAGGTACTATGTCTGGTACGTCGGGTATAGGTATTATGTCTCTAGAGACATAATACCCTTGATCAACATCAACCGGGATCAATTAACTTAATAAGTCAATAAATTCTGAATTCATTAGTGAATTTATACGGACTGTAGTAAATTTTGAGAATTTACATTTTTGTAAACAAATACAAATGAAAGTTTGCCTATAAATGCCTATAAAATAGATACATCAAACTGTTTGAACATCGGTGGACCTTGTTTCAGCTTGATGGGAGTAACATGTCATCTAGAAGTCACCGTCGAAGGCTGCGATCTAAAATTGGCATGAGCTTATGGACATAGCTAGAATACTTTTTGGGCTAAAAGCTAGCTCTATTGTAGAGGCCGTTAGTTAGTGATTTGCGGATTCATACTGTGCCCGTGCACACTTCCCTGATAATCTTGCTAAACGGACGTGTACAAGGATAAGGATAAGTGACATCCTTGCTTTTTGCTTGATATTAGTGCTTGCATATCAATAAGCACAGTCCAAAGATATTACTATATTAAAAAATACAGAACAGATTCAAAAACCGGTCAAGTGCGAGTTGGACTCGCGCACCGAGGGTTCCGTACAAACCTGTAGATAAGGAGTAGTAACTTTGAAATTTTCAAAATTGACAAAAATATTTTTCAATTTTTTTTAATTTTTATATGATGAAACTGAAATATTAAGGTTTTCGTAATTTTTCCTATATCTGTACTATAAGACGTGACTTCCTACTAAATTTCAAGATTCTAAGTTTACGAGGAGTACCCTGTAGGTTTTGATTCCCGTGCGAGTTTCGGCTGTATCTTTTGATTGCGTTGGCTTAGAAGGTTGATTTTTCTACAGCTTTCAGGGACAGTAAACCTTAGTTTCATATAGAAATTTCAGTTTGATACCTCCACGCGTTCCTGAGAAAAACAGTCTTGACAGACGGACTGACGGACGGAAGGACGGACGGACGGACGGATGGACGGACAACAAAGTGATCTTATAAGGGTTCCGTTTTTTTCTTTTGAGGTACGGAACCCTAAAAAGCTTTAATTTCGTTACTTATCTATATTAATAATAATATATTTCTTTGCCTGAAGAGATCAGGTACATAGGTGTGTACATAATCTTAGAAAACTAATAAATTAGAAAAACTTATTAAGATACACATAGCCTCTGTTAATAAACTATGATTCATATATCCCTGTATTTCGGCAATTAGCACTTTTTCACCTCGATCACATCTTTACAGTGTGTGCGTGATTCAATTATTCTATACGGTCGGTATATAATGCATTTAAATATTTGTAACCAACTAAACAGCAGTAACAAGCATAGGCCGCCCAAACTTATTTTAAACTTGTCTCGTCGTCACCAACGGTATTCATTACGACCATTCAACCTGTCACGTTTTTCTGTCCAATATACTGTAATGGACTCTACATTGTTTTGTCTGATTAATCACCCTACAATTATAAAAGCTACATATAATTAGTCCTCCTGGCCAATTTCGACCACGGCGGCCAATCTCAACAGAGATCAGCCAACTGCGCAGGAGATATTTTAGTGCACAAGTGTAAGCGCAATACAAAGGTGCACTCACTGTTCCATCTCTCTAAGAGTTCGGTGAGACGGTAATCCGACATGACCGGAGAGAGATCAGCCGCAGGACCAACGGCTTAGTGTGCTTTCCGAGGCACGGGGGTGTAACACCGTCAATTTCCAGACACCGAGCTATTTTTGAGAAATTCAGGACAGAAAATCTCAGAAACAAATTTGGCTCGACCTGGGATTCGAACCCAGGACCTCTCGGATGTAAGGCAGAAACTTTGCCACTACACCAACGAGGCAGTCATCAAAGCTATAAAGCCTACTATGAATGAAAGTAACACAGCAACAAATCAGATGTCTGCTGATTCGGTAACATGCCTACCTGCGGTCCGCCCGAAATCACATCAGCTAGATCGATAGCACTATCACGCTCCGCTAGCCGGCTAGGTAACGACATAACACTATTTGGGACAAACAGTTACTTTCGATCGGAATGGATTAGTGGTGATTCGTTTATCCAATTTAGTAGTGACAACGTGCCGTGATTGGAGTTGAAGAGTGCGCAATAAATGTACGAAACGTATGAAAGTTAATAGTCGCGTGTGTTTGTTTGCGTTGTTTATTGAACACGGAGTTAAACATTATTTATGTATGAACAAAGTTTTGTTTTTTATTTTAAAATTATTCATTGTAGAAAATAAATAGGTTTTCCGATTGTTAATACAAAACGAGTTAGCCTTAACTACTAATCATCACGGCTGTTTTATATGATGAAAATTTTGAAGTGAAAACTTCTTTAGCGGCGTTGAGCACTTTTGTGGCATGGGTAGAAACTGTGAAACTCGCGTCAGGTCACGTGATGCTGATCGAAAAACCGTAAGACGGTTCAAATAAATCAAAAATGCACAACGTTAATAATCGAGTTTTCACTTCTGCCGGCACTCCCGGAGTGCAACCCGTGTTTTTTTTTTTCAAAGCATTTGATTCTGAGGAATCGAACTTCTCTCTGAATGCGTTCTGAGTGACTTCTTTCTGACTGCTTTCTTATCTCTTACTTGTTGCCTTATCCTGGAAATCTTGGTGTGGAGGATTGCGCAAATAATCAACTAATATTATAACCGCGTAAGTTTGTTAATATTGATGTCTTTCCTGTAAAAACTGCTGTATGGATTCTAATAAAATTTTACAAAAATAAACTTTCACAATCACAATAACACAAATGTGTTAACCATAATTTTAATATAATTTTGCTGCAATTTAAAAAGATTTGTACAAAGGGCTTCCGAAAGCCTGAGTCTTAAGACTCGTTTCCTTATTCAGTCTTTATTTCGAAATGATCGCGCAAAACAATCTAATCGCCAAACAAAAGGTCTGCTTTACAAAGACATGAGGCCGCTCTGAATAAAGGAAGGTATTGGATGTCTCCCAACTGAGGGCCTTAAGCACAAGACAAAACATATATGGTGCTATAAATTAACGCACCCACTCGCCTATACTCTCACGTCGATCCATTTATAGTTCAGTGGACGCCAACCCTAACAATGCATTAAGGGTTTTCACCTATTTACCCTCAAACACCAAAACGTCGTATCGAACCGTGCCTGCTAAAATTAAAGTGATTCCTATTGACGGATGTTAAAATCTAATTTGGTGTGAAATGAGGATACGACTAAGATAGTTTAGGTTAGTTGGTATGTTTGATCGGTAGTCGTCAACATGCTACCAAAGTAGGGGAATAGATGACTACGAGAACTGGGAAGCACTATAAGGATCTAATATACTTTGAATACTTATCGCTGAGAGCTTTTGGGGAGATAACAACATACACTGTAAACTCTTGATATATTTTCTCATAATATAAGGTCCAACTAAACTGAGCGAAATATGTATAAGAACTGAAAAAAAGAACGCAACTGATGACAAAAATATGATAATTATGTTAACACTAAAATTAAAAATTGATCCCAAACTGTTAACATCTTGTCTACCGGGCACAAATTCTGCTTACACACTATCGCTTCATTACGGAAAAGTAAAAAACTCTCACTACTTACATACACTTACTAAAATTACTCCGATACCAGTTGTCACCACTTGTCGCGATTCAAAGCAAGTTAACACAAAATTCCTTGCCTAAGTTCTTGCCGATCCGCGTTCACTACATCTTACCAGCGAAACCGTGGACGTACATCTAACCGACGGCTAATCTGTAATCCAAGATATCTCCCCGATCTGATGCCGGTCTGATAAAAAAACGAATCCTTCTGCTTGACAGATTTTTGATTTACTGAGTCTCTTTGAGACTTCAAGATTTTCCCCTAAGTCCCCGATTCCCGTGGTGTCTTCAACTAGCGTGTACCAATTTCACGCGGAGCCCGCCCGATCGCAGCCGTAATTATGTTCGCAAACACCAACTCGCCCGGTTATCGCCGGCAACTTTCGAATAAGACTGTAGCAGGAGAAGATGTTGTTTTGTTTTGCCTGCGAGATTTCTAAGCAGGTTATTGCTGCAAGTATTTGGTGCTATGGAAATCGGATGCGATATTAATTGGCTTTGAAAGTTCTCTGATGTAAATCTTTTTGACGCACATGGTTGCGTTTTAAAAACAGAATTAAAAAAATGTGATTACTATAACCTTCATTAAACCATACTTTCGAGAACGTTTACCATCCAATTTTATCTAATAAATTAAAAAATATGACCATATTATATCATCTGTATCAAATTTCAATTATTTTGCTTTGTTCTTTTTTTCACTTTCTTATAGCTAATTTTGCCCTGAATCCCGAGCTGAAAGCATAATAACTGTAAGAAAATCTCAACCAGCTTAGATTTGGGTGTATGCACACCCAAATCTAAGCTGGTTGAGATTCTGGCGAAAGATGAAAAAAACGCAACTATTTTACGTAAATTCCCAACCTGTTTAGATTTAGGTGTGCATACAAAAGACGGAAAAAACACAACTACTTTACGGAGATACAATTACCGAAAAATTTAGTTACCGTTTGTCATATAAGTGACAATTACAAAAATTAATGTACCCAATTACAACAAAGGAACAATCTTTTCACAATCAACGTTCGCAAAGTTACACCCACGATAGCATTATTCTAGTAAGTCCGATATTACTTTGGCAAACACCAGGCTGGTTCTTCGAAACTGGTGAGTCCGGCATGAATAGCCACATACTAGTGAATAGGCAGTTATCTTACTGCAAGATTTAGGGTGTTACATGCCGTTTGATGTAAACAATAGAAGCAATGGAATGTCGAATGTTGGGATGTACAAATACAAATACAAATAATTTATTTCATCAACTTAAAAATAAATACATCACTTTGGTTAGAAGCTCCTTTTAAGTTAAGACAAGCTTGTGTTAGGAGCATCTTCTCTTCCATAACAATGGATATATCAGTAATTTAATTTAATTTAACACACTTTTTTTTTGTGGGATGTGTTGTGATTTTTTTTGTTTGGAGTATGCGATCGGTTGGAGAAATTTGTGACATTTGTGGCAATTTAAAGTGGACCGTAATCAAAACTTTAATTTTGATTTGAAAGAATTAGAGCTGTCATCATATGAAATTGGAAGATTAACCGTCAAAACATTAATATCAATTCAATAAGTTAGACAGCGATACGAGTATGAACGTGTGTAACGCCAAACATTTGTTAATGCATCACACAGCTATAACTGATAAATTTGTATTGGTATCTAGTCTATTCGTATATGTTAGAGAAAAGTCAAGTTGTGTAATGATAGAGTTAAATAATGCCAAATGAAAGCCGCCATTTTCCGCTTGGGTTGCCCAGGCGTGAATGGCAAATCAGGTATATCAGGATTTGTATCCATTGTATTAAAGTCTTATTGAACTAACATGACTAGTCTGTGGCAAACCCCTAATGGAACGCCAGCCTTTTTTCTCATAATTACGCGGTTTCCACACTGCGATGATGGCGGAAGTTTCGTATTGGGCAAGTTTTCTGTAATACTCTACGGCGACCTGTTTGCTGTGAGGTAGGTGTCTGACAGCCAAGAATAACTTCATAAGATCGGAGGTAGATTCACTCAACGCGGATACAAAGTTTACTGCCTGATTTAACAGATATACCAAGTTTGTATGCACTTGTACTAAGTATACCCGATATACACAATAAAATCCACTTTGATCGAATCAGTCTGGAAGAGTTAAGTGGGGTAAACTAGGACATACAATTTTGGTGACTCGTTTTTTAGCTGGTTGCTCGTAAAACGATATTTTCGAGGGGAAACTAGGTGTGTCGACCGTCTGGTCGCGCGTCGGAGATTGAACAGGTAGGTGTCACACATTTCTTCACCTACCTCCGTTTGATGAGTCGATTGTAAGTTGGGATTTGTAAGGTAGAAAAATGATTCATGACGATGCGTTCAGAAACCGTTAATTGATATTGAAACCTTAAACAGTCATTATCAGACAATATCATAATCACAAGGCAAAGTTATCGGTGATGAATATCATACTCAATATTAGTTATTGAACTATTTCAAAATTAGCAGCATTGCCTTAGCCCGTAGCCACCAATATGGGATAATTTGATTGGCTTTTTCATATAAGTGGTGACATATTTGTGGTGGAAGTCCTAAAGCCTTAACTGCAACGATTTTGTGGCGAAGGTATGGCAGTTTTCTAACAGCATCAACAGTAGTTTAGATAAGACTAGGATGGACTAAGGTAAGATTTTCGCGAAACGAGATGTGAAATTTAAAACACGGGAGAAGTCCTTTTGGCAAGATTTTATATACATACTTATTTTCATAAACTTACTTTACTTTTGATACATTCAGATAGACTATTACTAAAACATTCAAAACACAATAAAGGTTGGCTTCCAAAGGCTGAAAGTCAAAATGCAGGTTTTTTTTAGAGAGAGACATTCAGACTTACAAGCGTTCGTAAGCACAGGATACGCTAATAAGTGAATTGAGTTGTGTAATTGTGAAATTCAAAGACGGTAAATACTAAAGTAAAAAAATATAAAACGATAATATCAAATTACGGTTTATCCATGCATATCTAAACACGGTCGTTGTGTACAACGAAAATCACTGACCGTTTCATGAAACCTTACGAACTTAATTCCGGCATTAAAAATGTACCCGCCCCTGCACCCGTACAACTTCTTAGATTGTCACACTCACATTAGAAAACTACTTCCCTATCTGTCGAAATGGCTTTTCGCTACGTTAAAAATTGAACTTTAACTTTATAAGTTTACAGTGCACAGTGGAACGGAGGCAGTTCAATCAAATCACAAGGATAGATTTCAATGCATTAATTCAGATGTCGTAATTACATTTCTCTGGTAACGTTACCGGACTAAGTTTGTAGAAGCGAAGACAGAATACTGTTTAATCTGTGCATTGCGGTGTGTGTCCGAGTCGCCGAATGTGTTAACTTGGTTAGGAGATAATAAGTTTTGTGAAATGTTTGCGTAGTAGGGGCGTTTCATCACTGTAAAATAATAGTGGTGTTTTTTCACCGCGATATTGATCCATACTTATATTATAAATGCGAAAGTTACTCTGTTTGTCTGTGTGTTACTCAATCACGCCTAAACTGTTGAACCAATTTGCATAAAATTTGGTATGGAGATTTTTTGATACTCGAAGAAGGACATAGGCTACTTTTCACTGCGGGAAAAGGACGCATTTCCATGGGACAATTTAGGTGTGACAATCGCTTTTACGCCTAAGCTACTGAACAGATTTAAATGAAATTTGCTAAGGAGATAGTTTGAGACTTAAAAAAGGAAATGAGTTACATTTGACCGCGGAAAAATAACGCATTCCCATGGAAAAAAATACTTTCCGGGGAATCTGATCGCTTTCACTTCTAAATTACCAAGTATATGAATTATATTTGGATTAAATTGGTATTACATGAAAATGACGCATTCCAAAAAAACTACCCAACGCGGACGAAGTCGCACGTAATAGCTAGTATTAAATAAAAATGGTGGTGTTTAGTCACCACTTCATGCTGCCATTTTTATAAGAGCATAGTACCGGTGACGAAATACCACTAAATAAGTGGAATATCTTGGAAAGGGTTAAACTGGGACGGTAGGACCACCCCCTCGAATAGAGCACGCCTTGCCGTGGCGAGGGGGCTCAGTAGCCTGTCGCAATCCAGCGACAGGTGAAGCCAAGATGCTCTGTGGAGAGTGCCTCTGCGTCTGTTCCCGTATCGGGCGGCAGAGGCACTAGTGAGTCGCGTCTGTCTCGCATCGAGCGGCGGCTCACCGAAGTGGTTGTGGCTCCCAGCACCCCTCTAGCTTATCAGAGGAGGCAGGGGATGTCCTTGGGACTCTGGTCCTCGTGGCGAAACGAGGGTCTTGGCTTAACCGCCCGGACCCTCCTGAGAGACGGCGCCAGTGTGCCGTCTGGCTCCTCACCCCACTCCGTGGAGATCCGCCCTCCTGCTTAGAGGGCGGACGTTGCTGCTGGCAAGGGTCGCGGGACTGTTGAGACACCGCGGCCCCTGCTGTCACAGACACACGCAGCGGGCTTCGTCAGGTTTTAGTGGGTATACCCGAAGACGGGGGAGTCCCACACACGCCCCTCCGGTCCCCGACGGAGGGGTACGGTGCGTAATTGACATTTCCTGACGTTAAAAAAAAGGGACGGTAGGACCATAGTGATTTCTGTCAGAATAACTCAGAACTACCTGCTCTTAACGTCTCTGCCACTAATTTCCAGTCTGTATACTATCTAGTATACAAAGTATAATTTACAACTGTAAACTGTTTGTATGTGTTTTGATAAGAAGCGATGTCCTTAAGCGATTGAGATAATATTTTGATACGTATTGCGTAGATATAATGTTTTCATCATAAGTTCTCACATGATGATTCTTTAAGATATAAACTTTAGCATTCCGTTAGCAGTTAGTACAAATAGTTAAACGTCAAGTTAAGTGTTGTGGTATCTTATGCCTATGTAATAACAGTGATTTTGCAACGAAAATCAGTACCTTGGTGTGGCGTAGTCCGTACATGTTTCTAACTGTACAATCGAAACGAACGTTGTTTTCGCTACCCTTTCTCGAAAACCTTAGCTTTGTGAAGTCTTAACTGCTTGGAACGAACAAGTCTAGATGTATACCTACTACTTCTACATTTATAACTTCTCCTTTTTAAATAGCTTAGTTTTTTTTGTATATAATAAATTACGCAACTTTAGAAGATACTGGTTAAGAATGAAATAGAAAATAGTTCGTTTTGTAGAGTAAACTGCTGGATATGATAAAGTGATGAAATTACTAAAACTGCTTGTAGAATCAGGCCAATCCTGGGTAGAGTTCAAATAATAGTTTATAGCAGTATTTTTTCTATCTATCTAGGCTAAACCCTGTTTTTTCATTCGTTATAACTAATGAAGATCACGTCTTAAAATGGTAAATAGCCTTAGCTTCGAAACACAATTAAGGGGCCTAAATGTAATGTCCTTTGTTCTTAATACCTACAAAGAAAAACGGCCTCCTTTTATTCTTTAATCAACGTCGACACAAAATCCGTAAATTCGTGACATAATACGTAGTTTTTATCAGACCCAAAGAATTATTATTCGATGTTCTTCGTTTATTTTCGTCTAAATATTCGAGTTTAGAATATTTTTCGGTGCTTTGAGCTTAAAAAATGAAAATTCAAAAAAGTTTCGTCTGGGACAAACAATTGTTCCAGTGCAAATAATCTCTTAGAATAGCGTCGGAGTCAGACTTGTCACGCTTTCCTCAAATAACTATTGTTCTCTTTGAAAAGAGAAAATTCGTGTGTAGGGTGGCCAGTTAGTTCGGAAGGTGTTTAAGCTAATTACGTATATGAAATAAATTTAAAAAATAGTACATAAATCATATCCCATTATTAAGATCATTTTGTTATTGCCTAGGAATATCGTCATTCTTGTTTTTTGTCGCTGCAAATAAACTTTGTTTTTCCTACTGTTAGTTGAATCTTTTCTTAATAAAAGTATACAATAACTGCCACAAAGAAAAAGCTTACATTGTTGCAATAATTATAATAATTTGTAATTTATTGTTAACCTAATTAGATTCTATGCAGCGCGCAGTGTTGGGAAATGACTCATTTTTTAAAAATCTAACAACAAAATTTGTAAAGTTTAAGTAGAAGTTAAAGTTCGAGTAGAATAACAAACCTCCACTGCACTTACAACATATGAAGCAAAAAACTACCGATAAGTTTTAAAGGTACGAAAATTACTACCCTATTCGTGAATTTTCTAATCAGAGTTTAACAGGTGTCCATCGTTAACCCGACGTCGTAGTCACAGAACTACTTATCCACCAGTATAGGTGGCGCCCTCTATTGTCATCCGCGATCTTTTGTCCTTGTACAAAAGCTTAGTCGTAAAATGAAGTCTAAAAATCGGCCAGTTTAATTATAAAAACCCCTTCTGCTTCTTCTGTCTTTGTTCTTGTTTAATTATTATATCATTCAGTTTTGCACCTCTTTTTAGCATTTTATAAATAAATTTCAACATCCTTAGACCCTTTAAAACAAAAGCGAAAACCTATCTTGTTTGAAAATCTACCTTTTTTGTGATAACTTATTCGAGTCGCAATAAAACATATGAATTGAATCGTCAGTACATATGGAATGTTAACAATTGCAGGCAAATAGGTTACCATGATAGATTAATAAAAACGAGGAGCTGGAAATTAGTTGACATGTTTTTTATTGACTTTCAATATGTATATTAAAATTCATAAAGCTCATTCATATTCAACACGTATATTTGTGGTACTGTTAAATGTAAACATTTTGATCTATCAAAACTTAAAAAAATATATTTAATTGATAAATAATATTTTATCATCATGTTTCAAAGGCGTAACGGCTAAATTTAGAGAAAATTTAATTTCATTTTCATTTTTCATTTATTTATTTGCATACTAGGTGTGTTACATTATATGGATGGTAGTTATAATGCTTAAAAACGAACTTATTGACCTAGTTACCAAGAAGGTGTGGCAAGTTTGAGAATTAATGAATTTAAAAATAAAAAATAAGACCAATTATTTTCAAAATTAATATAAGTAATGTAGGTATTTGCTAAACGTATAGAGCAGACAGAACTTCTTATTTACTGTTAAAGTATTCATCTACTGAATAATAACATTTTGATACAAGATGAGCTCGTAGGATTTTTGAAAAAACTTTAACATTTGGCTCTTTTTGAATATGAGATGGCAATTTGTTGAAAATTTTGACTGCCATATAGTATGGGCTAGTGTTTAAAAGTTTGATTCTTGAAGGGGGTAAGAAGAGTCTATTTTTATGTCTAGTGTTGATGTTATGAGTATCTTTGACTTTAATAAAGTTTTTGTTATTTTTATAAGTGAATATGCATATATCGTATATGTAGATAGAAGGTAAGGTAAGTAAATTAAATTTAATGAAATAAGGTTTGCATGATTGAAAATTGTCAATTTTTGCTAAAATTCTTAGGCATTTTTTTTGCATTATAAAGAGTTCATTCAGATCTGTACTGTTTCCCCACAGTATTATACCATATTTAAGTTGTGAGTATGCGAACGCGTAATATGCCGATAGAGAAGCTTCGATGCTGGTGCTCTGTACTAATGCATGAAGTGCGTAGGTGAATTTGGATAATTTTGATTTAACATGCTCTATGTGTTTCTTCCAGTTAAGGTGTGAGTCTATATTTATACCGAGGAGATTAAATGTGTCGACTGATTCTATTTTGTTGCCAGCGAAAGTATTGTTAATGATCAATGGGGGTTTTTTATGAGTTCGGAATTGTATAATTTTAGTCTTCTTAAAGTTTATTAAAAGGTTATGGTCTCGGAGCCAACTAATTATTTTGCCTATTGTATCCTTTAGCCTTACGTTAGCAGTATGAGAATTTTCAGCTTTTATCAAAATGGATATGTCGTCTGCGAAGAGTACGGGTAAGGTAGTTTCGTTTTGTAGTATTTTTGGGAGGTCATTGACATATATAAGAAAGAGAACACAGCCCAGGACACTGCCTTGGGGTATCGAACAGGTAAGTTTTTTTTCGTCTGATTTTGAAGTAATTATTTGGTTATTTTGAGTATCGTAGTTTGTTATTTGTACTTGTTGTTTCCTATTTTCTAAATATGATTTAAACCATTGATAGCTTGAACCTCTTATACCTGAATCATACAATTTGGAAAGTAATATATTATAGTCGACATTTTCATAAGCTTTTGACATGTCTAGTAGTAGACCCACCCCATAGCTTTTGTCGTTCACATGTTGTAGAGCTGTTTGTATAAATTTGTAAACTGCTATTGTTGTAGACTTAGACTTTCTAAAACCGTTTTGATTTTCGTCGAGTATATTATACTTCTCTAGAAATCCATACAGTCTAATACACATGGCCTTTTCGAATATTTTTGAGAAGCTAGGAAGTAGTGCTATGGGCCTGTAGTTGTTGGGAGAACTGGTATCATCTTTTTTATGTATGGGTTTAATTAATGAAAATTTTAATAGATCTGGGAAAATACCCTCGTGGAAACTTTTATTTATTAAATATGTCAATGGTTGCGATAGTTCATCTGCACACTGCTTGATAAGGATAGGGGGGATATCATCCACACCACTACTATATGTGTTTTTAATAGATTTAATTATTTTTATTATTTCCTTCTCGCTAACAGGTTGTAAATACATTGAGCATAAGGGTGAATTTAAAACTTTAAGGTGAGGACTATTTAGATTTGTATTTTTAATTATTCCTGTTTTTGAGAATGTTTCGTTAAATATTTCACATACTGTTTTAGGGCATTCTATTAATTGATTGTTAAAGTTAAGTTTTATATTTTTGTATTGCTTTGAGATAGTTTTCCCGGTCTTGTTATTTATAATTTTCCACATTGTCTTATATTTATTATCCGATTTATTTATTTGTTTACTATATTGTAGTTTTTTTGCTATTTTTATTGATCTTTTTAATATTTTGCTATATTGATTATAATGGTTTCTAAGTACCTTGCAGTTTGATTCGTTTACAAGAATTCTTAAGAGTCTTTTATGTTTACAAGATATTTTTAAACTTTTTGTGAGCCATCCTTTGATAGGTTTATTTCTTAATTTAATGTTTTCCTTTGGAATGTATTTATTTAATATTTTTTGAATCAATAAATGAAATGTTATATAATTTTTGTTTACATCTTCTGTATTGTTAAAAGTAGTTGTCCAGTCAATTTGCCTTAAAGCATTTTTAAAATATGTAATTTTTTTGGTTGTATATAATCTTTTTTTTTGTATCCAAGGCTTTTTATTGTATTTTGGTAAGTTTTTTAAGCACAATTGTATATTTACTGATTTGTGGTCAGAAATGCCATAATCTTTCACATAGGTTTTTTTGACGAAGGATTTATAGTTTGTAAATATTAGATCTATCGATGTTGCTGTCTTTTTTGTTATTCGTGTATGCTCTTTAATTAACTGTTGAAAATTAAATGAGCTCATGAAATTTGTAAAGTATTGTACCTTCTTTTTATCTTTCTTTTTTTTATTCAGTAGGTCTATATTAAAGTCTCCGCCAATAATAATGAATTTGTTCCTATCTTTATGGTTAAGTTTTGAGAGGAGTTTGGACATTTGTTTGTAGAATATTTTTATATTTCGGTCTGCTCTATATAAGCTTACAACAATAGTATTTATTTCAGGTAGCTCAATTGCACTAAATTCTATAATAAACTCTTTAGATAAATTAACTATATCATCTCTATTAATATAATCTATGTGTTCTTTGACTGCAATACAAACTCCACCTAATCTATGTTTTGTTCTACAGAATAGTGAAGCTATTTTATATCCAGGTAATCTTATCAAATCACAAAAATCTTTCTTTATGCCTATTTCAGAAAATGAAATAATATCTAAATGGGTGTTCGACATCAAAAGTTGTTCGATTGCGTCTAACTTATTTCTTATACTTTGGACATTTTGAAACGTAGCTGTAAGTGTGTTAACGAAAGGAATGGTTGTCTTGCTTCGCTGTTATTTTCCCTTTGGATTGTGGTTGTGGTGCCGGTTGGGATGTTGTTTGGCGTTCATCTTCTATTTTTTCGGCATCGATAGCGTTGTTTTGCTGCGAGTCTTCACTTTTTTGAGTGTCTTCGTTTGTAGCTTGGTCCTCGCTTGGCTGTCCATTGATCCATAAGGTATTGTTTTTAATTACAGCATGGAATCCTTTTTGTCGAGCATCTCGCAGTTTCCGTCTCAAGGCGTTTCTTTCCCTTAGTTGATCACCGGTGATGAATTGACTTATAGCTAATCCAGTATTTTTAAAGTATTTAGAGTTTTCCAATATGTAGTTTGTGAATCTTTTGCTAATGAATTCTATTTCTAGAGGTCTGCGGCTCCCCTTCTTTCCAATGCGTTTTATCTCTTCAATGTAGGGATTAGCGTCAATATCCAGGATATCGGCAAATAAGTTGTTAACGCTTTCGTAGAGGTAGTAGTTATTTTCGTGTGAGGGTTCTGGTAATCCATATAGCACAATTTTCTTTTTTACGCTTTCTAGGTTTTCTAGTTGGTGTTCAATGTTTTTTATTTTTTTCTCAACGTTGAGGATCTGTACTTTTATTTCTTCTTGCTCTTTTTCCAAATTTAATGAAGTATCTGCAGTGTCTTTTTGAATTTTTTTAATTGCGATATTTAATTCTGTTTGTATCGTTTCTTTGACCTCTTCGAGAATGGATTTCTTTATGTTTTCAAGTTTTGTGTCTAAAAGTCGACTAAACTTTTCTAATGAGATCATCTCTTCTTTTACGTTGCCAAGGGAGTGAGAAGCATTTGTTTCGAAAATTTGAGTGTTTCCTGTTATATCTTCGACATCTTGTATCGTTAAGCTATCATCCATGATTTCATTAGTTTTTGTTTGTAGTGGTTTTCGTCTGTAAGTGATGTTTAGGTCATCGCAGTCATCGGGAATTTCATTCGAGCAATGAGGTCTCACTGGAGTATCCGGATGTTTATTTTTTGGCATTTTACAAATGCAAGCCTGGCATTTCCACCTATTCCTGTGTTCAATCGTCATGGTGTTAAAGAAACGTTTTTCAGGTACATTTGCACAATCTAGGTCGTAATGTTCTTTGCAGAGAGAACAAATCAGATAATGTCTAGATGGTATTTCTTGTTTGCATCCTGCACACAACGCCATCTTGCGGTACAATCCACAGTCCGGCTTTCTATTTTTAAGTTTCCAGTTGATTGATTTTACAGCCCTATGCAGATCGCGAATGAGCAGCAGATAGTTTGAGATGAGTCCGATAGATGGCGCTATTTATCCAATATTATTCATATATTTTATTTAGGAGGTTATGTATAATTTTTCAAATTAATTAGCACTATACAATGTTTTTAAAATTATTCTCACTATTTTATTTCACTGTTTTTCACTATAATTGTCATATGATTATGTAGTTGTGATGCGGTTGTGGCATGATTTATTATGTTTTGTTCACTAGGTTATAATTGTTGTTTCATCTTTAATCTTGAAAATCACTTCGAAATAATACTTTCACAGCAGGTCTATATCACACTGTTGAAGATTTTCACTAATTTTTTGCAGAATATTAGGTAAAAATATTTTTAAACTAAAATTTTACAATGTTGTGATCCGCCGGTGGGCAGTGCTGCCCTCTCTCCCCCAAACATTCAAGTAAAAAAATGAAAATTAAGTTTGAGAGCGTCGAAAACACCATGGGCAAATCACATGTTAAATTATGTTCTTTCGTTACTTCACTATTTATACAAAAATGTGTAAAACCTCATTTATTTTATTACATAAATTTGTGGTACGTACGTATTTATTGTAAGTAAATATTTTGATGTATCTAAACACGAGATACTTACTAAAAGCTTCGTAGGGCGTATAATAATATAATAAACAAATATATTTTTAAGATCTAAAGGCGTAACGACAAAATTTTGAGGAAATTGAATCCATATTTTCAAGTTTGGTAGCATCCAAAACACTTTCAGGGCAACTTATCAATTCGAAAACGTCGGTTACATCTCATTTTTTTCTTGTCACTGAAATGTTCGATGGAAGCAATCAGACCCTTTAATCTTTTCAACCTTTGCTAGTGAGTTCAAAGGCAAAATTGAGTAACCGTCGGCCAAATCTATTGGCGCGGTAGCCCACAAGCTTTGCATCTGACACGCTTCCCTCTGTGGAAATTTAAAGCGTTCCCAATTTCGCACTAAATTTAGGATGTCACTATATATAAGAAGGAGAAAAACTGTACTACCTGTAAAATAAAATTGATGAAACATTAATCTGCGGGTAACTGTTAGTCACAGATGATTTTATCACTAAAGTTTTTTGTAAGTTTCCGTATTTGGCGTAAAGCAAGTTTGCTGATTCTCATGTCTTGTGTTTTTTTTTTTGCCTGTTAAGAAATTCAAGAAAACAGACACATATTTTAACGATAATGTCAATTTTCGTTTATTTGTTTTCATCGTTGGAATTCTATTCAGTCTGCTAAAAGTAAAAGGACAAAAAAATATATTTTCCATTATCTTCTATCAGACATAATATTTTTTTATCAAGATTTTCTTAACCTTTTCTCTCAAAACGTCACATAAATATCACGATACAGCTTATTCGCACGCTCAGACTAAACGGCACATGTTTATGATATCAGCTGATTATACGCCAATGCCTTATTAAATACAACGGCACTAGAGGGCTTCGTTCTTGTCAAGGGCCCTTAAGACTGCCACGAGCATTATGGAATTAATTAAAACGAATAGTCTGCGGGCGTTGTCGTATTATTTAGGATAAGGAAAATCTCGTATTATGATTAAATCCATTTAAAGAATTGACTCAAATCAATTCCAGAGTTTGTGTTGGGTATTATGATTATATTTTATCAAGTAAACGTTGCAAGTGATTCAGGTTATCTACCGGTACTTTCCTAGTCACAAAACGAAGCCAAGTTTTTATGAGATAATAATAATTAAATTGTTTTAATTATTCAGTTGATGTTAATTTGATCAGTTGTCTGTTCAAAAAGTCAATTACACTTATTGTGCAATATTATTTGTGTAATAATTTGAGAAAGTAATCACTTTTATGTACAAACTTGATATTGAAGTTACTAGGTACTGAATGTGATTATGTCTCTTTGTTTGCGCTATATTCAGCATGATTAGTGTACTTACAGTGTGCAATGTCCTTAGATTTAGTCTAACACTGGCACGCCTTAGAAAATAATTTTGCACTGTGTATACTAATAATGAATCACCGAATAATCCCTAATTATGTGAATGTATTATTAATACGTAGGCTGTGTCTAATACAGTGAATCGAGAGGGTATACTCGTGTCGAGTGCACTCGAGACAAGCATGCGAGTTTCGGAATTATTCCCCGTTTCCGCTGTGAAGTGGATTCCGCGAAGGAAAAATACGAATTTATTGTATCATAAAAATATACAAGGAATACCCGTACTAAGTAACTGATAACAGGCAAGAGGTGGTTTTAAGATGACTACCTGTATTTAATTTCGATTTTTATTTTCGTTTTATCCAAAGTCGTAATGAAACTTGGTTAAACTTCGTCTATGAAATATCGTGACACTACTACTACTACTAGTACCATGCAATACATTTTCAGCATGTTTTGTTTTTTAAATATACAACAACATCACATACATTGATCTGATGGTAAGTAGCTTAAGCTACTTGTGTTACAGATATCAGAATCAACAGTGGTATTGTTGTCAATCTGTTGTAGTAAGGGTTAAATTTCAATTTCAAATTAAAGTCATACTCCAACGCTCGGGTTTAACACAAATTGGCCTATGTCCCTACAAACCTGACAGATATGTCAGATACCGTACCTATAATGATCACCTTGCAAGTGAAATATCTTCTCATAAAGGATTATGATATGGTAGCAACTTATCAATGAAATATTACGATTGAATTTTTTTTCAAAATAATCTTTACGATTTAGTCATCAAGCTTTACACATTTTTGAAGTCAAGTGAAGCGTCACTTATAAGTGTAACAGTAAGTAAATACAACTTCATTTTTCTAAAATATTACCAACGTATTTAGAATTGTTAGACCTTTTTATTTACAAAACGAATAAATTATTTAAAAGCAATGTTAAACATCTTATCAACTAAAAGGCTGAGCTATAAATCATTGAACTATACTTCATTCCTTTAAGGATGTTTAAGTTGATGTAAACTCTGGTCGTCTTTTGAGATTTCACTCGAAAAGGGATGAATTGAATGGAAAATGCTCAGAAAATAATCTGCCTATCTTGAAAGCTGGCAACTAAGCCTAGTAATTGGGCCGCTTATTTAATTGAAATGATACACTTTTTACGAATTATTTCGCTACTTATTTATCTTTATTTATTTTCTATTTAACCTGGACGTTTCGAACCCTTTTCAGCGCCCGTGGCTAGACTAAGGCGTTAGTTGTCATTACATAGTTTTGAAATAATAGTAACACATTCACGGAAATATAACACGTCTATACACGTTATAACAATAAAACCTTTATTGTGTCAGGCAGATTGTCCGTTTATGTGTTAAAATACCATCACTCCAATACATTTAAGTTACGTTCCTGTCCACCCAAAAAGAGTAACAGTATCTTGAGGTCTTGCAGTGCGGGGACGGGGGTGCTTTTAAAAAAAAATGATATAAAAGGTTTCGTTAGGTAGATACGTTAATAAATTCTAAGTTAAAGCGTAACTACTAATAGGCTCTGCACGACTTAGCACGTATTGTTCAACTAAATCTATCAGCCACAAACTAAATTAGTTTGGGATTACACCGACTGACTCACTCATTAACCGTGATATCCGGATTTACCTGCTCGAGCTCTATCCGGGTAACTTGGGAACTAGTGCTGCTCAGTTAGCGATATCGATAAACCAACTTATTAATAAATAATTGAGTTTATCGCTTCCAATAACAATAAATTGTAACAATGTGTAGAACTAAATACTAAATAAAATAAAACATGAAAGCAACCGAATGCAGCTCAGCTATTGCTGACATATCACAGCGCTGATTTTCAGCCGCGATTAACGAATTATTATTGCGATATCGTGAAAAACTAGTTTCACTTTTTGATTACCTTGATTTATTTAGGTTGGAGAAATAATGATGCCTTAATATTATCATTATTTGGGCATCAATATTTCTCCATAGGTGATGCCATGTTTGTTTGGATTTACCCATATTGCAACTTAGTAATTGAGCTGTTCTATGATGAGAAGCGAAAAGTTAAGAATAATTTAACGTGATTAGTTTTCTTAACATAAGGTGTGAATCTGTTAATGCACGCTATTTTAAATAAACTGATGTGGTTTGCGGTTGACGCCATCGATGAAATACATGCCAACAGGTCAATATTAAAATGCTTTGCCGTCGTCGTTTAAAAACCCCACAGGTCCCGGGTTCATATTCCAGTAGTGGTATTATATTGAAAGTATTTTGTTTGGTCGATGGTGGAACACTTTCTTAGTCCATTTGGTTTTATAGGTTTTTAGCTGAGTTTTTTCAGTGCGATTTTTAGCTATATTACAACTTTAATATCAGATGTGAGTTAAGCTTAGTGCATTTTGTATTAAAAAATCCGCCGGTTCTTAAGTTCAAACTGGTTATAAGGAATGGTTATCGAAAACTATCGATGAAGTCTCTTCACGTCGCAGGACTATTCTATCCTTAAACTTTGTAATTATAATATTACATAATTAACAATTTTAGCAGCTTGCTAAATCAACAGTTTAAGATTCATAATTTATAATAGTTTATGATAGATTTGAGATTCATAATTCACTGACGAGGAAATTGAATGCTTAATAGCTAAATCTTATATTTTATTCAATACTGGGTTCTTAATTATCTCTTTTTGAAGCTTACCACGTGTAAATAAGGCCATTGGTTTTTAAATGCAACCCAAAGAATGCCTCAACAAAATAGCTATTTTGAAGCGGTTGCTGAATACACTTTCACATACCAGCCAGACCATAAAACCATTCTGACCACAAATTAACTTTTCAAAGCATATTGACTTCACTTCAAACAGACTAACTGATACATCTAGTTGTGTTTTCTACAACTAAACATCCCGCCGAGGACTGTTCAAATAGCTCTTAGCATACGCACAAACGTTTCGTGGTAATTCAATCTCGACAGCAGAGATGGCGCTGTTATTGAGTTTTCCCTAACGAGCGAAAAATGTAGGTTGTTTGCGAAAATCTCAATGGCAAGATTGCACTGGGGCGGAGAAAAAGATTTTTTTCTGAGATAAGGGTTGGGATGTGTGTGTGTGACTGCAGTCGAGTAAATGCCGGGTGAGCATCCCACTTTTCTTGTAGATGAGGATATTGCGAGATGGTTTTGAAAAGATGAATACCTTGATTTTGTTTCTTGAATATAATAAAGCTTTACTTTGAATAAGAAGTTATTTGTTGGGTTTTATGAATTGTAAAAAATATATATAAACTACAAAATTATCTGAATTACTTCTGGCATAGTATTGAAAGCTGAAAGCATCCTCAACAACCATTCAAATATTTGATCTGTAGTGGGTTGTACGGAAATAAAAAAAGCCAAATGATTTTTATTTTTATTCCATTTGCATTTAGAGCAGGTATGAAATTAAATATTGAACGACCAATACCATACCACTTGATCAAAGGTACATAACCACAAAACCGTAACGCAATTCATTCAACCGACCGAAACGATCATCAGGCCACATATGGCACTCGTTAACCTAAAGTGATATTAATTCTGACCATCCACGGTCATATTTCATACTACTTACACATTACAGAAGGACTAAGTAAGGTTGCTGTATCTTAAATCATGAAAATTGAAAAAATGAACATGGCGTCTGTAGTGTTATGTTACGGACAGTGCAATGATTTGCGTGAAAATGAAAAGGAAATTCCAATACTCATTTAAAACTTATCAAGCGTGTTAATAATCGTTGGATATGCTACCCCGAAAAAAAAGTAAGTTGCTTAGCTTTGAAAATGTAATGAGTCTTTATAAGATTGTTAGACTTACTGCCGAAATTCTGTATTTTTTTAAAGATTGTCAAATGAGAACTGTATGTAAATTAAGTGATGTATGTGAGTTCGAACAGAAAAATACGTCTCAACAATACAAAAATTGACACAAAGTTTACAAGCTTTAATTCTGAATAGCATTCCTGGAGAAAGAGTTCGCCGTCTCGCCATGTTAGCTCAGTGGAAAAAATGCTACTGGTTATATGTTAAGTATACAGATAAACAGTTAATTTGATACAGATTAGTACTAGTTGGTGTGTTACGTGTAATGAACTGCGCTGAGTTTACTATTTATGACTTGCGTAGGTTGGTTTACAGTTTGAAGTAATGATGTTGATTGCTTATGATTTTTTTTAAGCAGTTATTACCATATTTTTCAGTGAGGTATTTCTACTCGAATTGGTTAGATAACACAACCAATCGTTGACGTACTTTTTATTATCTGTCAAAAAGATCTGTCTTCACCGATTTTGTATAGGAATACTAGAGTATTCCCATGTCACGTTCCCATGTTACATGGGACACGTTAGTGTTCGAACACCTTAGAGTATCAGAAATCAGAGTCAATTTTCTGTACATTTATTAAATATTGTGTAACTAAAAAAATGATTTTACAGCTGAATCGCAGTATAGGTTAAATTGAAAGAACTGATTTTCAATTAACACTGTGTATAGTATTCTGCTTATTATTAAAAAAAACTTTGGTACTCCGCTGGTGTTACTTGTCCTCCGTCACAATAAGGTGTCACTTCTCTCTATCTTGTTCAAATACTTGCAGGATGACAGGTCACTGCAGCTCGTAAGTGTCCTTAACGGCTTTATTATTCCAAAGGTTTTAGGTCGTACTAACCTACAAAAAAAAAGTTGAATGAAAATTTCAAATGTATTTCTTAAATATCGAATAAAACCAGCATCAGTAATAGAGTCTTACACTAAAGATGAATAGACCGCAAGTATCTAGCACCCATTCGTGGCTATAAATCTATCAGTGGAGGGAGGTGTAGACCATAAATTCGTTCCCAGTAACCAATAATTTTACTTAGGAGTTTTGGGTATTTTTTACTTTTGACAAAAATAATGGGTCTTTTATCGCATCATTCATACGAACATAAATATCAAAGGAACGCGTTAATAATAATAATAAATATTGACATCGTTAAAAATTTGACTCCATCATAAAAGGAATCTTTCTTACTGAGGTTTCTTACTACTCATCTTATTGTAGGCACAGTAATTATTCTAGTCACTATAGCACAAGCTAATGCTTAGTTTGGGACTGGGTAATTGGTGTGAAAAGTGTAACACTTTATTTATTTTATTTATTCAAATTCATACTATGTATATACGTATTTTACTACGACTAAGCTCTGATAAATAAACAAAATGTATCTATTAAAAACTAGCTGTGCCCGCGACTTCGTACGCGTGGAATAGTTTTTTTTTTAAGTTTATTTTTCAAATGTATATACCACAATTTATTTGCACTATTCTGCCAAACTATTTTGGGCATAGACATATACTGTCGCAGACATTTTTTTAAGGTCATTTTAGGAGGAATAATTCTTTCATATATATTTTGGTATCTAAAACCGTTTTATTTCTATACTTCTTTACCTTCCAAGTAATGTTGAGTCAAATAAAAAAAAGTCCCATTAAAATCGGTTTAGTAGATTCTGAGATTCAATTTCCTGCCTGCCCCCTAAGTTCATCGGCGTGATTATTTATATCCCAGTTTACTCTCCAGGTGATACTGAGGCAAATAAAAAAAGTCCCGTCAAAATCGGTCCAGTAGATTCTGAGATTAGCCCGGACAAACAGACAGACAGACAAAAATTTTAAAAATTGTTGTTTTGGCTTCTATTACGGTAATTAAGACCCCCTGTAACAATTTTTCATAAAAATCTTCAATGTACAGAAATCGATCTTTTACAGTCTTATTATATGTATAGATATGCTCCCATCATGTTTGGATTTGAATTTTTGTAAGTTCAAACCTAACTTACGTAAGTTTTGCCACAGTTAAGAGATCACTTTTTTTTGAAAATTAAAATTTTAAGTCACTTTCTTCTAAGTAATATACGTAGGTCTCCACATTTGATTTTATACCAAGTTGCTAACGAAATATTCCCGTAACACCGTAATTTCTGCAGAAAATTCTATATTGTATTAACTTTGCCAGCCAAAATTCCAGGATCCCAATGAAAGTCACTGGCGTGAAACTATTTTTTTTGAAATGATACACTTTTTACGGATTATTTCGCGATTTATTTACATTTTGTTTTAACCTGACGTTTCGGACCCATACTGACAAATATCTCAATGGTGCTTCTCACCATCATCCTAGACAGTTGGCTACCAACACTTGGCTGCTGAACTTCAGCATGTTAGGAAGGTACTACGGGACAACCAACTACCAGTGCCACGCCGTTGCAGACCCCGGACCAAAGTTCATACAGTCGACCGCCAACCTGCCGTACTACCATACTTTAGGGGTGTCACTGACAAAATTGGAAACATCTTGAAGCGTGCTGCAATCAAAACTTACTTCAAGCCGCCTAAGAAGATCAACCAATTCTTACCACCGGTCAAGTGTAACATACCTCTTCAAGACGCAGGGGTGTACAGACTGGAATGTGGCTGCGGACTCTCATACATAGGGTAAAAAAAGCGTAGTATAAGCGTACGGATTAGAGAACATATAGCCGACGTTAAACATAGACGGAACACAAAGTCTGCAGTGTGTGAACACGCGTTAGATAAACCCAACCACTTCATACGCTCTGACCAACCAAAAGTCCTCGCAAGAGAACGCCGTTTTCTTCCTCGTATGCTCCGTGAGGCTATTGAAATTAGAAGACACCCTAATTTTAATAGAGAAGATGGTTGGAAAATTCCACCAGCTTGGGATCCCGTTTTGGCCAGGACTCAAGCTCGACCTCGCACTGCAAGACCTCAAGATACTGTTAGCTTATTTTGTGTGGATAGGAACGTAACTTAATATTTTTGAGTGATGGTAGTTAAAATTTTTTTCAAACTATGTAATGACAACTAACACCTTAGTCTACCTGTGACCTCGGACGCTGAAAAGGGTCCAAAACGTCAGGTTAAAACAAAATGTAAATAAATCGCGAAATAATCCGTAAAAAGTGTATCATTTCAATGTCTACTGTTCGCGTAAACCGAAGAAACTAAATGTTTTTTTTTTTAATATTTTAAACGAGGAAAATATGCAATATTTATTTGAATTGATGTCTTGTCTCTACGGTATAAAGCAACTGATCTATTAGCTGTACTTAACTGTCATAAAAATGTATAATATACATTTATAATACTTTCATATTATGAAAGTATTGTAACGCCGTCGGTTTTCATACTAAAATGTATATTTAACTACTGTAAACACCAGATTTATTATCACTCAAGACTAAGAATGGCTCACTAGGATCTGCATAGAGGTGCCATGCAAAAGACGGATTCATTCAGAACGGGATCGCATTATACAGAATCGACTTAGAGAGACAGAGACATACAGACTTTTTTCGGTTCTTGTCAGAGTTACAGTTGTGCAAAACATTGAGTAAGTCATCTCATCGCATGCCTGTATACGTTCTACTGCTGAGCATAAGCCTCACCTCAACTATGAGGTGCTATGAGCCATAGAGTAGAGGGATGTTTGTAAGGTATGTAATCAGACCTTACTGTCAGATATTATTAAGCCGCCTGAGTGCTTTTGACCAGGCTTAACGACTAATATCTATCGATATTAACCGGGACCAACAGCTACACGCGCCTTCCGAAGCACGGGGGTGCTTGTGAATAAGACGTCACTTATATGTTCAGAATGGTTACCCATCCCAAACATGACCGCGCCTTAGGTAGCTTAACTATTGGTATCACTACCAAAGCGCTGCGCAAGTATTATTAAAAAGTGGTAAGCAATGCTTTTCCTAATGCTCGACTGCCAGAAGGAAATTATGTTTTTCGGGAGCAAAAATGTTATTATAATATCAGTAGATACCTCTTGTTTGTTTTGAGATTCGTAAACACACCCTTCCTATTATATATTTTATACATATAATTGGCAATATGAATTGCATGCAGTACAACGATAATTTATTTAGATAAACATGATTCTGATGACTATTATTGAATTAAACGAATTCATTTAAACTAACACAAGTTATATTTCGATTCCCAGCCTAAAATACACGTTCATGCGAACATCAATAGTGAATAATTAATTTCCATATTCACCACAAATAGATTACTTCGATTACGAAGTCCTGTTTATTGAACCGCAAACCATATTAGCATTACATTGCATTGTTATTAATTAGTCAAAACAATACCGAATTTTAATTTCACTATCACTTAGTATAAAGCAAAGTCGCTTCTGCCCCGCTCTGTCTGCTTAGATCTTCAAAACTACTTAACAGATTTTGATGCTGTTTTTTATATAGATAGAATGATTCAGAAGAAAGGTTTATGTATAATAACATGCTTAATACATTAACATAAGAGAACCATTGAAAATTTCATGATTTCTAATTTACGCGTGTGAGGCCGCAGGCGGGAAGCTAGTACTACATAAAGCATTTCATAAAAAAAAGCTATCAAAATAAATGAGGCTAATCTTAAGTATTAGTATTGTTCCTTTTTTGTTTTAGATGACTAAAGAAATTACATTACCTTTGATGGTTTCTTAACAAAAGGTGTCAACAGAAATGTTCTTAGCCATTGGCTGTCCATTTATATTCTCATCTAATAAGTTGCGGTATAATGCGGGATCGAATAGGTCATTATACCTATTTTACTTCCTCTCTATACTGCATGAAATCTACCGCAAATATATTCAAGACCATGGTTTTAAGAATATAACCTCTATGGAGATAGTAAACCTAATAATTTTCAAAAAACTGGAAGAACCAATTTTTCGATGAATATTCACTCTATTGAAATCCGAAACACAGAAATGACTTTACCTACTACTCAAAATCCCTACACAAAATCTATGGCGGAGGCGGAATCTCTATCTAGTACTAATCTTATATTTTATTATGACTGAGTCACTTTGTTTCTATAAAAAATGGATCTGTTTGTAGCTCTTTGGTTAAGTTTCCTTCCCGTTTTTAAAATTCAAAACATATGAATATATGAATGAACTAAATGCACAAACTTTTCATATTTTTATTCTGTTCAACTATTCCTTACGTTCAAATTCACGCCCCATTTCACACGTCAGTCATAAGATATTTGTGTAGACTTTCTAACCCACACAGCCTTTGCGTGTAGGTATGTGCTTCACTTGTTAGAGCAACAGGAAGCAGAATTTATTCCCGGCCAGAGCTTCCGCCGTCACCGCGTATCTTTCGAGTACAGTAGGTTGTATAAGGAATTCATGAGTTTTTTTTCCAACTTAAATCACGTTCAATTAAAAAGATGTTTAATTTTGTGCCTAAAACTGACCATATAACAAAAAAACAAAGTCAAATGAAAGATTCGCCTGCTTTCATAATGATCATATATTTTTATTTATTAATTCTACTTTAGGCAGTAGAACGAAAAATATGTAATGATATGGCCTTAAATAAAATGAAAGCTAGGTCAACTGACGTAAGCCCGCATTGCTAGCAGAGTCGAATGCTTAGCTACGAGATTTCGTAGTCGGTATTCGTAGCAAAATACGTAATGCCGTACAATGGTTGTGTCGTAGCAACAGCTGTCTCGTAGCGTTTTGTAGTCATTCAGCGTATAGAAGAGACGCAATGTTTTAAATGATTATTGACTAAAAAAACTATGATTCCATAACAAGATCACCCAACCATTTAATTGTAACGAAAACGACAACCCTTAAGGTAGTCCCTATATTTATATGGGCATAATTGATCGACCTCCAAAAATTAAGAGCGACATGAGTACCCCACGATTCAATCAGGACCCCCTATACATTATTCAAGGTACAGGGGCGTAGTGGTAAATGAAATGCACGGACAGAGGATGGGCGGCCACTTCGATGGAAATCGCTCTGACACCTCATATAAATCACAATGCTTTGCTGACGGTATGGACTTCCTTCTGTTTGTCATTTGGTAGGACGAAAATTTAAATGGAACTGGTGACGACATTTTTTACGAAAAAGAGGGTTAAGTTTGACCTCTGTTCTTTTTTAATTTCGAAAAGACAACACTTAAAAAATTCTTTTCGGCTCCGGTCGTCGGGGAGAAATCGAACCCCCGACCTTTGGAAGTCCGGTCCAATGCTCTGACCACTGAGCTACCGAGAACCTTAATGGAGTCGTTGAATTTTGTAAGTGCTTTTTAACTCTTTGAGCCAGCGTATGTTTCATCAATGATTGTGGGAGACACCCTCAAATCACCCGAGAGAAATATTATTTATCTGTTTTTTTTTGTTTGTGAATGTCTGTGGCATCGTAGATCATGAACGGATGGACCGATTTCAGTGCGGTTCTTCATCGGGAAGATAATTAAATCACGGTGGTTTTGAGCTGTGGCTGGTCTAAATCCTTTTAGCAGCTGTTTTCCTGGCTCATGTTGCGGGTTTTTAACTTTTAGTTTTATCACCTCGTTTTTAATCAAGCTCAGCCTTGGATTTGGGTTAAATTTTACCGTCTTCGAACTAGTATAAACACCTTCTAACGCTCCACCACAGATAATATGATAGAAATAGGATTAGTTTTTTTTTTAATTTATACCTGAACGTTCCCATCCCATTGATTTATTTCTTTTCATTTTATTGCCATCCATAAAGAGGCTGTAACGTATTTGTCTCTTTAGCCATACGTAACAAAAGACATCATATGGTTTATTGTTATATCGTATTATATTTTGCAACTGATTCCCGAAAAATTAATATCTGTTGTAATTTTAGAATAGTTTTTATTGATGAGTTTTTTACCCGTTTACCGTTTAGCCAACCAAAAATTATTATACATACAAAAATTTATAAAATTTCATGATTTTCCTGCAGTTGTCTCAGCATTATTGTTGCCTAGAATCATTAACTCGCTGGTTAGTTATAAAAATTATCAATCCAAAACTTTGTTGATAAGAGAAATAACTAATATTTAGGTAGCGCGCCCAAATCCAAAGTGACTATGTACCTCGAGAGAGCAACTTCCCTTGGCCGAAGTTTGAACATTTGTTATTCTGATGCCGGCTAATGAAAATTTATTGTGCTCTCATTATTTGGCACAACAGATTCAATTTTGCAAGTCCATTACAATTTTTGGCCTGAATTCCTATAAAATGCTTATAGAGATTGCGAACATAAAGTAATAAGACGATAAATGTTACTGTTTTTTTTTTCAATTTTGATCAGTAGAAGAATAACTATACTTATTGGCGTTTAACCAGATTATTTTATAAAACACATTGTTAGTTCAACAAAAGTTTTTGTAGTAAGTTTTCTTTTTAAATTGTTTTACCATCTAATCTATACCAATATTATAAATGCGAAAGTAACTCTATCTGTATGTATGTCACTCAATCACGCCTAAACTACTGAACTAATTTGCATGAAATTTAGAATGTAGATGTTTTGATACCCGAGAAAGGACATAGGCTTTTTTATCGCGGGGAAATAACACATTCCCGTAGGAAAATTCAAGTAGGCCGATCGCTTTTAAGTCTAAACTACTGAACAGATGGGGAACATGGGGAACATTACTTTCCGGGGAATCTGATCGCTTTCACTCCTAAATTACCAAAGATTTGAATTATATTATTTAAAATTCGTATTACGGGAAAACAACGCAATCCAAAAAATTACCTCATGCGGACGAAGTCGTGGGTTAAAGTTAGTAACATAAAAAAAACATCGCAACGTGCGCATTAATCAAAAGTATCAACACACTACGTAAGTATTCAAAGCTTTGACGCATCGCAATAGTTAAAGCAAACCGTGCCAATCCGTTCGGAATGAACACTAAAACATTTCTAATTACAGGATTCCGTATTTGATAGGAGCGCTCGGCGTTCCCAAGATGGGTGTAAATTGTAAAACGTGGATTGCTCAAATATTTACCGGGCGCTCCGCTGGACGCTGCTTCGAACGTGGGTTCAGAAACATACGGATGACTTTACGCGGTAAAACGTAGCATGTTATTTAAAACAACTATAAATAAATAGTTAAAATGGGAACAATATCACATATGAATGAGCTGGTGGTGTTATTGTAAAATATATTGTGGACTGTAGTTTTAACATAGGTTTATTGAACAATAATATATAAAAATAGTTGGATAGCGTCTATCCAACTATTTTTATGTGGTGTCGTACGCGCCGCTCGATGGTCAAGTAGTGGCGCTTCGCGGGGCGACTTGACCGCCGCCCCCGTCGCCCCTCGCTGCGCCGCTCGCGCCCGATACCTCATCAATCATCATCTGCTCACGCGCATCGCGCGTGGACACATACATTGCTTTGTTCACAAAATAGGTAGCTTAAACACTTAAACAACAAAAGTACCACAAACACCAGGACTCGTGACAACATTAAAAATTTGTTACCAACATTGTCACCGTCCGGATATCAAACCTGGGACCTCATAGATGGCGGCACCTTTGAATTGGTAGTTAGATAACTACAAAATGTTATAGGAAACAAACTCAGAATATGCAAAAAATCGGTATTGCAGCGTATTAAGTACATGTTTTAATTATCTTACATTATAAGTAAAGTGATGGTATATTAACTGCCAAGTAAGTACAAAACTGCATAACAATATGTCACAGCAGGCCATTTCGGTAGTTTAAGCATTTATGAATACTTGCAAGAGCACATTTTACCATTTATAGCTGAAAATTACGCTTTTACCTGCAAAAAGATGCTAATGTGTGGCACGGTTATAACATAGTAATGCTGTAAAAGTTATTGTGGGTAAATTTGTAAATCTTCTAAATACGTGCTTATTTTGGACCCTGGACTACACTTATACTTTTTTAAATCTAGTAGCAGCGTCGTTTCGACCAAAGAAAGTGTGTTAATTACTCCCGTATTTTTTCACTGTCAGAAGTCTGGACCGAATCTAAGCTGCTGGAATTATTTAAAAGCCTTGTTTTGGTGTACTCGGAGTGTTTCCCACCACTGGCATACGTTTTGAATAAGAAAAATTGATATAGCGCCATATATTTAAATTTTTGATATTGAGTGCAAAATCTCAAACACTATTTAGGGTGATGGCACCAGTTACCGATATGCACCAGTGTCCGAAAGTTTAAATTAACTTCAAAAGGAATCTAGTTTATTAGATTTTTTTGGCCATACCGCAGCCATAGAGAATCGATGTTTTGCCATTAATTTGATAAGCTTTTTATCGGTATTATTTTACCTCCCTACTTGGATCCATAGTCGATTAAGCGATTTCCATGTTGGCCACGCCAATTTGTGTTATGGTGGAATGTATTCGGAAGGTGGAACAAAAAGATCAGGTTCAAGTGGTAAGGGGCCTTTCACCCACAGAAGTCCTGTTTTCTGTCGTAACTCTCAAAAATACTAAGTATACTACTCTGTGTAAAAAGTATCGAGAATATGTCAGTTAAAAAACCCGCGTAAAAGAGGTCGTTCTATTTTTTTTACTGCATGTTGGTAGCACTGTACTGATTAAGCGCGCAAAATTTGAGCCGGATATGTCATTTAATTCGCTTTTAACTACACTTTTTGTTGGTGATAGTTTTGAGTCCTTGGCGATTTTAATAGTAAAAAATATTGTTGAACAAAGAGTGTTGCGAAATACCTAAGTTTTGAGTCGATAGAAGCCATAAAAGATAATTTGCCGAACGAGCTAAAGGCCAAACCGCAAATAGCCTATGAAAAATGTATGGAAGACTGGATGAAGGGTGATGTTGTATTGCAAGCGATGGGGCCTACTTTGAAGGCGATAAAATAAATTTAAATGAATAATTCGTATTTTTTGTTTTATTGGCAAATTCCCGATACTTAGTATACAGAATGTATATCACGCACAAGGATCCTCTACCTAGTGTCGCCATAAAAAACTGCTTAATACCAAAACTAAAAGTTAACAAAACGGGAAAAGGTACGGTTGTCTGGACTTACGTCGTAAAATCGTACGACGAAAGCTTATTGGTTGTGAAAGTTTATTGCTGGTATCATGACATGGCTGATCCCTCGTAAAAATATGTATCGGGATTGTGAGAAAAATATGAAGGGAACTTATGGTAACCCTGCTGCTGATGCAAAAGATGCAATGGAAAATGGTCTTTGTACTATTTGGATTTAGAAGGTTTTTTTGGGTAGAATTCACCAGCTGATTCGGGGATACGCACATTGTAAAGTGTGAGAAGTAGGGTTCAGATAGCCATAATTTTGTTTGCCAGGTTGTTGCGTGTCAGAGTCTAGTAGGTGATCTATAAAATACATTGTACGGAAGAAAGGGAACGCTGGAAGTGGCATTCATGATACGAATTTTCATTTTCTAGTACACGTATATTTAGTCTATGACAAAAATTACACTTTCTCAAGTGACTCAAAGGCAAAGCAAAGTTAAGTAATACTTATAAAACTTACTTATGTTAATACGGTGACGGGATTAAATCCGTCTTTGTCCGGTCCCAAGATCCAATTTATATGTTTACCAAAATTTCATCTGAGCCGATTTAATAACAAGCATTACTGTTACCGAAATTAGTACTTAGCATTACTGTTAAGTTTGCAAAGCAGTGTCATTTTTATTTGCAGTCCAAAAAACTAAAGCAAACGTTTTGATATAACAATTATGAGCAGTAACTAATTTATTCGTAATTAAATCATTTGAGGCCATTATGGATACAGAAGAATTTCCCATTTGTTGAAGGTCGCGTTTACATATTTATTTAATACATGTCAATTTATTCAATAACTGAAACATTGTAAGTATTTCACATAACTGTGTCAATAAAGGCCCGAGTGCTGCCGTCGGTACATAATTCAAATCAAGTCTCTCCCTCCGCTTTAAGGTCACAAAACTTGTGGCAATGTAAACAAATTTTTTCGTCAACCCTCGAAAGTTGTACGGCACTTAATATCAATGACGAAGTATGCTTAACTTTTTGTTACATCCATCAAGAAGGGTCGCCTCTCGTCACCCACTCTGCATTAATAGACCGCCATTATCAATGTCCATTCAAGGGTTAAATTACGAGAGGACGATGTTTCCGTGTTCCGAAGAACGGTTAAAAAGATATACCTATCTTTTCGGTGGTTGAAATTTGTAAAATAATAGCAATAATGTTCGCTTCCGCCGAAATTTGACGTTGTCAGAATTTCAGATTTTTTATGTTTTACCTCACCTTTTATTACTTATTTTTTTACTCGGCCTGCTTTCATGTGATTTTCTAAATTTAGTAAATGGTATAAATAATAACTAAAAAAAAAGAAATATTAAAGACACTTAAATATTTCGATCAACATGCTTCTTACGAGTATTATTTAAAGAAAATTTTTGGCTGGCAGTTAAATCATAGCTGCGACATTTGTTCTTTCTTTTTTTGCGAACCCAAAAGAAGTTGATAGAATAACCGAAATAAATAATAGCGAAAACAATGGAGCTTCATAATTTTTCGCTACGATGTTTCAAGTGCCATCAGGGCTCGGAGTCGAGGGGCACTCGTCGCGATGGCTTTTAGACCCATACAAGTAGGTCTACAGTGTGGATGGAAGAATAACTCTTTAGATTATCTAGATTCATATCTCCAGTTAAGAAATATGAATACTATAGTTCTTAACTCAGCAACCAATTTTTTGCAGTCTAATGCCGGTTCCATTTCTTTTGTGTTCGGTTTTTACTTTTTAATGTTTGTGTAGAAAGAGCATCTTGCACGTAACTATAATAAAAGTCATCTTAATTACGAGTAAATGTCTGTAAAATAAAAAATAAAAAAAATTCAGCAGGATTCTATTTGAAGCAAGCTTAACATAATGTTATTGCAAGATGTAAGAACATACATATTTTCCTACGGCTAAAGGTGCATTTAAACCAAAAGAATAAAGAGTTAAAGCCGAATAAGAATATTATTTTTTGATCTTTTAGCGTAAACGAATGCTCGTTTTGAATGTTTACACCATAAGTTTAACGAACTAGAGAAGAGAACCAAGAACTAGAACTAGAATGCACTGATGTTTAGATCAGCCGAACGCATGCTAATGGATCATTTGTAAATGTTATCTCAAAAGTGCAGTCAGCACCGCTGCCTGATTTCGTAGTCAATGTTTTCTGCCTTTCTTGGCGGTAAGTTGCAAGACGCGAGTCCATCTTCATCAACATTACATCCTAGTAGATTTGCATTTTCCAAGCATCTTGTTTGCGAGTAGTATTTTTATAGTGTTCAAAAGTAGGATCCCAAAGACATCTGTAATTTTGGTAGACTTATATCATTAATAGACATTTTTCTTGAGACCAATCCATATTTTAATTCATGTCAAAGTAAGTACGGTACTTATTTAAAACACAAGAACATAGAAAACTTTGAAGAAACTAACTCAGCGAGCGAGCACGTCCGAACACGAACGAACACTTAACAACGGTTCTAGGCGCGCTCTTGTGCCGTTTAGATCAAGTGAGCGAGCATTCTTAGAATATTCTATAGAACACAATAGAACAAATGAAGGAACACTCCGAGTTTTTTTACATAAGAAGAATTTAATAGGGTAGAATTAGTATTCGCTCGACTGATATAACTGCACCTTTACAGATAAACAGCAGTAAACCCATGTAACAAAACTATAAACAACAAGTGCAAATCTGCCAGGACCATCGACTCCTCAGATACAATACCTGAAGCTTTGAGCAAATAAACCCATGTGAACTCGAACTAACCTTAATGCTGGTGCAAGGTATGAGAGTATTGATGAGAATTCAATTTTATAACAAGTTTAATTACAGTAGCTAATCATAAGTCCTATGTGTGATTTAATGACACAGACTGACATAAATATCTGCGAATACTTTTTTAATTAAATATTGACGAACGACGATATTTCGTTGATATCTTACTTTATGATACGATGACTTTATGATATGTGACGATGTAGCATAGAATGGATGATGTTTGAATGAAATGTTGATGATGGATTAAATTTTGTTGCGGAATAACATTTCTACCAACTTTAGCGGAATAATCTTTAGGGAACACTTAAGTTTCACTTACGTTCATTTCTTAAGCGTACGCTAAAAAATGTAGCCAAGATGCTTTTTGTGCGTATTGGTAGTACTTCACTTTCATAAATCACTCGACATGAGTAACCAAGGGTTATTATAAATATTATTTATGGGTCATGAAGACAATCATGGCACTGCCATCCCCTGAATGACATTTTAATTCACAATGTGACACGTACTAAATAAATTGAAAATAATAATAATAGTAATCCCAACATCCCAAATAGTTTATGTCCATTTGGCGCTTCCTTACTTTATGACAAAGCCCTACAACAGCAACTGCACCAAAACGCTCTCGTGGCAAAGTACCCTCCACCTGGTTGACGACGATTAAAAACAATCTGAAGGATGCACGGCTCGACTAGGACGACGCACAGAACCTTGCTTAATGGAGATTGAGGACGAGGAAGGTCGACTCTAAGTAAACGAGAATAGGTCTAGGCCTAAAGTAGAGAAAAAGTGCCTATCTCTCATGACTTGGCCACACAAACTCGGCAAGAAGTTACATCGAGCTCGCTTGGCCTCAAAGCAAACGTAGACCCAGCCACTTCTGTAAAACTTAGCATACCGCATACCTCTGCGTATTTGCACTGAAGCTTCGGATATATAGATCTGTAGAGAAATAGTGAAGTCCCTTTTCACTGGTCAAGTTCAGATATTTTTGGTTTTTAAAAGCAAAAGCAAATTATGCAAGATAATATCAGTATAGACAATTTATTGATTGATTTTCTTATGCAAAAACCGTTTGTTACATAAAAAAATACCTTTAAAAGGGATTAGATATTGGGTATAGAGTAATAAAACAGCTAAACAAACTACATTTACAACATGTGAGCTTAAGAGAAAAGCAATTGAAAAATAACAATAACACATCATACAAGCTTACACGGAAATCATTTTTATACATTTACGTCGATTTACGAAATTCAATATGGCTAATGGACAGAATTATCAAATATTTGTTACATACATTGGACGCTACTATGTTAAATAATATTATGCTTCAACAAAACCTCATTGTTTACTATGAAACTCAATGTGGACACATCTTAATTACCAAACATCCACAGTATATGTTAGTATGACAATAAATTGACGTAAAAGTAAATGATACTCCACGTTTAACGTATAGTTTACAAACAAAAGCTGAATTAAATTGTTACGTGTGAAACGCGTAACCGTGTTATTTTACTCACCTTATTGTCTTTTTGAAGCATCATTTGCATTTTTTTAGGACGAATTTTGGTACATTATCTCGATACAAAAGAGGTTATGTTTATTTTTCGTAATTTTGACAGGTCGATGACATGACATTGGAAGTTTTCAAAGTTTGTTCCGAAACACACTGGTGCCTCGATTTACCTTTAAAATGGCTTTCGGACCATGTAGCTCAAATTTGGTTTATAAAAAGAAATGTTTTACTACATCAAAATACATTGCTGTTTATTGATAGAAAATGTCAATAAACATAAAATAGGCTCGTTTATTATTTTGGAATCAATTGGTAACAGAATCGAACATTTTTGGTCTAAACAGATTGTCTTTGCTCATCACCTACGTTATCTATGGTGAATGACTCGCGTAATTTCATTTCTTTGTCTTGGCCTTTTTGGAAGGAACAAAAAAAGAAAGATGTGGCCAGAATACCCGAGGACACCACCAGGAAAGGCCTGTGTGCCTACTCCTGACGCTCCAGGATAACGAGAATATTAGGGGCGGCCTTTTTGGTAAGCTTCGCCCCTTGGGTTTCATTGTTTTTGTCGGTCGAATTTCGACAAGGGTCTGACTGTCTTTTTTGTTTGTTACAGCGGACCGCCTCTTTAATATTTCTCCTACAACATCTACTCTTTACCTTTTTTTTTACGTTCTCAAGATGTAATTGGGCCTTTGCGGCCGATCAATCGAATTTTGTCCATATTTTCAAGAATAAACCACATGGCGTGACCTAGTTAGAGGTCAACTCCGGTACTCCAACTCACCACGTGTCGAGGTCTTCAGTTACTCGTGTGGGATCACACCCAAGCATGGCTGTAGTGTCTCGGAATAAGTAAAGTTGTCACTGGATATCTACCGTATGTAATTTTTCCTGATTTTTATATTCACTCTAATAACGGAGCCACAACAGGGATCATAGAATATAAGGATTTAGTCATTTAATTGGAAGGACGCTTCCCCTAGATAAAGATTCTTATTTTGTACCAAAAGTGTATGTAAATTTAGAGTTAAGGAATATGATTTTAAGAACATAGTAACAACTCGAGAATCTGTTTAATTAAGAAACTATTTAGAGAAGTAAGTCAATACTATTGTGACAAGTAAAAATAAACCTACAGTAAAAGTCATAGATCTGTATTTGGTGGTAAAAAATAACTTCAGAATATATCTTGTGAATGTATGTCTTTAGTAATTAATTCCAACGCTTAAGTGTTGGTGGCGCCCTTATCAGAATTTAGTATAACAGACCCTAACCCCATTTTTCTAACTCGAGAGTAACAGCCACGGAGGGAAAGATCCTGCAGACCCGCTCACAGAGTGCTCGTGCTCACCGACAAAGGAAAGAGCTAGTCGGATGCGACGGATTGGGGACACGTCGAGCGAAATCGACACGACCACTCCCAGACCGTAACAAAATTAACTAATGATAAATTACAACGTAAGCAGTAAATAAAATTCCAATTTGGCGGAATTAAAATAATAGTAAATAAAAAATAAAAAAATACATCTGTGGACAGACATAATATGTCAAATTTATACATATAAGGCTATGATACATTTTACACAAAAATAATTATTTATGGTTACAGTAATGTTGTGTTATTCCTACCGTCTTACCGAAAATTTTATGTCCTTCATAAAAAAAAACCCATCTGTGCATATTTTACAGTAAATACCTACCTACATACATACCTTTTGGTGTTGAAGTATTGCACAAGAAGAGGTACCTTTTTCATAACTATTTTTTGCTCCAGCGGTGATTTACATATTCTTTTAAACGAGTCTTCCATATTTAAATAGATCCAGAGTTACAATATCAAAACAAATGGGATCTAACCGCACATATGAGATTCCGCTCATTCGATATCTTCGAATCCCGATACGAGAACTAATCGTTTAGCCAGCCCAAAATCCAGTTTGGACACGATTTATGCGATTTACTCCCAGATGAACACCGTTCAGTTTCAAATGCGTCGAATTTGTGACTGGACGAAATGGATTTGAATCCCGTTTGTTATGGCACGGTTTTAGCATGTTACTGTAGGATCAAACTTTTAAATAAATTGTTACTCTTTGGTAAGGATGTGTGTTGATGAAAAACTACGTTAGTCCATTCTCATGTGATGGCATACGAAATGACCCTGACTTCTCTTCGCGCAAATATTTGTTGAAATCGTAATATATTATATCAATAAGTGCCTTTGTTCGCTGTCTCTACATAGGTACTCGATGAAACTTGCTTCCTCTTAAATAAATCAACATCTTAACTGTATTTCCTAAGAAAAATCGTAGGTTTCGTAGCCCTCGACAGCTGATCCGGAAGAAGTGATAGACCACACTTATTAACAACCATTGATAAAAAAAAAAACAATTTTGTCATGGAATTGGAAGACTATTCTTCCAATTCCATACCAAAATTGTATTTTTATGCTATTCCATCAATGAAATGAGGAACTAACATCTCCTCTGAACATTAAATACCTCATCAATTAAAGAGCTTATCTATTATCATCCATCTGATATTGTTTTAAATTGGAATCAAAGCATAGCGACATTCTGTCTCTATTATACCTAATCCTCGAGTCCACTTGAGCAAACACAGACTGATATCCGACATTTTAACCGCCAATCCGACCGTGAACGGATGCGAAATAGTGAGGTGCGTAAAGTATATCGATAAAACTGCTTTACATTTTGTGATCATCAAAATCGGTTCAAAATCGGTTCAAATAAGTCTAAGTTCTGTATTTATGACCACCAAAAAAAATGCGCCGCACCTGTTATGCTGAAATAAATTCTTAAGTTTAATAATTTTAATTTTGATAAGTTTTAAAGATAAATAAAAAGGACTATTAGGCAGTTGTTTTATTTTTCTACCTATTATTGAATAATGCTCCCAATACCATCATCTTAAAATTAATACTACCCAGGTTTTTTGAGATAAAATCGACACGGTGGTGTATATATTTGGTTGTGGGCCAAAAGCAAGTTTATTTAAGTTTAAGTATATCTTATTGGTTATTGGTCTATTCGCTTCTGGCGATCAATTGTAATCTTTCTTTGTTCAATTTGTCTGTGTTTTATTTGTGGTATCCAATAAAGAGTGAATCTATCTATGACATCACACGAGTTACTTAAAAGCCATTTAAATAACTTACTATGAAATGGATTCACATACCACATTTTAGAAAAAAAATATCACAAATCTTACAAATAAACACGCAAATACAAACACACACACACATGCATGCGCACGTACCCATACTTAAATAAACAAAATGATTTGCTTAATTAAGCTTTTGAGTAGGAGCCTGTCTCTCATAGCACAAAGAAACCTTATACGAGAGCATATCAAATATTGAATACATATAAGTATGTTTTTGATTAATTAACATTTTGATTTCATTTTGTCTATTTTAGTCGACAGACCATCATATTGTTTTACAACACTAACCCGAAATCGAATATCGTCTACTTTTCCGCGCAACTGATTCCATTCTCGCAGTATCAGTAATGATTGCGCACGGCAATAACCAGTACAATTACTGTTGGATACGCATTCACAGATCTCCAACGGTATCAGGTGCGGAAATTCCGCCAACTCTCGGACAATGCAGATTTCACGGATGTGTTCTCGGCTTTAAAATGAGAAATTAATCATTCGGCTTAAATGGGATGGTATTTAATTATTTTTTTTCGATATTGTCGGAAGAATTGCCCCAGTATGGATGTATTTGATCCTTTTGTTAGGTAGCCCCAATAAATTTGTAAATGTTACTGAATTACAATAATTTTAAATTATTTATTTGATAGATACGAGTAAATCGTATTCTTAATTATTTAAAGACAATTTCAAGGCACATCATATACAGGTAAAAGATAAAAAAATATATAAAAGATCTTGTTTTATAAATTGCAATATTTATTTTCACTTAAGGTGATTGCAAGTTGAGTTATTGAAGACGCTCGAAACACGTATGGATTGTATGTGTTTCAAATCTGCCACTATATTTTTTTGTTCGTCCAATTACTTTTATGTTCATCGCGTCACCTGTCATCCGAGAGTAACCCCGAAATGTCTCGGAAATTACTTTTTTCGTTTTCCTGGGACGCGACGGTCAATTTCTGCCCCCGTTCTCATTTCCGAATGCGTATCTAGATCATCATATTCTCAGATTGTTAAGTAAATGCCAATTTTATTCGCTGTCTTGGTTCTCTTTAGAATTTATATTTATAATCCTCTTTTTCAACTTTTTGCATTAATTAAGTACACAGTTATTAGCTTTTTTATGCAGAATTAAATATTTATTATTTATTGATTTGAAAATATTTGTACATTTCACTTGCCCTACTTGGTATGTCCATTAAGCGAAGTCTTTTTTAACTTAAAAGCTTAAGTTTAAAAAGACTTCGCTTAATAAGTTACTTAAGTTACCATCAAATATTATGAAGTGCTAAATTGATGTTTAAGATGGACTTGTTACTAATCACAAGGTAAAATACCTTTGTTTAACAACTGTGATCACAGCTATTGGTTATACCTACACTTTTCTTTCATTTTAGTTTTATAACATACTTAGTCCTGACTGCTTCGTTGGTGTAGTGGCAAAGTTTCTGCCTTACATCCGAGGTCCTGGGTTCGAATCTCAGGTCGAGCCAAAATTGTTTCTGAGATTTTCTGTCATGAATTCCTCAAAAACAGCTCAAAGTCGGGAAGTTGGCGACGTTACACCCCCGTGCCTCGGAAAGCACGTTAAGCCGTTGGTTCTGCGCTTGATCTCTCTCCGGTCATATCGGATTGCCGTCTCACCAAACTTTGAGAGTGATGGAACAGTGAGTGCACCTGTGTATTGCGCTCACACTTGTGCACTATAATATCTCCTACGCAGTTGGCTGATCTCTGTTGAGATTGGCCGCTGTGATCGAAATCGGCCAGGAGGACATTTATTATACTTAGTCCTAGTCCTGTATCAATTTTCAACTGTAGTTTATAAGCCAAATAATCCTTTTTTATCTATATATTTCGTTCAATCTGTACTTGCGGCCTAATTGCGTTCACACAAGCGGTGTCGGTACTAGTGTTATTGAATTCGCCAGTGCTCATTTGAAACAGCAAATATCAGTGTACGTCAAAGCTGGCTGCAAATACTCTGAACTTAATTTCCACGGATTTGCGGGGAGACGGACACGGGAATAATGTGTGAACTGTGATGGGTTTGAAGTTACTATTGTAACTTAAAAGAATATGTCCATATTACAGGATATTATTTACTGAACCTGAGTGATAAAGTAATTTATCACTTCATTTTCAGATTGTGTCTCAACTGATAACTAATTTGTGAAAAAATAAAGTAACAATAGCTACAAACAAATTGATTAATGTCATCAATAATGGTTGATTAAGCGGACGGATTATTGCTGATTAATAACTATGACCATCTTCAGTGTACCTTAACCAAATATATTATTAGTAATAAGTAAATTCATTATATTTAAGTAGTAATAATAATAGTAATATAGCTACAATTATATTATTTAATATATTTTGACTTTCTACATTCCAATACAACATGATTTTTGAGAAAACATTGCAGATGTCTGTAATCAACCTCTGTTAGTTCGTTTGTCTTTTTAAAGTTGCGATATGTCGTATGAAGAATAGATAAAATCCTTTAAAGAAATTTTACCGGTTCTTAAACGACTTTAATTACTTTCGAATTTAGATATTTACTTTCGAGTTTGAACTCACCCATACTAATAGTAGGGCCCGATCCTTTGTTCTGCAGTAGCGAGCAATGTTTGAGATTCGCGCGAATTTGCGCCGTTGCACAGTATGTAGATATGTCTGGAATTTTAAGCTGAGCGAGGGCTCGGGTCGATTCGTCAGTGAACACAATTGCTAAAACGCGCTCTTATAGTATTCTGTTAGTGTCTTGCTTTTAAAGTTATTTCCTACTTACGGAATCTAACACTTATTTAAACGTTGACATGGCATATTTATAAGTTTAGAACAAGATGAAGACGGTCTACCTACAAAAACTTGGGCGATGGAAAGCTCTGAAATTGTCTTAGTATTTCGATCAATGTTCAAATTTCTACCTAAGTATATTTTTTCATTAAAATAACTGCCTTACTTGTTTAACTTGTTTCTTAGAGACTGAGTAACTATGTTTTGAAACAAATTACAGTCTCAAAAAAGAGTGTCCATGACAAATCACTTATTTGGTCAACTTTTGGATTGTGTAAAAGCCAATTGACCAATACCAATTAAGTATTCATATTTCACCACTTCATCAGCCTAACAAACGAGACTTAGCATTACGTAACCAGGTAACAATATAGTATGTCGTCACACCAACACACGCGTTAACCTGACGCCCTTTGACTAATAACCCCTCAGTCATCAACGTCAGATATAATTGCTGTGAGGAGATTACACACTGTCCGTTATACCGAATAGTAGCTAGATCCAATTTAGTCGTAGCACTGACCGGAGAATTTTTAATTATGCGCATAACATCAGGTAGTTCGGAGCTGGTGTACAAATAAATGTTACGTTCGTTTGGCTTGATTGTACAGCTGACTGTAAGGATTAGATAAGAATAATATGAATAAAATAATTGTATCTTATTGTCGAAAAAAAGGGTTACTGTCAAAGAAATACCACGAATATTACAAAGAAAAAATGTATACCTACGACAAATTGTAATGTTTCTAAAGTTACAAATAATGTGCAATATTTTTATTTTATTACAATCGTGTGTTTTTTTTTTTCATGTCAGTGTCTTATTAGTTTAAAAGTAAATTTCTGATAACCAAATGAAAACCCAGGTTTTCCTTCGAATAAATAAATAACATTACCAATTTTTTAAGTTTAAATATTTTATTTTCTTTAAAGCATTTGTATAGTTGTTATTGTCGTCTCTTTTAACAATTGTATTGATGAAATTATTACTACCTAACTAGCAATGATCACCATTCAATCTTCACACCACTAAAATATGTATTCTGAGCACCTAATCAAACAAAACATAAACATTTCTTTAGCTGCTTTCTCTTCTTATAAAATAAACAAAAATTTTAATTCAGCCGCCGCCTCCACGCCAAGCTTATACTTATTTCACGTTGTACTATTAAAGTCTTCCTTAATTTTTACAAGCAACTCATTGGCCTCAAAACTGCGGAAGTTTTCGGTAAGTTTACCAGCGTCCCAGTCATTTTGTATTCTTGTTGTAATTTATTTTGCAGACTCAACCGGCTAGGCGGCTCTGCAAAAATAATTACTCTGGCAAAACTGCAGTTGCAGGCGAGAATGAATCTGTGTAGTTCATTGAATAAGTGAATTAAATTTTGAATTATGAATCGGGACTGTGAAGCGTTGAGCTTATTACCAAGAACCATGATCCAATATTTTTCAGTTGTATTAGTTGATGCTAGAACGTTCAGGTTCTTATAATTTAATACATTTGAAATTGTTTTTATGTTAAAATATGAATGAAAAAGTATATTTTCATCCCACCATCTCGGAAAGAGTCATTTTGCTCTTCAATATCTGAGTGGAAAAGCCGTTTTTATTCACTAGAGGTTAAAGTAAATTTGAATTTAGAACAGTTTGTTTGACGCCAACAGAATTGACTGAAACTGTTAATAATGTGCAAATGATCTTTATCTCTCAACAATCACGCGAGAAGTATTTAAAACAGTACGTTATGTTCAACACGTGCCGACTAGCAAAAGGAGCAACTTTCTCAGAAAACGTTTTGCTAGCATATTTTATAGAATTATCCGAGAACAAGAAAGCAAGCACTCGAAAAACAGTACACAAGTGACTAACACCAATATTACAGTACCCAACAAAAATATTACACTCAATTTAAATAACTGTAGCAACGTTACTTTAAATTTTTATTAATTATACCTAAGTATTATTTTGTTATAATTTAAAGATTATTCTGTAATACTTACCTGTCATAATGTAGTAGTTAATACCTAAACTGAAATAAAAGTAGCTATCTTGTGATTGTCAACGGTTTTATTTGCATTTAGTCATTTCCTCGCTGAGGTGGAATGAAAAGTTACGTGTTGCACTCGAGTGCAAAGATTTTTTCACCTCGTGCTCTTTTGATTCCCTTGCTGACGCTCAGGATTCTAATTTTGAATTGAATTTTAGAATCCTTCGCTTGCTCGGTCATCAAAATTGAACACGCGGTTAAAAAGCAACTTTGCACTCTTGTATAACAAATAACTATTATTTCACTGATGATGGTACCGAATCACCGGTAATTAACATTAAAGAATCTGTAAGCTGTTTTTACGAGTATTTATTAAGGACAATCAAAAAACCTAAATTACTACTTTAATTCTTACTTTAACAACATTGATCGTACTTATTTAAAAACTAACCAATATATTAATACGAGTAGTGCTACAAACTATTATACCGTCAGTAACATAAAAATACTAAAAAATAATATAAAATTTAATTAGAATTAGGATTGTGCTGTCATATTTATGAACAAAATATTCAGTACCTATATCCATGAAAGGTCCAGCACAATATTGTACTAGCCATCCCCTATCAAAATCCCCGATGAATGATCGATATTACTTTACGAGAATTCTCTCGAGTACGTTAAGCATCGGTCCTGTGAGGCAGCGTAATGTTGCTAACTTGACCCGTTGTGATAACATCGTTGTACTAACTTTATTTCCAATAATGTTACTTATAAAGTAATAAAATCACTTAATTGCATCATGCAAGAGGGATTTGAGATTATCTTGTTGCGTTTTTCACTTAAACTACAGACAATTCACGGGTTTTATGCAACACTATTTATGTATTTGGTTAAAACGGTATTTACTTCTACTCTATCACGACCCTAAATCAAATTTAGTTGAACCTACAGCAAGTTATCTTACATATTTTTTATTCATATTTTGGTTGCATAAATAAAATAAAATGATATTTTTGGACGTTAAATAATACTTTATCATTACTTTATTGGCTATATTTTGATGCACGGAGAGAAATAATTTATAGTGCCTAGATACTTTTTAGACTATAAATACTTACCGTAGTTGACTCATCATTAGTAAAATTGCCCGCCGCAGGCAGATTTTGAGATTAAATAACGTTATAAACGCAGTTTCTTTGCGAACAAACACGATAAGAAGTCTATACTTGGCCTAAATACCGTTATTATGAGTACACTCACCCACGCATTAGAAATTTCAATGAAACAGCAAGCACTCGGCAACGGTATTGTAGTGCTATCAAACAGGAATGTACAGTCATTCAGTAAATTCAGCGTTCAGCCAAGAAAAATAACACAAAAAATACGGGGAATTTAGCAAACTCCAAATAATTAATAGTTAAATACCTAATTTCGTAAGGTTGTTAAATAGTTTCTTATAAATTAGCGCAATTGAACCTTTTTTAACAAAACGTCTAACAACTTAGCTTATTACCTCACTGAAAACCAGTTCATCAATCAGAGACCTCATATTAAATACTAGAAGCTTCTAAAGTCAAAGAAAAATCGTAAACTACTATCACTCAAAAATATTAAGTTACGTTCTTATCTACACAAAAAGAGCTTACAAAAACAGTATCTTGTGGTCTTGCAAGTGTATCATTTCAATGTCTACTGTTCGCGTAAACCGAATAGACAAATATTTAACTTTTTAACCTTTTGAGATTTAAAAGTAACAAAAAACAAATGTTGATTCCACGTGTCTTTCTTATAAAACTGTTTTCTCAGCGACTGTCCGCGAATATGTGTTGTGCTTATCAGTTGGGTACATAGAGCCAGCTTTACTTCAAAGCTCACCGTGTTTGGTTCTCTACTTGAAAGCACTGAATCGATAATGTTTCAATTTACGAAGAGGAAAGCAATGTGGGGGGACGGTTTCAGGATGCTTTCGATGTTAGAAAGAGTAGAATCTATATATGACTGTTTATTGCGAAACTTTAATAACTTTATAAATAAATAAACAACAACATCACATACATTGATCTGACTCCGTGGTAATTAGCTTAAGCACTTGTGTTACAGATATCAGAATTAACAGTGGTATTACAAATCAACTTAAATAAATACATATAACACACAGACCAGTACAAACAGACATATTCATGTACACAAATGTTTGTGCAGTGCGGGGATCGAACCCGCGACCTCTCGGTTAGTAGGAAACTTCTTGACCATTACACCAAAGTAGTTGTCAATATTTCATGTTTTAAATGATAATATAATCTAAGAAGATAAACATGAATGATACAAGCATCGACTAAGGATTCCGTAAGTGGGAATTCACAAGTTGACTTTTAAGCATTTATTTAGAATCAACAGTGGTATTACAAATCAACTTAAATAAATACATATAACACACAGACCAGTACAAACAGACATGTTCATGCACACAAATGTTTGTGCAGTGCGGGGATCGAACCCGCGACCTCTCGGTTAGTAGGAAACTTCTTGACCATTACACCAAAGTGGTTGTCAATATTTCATGTTTTAAATCATTATCTAAGAAGATAAACATGAATGATACAAGCATCGACTAAGGATTCCGTAAGTGGGAATTCACAAGTTGACTTTTAAGCATTTATTTAGTTTGATGAGTTTCACTTTTGATTTTAAGTGTGTGAAAGTACACAGACTTAATAGTCTTGTTTGAATATAAGAACGTGAATTCGGTCCTATATAATAATAATATATAATTGTTACAACGAACACACCAATTACCTAGCCCCAAACTAAGCGTTAGCTTGTGCTATATTCATATATCACATAACTTGTGATTTGAGCTGATTAATTTAACAACCGATAGTTGGAAAACTTTTTATGTTAAACGTAGTCCAAATGTTATAAATATTTAAACAAAACAATTTTTAAAATACAATAAAATCAACAAAAAATAATAAATACTATTATCCAAATAAAATCTGACATTTAATTTTTAAATTTGATTAAATCTTTAAAATTAAATTTCTGTAAATTTATAGTAAAGCATTAATACTATTTATTTGCTTAATGATATAACAGACGAATCTGAAATTGAATATTAAATTTGCTAAAATCTGTAAAATTAAAAACAATTCAATTTCTGTAAATTTATGGTAAGGTAAGGCTGTAATACTATTTATTTGATAATATAGCAGACGTATATTTAATAAGCCACCGCAATAAGAACGTGAACTAAAAAGATTAAACTGTCCAGTAAACCTAAACCCATTTGATTTTTCAATTAAAAACTCAAAGGGTACAACAAAAGGTGTCGAGCGGACAAAGGCTGAATGCCAGGCTTTTTGCAGCGGTTCCATAATTTCCTTATTTGCAGATGTCAACAGAATTTTTCCCGTTTTTATTTTTGGGGTCCCCGGGCGCAATGGGGACAATGGACTGCAGGGTTATCGATTGTACGGCTTATGCGAAGATATTAAAAACTTACCTGTCTACTACAAATGAATTAGGCAGTGATTATTCCTTGTTAAAATAATGGTTCTTTACCTATGAAATTGCCGTTTATATTTTGCACTTGAATGTCTCCGGACTGGGTGGGAGTTAAAATTTTTAATTAGATAGATAGATAGATTATTATATATACTTTATTGTACAACACGTAACAAAATGTACAGGCAAATTCAACAAAGAAAAATGTACATTTAGGCGGTCAAATCGCTTGTAGCGATCGCTTCCAGGCAACCTTCGGTTAAAGGAACATTTAATTAACAGGAAGGGGGAATTTAAGCAAAATATATATGGATATTTTAGAACACAATTTTTCGAAACAAATAAGATATTTATGTCTAAACTTTAATAGATCTACATAAACTCATAAATAGAATATGTTTTATTTTCGGAACTTTTGTGTCTCATTTTCATTATTATCAGCTGGAAGACATCCACAGCTGAACATTTGAATCTTGTACAGACTTTCAGCTCGAGTTAGTACAAAATGGCCTTAATCCAGTCAGATTCTGTGATTTTTAGAACATCGTAAATGCATCTTACCGGTTGCATGAGGATGCATATCTTGCGCTCTTATTCATTTGGTTCAGTTGTGAACTTTTCTATTCGCTATCAGTTTTTCCCGCTACCCGTGCTCTCTCTGCTCCTTTTCTCTCACATTCTCTTTTAAAATTATCTCTTCGTTTCTCATTCGATACTGTAGATAAATTACAAGCCGTCTTATTACTCAATCTGATATAACATTTACTTAGCTGTTATTAGTCTTTATATTGCATGAAACTAAGAGATTAATCTAAAATTAGTCAAGTTTCACCTTGTGTGTGCTTCATAATTAATTTAGACTCTGCTCATCTTTCGGTCGACTGTATTCATAAATGAGAAATAGAAAGTGTTTAAATATGTAGACGTTATAATTCTAGCCAACAAGTTTTCTATTCTCATCAGCCTATATACGTCCCACTGCTGGGCACAGGCCTCACCTCAACTATAAGGTGGTCCGAGTTATACTCCACCATGCGGGCTCAGTGCGGATTGGTGGAGGGGTATTTGTAAGGTAAGTGACCAACCTTACTGTCAGATGTTATTTAGCCGCCCGAGGGCCTCTGACCAGGCTTAACGACTAATATCTATCGATATTAACCGGGACCAACAGCTTAACGTGCCTTCCGAAGCACGGAGATGCTTGTAAATAGACGTCACTTAAATGGTCAGAATGGTCACCCATCCCAAACATGACCGCGCCCGTGGTTGCTTAACTTTAAGTATCACTACCAAAGCGCTGCAACCACTGCGCTACAAGCACCTCCAAGTTTTAATTTCCTCATTTTCGTTATATAGCGTAGTGCAGAACCCAAATTCAAATATCAACCCTCTCTTCACCTCATTGAGGCACCGCCACACACAGACAGGGACTTTTTCTGGCGCTATTTACATTAAAATAGAAATCTGCTCGCATGTAAATGTGTGAAGCGATAACAGTGGCTTGAACAAACATTTAGAAGTGCTATCACTGTGTTCACTGAATCTTGAAGTAAATTAAGTAAAGGTACATCATGTTGACATAAATCCAAATCCACCTTAATTAGAATCATCAAATTAATGTTGAACGTAGGTTTTCTAAGGTAGGTATTAATAAAACTTTATGACTTCCATGCTATACTATGTGTTCATATTAAGTTCACAAGAAAATTGAATCCTATTCCATCTGTTTACAGCATAAAAAATGTTCAGCTCACGGAGGCTACTGTAGTTAGAGACCTGGGAGTATTGCTGGACGGTAGACTGACTTTCGTACCGCACATCGATAATATTATCAGTAGGGCTTCTAAAATGCTGGGATTCGTAATAAGGAATGCTAAAGTTTTTAAACGGCCTTCGACGAAAATTAAATTATTCAATAGTCTCGTTCGCTCGGTTGTTGAGTATGGAAGTATAGTTTGGCGTCCTCACTACGCAACCCACATACTACGAATTGAGCGCATACAAAAACGGCTGGTAAGGCATTTAGTATTTTGTCATTATAGGAACAAAAACTCCCTCTCTTACGACGATCTCTTAAATTTTTTTAAAATCAAGAAACTGGAAAAACGTAGAGACCTTCTGGACCTTTCTTTTTTCTACAAAATCATTAATTACCAGCTACGTTGTTCCGATCTTCTAGGGAAGTTTAGTTTCAAAGTTCCTTTGCGTATGCCACGCCAGCCTATAGAGCCTTTTCGTCTACCGTTTAGAAGAACCGTGCTGGGAGCTAACTCACCAGTCTGCAGAATAAGCAAGCTGTATAATAGGTGCAGTGGATGGATCGATGTTCATTCAATGTCCCGGGCCAGGTTCAAGGCCACTATAGCCGTAACCATCACCTAATAATTTTGTTGTTTTTCGTTTTGTGATATTAGCTTTTTTTGTAATACTGTTTTGTTTTAATATCTCATCTCTGTCAAAATTATTCATTTTTGTAAAAATTGTTTATATTTTTTTCATATTTTGTAACGCCTAATTTATCAAGCATGTTGTGTTACACCTGTAATTGACAGTGCAATTAGCAATACTTTTTTACTGTATGTAAGTCTCATGTTAAATCAATTGTAACTGTCGTTGGTGTGCCTAATAAATAAAATAAAAATAAAATAAAAATACTCCGGAAGAGAGCAGCCTCGATGCTAAACCGTGTCCGTGGGAGCTCCAATGACATTCTGCGCGTTGTGGCAGGGCGGATAGACTGCCCCTACTTGATGCAGTGAATTCGGCTGCATAATAGTAAAGTCAAATAGTTTGTTGTATTTCTTTTTTTGTGTCAAACTTATTATGTGTGTGCTGACTCTTAAATACTTTTTATAATTTTTACTGTATGTACTATGTGTGTCTGAAACAAATGGTTTTATTATTATTATTAACGACTAAGAATGGTTACAAGCAGCCTGGGGAAGTACTAAATAACGTTTGACAAGTTCCGTTATTCTTCTAAGACGGTGAGCCAGCATCCTCCATACGGACAACGGCTAAGACGGTAAGGTTTCAAATTTGATATTTATGTTCAAGTTCATCTTGATGACCATTCCCCTTCCGATTCTATATATGAATAATTCTTCTTAGTTAATTCGAAAGCAATGAGACTGAAATACCAATTTGCGTTAGGCAATCTCAAAGTAGCCTGATCTGAGAACCAATGTAAAAGACTTGCTTTTATTGCAAGCACCAAATGCATTGTCGCTCTTTATGTCGCGGGAATAAATCCACTCTACCTATCTGGTGCTATCGTGCAATACTGAAATGGACTGGGCAAATACGACAACGAATGAAATTCAATTTGTTCTGTGGCGACGATGGAGATACTCCATTGGGAATCTTTCTTACCCGTGAGTTCTGAAGGGTGATTGGCCATTTCGTAAATGGAACTCCATGTGTTAGAATCACGAGTAGGCGTGTGAGAAAGATACCTACATCAAGACAGTTTTATGTTTTTATTTAAGCTTTATTTTACATTGAAATTCGTACAAAAAATATGATACAAAAGGTATTAAATGTTAACCAAAGGCTGTATTCAAGAGATAAGGCCGCCTAAATTGTACATCTTTCTTTGTAAAACTTGTGTGTGATTTTGTTTTGTGTCGTGCAATAAAGTGTTAATCTATCTATAACAAGCACAGCTGTGACTGTATTCAATATTTGACTGATAAAAGGTACAATAGAACATATTGGATTTAAATTGACCTCTCAGTTGCAATTGCTTTTGCAAGGATCAGCTGTTGTAAATTTTATCTAAGCTGCACCGACTGACCACACGTTCAAGTTTATTCGCAAACCACTCGATAAAAAAAGCTGTATGTTTTTTATCACTCAACGTTTGATATTTGCAATGTTACTTTACTAGAACGGTAACAAATAGTCTAAACTTATAAATTTAGTTTGTTGTAATTTTTTGACAGGGGGAGGACAGTGCCCCTTAAGGCATTTTGTGTACCTACGATTAGCTCTCCCCCTATAGAGATGTGATCCCACGACTCCTTATTTAATATAGTAAACCAACCAACAATATGGATTTTTTTTAAACAAATGCCGATATTTTTAACCGTTAAATACATCCTTCAAAATCAAACAAAAGGGTGTGAAATCAAATGGTGATGGTATCCTTAAATATAAGTACTATCATTTGTTTGTCATTACTGGTTTTTGAAGTGCCATACTGTGTCATTACCGGTTTGTTTGGCTCAACATATTAGGTAACAAAACATGTTTTCATAAAAAGAGCGTTTCGGTATTAGCACCCCAAAGCTGATCCCCGACTTTATATGCGTACGTTTTACTGGTCTGAGCTAACTAGCTTCTCTCCAGGACTTAGAGAAGAAAATTAGGAAGCATAATAGTATAACTTAGGATTTAATATTAAATACTCAGATCCATTATGTAATCTCACTTGATTTACTTACTCTGATAACATACTGAACTTATTTAGAGAGCTGTCCATCGATCTTTATATGTACTGTTTTTTTTTAACTGTCCAGTTATCGTTATTTACTCAAATCGATTGTATCAGCTAGAGAAGAAGATCATCGCATATTTTTAAAACTGCAAAGGAAATTTAAATTATTTATTAGTTTTTAAGGTTGTATTCGTATAAATAAATTTAAAGGACGTTGTTGTGCCCGTACAACTGAACAACTTTCCAAAAGAAACCTAGTTCGAAATTTAAAAAGAAACTTGTCTCTCCTATAGTAAATTGACAGGCTCACCGGTAATTTTGTATGGGAGGACCGCAATTTTTTTTGATATTACGACCTATATTTCTTTGGGAAAGTTTTTTAGTTTTACGGGCACAACAACCGCATTAAAAAATTATTTGATATATGTAACTCCATGTATACAAACCATAACCGAATATAGGTACTACAATATGTGCAGCGGAATAAAGAGCGCCAAAATATCATCCAAAAACGCTTCATAACTCATATAGAAACCTTTTCGAAAAGGTTATGCCGTTACGTTGTGGGAATGGAAAAAATAGTGTTTCTCCTTTTATCCTTAAAAATTTTCAAAGAGCTTTGTAGTTTTTATTCAAACTCAAAATGTGTTGCTTTCATAGAGTTGAAACTGTTGAAAGCTCATTTTTGCTAGACTCTTGAACACGAATTCTGTTTAAACAAAGGATTCAAAGAGTTTCAGGTGCTTGAAAATGTCATAACTTATCGAGTTTTCAGTTACCTTGAAATACGTTATAAATTCATTTTCATACAATGAATACAATATGTTAACGCAACAAAGGTAGAGTTTTGTGTTTGCAGAGCGTTCGGTAGATACATACAAAAATAGCCATACTTTTCAACTAGCTAGGATTTAAACAATTGTTAAAGTAAACAGGATTATCTTTTGAATGTATTAATTATTTTAAAAACATTTTTAGTACATGTCAGGCAGTCGTTCATACCATCTGAACCCGAAAATCAGTCCTGACCTGAAAAACAGTCAGTCTGTCAAATCGACCTGAAAATCAGTCTTAAGACTTTAAACTAAAGATATTGTAATGAAGCAGTAAAAACCTTATTGCACTAGGAAAGCCAGGATTAAAATAAACCCCATAGGAAAAAAGGAGTATCCGTTAAAATAACTCCCCTTTGAAAAATAAACTCACATTAGGTACGTGAAATGTGTTTTATAACGTATCGACGGTAGCATTGACCTGCTAACCCGAACACCCTCAAAGCCGCTACTGTGAAATTCGATAAACGTTATTTCGAATTAAACCGTCTTATGTTTTATTAGCTAATCAACATTCCATCTGATCATTCATGCCTGATTTGCAAAATGCGCGAAAATTGTGTGTTTTTTTTTAGATTCCTGAGTGACGCCCATCTTGAGTATTAAACTTTAACATGGACAAAACATACTAAAACTAAACTTGACAATCTTTATGACACTAACTGTTGGTTGTCGGTTCTAAACGCGAACTATTTAATGAGTATTTAGGTACTCACTGCTCGACGTTTCGGCTGGATTGCACACAACCGTGGTCACGAGCTGACTGAGCCGTTATATAATATATATAATAGTTAGTGTTAAAATGCAACGCGAAAGTTTAAAATCATAAATCTTTATGACAGTACAAGTCAGGGCAAGGTAAGAAAAGAGAAAGAGATAAGAAAACTCTTTATAGTGCTTATAAGCGATTCACTTTTATCTGTATGTAGGTGCAACAGTAAGAGCTAAAGGGATAGTTGGATTGAAAAACCAGACCATGAAGTCAAGAGTATGGGGCCCCGGGCTCTGAATTAGAGCTGTATTTATGGCGGTTCGCCGATTCCCATGGCGATAACGTGCAATTGCCTTGTTGTCCGGTTCCGCCATATTCGTTCATATCCATTAGGAACCCTGCCGTTTTATAATTGCCATGCATTTACACGGCCACATATAAATCTCAATATGCGGTTTTTTAATTGTAAAATGTTACGTCCCACCTACGTTATTATGAAACTAGGGTATCAATGAACTACACTCGTGAACTGAATCCCAGCATTATATATAGTCCCAGCATATGACTTTTTTATATTTACCTATATAAAACTTATCGCTGCCAATTAGAAGAAATTAAATACATATTTACTTATCAAACGAGTTGCAAATAAAATCTCAGAATACATTTTCTGCTGACAAAGTTCCTTCTTTACGTTTGGAATATCGAATTCTCAATAGGATACGACAACTTTCGCTTGAAAATTTTTTATAACACCAAACATGCAGCATATATACCTAAATCTAAATTCTGCTATTTTTTTTAGTAAATTAAAGTCCTCCTTTAAACCAAAACTTAAGGTCGTTAACCTTAAAAACTTTTCAAAGTAGCTCACTACTCGAGTAATATCATAACTTCGCGGTGTTTCACTGTGTTATTTCTCTCTGTGGGCTCTTTTAATTACGGCTGGCCCCTACATGTATCATAAATTCTAATGGAGAACGCAGACCTACCTACCCTACCCGTGTCTCCAAAGCAAATTGCATTTTAGAATTTAACGTAAACACTCTGTATTATAAATCTATTGTCGTCTGTTTTACGTTTTAGAAGTTATTAGGAGTGGTTTAGATATAACTAAGAGGTGACTCTTTGCTTTGGATGCGGATGACTTTAGCACGCATTAAGCATTATGTATAAAAGACTGATATTTACTTGGTTATTTGAACAAAATATTTTTTCAAAATGGTGCACCGTGTCAAGTAAAGTGCTTTTTTATATATAATAATATGTAATGCATTTTACTTGACACGAGAAGATATATTTCATTAAAATGAATGTTAACAATATTCATTTAAACGAGTTTAAAGTTAAATAAATTAAATATACGACAACATCACATACATTGATCTGACTCCGTGGTAAGCAGCTTAAGCACTTGTGTTACAGATACCAGTATCAACAGTGGTATTACAAATAAACTTAAATAAATACATATAACACCCAGACCAGTACAAACAGACATGTTCATGCACACAAATGTGTGTACAGTGCGGGAATCAAAGCCGCGAACCTTTTGGTTAATATTTAACTTTTTGATCATTACACCAAAGTAGAGTTGATTGACGAAATATGCGAAAAATCTATTATGATAGTCACAAAGTCTGTTATGATACAATTATGAATGGAGACTCTATCTTAAAGCGGTTAAGGTAAACAGTTGATATGCACTGATAAATAAATAACAACCAATACTTATTCTAGTCCATATCAATCATTAACCCCTCGAGTTTCGACTGGCATCCATCCATAGACGTCAAATGTGTTTATCACCTAGAAAGTCTGTCTTGGAGAGGTTAGTAAATTTACATGTAACATTGTAAGATCTGGTATGTTATATTTAGACACTCAAGAAATCCTCGTCTCACCAGCCGTATGCAATTAAAAAGCCTTTATAGCCAGTCGTATGGCCTTTTTATTACGGGACGTTTAAATAATTTTATGAGATTGCGTTCCCGAAATTACCCCATTTTCTTTTTTAAACAACCTTACTTTGCATTTTACTCGTTTTCTAGATTTAACTGAATCGTTTATGCTATACAAAAAAGTATGTTAAAGTCAAGTTATATTTTATATGTGGATTATCTAACATCGTCGTAAGCCTTATGAAAACTGTCTTAACTTGTTGAACCCCGTTTGTCTGAATCCGGCTCGACTATCAATAGAGTGTTGAATGTGTCAACAATCAATTTGATCCACTAAACAGACATATTTATCACTCATCTTATATTGTAAAAATTAAGATTTTGTATAATCCACATATATTTTGCTCAAACTTCCCTTCCAGTTAATTAAATGTTACTTTAACTGAAGGTTGTCTGGAAGAGACGCAAGCGATAAGACCGCCCTAATTGTACATCTTTCTTAGTTAAACTGTCTGTAATTTTTGTTTTGTGCTGTACAATAAAGTGTTATCTATATTTATTATTTTAACCCCAGGAAAATAAAGAAAACAAAGGGCTACTTCGTCGTAGCATCAAAGCAAATAAAATGTGACACCATTAAAAATAAAATTATTAAAGAGGGCAAAAAACGAAAAACAGAAATCTCATGATGAAATGTGTTTGACGAAATTAAAAAACAGAAGACCGTCGGCTAGCTGAATTGATTTTGTATTTGTAACACTAGACGGAAGGCTGTTGAAATTAATGAGAGAAGTCGTTAACGCCCCTCTTGAAATCGAAAAACATTTTATTAATGATAGATATTTTAATGAGCAAACACTTGACCATTTTTTTCAATTACGTTTAACAACTCTTGGTTAGTCCAATTTCTTGTTCACAGACGTCTGTAAATGTATTTACTAACGATTTTTATGTAACAAGTTATAATTGTGTCTTTCTTCTCGGAAATAATAAGGAAGTTTTTATGTTGAAAATAGTTTGTCTTCTTGTACGTACTAAGTTAAATAAATGAGTTTGATTTTATGCATCTATGCCCAGTAACCTATCACCCCCGACCCCAGTTTCTAATATCAAAGCAGGTGGTCCACGATTCGCGCACAATGCAAACGTATAATCATATAACACCATAAACACACAAATCGAAGTTGTAACAGTCCACCGGCCAGATTTATACGCCGTTACCGAACCCGAAGGAGAAGGGAGAAAGGGTCATAAGGGGTCCTATTTTTGAATCACTAGCATAGCATTTTTATTTTCAAACATTGGTTCAAACAGACCAGGTTATTTTAGAATGTATTTTTTTCAAGTCTTGCTTAACCATTTTTGAATGCATAAATTGTTGTTATTAGAATTTTGTCACCATGTTTCTGACACAATTCTATGTACAGTAAATATTTGTTTGTAGCTAAAGAAACGTAAAATAAATGAACCACCTATGGCAAATAAACAATATTCTTAAGAATCGCGTAACTAATATTATGTAATCTACCTCTTTAAATCCAATGAATGCGAGCCACATACTACCCTAGTTCTATATCTTTGTATATTTTTAATTTGTAACTTGATAAACATTAATGTTTGCAAAATATTATTTTATATCTTGGTAATTAGAAATACTCGTTGTGGTTGTTATTGTAAAATACGAATTTATTGGTGTTTATTTTAGTGTGTGTACACACCAAAATAAACACCAAAAGAATGTAAATTTTGCAACACTCGACTGAAGCCGAGTGTTTCAAAAATAGAGCTCCGAGAATATTTCAATACGCCATTCGAATTTTTTACGACCGTCATGCGGCTGTATGAGACCGCAATATTGGAACTATTTCTGAGAAGTTTTTTTTCGCTTTTTCGCGTTCTCGTAAAATACAAGGAAACTCCAGCAAAACATCTATAGAGGTTAAAATCGTCCCAACTGCTGTATATATACTTATAAAATAAAATATTTTTATTTGTATCGTAAGGACTTGAGCGTGGTGAATGAATAAATAATTTTAGATTACCCGTTGTCCTACGTAAGTGACAAACGCGACAAATGCGACGCGACGAGACAATATCAAATCTATATATAATACTATTAACATTGAAAAATTACTTAGCTTTAGATTTCCGCTCAGTTGCGCCGGCATAAGTACCCAACTACACTACCTGTGACCACCGACTATGTTAGAGAACAAGCCCATGCAAAAAGCACCGCCCGCCCTCCCACAAATCGCATGCAAAACAGATAATGCAATAATTAGTACCAACACCGACGTGCAACTGAGCGGAAATCTAAAGCTAAGTTATTTTTCAATGTTAATACTAATTATGGATTTCCGCAAAGTAACGCCTGATACTATTAATTATATTAGGACCTAATACGTCTATGATAGTGACCTACGTGGACCTACGTGACAAAGCGCGACTGACATTAGCACAAGCATTAGTAGCGTCGCAACACGACGAGTGTGTCAACGCGACAAAGGTTTGAGACCACGCGATTGTCACAAGGCGTCTGAAGTATTCGTCGCGTAGCGTTGGTCACGTAGGACAACGCCTAACCGGTGGTTCTAAGTGAGCGACAAGTGCGACGCGACAATATTAATTTTTTGTACGTCTATGAGCGTGTTTTATATGACGAACGAACGCAAGTATTGGTCGCATCGTGTCGCGTCGCGTTTGTCGCGTTGTGTCGTTCACATAGGACATGGCCTTAGATACAGACAGCATCAAAAGTAGTTTAGCATTTTATTATTTTTCTATGATGCTAACTGTACGTGATATTTACTAAGTAACGAAAAGCATTTAACAGGAATGCACAACGCACAATACTTACGCATTATTTTCCTGAAATTGTTATTTTTTTATCAATATATGACATTTATTTTAGTTTGCATGACATTCCATACCAAATAAGTTTTTTTCTGATACCATGCAAGTCTCGTTTTAGATCACTACAAATAAATTTTAGTGCACCTGCCCTCTGAAATAATAAAAAATTTGTTGAACTAAATTTTAGTTTTAACGGATTCGTTTATCTGCGCAGATCAATTTGTTCAGGCCTTTCAATTCTGGAAACAAACAACTTCAGTTTTTCAAACTAAATTCGACAGCTGAGATAGGAAAGCACGATTTTGTTACAGCTATCAAAACAGTATGAAAACATTAGGTTTTCATACTGAAGTATCAGCGCCGGCTAGAACGTTTTAGGGTGATAATTTGTTTTTTGCAATAGAAAAAATCCACTTGCATTGTTTCGGATTAAAAGAAACATCTAAACTACACATTAGTTTTTCATCTGACTGTTTATTTTTATTTTAACGAACACCTGTGTGTATAAAGTATTTAATTTAAATTCAATCAGAATTCTAAATTTTTCGTAGTCTATCGACTACGGCATAATTTACGTAGCATGCTTCGAGACTACGCGGCTACGAGTATCGTAGCACTATGCTACGACAACTGCTTCTCGTGAAGTATTGAATTCCTTATACAAAAATTAAAGCTGTTGTTTTATTTTGCATTATTTTCTACTTATTTAAATTTATAACATTAGATATGAAATAAAATTGAATACGAAATAAAATTATAAATAATTATGATGTTTTTTTTAAACAAGGTTTTGTTGTACCTGTATACTGCTTTTTATAAGAAGTGCTACCACAAATCTTTGTTTCGAACAACTCCGAATGTTCTCAAGCACTGAGTTGTTAAAAACAATATTATTGTGTTCTTACGAGCAAGTTAACAAGTCGGTACACAGTTCCCTAACGAGGTGTAGTTAAAAAGTACTTGATCGTGTACTTGCATTAAAAATGTACTGGCTCTCGAAACAATGGGCTCGTTGGAGACGGTGGAAGCTGTTATCGTAAATATATATTTGGAATTGTTTCCGCGTGATGCCGGAGCAAAGTTTGTAGCAGCCGTAAAGCATGAACTAATTTGTCAAAGTTCTCACCAGAAACGCCGGGAACAGTGGGCTCGTTCGCGTGAATGACTACGGATTGGATGCCGAACTGTGTTTCGAAAGGTTGGCAGTTCACAAATGTTTTGCAATACATAGAAAATTATTTCAGGTTACTTTTTTTGCTAAACACTGATACTTCTAAGAAATCGAAAAACATTACACACTCTGGGCTAAGGTTTCTCGTATACGATTTTTTATTTTTATTTTCATTGATTCAAGTTAGGTCCATAAAAATCTACTACGTCCAAAGATATATGTACTGACAGTAGAATCTAATGGCGTTAACGTATACGTTAACGTGGACCATAGTCCACCTGTGCTTTAATATGCATTAAATATTAAATAAACACATACAAACGTATAGTCCACCTTCTGTGCTTTACTATGCAATAAATTACTTATCTATTCTCTGTTAAAGTACTTAAATGATCCTCAAGTGAATTTTACGACTGTTGTAATTTATTTGAGTTCCCTATATTTCCCTCTATTTGTCACTGGTAAATAAACAAGATCGAATGCTAAATCATCAACGCAAAAGCCCGTTACACCGCGATAGTGCGAGCGGGCGAATCGCACAAACTTGTGCAATTGAAACTCGAATATTATAATCACGGTTGCACTAGCGGCTGTTTTTGCGGCACCAACTCATTAAGTGTTCGTATCTGTACCGAGCACTCGGTACGCTCGACCACAAATTGTGTTAGAAACGCCCGGTTATGCTCGGCTCGAGATTTTGAAGATCGTTATCCAAATGGTGCGGTGATAAAGCGGGTTTGATTGTTGAACATGTGTTTGCTTTTCTCAATTTTGTTGAATTAAGCATATTGCAGGAAAAATTGGTGTAATAGTGAACTTTCGCCGAAATTAGTGAACTAATTTTCGGAAATTATCGCTTTAAAAAAGGGGGGTGAAATTGGTATGAAACTTTGTCAGGCTTGAAGTTGAATAAAAAGATGGTCACCAATAATTACGGACGCGTTACGCGATTCCATAATATTCCAGCTTATAAGGGGTAATCTACTTTAACTTATACTGTTCTCGGAACTCCACGCGGGTGAAACCACTGGCAGAAAGCTAGTCTAAACACACTGTATTTTAGAAGATTAGGCGCAACCAATTTTAAGATAATAATTAATAATTTATACTAAAATCACCTGAAAATTTCGAACAGAATACACAATTTTTGATGATAAATTCAATGTAATCAAAATACTTCACCATCATTAAAATTGAGAACTGTACAGAACGTTTTCGAATAACATCAAAGAGAATTTCATTTGAACGAACGCAATTACTTGCGGATGTTTTGAATTCAGAATCTCATTAAATCTTTGTCATTCTACTCGTACACTGTCTGTGAAAATATTGATAAAAATGCCTGCATAAAAGCGAAGTTACCTTATTTCTGAATAAGTTTTTGATACATAGTGTTTTTGACAGATAAACTGCGAGAAGTCAGCCAGAAGTGGTGAAATTGGGCATGAATATCTGAGTACTGTTCCTTTTGTGTTCTGGTTGATTCGTTTAAATTAACTTAATAGTTACACTATTTAGTTGCTACCTGTAGACACTCATTGTTTTTTTACATAATTGAAAAAACTTGGATATTTACCGCTGGCTGCGTCGAATGAATTTGTATCTCAAATGGCTATTTATTTAAGCGTCGAAGTATATTACAGACTGCCTCGTTGGTGTAGTGGCAAAGTTTTTGCCCTACATTCGAGAGGTCCTGGGTTCGAATCCCAGGTCGAGCCAAAATTGTTTCTGAGATTTTCTGTCATGAATTTCTCAAAAACAGCTCGGAGTCGGGAAGTTGACGGTGTTACACCCCCGTGCCTCTGAAAGCACGTTGAGCCGTTGGTCCTGCGCCTGATCTCTCTCCGGTCATGTCGGGTTACCGTCTCACCGAACTTGGAGAGTGATGGAACAGTGAGTGCACCTGTGTATTGCGCTCACGTTTGTGCACTATAATATCTCCTGCGTAGTTGGATGATCTCTGTTGAGATTGGCCGCCGTGGTCGAAATCGGCCAGGAGGACTATTATATAACAGATCAGGTACTGTAAGTCTGACTGCTAGGGTTCCATATCAGGTTCTTCAAATCTGCAATTTTGTTACTTGTGCAGAAAGTGCTTGTCACGCTATTTATATCTATTACGGTTTAGCTAGGCAGCTAAGGTTCCACTTCAGGTATTCTGACTCTTGAAATAAACTATAGCCTGTATATAAGCGAGTATCTATACAACAAAAATATTGTATTTAAGTTCGTCTAGTAGTGTTTGCGTTAGAAGCGGACTGACTGACGGGGAAAAAATAAAAAAATATTATTTTTTTCTTGACCAATGTGTTTTCAATTAAATTTTATCAACACAGACAACGCCTAATATGAAACCCCTCCAAATCACACTACGTTTCAAGTCCAAAAAAAGGCTAAATAAATTATATAAGATCACAAACAACATAACAGACCTCACCAAAGACACATTAGCCTTCAGCGAGGCCAGGGCCGGCGGCAGGTCTCCCGCGCGTCGTAACTGAAACATTAAGAGCCAATACTTATCTTTTTTCTGCGGGACCGTGACGTCGATGTAATCGAAATCGGTACGTGGGCCGGTGAACGGCCGACAAGGGATGGTTACATGGATATAAAGATGATGGAAAAACTATTTTAAGCACTTTAAAAAAAAGGGTCTTACCTTAGCAGCTGTTTTTTATTTGCTGAAATTCTTTAACATAATCAAAGAAATCATACAGTAAAAGAACAAATAAAAAAAAGTGTTATAATTATTCAGTCAGTCATAATAAAACAAAACTCGATACTAATTAATAAGCGAAGTTTTTGAACACCACTGTAACATACTTTATTCGTTCAAATCCCTATTTCCGTAAGAACTTATTTCTTATCCCAAATTTGCACTATTGTAGTGTTGAAAGTCGAAAGTCACATCCATTTTCTCTACACCCTTACCCAGCGGCCTCCAGGGGCGTATTCCGGTCGTGGGAATAAATTTCGCAAATCCCGAGTACGGCCGCCGCTGATCTACATCGGGGCTTAATGCACCAATATGTCGTGGGGATTAGCTGCCACTGTTATGGCCTCGCTTGCTATTAGCTTGGTGTTGAAATTTTTTTGCGATATTGTTTCAATTTACAACGGTACACCTGCGTTAATTGTCAACTGCGTGACGATTTTAAGGTACAAGTTGACCCACTGAATGAAACTCTTCTGGTTTCTATGTACTTCTATGAATTAAGTAGCTAGCTTTGAGTGAATAGCTACGGAGGGTGATCCAAACATAGAAACCAGAAGTGTCACGACATCATGTCATCTGCTGCTACTTCATACAAGCGAGCTTCGAGTGAGTAAAATCTTGCACATATCATTTGAACTTAAACAAAAAATCTTGCACATGACATTTGAACATAAACCGAAAAGTTTGTCTTAAAAAGAAAGTCAAGCTTATTTGGAAACTAGCTGTGCCCTGTGGTTTCACCCACATAGAACCCGTGATATGTGGGACATATCTCACAGGAACCGTGAAGTTTTACTGGATAAAAAGTACTCTTTGTGTTACTCCAGGTTATAAACTATCAATGTTCCAAATTACAGCTAACTCGGTCAAGTAGTTTTTGCCTGAAAGACTAACAAACACACTTACAAATTATAGTAAGTTTATAATATTAGTAAGATACTATAAAAAAAATTAAAACCTATTCGGGACTGGATGTAATTTCAGCCACGTCTAAAAAACATGAGTGGATATTTAAGCATTTTTTATTGCAGTCATTTTCGTAGACCCAAACACGATAATAATAACCAAACAATATTCTTTTGAGATGAATTATCAAACACGTTTAGCTTTTAAAAAGTGAATTTAATTCGCAGAGAGAATTTTTCAGTGTGAAAATTATCCAACAATGCGTTTGTATAAAACTGTTTTTATTTGTCGAGAGGTTCAGCATTCTTTGCTTGTTTTATTTTTATTTAATTCCGTTCTGCTGAAATTCTTTACCTCTGTTGTTGAAACAGCTTTGGAGACTTAACATATTTTTTGCATTTAAATAATTATGATTATGAGTACCATATACACTTTTTCATTCTTATAAATGTAGTCATGGAAGAGTAGAAGTAGTTTGAAGCTTGAGTGCATTGTATTTTGGTAGAATTAATAAATGATTAAAGGAACTCGTATAAGTTCTTTTTTCCATTTATTAACAAATAAAAAATCTATTAACAAATGAAAGTGTTAACTTAGTATAAAACTACTAAGGTTTGTAACTTCACTAAGCTTAAAGTTTACGTCGACCAACATCAAAAACATAATTAAATATTTGGTACTAAATATATCTATAATTATCTTATATCTATAATTACTCGGCGAAAAATCAACTAAAATACAATCTGTTTTTGATACTCATTTTGATGTCATATTTTCTTGAAATAATTGATGAGAGTTTTTACTCATTGAAACCCCATACCATGCTTTTGTTCAATGCATCTGTTCTAGTATTTTACGATAAATATCATAGAAATACAATATTGAAATTTAGAAATTTTCCGGCACTGAGGTACCTAAATGCCATGTCGCAGACATAACTCGACATTTACTACCCTCTTGTGTGTACTAGGTATTATTTTGTAGTCTTAGCGCGAACAATAATACCAATAGGTATAATGTAGGAAGATCATAATTCGAGGCTATATAGAACGAGATCATTTCACGGTAAATATTAAGTAGTAAGCAAACGGAGTACCGTTTGACACATAATCCATTCTAACCAAACTTATGTTGCACAAGCGTCAACACCTCTAAAGCGAGCTAATAATATCTTCAGTTTGCATTTAAGCTTCAAAACACGCTGAATAAATCACTACTTGCCCTTTTGCTAGAAGAGTTTGGACACAATCGGCTATCCGCCCAAGGCTTTCCACTTAAATACTTTGGTTACATTGCATTAAAATTCATTGGCAACGTTTTTATTAAAAAAAATATAACTAAATATTTATAAGAAGCGATGTTTTGTTATTTTCTGTTGAGCGGTAATCAAGGTCGTAGTTATCTATTACGCTCTTGCGGGCTCCAGCCCCATGGCTGAATCTCTTTCAGGCAGTTTCGAAAGTAACAAGCAGCAAAGCAAGCAGATGACATTAAAACTGTTTTGGTTATTTATGCAATTGAACAACTTACATGTGTACAAGAAACACTTAATAATATGATTCTAAGACATTAATAATAATAATAAATAAATATTTTACAACAATCACACCAATTCTCTAGTCCCAAATTAAGCTACGAGGCTTGTGTTACGGGTACGAGACAACGGATAAACATACTTAAATACTTTTTTTGTAACAAAATACATATTATACATAGAAAACACCCAGACCAGTACAAACACACATGTTCATGCACACTTATGCTTGTACTGTGCGGGAATTGAACCCGCGACCCTTGGTTTAGAAGTCCGACCTGTGGACCACTGCACCAATCGGTCGTCGTCATCGGTACATTAAACTGTACTCTATCTTTTAGGGTAATATAAACATAGATACCTAACCGTCCGAAGCGGTATTATTATGCCAAACCGTATACGGCTCGTACATCACGGCCGTGAACAGGTGCCGTTTGCGGTATCTGAATCTAAGGGCACGTGCACACTGCTTTTAGTGTTACCATTTCGTAATTTGAAAACAGCTTATCTTATTTTTAATCACTTGAAAGTCTAGATTGATAAGCTTAAACGGCATTCTTTTAATGACCTTTCAATGTGTTTTGTGATCGCTACATAGCATAAAACAAAGTCGATTTTCGAGTTTGTCTCTATGTCTGTATGTACGGTCGCCAACAGAAAGTGGTTACCACATTAAGGATTACAACTGCTTACAGACATTACTTGTGAATACAAGTTCTAATTCCTAGTTCACATTAATATAATTGACCATTAATTATTTTTATTTTTAATGAGAATCAATCATTCCTTTATGACGTTGATTGACACTGACTACATATCTGTAATTTCAAGGAATACAGAAAATACTTCTTTTACCAAAAAGTTATCAAAAACCTTCTTTATATTCTCGATGAGTCAAATTGATTAATAAAATAAGAAAGGTAACAAGTTAAAGCATTTTGGACTTTAAAAGAGAGATTTTGGATTTTGAATCTAATTAAAAAACTGGTAAACACTCTCAGACAGCAACCATATGTGTCCGCGCCTGGCAACACCGGCCCTTCTGCCTTCAACCCGGGGAGCCTGTCCGCGCCTGGCAACACCGGCCCGCCGGGGCGGTGCCTGCCACGGCCGCGCGTCGCGCCATCACTTCGCGTCAAGCAAGATTTCCGAACGGACTAGCGCGAGTCCGGCGGCCATACCAATCCGTCCGCCATTTTGTTGTAATTTGCTTTATTTTAACCAGTAAATCTTTTCTATGGAACAGTCCCCATTTTTTATTTAACTCAGAATCATTTAATAAGTAACGCAGCTCTCTTCCTTCATCACAATATGTTTGCTGTGATCTTTAAAAACTATACTAAACGGGTTTCGATGCAGTTTTAAAATATATATATATATATATATATATATATATATATATATATATATATATATATATATTTTATGTGTATGTGTTTAAAAACCAAGCTATACATACAGGCATTGTATAAAACAAATACGGCTTTAACTAGCGAACCCAGCAGACTTATTTATTTATTTATTTAAGCTTTATTGCACAACAATACTTTGTACAAAAGGTGGACTTAACGCCGTAGGGCATTCTCTACCAGTCATACCTTTGGGCTAAGCAGAAATGATTAGTGGGAGACTTACTGTCCGCTGTGTTATAGAAGGCTCTTGTATCTCTTTATCTATATATATATACACACACACACACACACACACACACACACACACATATATATATATATATATATATATATATATACAAGATACAAGAGCCTTCTATAACACAGCGGACAGTAAGTCTGCTGGGTTCGCTAGTTAAAGCCGTATTTGTTTTATACAATGCCTGTATGTATAGCTTGGTTTTTTGATTACATTTTTTTCTTACAATTATTGTACCCACCTACTGACCAGTCGTTCAATGTTAACAGAGATAACAAGCTAATCAAGATGAAACATCATCAGAACTGACTACAGGGCTATTCAAGTAAAATTATCTGCCTGGTTCGCCGCATGCCACTAGCACGCATCAACTGACTTACCCCTGTATTAGACAATAGAATACCTATACCTCATACCTACCTCTATATGTCTGCATTAGGATAAACTCCAATCGCTTTGTACTGAACAAGCCAGTATGTCTGAGTAAATGGTTATTAATTTCGAGGTACGCAGTAGCGAATCCGCACTGAGACTAACTCGATAGGATCGATTCAAGATGTCTATTCCGAATAGCGTTTGTAGCATTTTGGTCCTATTTTAGATTTCGATTTTTCTAGAAGAAATCCAGTTTTTTTACTCGAAGGTAATATACAAAAATATCGCCGAATGGATTTATGATGATTTTTAAAATTTGTCTGAAATGCATGGATTCGGCTAAACAGGTTTAGAATTTTCTATTTTCTTTGTACATCATCAATGTACTTTCGTTTAACTCCTAAAACTTGATTGGTCGAATCCATACTCAACTGTGAAAAATCTGGTTAAAATACTGTTTTTACTACATAGTATTAAGTTAAATAAAACCGGTTGATTCACTATTGTACTTATCTAGGCAAGACAACGGAGAGAAGGTAATGGAAAATTCTATATTTGTTTACCTCAAAATTATGTCAAAAGTAAAATCTTAATGCGGAAAGGTATGTAAGGTCCAAATTGGCCTCTGTGCACAGAATTTGATGGCGATTTTACTTTGTATGAAAACGTTTGTTCCTCGCAAACTTTTTCACGGGGAATTTCGTTACACGCTTTTTATGTAGCTAAACGTATTTCGGTCTTTGTGGACGACGAAATTTTGTCTTTTCACTTGAAACTAGAGTTAACTAGTTTTGTCCAACTAATTGATCCCTTTAACTTAATAGGATGATATCATCATCGCACAACCAGTGTCTAGTTACGCGTGGGTCGAAATATTAAACAATTTGTTTGTAGTAATTAATCTTGTGTTAAGTAATTACACTTAATTACTTACCACAACGAAAGTTCACTCGCCTTAAAATGAAAATCGCTTCAGGAAAATCTATTATATTGCGCAATTATTTTAAAAAAACAAGTCTTAATGATTACAATGTACCTTAATTTTAATATACACACATCAAAAGTGTCTAGGGATCAAGCATTTTTATGCGGATTTCTTGAGATTGAGATGTGGCTTTTTAATAAATTAATGATTTTATAAATTTATATGGATCCTTTTTGGTGCATTTCATAATTTGAAACAGGAACTGTCAATCAAATTCGAGTAAAAGATGAAAATCAGCTGTCAATATTTTCCCTATAAAAACATACAACGCATTGAAGACATTATTAGTGCTATTGTTTCCCTACTACTGATTAAAACCAACGTTATTATATTATGGAGCGGCAACGTCATTTAAGCAGGGAAGAAATGCTCAGAGCCGTGGGAATGACAGAAGCTGGTTCCCGGCAACGTACTGTGGCTTTAGCTCTGAATACAAGTCAGAGTGTTATCAGTCGACTTTGGACACGTTACCGAAGCACTGGTACCGTGGCTGAGCGCCATGGAGGACGGTATCGCTGCACCACACGGAGACAAGACCGATACATTCAAATCACAACCCGAAGAGCTCCAACAATAACCGCCATGATGTTAGCCGTGAGGCTTCATCACTTTTCAGGGAACTTAATTAGCGACCAAACAGTCAGAAACCGCTTGCATGAAGTGAACCTTCATTCCCGAAGACCGCTAAGGGTACCACCTATAGCAATGCACAATCGTAGGATTCGATATCAATGGGCTCTTGAAAACAGAAATTGGGCAGAAGAACAATGGCGTTTCGTGTGCTTTTCTGATGAGTCTCGTTTTGGTATGAGACCGGATACAAGACGTATACGACACTGAAGAACCCCTGGACGCCAACAGCGATTAAAATCCTGCCAGGAAGTCCATCCTTATAGTGGTGGAACCATCATGGTATGGGCGGGTATTTGGATCGGCGGAAGAACTGAGTTGATTTGGATCAGAGGCAACCTCAACGCTCAAATTTATGCTGAGACGATTGTATCAGACGTCATCGTGCAAAGTGCAAATCGGTCCCTTATTTCAGTTAATGCATGATAATGCACGACCGCAAACCGCAAGAGTTGTAAGACAGACTCTCGCCGCAGCTAACATCAATGTCATGCCCTGGCCTGCTCAGTCGCCAGACTTGAACCCGATTGAGCATGCATGGGATATGCTACAGAGAAGAGCTCTGCCGAATATGGAGGGTATCCAGTCGCAAGAAGACCTTTTTTTGTTGTTGCAACGAACATGGGCTTCAGTCTTTTTTTCGAACTTTAGTGTTAGTGGTTCAAATGTCAAAAATCAATTTATTAGGAAAATTGCAAATTTCTTTATTAAGGCAAAGGTGACTTGTTTTATGGTTACTGTAGACAAACGAAAACACTTTATTTGATGAATCCTTAAAGAAAATTTCCTTAATATCAATCAGGAGAAAAGTTATTGCAAAAGTATATGTTGATCCCTAGACACTTTTGATGTGTGTAGTAGAGCATTTATTTTTCTTCACAAAAAATGCTTTTATTGTTCTTTTTTTGCCCCTCAATTACTTGTGTAAACAGTAAACTCCCTGTCTACAAAACAGTTTTGTCGACCGACTAGTTAACGCTTACGGGTAATGTCAACATCATTTAACGGCACACGCCGTATTCCCAGCGTACCAAACAAAAGCGGCAAAATTCAACAAGAGATAATTGGCCGAGCTGATATTACAGCTTGATTAATAACATTATAAATCAGCCCGAAATCCCGGCCTTAATGTAAAAATAAAAACGGCAATTTAGATTAAAACAAGACGATTTCGGCTTTTATAAAATTAATAACGAATTTTGAGACCGAAATGCTTCCCGTTTACAATGCCGATTACATTGGGAGAAATGCTAGACAAAAAAAATGTGGGTCTCGAAAAATACACGAATTTAAGTACCTAAGCTGTGTTGATGTATGTGTTTAAGATAGATAAATAGGATTTTTGTCGGCACAACTGCTGCACTCTATATTTTTATTATAAAATACCAGACATGTTTGAAGTAATTTCTTAAGTACCTTACTTATAGTTTAAATGTCTGTAGCAAAATTATTGTTTTTTTAATTCATATCCTACGCAAGAGATGATGACTTAAAAAATATATTTTTTCTGTTGTTGTCTGTTATTTTCCTATTTTTCTTACTGAATTTGTTTTTTAGAATTTTTAGCTCGATAAATAGTTGTGTATTCAGAAAATCAAAGTTTTATAATTAAATGGACATTGCCGTGTGTAGTAACATAAAATCCTGTTGAGGTCAGGTTTTGACAAAAGTAAAATACTAAGTAGGTGCTGTCAACATCCCCATTGCTTGCAAGACACTTTGTTATGCTCTACCTCGCATCATTTCTCGCTAGCGTCATCAATCGGCCGAAATCGAAACGCGTCTCGTCGTCAGTTGCTCAGAAGTGCAATCAAGTGCAACAGACAACACGGCAACTTCGCCCGTGACGATGCACGCGTTGGGGTTGACGTGGCTATTTGTTTTTGTGAGCGTGGTTTACACGGTACGACAGTCGCCAAGATTTGAGAATACTTATAACAATGCTCGTCGTCGCTTACTTACTTTAGAATAACATCGCTCTTTGTGAGTCGGTTAAAAAGGTACCATGAACCATTTTCACTTAATTTTTAGGTAGCAATAACAAATGAAATAAGCATTTGAGTAAAACTAATGTAATATTAATGTAAAACAGTTTGTAACCTGAATTGTACAATTGTTTATTGTCCTAAATAAATAAAATAAAATAAAATAAAAAACTATCGACGGGGTCGATTGTGGGCGCTTTTTATTTGATTTTGTTAGACTGGGAGTCTTTCGTAGAGATTTAAAACACCTGATGTGGAACATCTTAGAATAAAATAAAGAATACCAGCCACACATTTCACGGGAAAATAACATTGATTGTGAAGGTGGAGGTAGGATATGCACAGCAATACTGCTAATAAATAGGCGGATACTGAGAAAAACTGTGATTTGAATGATGTCATAAAACATGTTTTTTTAATTTTTTTGGAGCACTAGACGTTGTGAAGGGTCGTACCTGGTGAGGTGCACCTGGCTGGGTGAGGAGCAGCACCCTGAGGAGTTGGAGCTGCTGAGAAAGGGGTCAAGGTTTGGTGGTAAATCCGGCTTTGGGACTTCAGGAAGGTGCTAAAAGGAGGTGTCTTCAGGATTCAGTTCGGGTTCGACACCGGAACAACAAGTGTGACGTCATATACGTGCGAGTGAAAAGGACAAAAAACTGTGAGTGTTTCTTTAATTATTTACAAACTTCGGGATTTTGAACTCTTATTACATAGTGGCAGTATACTTGGAATAGTTAGTGATCTTCAGTGGTGAATTGACGATTTTGAACTTTATATTCAAGAGAAAATAGACTTCAAAAATTTGAACTGACTATAAAAGACATTAAATAAATCAGTGCACTTTGAACCCTATTTATTTGCAATTTTTAACTTATAAAATTAGTGATAAATATTATGGACTTAAAAAATTTCGTTTGTTTACATTAACTTAGGCTAATTTTTAAGAATTTTGGTTACGACGGGGAACCTATGCCCGATTTTAGTTAGAGTATTGTTTGTGTTTAAACACTTAGAAAAATTTGTCAATTTAACACATAGTCATTTTTTCATGTTCTTATTGGACTTGTAAAATTTTTGAAATATTTTGCCGATTTTAACACATAGATTATTTTACACTGTTTATTAGCATATATAATTATATATATATGTCTAAATTTTGTTACTTTATTAGATTTTTTATTTTTATTGTTAATTAGGTTTAATCGTCTTAACGTTACATTTAACAATGGATACGGAAATAAATTTGCAAAGTGATACATATGAAAAAAATATATAAAGCTAAATGAAATTATCATAAATCTCCGAAAGAACGAATTACTGAGGCTTATTGTCAAACAAGATTGAAATCATTAGAAGACTTATGGGATGAGTTTTCCAAAACGCATAGGCGGCTAGTAAAAAATCATGGAGCAGCATTGAGAGATCATGAATATACAACGAAGTCAATTTACGATTTAGCGGAAGAGATCTATACTGATTATAAAACAGAGTTAGAATCTGCATTAAGTTCATTCGTTAAACAAAGTTCATGTGTTTCGAAGAACGAAGCATCGGAAAAATGTTTAGACCGTAAACGAATCAGCGTTTAAGCTACCGAAAATTGTAATTGAAAATGTACGGAATGGATTACATTCCGTGATTTATTTACTTCATTAGTTCATAATAATGTTAATTTGGACAACGTTGAAAAGATGCATTATTTGAAAAGTTCATAGACTGGAGAAGCTGAACAACTGCTTAGACAAATCCCTATTTCAGAAGCTAACTATGATAGATGTTGGCCTCAATTAAAAACGAGGTACGATAACAAACGGTATATGTCGCATTTTATTTTGAAAAGGTTGTTGTGCCAGAAAAACATTATTATTGAATCTGCAACTTCTTTGAAAGAGTTAATCGATACAACTAATGATTGTTTGAGTGGATTGTCTTATTTAGGTATAAATATCAGCAACTGGGATATAATAATAATACAAATTTTATGTTTGAAACTTGACACTGAATCTAGGAAACAATGGGAGTTTACAATCACAGCGAGTACTCCATCAGAGGACTTGCCTACATTCGAACAATTTAAAGATTTTTTAACAAATAGATACAGAGCGCTGGAGTTTTTAGACACAAAACCAAATAGATTTCAACCAAATACAAATTTTAATAGGAATAATAATAAGATAGTAAAGTTTAAAGCCATGCATATAGCGGCAAAAATTCAATGTGTATTTTGCTCAGACGCTCACAAGTTAGGTGCTTGTAGAATTTTTTTAAATGAAACTGTAAACTGTCGTCGTAATTTCGTTCAGTCCAACAATTTGTGTTTTATTTGCTTAGGCGGTAAGCATGGGGCGAAGGCTTGTCAAACAAATATTAAGTGCAGCTATGCCATCGCAAGCATCACACGCTTCTACATCTAAAAAATGCAGAGAACGCACTATCTAAGTTTACTAAGGTCGAGTCAGAGGGAACTGATAGTCCAACGGGAAAAACAGGGCCCAATAATGAGGCAGGGAGCTCTAAGGGCTCATCCACGGTGGTTGCTTGTAGTTTCTCGACAGGTAACTTAAAACAAGTATTGTTAGCGACGGCGCTAGTCAATGCCTCCTGAGATGGATAAATTCCTACATTAGGAATAGGAGTCAATCCGTTTGTTTAAAGGGTTTTTCTTCGCAGTTCCTGCCGGTTCCCTCAGGTGTATCCCTCAGGTGTACCTCAAGGATCCCATTTGGGTCCCTTGCTGTTTTCCCTTTATATCAATGATATAGGATTTACCTTTAATCATAGCAATCATCTTCTTTATGCAGATGACACAAAATTATATAAGGTAATACACTCAATAGATGATTGTACACAACTACAACTCGATCTCATTGCACTGGAAAGGTATTGCTCATTAAATCAGTTGTTTCTTAACATAAACAAGTGTAGTGTTATCACCTACACACGTAAAAAGAAGCCCATACGTTTTAATTATGAATTAAATGGTGAATTTTTGAAAAGGGTTTCTAGTATTAGGGATCTGGGAATCATCATGGATTCAGAATTGACCTTCAATCATCACATAGATTACATTATTGGAGCTGCATTTCGTAGACTAGGATTTATTCTCAGAATAACACAACCCTTCAAAAAAATTGAAACACTCAAAATTCTATACTTTTCATTTGTACGCTCGATTTTAGATTTTTGTAGTACTGTGTGGAACCCGTCATATAAAATACATGTCAATAGGGTAGAAAAAATTCAACAAAAATTTATTAAGTCTTTAAATTACCGCATAACATATTCTCACGATTCCTATGAAACTTCTTTAAAAACTCACAAATTACAAAGTCTGTCTGACCGTCGTAAAATGTTCGACATTCTATATTTACACAAAATTTTGAACTCCATGGTTGACTCGCCAGAGCTGCTTGATAAAATACGGTTCTCGTGTCCAGCTCGTCTACCAGTGCGCCCCTCACGTTCTTTACCTACTTTTGTTCCTCCTAATTTTACAAAAATATACACTACAAATACATTTTTCTATCGCTCCACCAACGTTTATAATAAACAATTTACTGACATTGATTTACATAACATACCCCATAGCATGTTGAAAAGGAAACTAAAAGAAATTATATGTGTATCTTAGTTATAATATTAATTTTATGTATGTATAACAGTTTAAGGATCTTTAATGTAAGCATTTCAAATGTGTCAACGTTTAATCTCAATGTTCATTTTCTAATTTTTTTTTTTTTATATCGATAGCGTCCGTTTATCTTAGCTTATTTAATTGTAATCTTTCATACTTACAGCATTTAGGCACTATAAGGTCTGTTACTATATCTTAATTTAAACATACATCTGTCTCTGTATATGACTGTTTGATGCCAAAATAAATGAAAAAAAAAAATGTTCAGTCGAGAAATGGGAGCAATCATGTACTGAGAGCCTTGCTAGATCAGGGTTCACAGGGAAACTTTGTCACTGAAGCGGTTGTAAGTGACTTGAAATTACGAAAAACGCCCATAAAAGGAGAGTTTTTAGGCGTGAGGGGAGACAAGGGACTGATCTCCAAAGCTATGGTTTCGATAACTATTTTTTCAAGGATGAATCCCAACTGGAACTTTACAGTCAAATCCTATGTTCTGAAGTCGATTACTACTTTCCTTCCAAGTAGGAAAATAGAACAATTTGACTATTCAGATTTTCAAGGCATAGAGCTAGCTGATCCTGATTACAACCGGCCTAATAAAGTAGATTTATTATTAGGTGCGGATGTTATCAGCCAAATAATTCAAGAGGGAATAAGAAAGGGACCTGATGGGTCACTTCTTGCTCAAGCTACCAGTTTGGGCTGGATTTTATCGGGAACAGTAATCCGAACAATGGTTCAAATGAAAAGGTACTCGCATTGCATTGCCAAGTACAGGAAAGCGAAGATCTGTTAAAAAAGTTTTGGGAGATAGAAAATGGAATAGGTCTAACAAAGGAACAAACATACACAGAAGAAGAGAGGAAATGTGAGGAAATATTCGTAAAAACAACAACGAGAGATAGTGAAGGAAGATATGTGGTGAGATTGCCTTTTAAGACAGAAGATCCGGAATGTATGAAAGGAGATAGCAAAAATATAGCGGTAAACAGATTAAAAGGGCTTGAAAAAAGATTTGAAAAAGATAATACATTTAAAGAAAATTATAAGAAGGTCATAAATGAATATTTAGAAATGGGACATATGGTTGAAGTAAAGGAACCGGATGAAAAGAAAAATGAGTTAGTATACTTGCCACATCATGCAGTGGTACGGAATGATAAGGAGACTACAAAGCTGCGAGTAGTATTTAATGCATCTCAAGCAGGGAGAATAATGACAATCTGATGGTTGGTCCAACTATCCAGCTGGACTTGAGACACTTGGTGATGGCTTGGAGATTGTCACGTATTTGCCTAACTGCGGATATTGTGAAAATGTACCGCCAGATTAAAGTTCACGAGGAAGATATTGATTTCCAAAGATTAGTCCGGAGAGATAATCCTGATGAGGAAATAAAGGATCTTAAACTGGTAACTGTGACCTCCGGATAGGTCTGGCACAACCGTACGGGCTATCGAAGGACCATGTACAAACTTTGGTTTGACAGGTCACAGTCGAGGGAATGCTAGGTTGCTTTGCTTAAATAAAAGCCAAATTTGCATACAACGGTATATTTTGTCGACAGATAGTCAAAGTACATCGGGTTTCTTCGCCCCGCTAGGGGCGGTTCGGGTTCGAGCTGACGCTCCTTCCCCGGGCCTCATCTCGCGGGCCCACTGGCCCACGGTGCTTGGTGCCGCGTGTGTGCGGCCGTCTTACGACGACAGGTCCTCTGCTGCTCATCACGCGCGGTGACTCATTACGAGCTCGGACAGCCCGTTGAGTATCGCCGCGCATGGATCCATACCCTGCCGGATCTGGGTCAGCAGGGTGTGCAGCAGCTGGAGCACTGCTTGCAGTGGGATGGCACCGTGTGGTACCTCTGATGGTTGAGGCCTCGTGAAAGATATCGGGGCCTTGGGCACCCGATTTGCCAGCCCGCTCGGGGGCTGTGGAGGCGATAGCGGACGGGGGGGCCGGAAGGCCGATGTCGGCCTCTGTAGAGGCCGAGAAGATAGGCGGGGAGGCTGGACTGCCTCCGCGGTGCTCCGGGGAGCGGGGAGGGACGCCACTGTCTGTGGGGGGTTGGCGTTGGCTGTAGTGGTGCTGGTCCCCCCGCAGGCAAAATCCTGGTGTGCTGGGGGGGAAGGCTGGTCTGGCGGCTTGCGTCGGGGTGGACGCAGCCGCAGGTGGGCCTGTGTTTGCCTCCGTGCGGCGGCGGCGTCGGCGGCGTCTGCGCTTGGGTACGGCGGGGGCGGGAGCGCCCCTCGCAGTGGCGGGATTGGCCGGTGTGGCCAGGGAGGTCCCTGCCTGGGTGGTCTTGGGCGCCGCGGCAGCCTGTGCCAGCGGTGCTGGGGCTCGCGTCTGGTCGACGGCGTGCGGGCGGGGCAACTGGCGCGCAAGCGCATTCGGGAGCGGTGGGGGGACAGTGGCCCCCATTCGCCTCGCCGTGCGCAAGAACACCTTGCAGCGACGGTCATTCGCTGCGTGGGCCTGTGCGCAGTTGGCGCAGGTGGGCGGATCTGTCCTCGGGCGAGGGCAGTCGGCGGCAGGGTGGTTTCCGGCGCAGCGGACGCACTTTGTCGGTCGGTGGCAATTAACCGACGAGTGGCCGAACGCCTGGCACCGGTGGCACTGCGCGGGGCCCTTGCGGGGGCGCCATGCCTCGACGGTGACGCCTGGCATGTTCAGCAGCTCGTTCGTGGCGTACAGCCGAGCGAGCTCCTGTCTGGGCAGGTGCTCCAGCTCGACGTGAAAGAGGCATGCTGGGTTGCCCCGCTTGCCCCTTATCCCCCTTATGTGGGAGGCATTGTATCCGCGGTCCTCAAGGGCCTCGCGGATGGCGTCATGCGGCGTGTCGGCAGGCAGGCCCCTGACGGCCACCTTCGTTGGCCGCTCTTCGGGCGGGGAGTAGCAGAACCACTCAATTGTTGGGTCTGCTTTCTCCGCCTCCGCCAGGTAAGCCTGGACGGCGCGGAACTCCTCGGGGCTCTTGAGGATGAAACGTATCCCCTTGCCGAAGGGCCGTGCGTTCGGCGGGTGGCCCAAGGTATTTTTGATGCGTTCAAAGTGAACGCACCAATTGGGTAGGTTCTCAACCACTATGGGAGGATACCCCTTTACCTTGGGCGGTAGGATCGGTGTGGCAGCCTGGGAGTTGGTCCCGGTGGCGGCTGGTGGCGTCGGAGTGCGGCGAGTGGAGGCTGGCGGGCTCGTCCGTTCCCGCAGCGCACGGGTAGAAGGCGGCTGGGACGCCATCGTCGCATATGACGTCGATGAGGACGCCATTGCAGACGATGATGATGGATGCGAGGCCGATGAGATCGGGAGCGGGTGCTCGACCGTTTCATCGGGCTCGCAGTACGACTCGGAGGCGGGCGGCTCAATGAACGCGGCCTCCGCGCAGAGGCGCTTCTCTTCCTGGGCCGAGCCGAAGCTGTCCTCGGGAAGGGGCCGTCTGCGCGGATCACGCGGATGCGCCTGTCGTTGAGCCATCACGAGTGGTTGTTCAACAACCGGTGATGGCTCATGGTGCTGGGTCGGCCGGAGCTGTGGCCTCGCAGTCGGGCGCTGAGTGCCCGTTCTGGACGGCCTGGCCGAAGGTGCGGCAGGGATCGGGATCGCCGATCTTGCTGGTGGGTTGATGGCGGGGGGCGCTGTGGGCCTACGGCGCCACGAGCGTCCTGGGTCCGGAGGGGTGTTGTCTCTGCCGTACATATTTCACAGTCAAAGTACGGAACAGAATTTTTCTTATATATTACCTAAGGCAAAAACTTCGCTAACGAGGGTTAATTATGACAAGCGCCATCTATTGGCACAATTAAGAACCAACTTTTGACACTTTGATGTTATTTGTCGTACATCGCTCTTACCTCTACAATTTGTCATTAAACAATTTAAGTACCGTTTACTTCAACTCAGTTGCATAAAAAGCACTGCATATACAGGGTGTAAAAAAACTTTAACGAAGCCGTCAACCACGCGTTCAGTACATCAAACCAAATCGTATGAAAAAGAAATTTTTGCTGGGAAACAACGTTTATTTTTTGACATCAAAAAAACAATTTAATTTCAACCCGCAATGTACAGCGCGCCCGCGGAAAAGTCACCGCGGGGCGTGTTGTTATACGCCGCCGCGACGCGGTTCAGTTCGAGTGTGCGCTGTTCATTGCGGAGTGTGCCATTTAGAGACTTTTTTTGAAAGAACTAGTTAAAATTTGTATCATGTTTCTTTGTATAAAAGTTCAGTTATAACAAACAGAAGACATTTCTGTAAAAATCATCAATTTTTTTTCCAACTTTAACCATCAATACCTCAGTAACCGTTAATTTCCCAGGTATGGGTGTAAAGGAAAAAATGATCGTAACAACTGGTAGAATATGTGGTATTCGACTTCGTTAAGGTTTTTTTACACCCTGTATAGAATTGAGACAAAATTACAAAAAATGGCAACAAACTCCCCTAAAGTTAAGTTGAAATAGAAAGACAATTCTCTCTGATTAATATGAATTTTCCCCGACAAAATACCGTTACGTGCAAAACCCCGTCCAAGGTAACAATTCAAAGGAGCTAGTATTACGTGGGTATATCGCCATTTCTCCCGGCAACACACGGGGCGTAAGTTAACGGGATTTCCCTTGATAGGGACAGATCATTCTGTTTACCCGGGAAATAAGGGATTTTATACGGCAATGACTTTCAAAGATTGCACCGCGCGTGATTACGGCGCGGGATGATTTAATACGCGCGAGTTGTTTTGCTTTGTTTGTGGTAATCGAGGCGTCTTGTGGGTGAAATGATGCGGTATTTAGAATGCCGTGGAATAACTCAATTTTAAAATTTTTTTTTTGGTTCTCACATGTGAAGGGCCGAAAACAAACAAAACAAATAAAATGTAAATATTAAGTTACAAAGGTTCTTCCTGTAATACAGTGAACACAGAATGCGATGTGTGGACATGTTTGCGATTTATTATAGAGATAAGTAATAGGTACTTAAGTAATAAATATATTTTTTTCCTAGCGATTTATTTACATCTTATTTTAACGTGAGTAAAATGAAAATAAATCGCGAAATAATCCGTAAAAAGTGTATCATTTCAATACTTGACTCCGTCACAGGCACCTGTGCACTCTTCGCGCTAGTTAAGCCGACTTACATTTCAAATTGGTAGTTTAGGAAGTTAGCAGGAGACACGACCTTTAACGCGCCTTGCATGACAAAATATAGAAAAAAAATTATTAAAAAGTCGTACGTCTATGAGACGTATAGTACGGTACTTACAGGTTAATTCGACACTATTAAGACTTGATAGTTTACATTTGTTTTCACTGTTTATCATGATGATTAATTTAGTAAAATAAAACATCTTACCTATAGGACTATATTTATTTATTTATTTATTAGGGTACAGTCACAGCAGGCAAACTTATTCTCATTATAAGAGCTTACACACTAAATGCATATACTAGTCTGACTGCCAATTAAAACTATACACAACATTTTTGAAGAACTGTCGTGACGATTGCCTTATCAGGCATTCTAGAACCTCAGGTGCTGATACTTACACGACAAATTGACTCAGGGGGGGATATATCGAGAAATTCACATTTTATCTTTATAATACGATACTGGTGCCACTAACCAGCCCGAGAGCCACGTAAGTGGTATGTTCCTCTCACCGCAGACTGGCTAGTCACCGTCATCGTTCATATACACACATTCGAGACTAAAGGTCTCTTAACGGGGGGCCCCCACTCGGGAGCCCCATAGGCCTCCATACCTCCCCTCACAGCCTGCCTCTACCACCGGCTACGTATCACTCTTACGTAATCTCTCGATATATTCCTCTAGTTAACTCTTATAATCTTTGTGCAACTCACCCGGGGGGCCAGGTTTCTTTTATCAACTTAGTGCAACTCACCAGAGGGCCAGCTAACTCTTTTGATTACCTCCTCTTGTAATTCCCTCTGCTCGCCCTCCGCGTGCCGTTCACTCACACACTCACTCTCGATTCTACTCATGTTCTACATAACCTCCTATTTATTCTCTCTCTAAAATCTACTCATAAACTCTTGTATTGAATCTACCCTCCACCTCAACTGTCATTCAAATCATATCCATCGACAAGCAGATGATACCAGCAATAATAATTAGATTCACTCACATTTTGTTCGGATAATCGCATCTTTCGCGACAAGAACTTAAAACAATATATATATCTAATAACAAAAGATTAAATTTAAATTGCAAAAATTAAATCTAACACGTACACAATTTTGTTTCTTTAAGCTTTTTCTTGAAACTCTCTAGAGTAAACTGAAACATGTCTGTGTGAACGTCTAGGCTGTTATAAGACCGGCACATTCTATGCATGGGGTTGTTTTTAGACACATTATTTGTTGTGCTCGGTATGTGGAACAATTGTGGCCGACGCACAGAACGACTGGGGGTTCTAAAGTTTACTGACTGGAGAAGAGAAGAGTCATACTTTCCATTCACTATCTTATGCAACGTGCAGAGATCGGCAATGTAACGACGGCCCTCCAGTCTGTCCTCATAGGTAGGTATAGGTAGTCTACGTATAATTAATTAGTTTATATCGAACTCAGACTCAGAATATCTTAAGGCACATCTCTTAATGGCTTGCCAAACTTTTTCTGAGTTTCCCCAACTTCATTAGCACTTAACTATTAATTTCCTTAACTGACATGTTGCTTTGCGAGGAGACAAACTGTGTTTATTTCGCCGTCGCCTTGACAAATATTAATATTCGGAAGTTTCCCCAAGCGTCAATTAAGGAGGCAAGTTGCTTACTCATTTTGGGCCTTTCAGTTAAGGCGAAGCTACACATGGGTTATATTTTAGCAATTCATTTGCAACACGTTATCGTTTTTTCGTCCGAAAGAAATAGTAATCGCACACGCGTTGATTCATTTTGTGTGCAGTTTTTTTAATACTTCATCATCATATCAGCCTGTTGCAGTCCACTGCTGGACATAGGCCTCCCCCAAGAAGCGCTACAGCGCACGATCTCCTGCCATCTGCATCCAGTCACTACCAGCTGCCTTCTTCAGGTCATCTGTCCATCTTGCCGGGGGGACGGCCCACACTACGTTTACCTTTAATTTTTACTCTGAAATAATTTAAAGTGATAAAATGAGGTGCATGAATTCTTTCAGGCAATTTAATCATTTACATAGTTTCAATTCTACGTTCTAGCATAAAAAATTAAATGCAATTTGCAGTCGTGATACTTAAAAATAGATAAAATGGTACATTAGTAATGAAAATGAGACTAAAGTCGAAAACTGAGCTCTGAAATTGAAATATATTTAAAGACGCGTCGCCTTAACCGCAAAGTTGCTATCTTAGTTCTTCAGAAGTCGCTTATTTATTTAGCATGTAACTTTGAGTGGATTTGGTTGTTCATACAATTGTTGAATTTTGACAACAAAGTTGATTTCTTCGCTTATCTCCTTACCTGTTACCGTGGTGTCAGGGGCAAGATCATACTAATTATGGTTTCATTCCGTTAAGTAATTAAAGAGTAAACAAAAACTTCCCCAATTTTCATTGGAAAATCAAAAACTTCTCGTTGTTCAATGTTTAGAAAACAATCGTGGAAACCTTTGAGTTTATCTAGCGTTTTGAAATGTCAAAGTGTTAAGCTAATTAACTCGTTTGTAAAGCTGATAAGACTTATTAAAATGTTGTTTGGAAATTAAGGCATAATTTTGCCCTCTATGCAAAGTAATTTCATTGAAATGATATAGAGTTCTAATGTGAATCGAAAATATTTTTTGTCAATCAGAAATTAAATACAAAAAATACTTGTTTTGTGGTTCTTTCATTTTTATATAATTGTTTTTATATTATTGCTACGTGATGTTATTTTTTTTCTTGTTTCAGTAGCAATTAAATGAAGAAAAGTATCGTAATGCATTGTGGCCTTAAATTATACACAGTGTATAACGTGCTTAGTATATTTTTCGTTTAATACAGAGTATAAGAAAGTAGGTCAGAATCGCAAACGTTCTATGGTTTATTTATAGGTTTAACTTATGTTAGTATTTTTTCTTGTGTTCGTTTTATTTACACTTCACCCACATATTCGTCACAAACGTGTCCGAATGGCGGATTTAGAGATTTCGGATCTAACAACCTTAGCAGTGGTACCAATGGTTTTTTGTGTCGATCGAAATCTGAGTTGCAATAAAAAAAAAGTGATGAACATTTGCAAAACAAAAACACTGATTTTCCTTTCAAAACGTCGGGAATATTAATACTAAGTTTTACCTTTAAAAAGTGTATGCAATGCGTAAAACCCCATAAAAATCAGTGTTTTATTATAATGATGCAACTGGAAAGTTGAAAACAAATTATGTAGTTTGATTTATTTGGTTCTGGCCAATTTTTTCTGCTTTGCTTGACTTGCGGGACACTGCACGTCTATAGATGTTTTGAACATAAAACTTCTATTGTGATTAACACTGTGATTGGATGTCCGTGGTAGATGTGTTAACTACTCTATGGCAGAAGCTCTACTTTAAGTGGCGTATTAATAGTATGTTGTAATTTTGACCATTTTTTTTATTGGATTGGTGCAACGCACCAATATCATCATTAAGTCATTTAGTAAGCACAACTTGATTTCTTATAAAAGCGTCAAGTTCAAGGTTATCTTCATCTTTAAAATAAACAAAAATAAATTGTCATAAACCCACTAAAACCACTGCCGTTTCTACAGAGGCTCACATTATCTGTCTCTTAGATAGCCTGCGTGAAGAAGTTTTTTTTTTAACTTTCAAATTGTAATAAAATGTAGTTTAAGGTCTAAACTGCAAATGCAAAGTCAGCTCGCAAAGCGCAAATCTGTTGCACGTTCGCCGACTCGAGAGGATTGTCGGCGGAGCAGATTGAATTGTGAACTGTGTATGTATGCAGGTACCTAACTGCTAACACCTAGCTGATAGCTATGTAAATTTCTTGAACTAAAGAATTATTTATTTATTTATTTATTTTATTTATATCAAGCTACAATAGGCCCATATTATAAATACCTTACAGACTAACATACATACAAATATAACTTATAAAAACAAAAATAAAACAATACACTATTTAGTCGGCGTAGTATAACGCAACTTGGTGTCGGGTATCCGTCCACGAAATCGACGATACCTAACACCCTTCGGCCAAAATTCTTCCTTCGTGAAGGTCGAGAGCTGTTCGGTGGGAACCTTCACAACATACGAATTGAAATTCGTATTATGACGAGACTCCAACCGTTCGACCCTCAGGGTGTATTTGGTCTTCACGCGGATGTACTCTACGATATCCTCAACCTTCGTAGAGAAATGAAGCCGGGACACGTACAGGGGCGTGACTGGTATCGCAGGTCGAAGCAGGGGGTTCGGCCCAGCCGGTGCGGTGCCGCACTGGTTGCGAGAATACTTCCTTTTCTTCCTTTCAACCTTAGTAAAGCCGTCCTCACAATCAGCAGCCTGTGATGCCAGCTTCTTAGGAGCAACCGTAGTGTTGCTCTTTCCAGCGGCAGCTGCCGCATATGCACGTGTCGGAGTTGATGTCACGACACGTGATGCTTCCAGCGGCGCTGCGGGGCGAGCGGCGGGGCGCGCAGTAGCGCCAGGGATGTCAGTGACCGCGCCGGGTGACGCGTCATTTCGCACCGACCCGAAACTGCTGACCGATGCATTCTGCGCCCCACGGCGCGTGTTGATATAGCGTCTAACATTTAACAATAGTTGATTAATAAAACGTTAATATTGGACCCCGCAGACGCTGTAAGAGAATTGGCCAATTTGGTCCAGGCGTTTATAAGTTATGCGCTTACCAACACATTTTACAATATTTTTTTATGTCATAGTTTGGATAAATTCCTATAATTTTGTTGATCTAGGTATTAAATAACTAAATAAGTGGAAAGTCGCATGATACAAAGAGGTTACGACGACGACGGTTAGGAGACGACCGCTTGGTGCAGTGGTCCACAGGTCGGACTTCTAAAATCAAGGGTCGCGGGTTCGATCCCCGCACAGTACAAACATTTGTGTGCATGAACTTGTGTGTTTGTACTGGTCTGGGTGTTTTCTATGTATTATATGTATTTATTTACAAAAAAAAAAGTATTTAAGTATGTTTATCCGTTGTTTTGTACCCATAACACAAGCCTCGTAGCTTAATTTGAGACTAGAGAATTGGTGTCATTGTTGTAAAATATTTATTTGTTTATTTATAATTTCGGAAAAAAACAACAGCAAAATTAAGGATGGGTATGAAGAACAGTAAAGCAGAAATCTATCTATATAATATAAAAGAAAGTGGTGTTACTTAAACTATTTATAACTCAAGAACTGATGAACCGATTTGGCTGAAAATTGGTGGAGAGGTAGCTTAGAAACAGGAAACGTACATATGATTTTTTTTAACCCGTTCGACCGCGATTTCGAAATTACAGGGATACCACGCGGACGAAGTTGCGGGGGCCACTAGTAATTAATTAATAAAACAAATCTTTTGATGGCAGTGAAAGCATTTTCAGCAAGTAAAGGATTTAGGTAACGTACTACAATTTGGGTATTAATGGCTCAGGCTTCACCTTACACATTCTGTCGCCGCGACTAGCTTCTGACAGCGTGTCAACCAATAGTCCTCAGGCCACACCTGCGGCATACTGTCGGCCTGTGCCGAAAGCTATGACTAAATGTTGAAATATTAAATGGTCAAGCATACTTAAGACTTTTTTAAAGACTTTTTCTGATGGCAACAAACCTTCCACTTACGTTTCGTTAAACTGAATGTTGCCATTTTTATATACTGTTTCCCATCTGTCAGTCGCTTGACGGCACTTTTGACAGACAAGAATTTCACTGGAAATTATTGTTCGAACCTTTTTTGACGAGCCACATAAATAAAACTTAACTTCATCTCGATTCAGTATTAGCTAGTTCCAATGGTAGCTCTATGCTCAAATAAAAGGTTGTTTACCTCGCCAGCCGTATCTAACGCGTCCAATCACGCCGGATACCACCGTATTCAAACAATGCTTATTCACAGAGGACGTTTCTGGTGCTGGTTCTAGGAATAAAGTCGAGATGACAAATGAAAATGCCGACGAGAAATCATATTCGGATGCCCATTTAGGTATTGGTTATTGCTTCGATTGAACTGTTCTAGGAAAGAAGTTGGGATACAGATTAAAAACTCGCTAAAGAGAAATCGTCGGTATTTGGATTTTAATTTCGGAATCATTGTTTTTATTTTGATTATAAGTTAACAGTTTCAAAAGGTTTTGTTTAACTAGTTACCTACCATGTTAGAGCAATTAATAAAAAGGCATTTGAAAATTAAAGCACAAAAACATCCTTATAAGGGATGGACGTGTTCAATTAGTTTAAAACGCTTCATTAACACAAACGGTCTATTAAAGTTTGTAAGCAAACAAAATTCCGAGTGAATGCCCAACTCTGATAGATGGTAATAGAATTGAGTAGTTCCTACAAGCGTCCGTTCGCAAATATTTAGAGAACTGAACCCCTACTATACTATACAATTTACTGTACTTCATATCTAACCCACTTTGTCACTCATATAAGCTAGACCGTACGCGAGAAAGAAATGGCAGGATTCGTCGAAGCATTATGGGGTAGGGTCCTGCGGTAATGGTGCATCTACCTCCACTGTGCACTCCACTTACTTTAGTCAACATGCATCCGAGATCGTTGGTTTAGAGGATTTATTTAAATCTGGAACATAATATTTTATGTCAAATTTTTTAAAAGATAAGCCTCGAGTAGCATCACGAAAAGCAAAGCTATGTAAGCACTGTGGAACAATTATTCAATGTTAAAGGTTATTTTTCTTAATACGCCGTTGTTCAAAAACAGTATTTTTAAGATTGATTTATTATTCATAATGTTCAGTTATGAGATCTATAATATTAACCCGTTTATCTAGTCTGCCTAACGTTATTGCTTGTCGAAATAAAGTTACTGAAATAAAGTGCTCTGGTGGCAGTTATAGTCTCTTTTTCGAGTCGGTGTCGAATGTTTTTGTTCAAAATAAAATATGTAACACATTTCCATCTAGTTGTATAGGTTGTAACGCTTGTAAATGAAATTAGTTAATCTTCAATGCGTCCACAAAACGAAGGGTTGGTACATAAGTCAGCATACACGGGTCTTCCGCGAAAGGAGTCCAGGCTAGCTCTGTCTGGGGTTATAAATAAATAAATATTTTTTTCACAACAATCACACTAATTCTCTAGTCCCAAATTAAGCACTCGAGGCTTGTGTTATTGGTACTAGACAACGAATAAACATACTTAAATACTTTTTTTGTAAATAAATACATATTATACATAAAAAACAGCCAAGCTAGTCCAAACACACATGCTTATGCACACTTATGCGGGGATCGAACCCGCGACCTTTGGTTTTAGAAGTCAGACATGTGGACCACTGCACCAAGCGGTCATCAAGACAGTTAGACAGCTCTTCTCGCACTACAGTACTTCTGTTGGCAAACAGGTGAACACAAAAATTTATTTATTTACAAAATTACGTTCATATTCCAAAGTTGTGGGAACTCGATTCCTTTCATCAAGCGCATCCGTCCTTTAACTTCAGATTTTTATGGGAAACCGCTATCATTCTATTCACACCAATGTCTGTCCCTGGTTCGAACTGTCGATAAGGCGCCACAATAGCTGTAGGAAACAAAAACAAGAGGCGCCAACCTTTTGTTTAGCACAGACAATAGCCAAAGGAAAGCTACAATTGAGTGCTGTGAAGAATTCATTGGATTTTTCAGATGGCCACCGTCCCATTCAGCGATGTGGGAATAGAATATGAATCAGTTTTGCTACGCAGTTGGAAGGCGGTTAGTTCGTAGAAGATGTTGGTTTTTGGAGCTTTGTATTATCATAATAAGAGAAGTTGTAGTAATAGGTGAAGTTAAAGCATAGGAACTGCAACCAAGCAGCACTTTTAAAGCAGCTGATTTTTTGCTCGATTTGCGGGAATCCAGCATGGTTTAATACAGTTTTTGCAGCACTTGCAGCAAGCAGGGGACACACATCAATTAGGTAGGCATAAGAGGGATGCACGCTACTGTCAAAATGTAGGATAATTCGCACAAAACTGCCTGCAACCAGGTATAGTCTGAAATTTTAATAGTTGTGGTGATAAAAATCTCATATTTATACAAACATACAATTAATTTCACCTACCCCGGTATTTATTTATTTGTCTGTAGTAAAATCCTGCGAGAGAAATTTCCTAATGTCCTAAAATTTTGTATGTACTTTTAGTTTGGAAGACAATGCACAATTGGTTCGAAAAAAAAACTTTTTTTAATTTATTATTGGACTTTGTCAAGGTTACCAAGGCCCAAAAAAAATTTATTCTGAAATATAAAAATATATCTTTCTCTTTACACATAGAGTACGAGCATAATATCAAGAATTTTGCTAAAAACTGTTGCGGTATGAGGTATTGTTCGGGACTTTCAAGTTTCCTAAGCCTTCGATATTGACTTTCTCCATTAAACTTCTTAAAGTGTATTTTAATTTGACATAGTAAAAATATTTGGATTGTTCATGCTACAAAATAAATTAATTTAATTCTCTTTAGTGCACAAAAAGGCTTTTACTAAAATCAACCACTAACTTATTGGAATGTAAAAAATACCAGTCTTTAATCCAACGCTTAATGCCGTTTGCCCGCCCCTGGCTACGTCCCTGGAGGCAAAATATTACTGCTCGAAACCAGTTCAAGCCAGTTACTACAAGATCCAGCATATAAAATAAAAAATAAAAATAAATTTTAGTTTTTTTTTAAATAATATGCACGAGCGAATGAATTTGAATTTTTAGTTTTGTTAGAAAAAAAATTTACATTACAAACGCATATAACTAGGAGTATAATTCAGTGCTTGGAATAAAAACTCGAATCGCCACTCGTATACCTACATAGTGCAAATAACGTAGCTACGTGTTTAAGTACCTACTCATGAAAAACTTTCCAAACCCTTATATTTTATTATCAGAAAAACTTGTACGGTAACAAAAATAAAAATATACATTATCACTCATTTCGAAATCAGCACAAATGATATATAAGAATATAATGATTATATACATTTATTTTACGCATTAAAAGATCTTTACACTAGATCCCTGATAAAAGATTTTATTACAAAAATGGTGCTTTTTTATGTTAACTCGGCTTCATCTTTTGTGCACAAAGACGGATTGGAGACAATCTTAATAAAACCGACTTCATTGTCTAACCCCAAACGTTTATCTTTGCGTTTATCACTTTTTTTTATTCCACAATGTTATCTCCAACGTTATTACCATCGTCAAAAGAGCTTCCAAGATTAGGTTTTCAACTACAAGCGGTTATCAGGCCCAATGATGCTTTCTCATTACCTCACGTACAAAATAGAGGACGAAATTCTTATCACGTCTCACAATAGCTCGGATACTCTCTTTGAGTTCTTTTCAACGGGACAATGTGAGATAGGTTACGTGTTTCTCACAAGAAATTAGCGGATTGATTTCGACACCCTTTTCGGTTAGAATTGAATGTTTTTCTTTTTGACTGTTTATGTGAGGTATTTCTTCCTTTGATGTCGTCTGTCGTTCTGATAGAAATGTTCGGATTGACGCCTTTGTGATCCAACGTTCTTTTAAGGACCCATTGTCACTTTGGGGTTAAAGACTTGTGTGTATTACCTTAGTAGCAATTGAAAAACGGAATAAACTTGTGGTTTATTTTGTTTCGATTATCAATGAAACAAGCCAAATCATTTTGCTGACAAGCAAATTTATTACTCCAAGAAATTTTACACATATCCGCTTAATATTTACGATATGTCAAGAAGTCTTTGAAAAAATCACATAATTTCACAATAAAGTAACAAATTCGTTAAACTTAATCATAGTATTCACATTTTATAAACATTTATATATTTACAATTACATATTTTTTACCAAAATAATTTTAAACAGTACACAATTTGTTGATGACTTAAGAACAAAGTTTATCTGCAAAATAAATAAAAATGGCGAACAAAATTCTTTTTTTTTCATGATTGTCTATCTAAAAATCTTCGAAATTGTTTTTAATTAGCTTTTCGATACTCATCTTAAAATACTTAAAAATATCAATAGAGTTATGTACAATTGATAAATGTACCAGTTCAAAGATAACAGTACTATTAATAAATATTTTTATAGCATCACAGTGAATTCATTTCATTTAAAATTATATCATAATATTTGTTTTATTTTCATTTAGGTGTAACATGTTACATATTCTATAACAATTATTTGATGTATAAATTCACAAGTATTTCTAGCTGGGTACTGAGTATTTTGTTTCGAAACATTTTACCTACTAAGTGCGTTAAGAAATTATAAAATGATCTATTTCGTAAATAAATATTTCCATAAGGAATACCTTATTGTCGTTTGTTATGTACCGAGCTATTTATTTTTACATTCGGATACTAAACTACAAGACGTAAATGAAAGGAAGATTTATTTTTCTAGTAAAATATTAATTTGTGTGTAACATTTGTAAATTTCGTAACGAGCGAGTATATAAACTCATTGGAGTCAATAACATTGTGGATTTAGAATAATAGTACTTGAAATAATAGTTGAACACAAATTATTTTACTTATGTAAGTGCGACAGATTCTTTTGAAACTATCAATTTATTAAAATTGCGTAATAATTCTCTTTGAGGAAGTGATTTCCTATCGTAAAATATATCTATATTTATTTCAATATTTACAAATGTATTCTAACTTTACATCAAAGGAAACAATCGGTACAGTCTTAATTTACTTAATTCGATGTCTATTTAAATAATTAACATACATAAATAATTTAGTAATTTCACAAAAGTTAAGTCGCAATAATATAAGAAAGGTCAGACTTACGTCTTTATGTCTGAACTAGAAAACAAATTACACGTTAAAATGCAAGAAGGTACTAAGTGCAAGTATATTTATACTATTTTGATTGGGAGTAATCCATGAATGCTTTCAAACACAGTTAGTATCACAATACCTACACAAAGAAATTCCTTAGTAATTTAGACCCGAGAAAAAATCAAAACATAAATCAACAACTAACAATCACAAAATTTTTACAAGCAGTTTCCCTTAACCCAAAGTTAGCGTAAAAAGTATACCTAGACACAGCTCTCTCGCGCATTCGCTAGCAGTGGCGTTCGCGTCGTAACAACTTCTCTTCGACGCGAGAGGGTGCCACTGGTAACGCTGCGGCGGTCTTCTGCCAGGGTGCCGATACTCTGTAGACGACGTTTTTAAAATTAATATTTTTACATAAATGGAGTGAACACGTCCTTTGCGTTAAGATAACAATAGCGAATATAACAGCTTTGCAAACAGCGGTGTGATGAAGAGCTATGCATGGCCTGACAATGTGTCCAAGCTTCATTTCTAGCTCAGAAAATTGGCAGCTAGCAAGTTTAGGGCCTGTCATCGGCTAGTGGTATAAACAACTCGTGGCACGAACATTCTCGTAACGTATTCATGTCGTCCAAACGTCAGAAACTGTAAATTTTTCTAGACAAATTGACAAGTTAGCGATAGGCAAACGCTACGAATACGTGATGCTATCATCACGTATTCGTAGCGTTTAGCGACAAAATGCTATATTGGACAAAATGCCTCTTTACTTAAGTTGTAAATAGCCTTTGAATTACCTGAGCATCAGACGCTGGCGTGTTGGGCGTGTGAGGGGTGGTAGACCTCACTTCGTGCTGATGAAGACTGTGCGCACTTCTTGATGAGCCGACCGGTGGAGACACAACGGCACCATAAGGCGGGGGTTCCGGAGGCCGCTCCGAGTCTCTGGTGCAGTTGAAGTCTAAGACAGAGAGGACAAAAATATTGAGCTAATCCATGGCGGTGATGATATCATTTAAATAAACCATGAAGTACTTTCTGCTGAACAAAATCTTTAGAATACATAATAGAAAACAGTCAGCCAGGAAATAAATCTGCATTGAATTTATAGATTTATTGTATTATTTAATTACTTAAAAACATTTTTGATTTTGTAAGTAAGTGTCTTAGCCTACGTTAAGTTTGTTTGTTTGCCTAGATTCTAGAAACTAGGTTCTATGTAGTTCTTTTATTAAAAAATTAAAACACGTAGGTCACATCAAAAGATGATAAAAGCGTAGCAGTTATTTGACATCGCTCGACACACTCTATAATAGATACATATTGATCGACATTTGACGCCATTAATGTCGTTTAATTTACGTAAAAGTGTAACAAACGTTTTTGTTTATGTACGGATATGAGGCCTTTATCCGTACAAAATGCTGTAGACGCGGTGAGACATGTCCCCAGAAGTTTGACGTACACTCGAAAACACATCACGTTAAACATTGCACTTGGGATATACGATGGTTTGAAACAAGAATGGGTAGCCTTATGTATTCTTGTCTGTACGGGCTGCAGTTAGGCATATATGGAAAGTGTTTTGACTGAACTGAATTTTGTTTTTAAATACTGACCTTTACCAAGCGGGACGACATCAGGGTTTTTGTCATCGGGCTGAATCGGTGGATGGTTTGCATTGTGGATGGTTGTTTTGTATCCCTTCACGGTCTGCAATGGAGCTGTAACAATTTTCTTAATTTCATAAAGTAATGTTCATGTCAAAATCAATTCTGAGTAGGTAGTCAGTTAGACCAAAAATTTGAAGCGTACGTCCCTAATTCGTCGATATATCTTGTTCATAACATTTTGAATACTAATGAGCACAGATTTAAATGTCAAATTAAATGCTAGGTGCCCTAATTCCCGCAGGTCAGGACTCGAGAGATATGGCCTCATTTTTAATTAAGTATAAAAAACAGTAAATATAGGTATATAGATAGGTATCTGGTACTATTTTTTATGACTTTAAAATTTTTATGGTGATGAAATGATTTTATATGAAATGTTTATCAAGTGCTTTGTGTTAATTGTAACAAGTATATATAAGTATATAAAATAAACCCAACTTATTTAAAGACACAAAGGTAATTGTCGCTAAGGTTTTTCATCTGTGTCTGTTATTACCGTAAAATAAACTTGTGCAAAACAAAATCAACATTAACTCTATTGACGACTCCTTGAAATAAACTTACGACTAAATACGGAAATTTAGTTGGAAAATTCCTTTAAATGTTGTTTACAGAAGCAAATCTATTTTTAAATGGGATACTATTTGAATCCTTCTAACCACGCTTACGCCAGTAAAAGGCAATCCACTTGTCACCAATACACCTACGCGGCTAAATAATCTAGCTAGGAATAACTTAATCGACATTTGGGGCGGACAGCAACATTTTAGCGATATGAACTAATTGGGTATCTGTCACTAATCAAAATAAATTCTAAAACCCTATTTCCCAAAATTAATCCGTAATTGACCATTTCTATTTATTCGCAATATTTATTTTTTGATCGATCAACCATTCATAAAGTACACCGATTGACGAGTGTGAACGATGACATCATAAGCTAGTATCGCCATATGAAATCGGGATACTGGCGTTTTGACAGTTCATAATATGTACGCCAACGATTGTTGGTCTCAAATACCCAATAGATGAAATCGTTATAGGCCAAGTCTTTTTTTTTCATCCATCATGATGTGAACGCAGATCTCTTAAAGTAGAGTTCATTTTCTTTCACTCATCAAAGCGTGATTATTATAATAACATCGTGAAAGTATTTTTATGAGTCGCTCACTAATTTAGTTTGTTCTTTTTACAATTTCAATTACTTTTTACAATTTCAATTTGAGGGCTCTGAAATTTGGACTCTGGACGCATATTGTCGACTTACAATTTATGTTTGTCGCGAAAAGCCTGTGTGTATAAACATTCTCAATGCTAAATTGAATCGACAAATTCCCAAATCAATAAAAACGAACGCTTTGATCAACCACCCAAATTGAGTTGACAAAATTTAAGCAGTATTTTTTTCTAGCGACATCAGTATTGCTGAATAATTCGTTAAATCATAGATATCGTGACTGACAACGGTAAAGCAAAACCAATCAGACATTGAAAATGTTTTGTTAAATTTTCCGCTGTCTTACGACTTGCTTACTTTATGTACATGATGTTAAACTGACAAATTGTAAGTAATTGTCGAGATAAATAAATAAATAATAAATATACATCAACATCACACACATTGATCTGACTCCGTGGTATTTAATAATAAATAAATATAATAAATAGGTCACATCAATCACACCAATTCCCTAGTCCCAAATTAAGCTACGATGCTTGTGTTATGGGTACTAGACAACGGATAAATATACTTAAATACTTTTTTTTGTAAATAAATACATATTATACATAGAAAACACCCAGACCAGTACAAACACATGTATTCATGCACACTTATGCTTGTACTGTGCGGGGATCGAACCCGCGACCCTTGGTATAAGAAGACCGACATGTGGACCACTGCACCAAGCGGTCGATACTTGTGTTACAGATATCAGAATCAACAGTGGTACCTATTACAAATAGACTTAAATAAATACATGGGATGGCATAACCATTTTTCCTTTTAATGTACTTATGTTTAATAATAACCGAAGCGTTATATTTTGACTATATTACACGAAGCAACGGTAAAATAGTTTTACGAAGCTCTCCGTTTTACCCTTAAACCTTTTTTTTTTGTCGCAAGAGAACCGTTTTTAAGAGCCGTAGCCGATGCTGGGGGGCCTCAGCTGTGTGTGGGACTCCCAGCGTCCTGAAAAGAACACTACTCCGCTCCGGGGAAAACCTACTTTAACTGCACTTTAATTAAAATTAAAAAGAGCTATGACTTACTCACATCATAGCTTTCACGTTTACTTATTTTAAGGTGCAAATCTAAAGTATACCAATCTAACGGGGTCCTGCTGTTTGGCCAAAAGTCATTTGGCAAAATTACACTTAACAAACAATGTTTGGCAAAAAATGGTTTCACCAATTAATCATTTTACTAATAATCATTTCACAAATGACTTACTTTTCCACATGATCAACACTTAAATTTACATTTTACAAATAATTATATTATTTAATGAACATTTAGCAACTGAGTTATCAGAAAAAACTACTATTGGTCTAAAAACATTTGATAAAATGTATTATTTGACAACTGTTTCGTTTATTAATTAATCTCATAATAGACTAGCGGTCGCCAGCGGCTTCGCCCGCTTGGATAAAATATAGCATTTCATACATATGAAATGCATTAAGATATTTTATAATTTTAAATTAACAGTTGTTAATGTGAAAAATGTTGTTGTTGAAATGTGCATCCTGTGTATACTTTTTCGCGAGACCACTACTCTGGACTTTCCTGAAAGAAAAACAGTTAAAGTACCTATTAGTTGATATGTATATTAAATCATAGGTCCTAAAAATCTTAAAAAAAAATTGGTTAGGTTAGGTTAGAACAGTGACCATAAAACGCGCGAGCCGAGCGAGCGAAGCGAGCGTGCCGCGGCAGCGGCCGGCGAAGCGCCAGAAAATACTACTGTTGATTTATATATGGCCAATATTCGTAGGTTTCTCACATTCATTATTAATGACAGACATTCATTTAAATTTATGCTGATGATGATTCAATTAAAATTATTAATTGCATGCCTTCTGTATAATCTTGTAGCTTACCTGTAAATAATTTGCCCCAAATGAAAGTTGCAACCATGCAGAATTATATCTTCAAAGTTTTGTTAAATGACATTTGGACAAATGCTTAATTTGCGAAACATGTTATTTGGTTAAATTAAAAAAGGTCAATTGACATTTTATTATTTAAAACATTTATCAAGTACAGTGTTTGCTAATGGATCAATTGCTAAGTGAGTTTTTGTAAGATGATACTTTTGTCAAATGTCTCGTTTGCCAAATGAACATTTGGTTAAACGTTGTTTGTTGAATGATCATTTGTCAATAATGTTTTGGTCAAACAGTAGTAAACCCAATCTAACATATCGAGAAAACTATTCCATATGTTGTGATGCTTTGTAATCCATCCAGTACAATAGCATGGGTGACAAATAAAATGATCAGAATATTTCGGATTGTTTCCCACCAATATAGTATGAGCCGCAGTCACGCTATACACAATTTAGGTCCTAAAATTTACCAGGCACTAGCCTGGCACAATTCACGAATTCACCCATAAAAACGAAAGAGTTACAGGGGTAGTAAGCAGTAAATGCCAAAATTTCGTCCAGTCATAAGCTCGAATTTGGTAATACAAAACATTTTGAGTTACTGTTAATTAATTTTGAGTTACCGATTACTGTTAGTCATCTATAATTTGAGAAAGCCGTTTTAACTGGAGGTTTATAATCTATATCTATAAAGATACATACTTGTATATCAGTGTTATCTGAAATGTTCTTATTCTCTCATCTCATCAGCCTACATAAGTCCCACTGCTGGGCACAGGCCTCAACTCAACTATGAGGTGGTGCGAGCCATACGCGGGCTTGGTGCGGATTGGTGGAGGGGTGTGTTTAAGGTAAGTGACCAACCTTACTGTCAGATGTTATTAAGCCGCCCGAAGGCGAAATCTGAAATGTATTTGACGAAAACTTTATCTAAGTCACGTCAGCTTTAAATATGAACTTCAATCTGATATAAAACATTTTGGTTTCACTCAGAGCGCACCAAGTGGTCACGTTGATATCAAAAATTTAATAAACAGTCTGCCCGAAGTCATCCAGCGTGAACTTAATAAAAATGTCGTGGTGTGACGAAACATCTGCAATATCAGTAGAAATGCAGAAGAACATAAATTACGGTCGAAATGCAGCGAGTTCCAATATTCCAGTCACGCGAGTTAGATCTGCTAGTATTTGCTATAGTATAGAACAAATGAGTAGCTTCGATTCGTAAACTACTAAGATCACAAATGAAAAGTTTATATTGGAAAAATTACCCGACTGCCGAAATAGTGTTGTGTTCATGCAACATGACAAGCGGAAAACTACTTTTAGAACGATTTGCACATTAGCAGCAATTTCATTTAAATTTTTTTTATTTCATTTATTTATTTAAAAACTTACAAACTATCCTTACAGGTGGTAACCTATTGCGATAGGGAAGTGAAAGTAGAACCTTAAAAAATAACAAGTAATATACAAGTAAAATTGAAATTAAAAGATAAGTAAAATAATAATAATAATTCCGTCACTACGTTTTACATGACACTGTCATTAGTTTTCACCTTCACCAGTAGTCACCTTTGTGAATTCACTCAGATTGCAACAAAAAAGATCCACATCATCAGCTATACCGTTGAGTATGCGGAGTGCGCGCGGTCGGCACGGCCAGCAGGCTGGGCCTGCGCCGGCGCCAATTGAGAGAATGAACATAGGTTTACACTATGCAATTATTAATAAATCTGTTTTTAGTTACAAATGTAAGTAATCATTTCAATCATTTAAAAAAATCATGATACTCAGAAACAATAATTCAAAATGTATAGATTTAATTTAAACAAGAAGAGGGGCATAAGTTGCGTTAGAAAAAATCGATTTGACTTTTACTTTATTATAAGAACAACGGCCGCATTATGTGAAATAAAATCGTAGTATATCGTAATTTAGGGCTCGTGAGAGGACCAAAAATGTAATAAAAAAAACGAGTACTATTTCCAAAGACTGTATAGGTACTTATTTTAACCGATTAAGGCGAAGTAAAAAGAATCGGTTATTGTTATTCAGTCAGTGTTTACGTATACTGCATTCACTTTGACTGTGACATTCACCAGTGAACTACCACGATTGTGATTTATTTCGCCCACCTTTATATTGGGCGAAACAATTTACTTACTAATGCGTTCGAGATTCCGTGCTATTGTATTCTCATTGTTCAGCTTTCAAAGCCGTTTGAATTACAGACTCATACCACCACTAGTTCCAAATGCAAGGGGAAACTTAGTATTGGAATTAACTGTAGTAAATCGATACGGCATTCCGGTATACAATGTTAGAGCTCTCGATAGCGCCGGGTCCACGTGAGCAAAGAGGGTAAAAAGCTCAATACTCTTTGGTAGATATTAAGTTTATTATACTGACCAACTAAATTAAAAATATAAATAAACTAGTGGCCCCCCGCGACTTCGTCCGCGTGGAATCCCTTTGTTTTCGAAATGGGATAAAAAGTAGCCTATGTCCACTTCCTGGTTCTAAGCTACCTCTACACTAATTTTCAGCCAAATCGATTCATCCGTTCTTGAGTTATAAATAGTTTAACTAACACCACTTTCTTTTATATATATAGATAGATATACAACAACATCACACATTGATCTGACTCCGTGGTAAGTGGCTAAAGCACTTGTGTTACAAATATCAGAATCAACAGTAATATTACAAATTAACTTATACAAATAACACCCAGTGTGTAGAAACATGTTCATGCACATAAATGTTTGTACAGTGCGGGGATCGAACCCGCGACCTCTTGGTTAATGGTCAACTTCTTAACCATTACACCAAAGTGGTCGTCAGTGGACTAGAGATGAGTAAAAGGGGACAAAATGATTTAATTTTAAAAGCTAAGCTGATCTTACTAGTGATTTAAGATGTTTTTGCTTAGTGCTTGTTCATATAGACTCGCGGGCGCGGTCACGAAATATCAAACATATGAAGTGATATCAAAATCTTTCCATTTGGCTCGCACGTGCGGTCTAAGTAGCGAGCTAGGCTTAGTCTGAGTAAAAAGGATCTTTGCCTTAATATAATAGATACTCGTATAATTAATTATCCTGTGTTTCAAACAATCTGATGACCATTTTGGTGTAATGGTCAAGAAGTTGACTATTATTAACTGTCAATTCTGATATCTCTAACACAAGTGCTTAAGCTACTTACCACGAAATGAGATCAATGTTTGTGATGTTGTTGTACATTTCATTATAATTTTTGAATTTAATTTTTAATCTCGTAGGTGGTTTGCAATGATGAAAATTGCAATTTTTGTATGACTTTGTACTAGGTAGTACTAAAATATTTTGCTTGCAAAAAGGTAATTGAACTTTTTTTTGAAATAAACATGATGCTTTAATTTCATAAGAGTTAAAAATTAAACACTTAATAAGAATAATAACTTATTTATCAATGGAATCCATATTGGCTTGAATTTTATTTTCTTAATTAACATCACTTGACTAAATAGCTTAATAGAATTCAACAAAATGATTTTAAATAGGCTTGCAGTATTTGTTTACACGTCAAACAAAGATAAATATTATCTATCATTTACATTTTGGATAAAACTGCCCAATTATTCGGCTAGTATCGAGTCCGAATAAATGAAACATAATTATTATGATATTTCAATAATTATCACTATCAATAAATAACACAAGGTGAATATTTAACGAGACACAGGTGCTCATTTAACCGGTCAGAATGTCAATTTATGAGCCTTTTTGTTGATGCTAACGTAAGGGACAGTTGTAAAAATATGACGCCGTTATAATGTTGTTTCGGTCGACGTCGAAATTGTCCTTTAAAAGGTCACTGCAGTACAGGAATGAACTGTCTAACCTGCCTTAGTAATATTGTTGTGTTGTGTTCTTACCATGTGTACCATCCTTATTATGTATACGTTATAATATGTCTATGATTTTTTAAGTATTTTTATTTCATTTTATGTAAGTAACTAGTTTGTATGTTTATGAATTTATCTTAGCACGTAAATAACTTAAGTTACTTTGTTTGTTTTTCCCTTTTACTTTATATACACCGCCTGAATATTTTTTGCTTGGCCCTATGGTTGACTGGTAGAGAATGCCTTCGGCATTAAGTCCACCATTGTGTACATGTTTGTGCAGAACGTTAATAAATAAATAAATGTTCCTATTCATACCAAAAGTAACTTACTATTGTAAAAGCAATTTTCTGACCATTTTCAATTTAAAACGCTCTTAGTTTCCACCGCCATACCATTGTTAACATAAGTATGTCCTTAGCCCGAAGGTTGTCTAAAAGAAATTGCTACAAGCAATGAGACTGCCTAAATTGTACAACTTCTGTATAGTTTTTTTAGTCAAATTTTTCGAGTTTGCGAACTGTTCCATAGTGTAGGTGACAATTTGGTTTCAAAATAAACTTCAGCTACCTATTACTGTAAAAAAGTGAGGTGACACGCTATTGCAACTATTATACACGCTAGCTGATCGACTGCCCACAAAATGTCAAACGGTTGCAATTGAAATCATAATCTGTTGTGTGAGCCGTAAAGATGGAAATCGGTTGCGAAAATTGATCGTTTTAGAGAAGGTTGATATGCCGTTGGCTATATAAATATTAAATAGCTTTTGTGTCTATAGGGATTTCAAAGATAACACCTACGCCAATGCACGGCATGTCTGGCTTTTTAATTCAAACTCTGATACATTAAAGCCCTAATGCTACCTACTATATATTTTGCCAAAGCTCTGTAGACGATATTGAAATTGGATTTTTAAAAGACTGATGTTTTGTTTTTCACCAAACATACTCGTATCAAGTATAATAATTTAACAAAGAAAAACATCAATAGCATTAGCAACTAAATGAGATCGACTTTAATAAGCGCTAATTGCGCTCAAACGTTTTGTACTGCTTCTAACGAATACTTTAAGATGCTGTATTGATGTGAGTGTGGTGTAGGGTTCACTACTCCATTTCGAAATACGTTTCGTCGAATTACAAATCATCGATGGCAACAAGTTGATTATTTGATTGAACGATGATCATCGAATTTTGACTTCTTTTCATCGATGAATTGTAATTTGACGAAACGTATTTCGAAATGGAGTAGTGAACCCGTTGTGTAGAGGTACCGCTATTTGTCCAGAGTGCGTCGTATAAAATAAAATTGAGCATTAAAGAAAACATTTGATAATCATCCGACAACGACATTTCCTCGCTAGCTTCGTACTAAGTAGTTTTGTGTCTTCTTCTCAGGTGCCGATAATATGTTACAGGTGACGTTATATCTGCTTTTCTTATTGTTCCATCAATGATAATATTGCTTGAGTTGTTTGCAGCGCTTTGATAGTTATACCGAAAGCAACCTATGACGCTTGTCGTGTTTGGGATGTGTGACCATTCCGACCATTTAAGTGAAGTCTATTTACAAGCATCTTCGTGCTTCGGAAGGCACGATAAGCTTTTGGTACCGGTTAATATCAATAGACATAAGTCGTTAAGCCTGGTCAGAGGTCTTTGGGCAGCTTGATAATATCTGACAGTAAGATCGGTCACTTACCTTACAAACCTCTCCACCAATCCGCACAGAGCCCGCGTGGTCGAGTATGGCTACCACCTCATGTTTAAGGTGAGGCCTGTGCCCAGCAGTAGGTCGTATTAAGGCTGATGAGGTTGATGATAAAATTATCGTACCTTCGTACTGCATAGGCCTATGCCTCCTCCTTGCCAGTACTGCGATAACCACCACCGCTGCAAGTGTGCCAATGATACCAGCGATGATGCCGAGCGCCCAGCTCGCGTCCACGTTGCCGTTGCTTGTTGTCTTCGCTTCTGTTAAAAGAAAAGGACTATAAATCTTGTCTCATTTATCTTGTTTAATTTCATCACTCATGAATGGAGTGAATGTTGATTTGTATAATTTGTGTACAGTTAGCGTCAGAGTCATGGTGGCTCTTAACGTTTTCAAAGTGATCTGACGAGCAGTCATTCATTTATATGCACGCACAAAAAGTAACTTTATTATTCTTCGCGTCTAAAGTTAGCAAACAAAACTTACATCTGTATCTATGCAGATAGAGCAAAAAACAACAGATAAATCTTCCTTAGGTCTCTGTGATAAGATTTTGTATTAATTGGCTTATTCATGAACCAAATAAAATATCATCGCCGGATTAAAGTTTTGTTGCTTAGAGATTAAACACCCTCCTAGTGCCTAGCAGCTCATTTGATCGGTAAGATATTTAACAACTTGAGACACAAAGAATTATATTTAATATATTATAAATAAATATATTAATAAATAAAGTACAGCTACAAACAAACCTGTGTGTAACGCCAGTCGTGACAGCGTATGAACTCTCAACGTGGTAGCCTCAGACCTCCCTCTTGCATTGTGAGCGTAGAACACCAGCTTCAATGCCTTCCCGGAGCCAAGGCCTCGTAACTTCCACACTGGTGTAGGTGTTGAAGCGTTGGCTATGAGTGTCCCTGCCTCCCAAGCCTCGACGAAGTATATTGTGTGAAGACCGCCGTCATATCCTAGATGAAAAAAGAGTACTTAATACCTTCTGAACACAACAGTCCAAACAAAAAAGTTAGACAAAATTTTTAAATTATTTTGTACGGCACTATTTTAATAAGCGTCGCAAATAAAATAGAATATCAACTAACTAGAAGAAAAAAAATGATATAGTGATTAGTACTGCATCAAGGAAGTTAAAGAACTCTTTTTAACACATTTTGCTTAGTTACATAAAACCAAGATTGCAATGTAAACAAAAAGCCACATAGTTAACATACAAAAAAGCGTCATCATATTTTTTTCATTATAAGCAAAATGAAAAGCGGATTGCATAGCATAAAATACAACCAATATGTAAATCAAAAAACATTTATTATCTACTGAGCACATACAATAGAAAAATAGCACATCTTTATGTGATCTGCAAACTAATCTCACCTGCGACGCATCTCAGCTCCGCCGAGTCATCGGTCAGGTTGACGGTGGAACAGTTGAACGGTGGGTCGGGTCTCACAGCCGGCAGTAGGTTGTACCGGCACGGCTCTATTTGTTGACCGGCCAGGTTGGTAGCCCTGCACGATAGTGAGCCGTAGTCTGTGTCTGTTGTCGGCGTGTAAGTGAGGATGGACCGGCCGGCGCCGTCGATGGTGTACTTGCTCTGATTGGGAGATATTTTTATTTTAGCAACGGCTTCGCCGAACGGCTTACGGGATATAGCTCGATTTTTTTTTATAAATTCTGTGACGGACGGAAGACTGCTAACTGCAGGCACCACTTGTTTGTATAAATCTCCTTGAAATCAATTACAAGCACGACAGCACTACAACCTGCAGCTTGGCTGTGGTGCGCAGTGTCCGCAGTAACCTAGACGGATGCAGTCTGCCTTCCGCCTCAATTTCCACCTAATATACAATAAAAGTACATTCAAGTTGTCCGATAACGCCACGCTACTTTCAAGCATCGCGCTGAACCAACTTTGGCAACTTACATACATTTTTGCACGTTAGCGCTACCATGGCCATCAGCCAATATAAATAAATAAATAAATTTGAGTTTATTACTTCCAGCAACAGTAATAACAACAATTAATAGTAACAGTAACATTGTTGTAAGTAGGCCTCTACTAGAGTGCGCCACACTGTTTGGCTTCCTTCTTCCGTATCCAGCTCCGACCAGCAACCTTTAACAGGTCGTTGACCCCACCACCTGGCCGAGACTCGCCCTGCACTGCGCTTGCTGACACTATACGCTAGCTAGAAACTATTTTTTCTCTCATTACATATTATTCCTTACCGGATCTAATTCCGCTGTCCCCATGGAGTTATTGAGTGTCCACTGGAAGTTTTTTGGTGGAGGAAAGGCGTCCACCTCGCAAGTAACTTTCGCTGCTTCGTTGAATGCTGCGCCTACTATTGCTGTCATTGTGTTTGTGCATACAGGTTTGTCTGCGGACAAAATAACACTGGTTAGTTTCTACTATTTACCGGAGCGTGCGTGACGCAGATAGCTGGAACACAGTAAGTCCAGAAGCTGTTTCGTCCATTTTTCGTGTTCGTCCTCATGGTCAACTTTATAAGAGTGTTAGAGGTTACATCAGAAACAAAGGATAGCGGCTGAAAAAGTTGATAGATGTGCCCAGCTGCGAGACATTTACAAGTCTTACATAATAGGGAGCCCTGAAATGCAAAGTATTTTTATATCAAACTAGCGGTCGCCCGGTCAGTCAGTCAATCATTCACCTTTGAGTTTTATATATTAAAGATTATTCCTCAGAATTAGATGAGAAGAGATTTTACGTTATTGATTGCATACCGAAAAAATACAGCAATGAAAAAATATGGAAGTTTGCAAAAACGTTCTTATTTTGGATCATTTGACTTTTGTATTATTTTTGCGGTAAAGAGACTTCGACGTTATATTTAACGAAAATCTTTCGGCGAAAATATTCAAACTCAAATGATTGGGTTCTCGAGTTAAGAACATAAACCCATTACATAATTTCCTTCTAAATATAACCTGGTTACCTATCTTTAGAAGTCAATTGATAACATAATTGAATTACAAATTCCGTGTTTGCTTTGATCATTTGTCGCTTCAAACTAACACGGAATGCAAATTTGTGTTATTGAATTAGTTTGCCAACATCGGCCGATTTCATCAATTAATTATCTCGAAAGGCAAACATGTGTTTGCGATTGCGTTAAAATTTCACGGTATATATGTCGAACTTCTGGTGTTGTGTTACGTGTTGTATGTGTGGGAATACAAGGGAAAAGAGAAAAGATGTAGAAGCGAATGGCTACACCTATCAAGGTGTCAACAAATTAAAATATTTGGGGTGTTGGGGTGTATCTGTAACGACAGATACTAATCACAGAGAGGAAGAGATTGAAGTTATCAATTTCACATACGCGAATAGCATTCGGGAAACAATGTATTCGGTCTATGTTATTTTTGGATATATGGTAATGATTTACGTACGTTTCACAATGAAATGATAATACACTTATTATGGATTATGTCGCGATTTATTTAGATGGTGTTTTAACCTGACATTTTAGATCCTTTTCAGCGTCGGTAGTCACATGTAGACTATGGTGTTAGTTGTCACTGTCAAATAAATTGCGAAATAATGAGCAAATAAACTGATAGTCGGAATGTTGAAGCAGACTTTGATATTTTGGTAATCGAAACGTATGTTTCGAAGTTCTTTCCTTTCCTTTCGAGAACATTTGCTCTTTTGCAAGCTAAAGAAGTACGAAATGGTTTTACGAACAATGAATGAGCCCAGTAGTGTTGCGATGCCGTATCGATACCTTAATACCATTCGTATCCGTATCGGTCTCATCAGAATCAGTGTACGCTGAAAGAGACATTTCAATTCGGGTATCAAGCTCAGTTCAGAGGCCCGCGACATGCAATAACACTGTTTACATCCCTCTGTGAACTGAATGGAAGTCGGCCGATACCGGGTTGCATACATTTGCAAGAAACGACGTGTGTACCACTATTCTATTTGCAACGTTTATTTGACGAGTAGACAGCAAGGTCAGGTCGAATTGATATGCAATAATTAAAATTTTAGTTACATCGCATCACTACCGCTGGATGGTGTTAGAGATTCCTATTTCCCTATTATGGTGCTACTCTAGACTTAAACCTCATTTTCGTTCTTAATTTTACCTATTTAGCTACTTCTTGAACAATATATACTTCGTTCAGTATCTTTATATTATTTTTAAGAATTTGTATTTTAAAACCTGGCTTATATCTTTGTGCTGTGTTCATAACGTGCATGCTGCTTGTATCCATGAAAAAAATACTTCCAGAGCAGCCAGCTGTATCTATTGGCATTGAATTTCTTAAGCTTTTGGCGAAAATTTTCTCCCGTTACTTTTTCACTTTGCATTTATTGCATATCATAAATTAAAAGTGTTGTTAAAAGCATTTATTAGTTGAGAAAAAATGTACAGGTATTTTCTACTATTCTACACGCCTACTTGAAGGCGACGAAGACCAATATCAATAATCCAAATTTCGACTCTACCGAAGATCTCAATTAGGGATTGCAATCTCGCAGCTCATTCAATCCCGCGTGATTGATATGCAGGATTCGCCAATCCCGCGCGGATCCCGCGGTATCCCACATGTTTGAACTTACGATATAAAATCTAATTGTAACTATAGGTATATGTATTAAAAATCTACTTCTATCAACTAACAAGATATTACACATTTTTTTAATTGATATTCAACAAATCATATTTGATTTCTACCAAAATAAAAATAAATTATAATTAAGTAAGTAGCTATCAGTCTAGTCTCATTAGATCTTAAAATTAAAATTGGATTAACCAAATTATCACTATCCGTCGCAATCGCAATACTCAGGAGATATTATATTGTACAAATGTAAGCAATATACAGATGAGCACTATGTTACATCTCTCTCTTATGCTGAACTGGTTAGTTCTGCCCTATATATAGTCCTCCTGGCCGATTTCGACCACGGCGGCCAATCTCAACAGAGATCAGCCAACTGCGCAGGAGATATTATAGTGCACAAGTGTGAGCGCAATACACAGGTGCACTCACTGTTCCATTACTCTCAAAGTTCGGTGAGACGGCAATCCGACATGACCGGAGAGAAATCAGGCGCAGGACCAACGGCTTAACGTGCTTTCCGAGGCACGGGGGTGTAACACCGCCAACTTCCCGACTCCGAGCTGTTTTTGAGATATTCATAACAGAAAATCTCAGAAACAATTTTGGCTCGACCTGGGATTCGAACCCGGAACCTCTCGGATGTAAGGCAGAAACTTTGCCACTACACCAACGAGGCAGTCAGTTCTGCCCTATATTCCGATACCAAAGAGACCCATAATTCCCCTCTTAATCAAACGATGCGTACGCATCATAATTTACAATATATGCATAATGAGGACTATCCTCATTAACAAAGTGCATTCGAAAGCTATTTGTGCTGCTATTCATGCGATAAAACTGATATTTGTCGTCAAAATAGCACTCGCTTTTATGAAGCAGTTAAAATTTACACTATTTTGGCGACAGTGAACGTCATACATTTGTGCGCAAAAAGGAATGATGAACCTTAAATTATCCACATGAGTATGATACTTTGTACACATTCACCACAAAAAATGATGAAAAAAGCTTTTATTTGTTTTATAAGCATATTTCAATTCATTTAGACAAAGGTATTCTTGCATGTGTGGGATCCCGCGGTATCCCACATTTTTGAATTTATGATATAAAATCTAATTGTAACTATAGGTGTATGTATTAAAAATCCACTTCTAGCAACTAACAAGATATCACACATTTTTTAATTGAATTTCAACAAATCATATTTGATTTCTACCAAAATAACAATTAAATTATAAATAAGTAAGTAGCTATCAGTCTATTCTCATTAGATCTTAAAATTAAAATTGGATTAACCAAATTATCACTATCCGTCGCAATCGCAATACTCAGGAGATATTATATTGTACAAATGTGTAGGCAATATACAGATGAACACTATGTTACATCTCTCTTATGCTGAACTGGTTAGTTCTGCCCTATATTCCGATATCAAAGAGATCCATAATTCCCCTTTTAATTAAACGATGCGTACGCATCATAATTTACAATATATGCGTAATGAGGACTATCCTCATTAACAAAGTGCATTCAAAAGCTATTTGTGTTGCTATTCATGCGATAAAACTGATATTTGTCGTCAAAATAGCACTCGCTTTTATGAAGCAGTTAAAATTTACACTATTTTGGCGACAGTGAACGTCATACATTTGTACGCAAAAAAGGAATGATGAACCTTAAATTATCCTCATGAGTATGATACTTTGTACACATTCACGACAAAAAATGATGAAAAAAGCTTTTATTTGTTTTATAAGCATATTTCAATTCATTAAGACAAAGGTATTCTTGCATGTCATAGAAGAAAAAAGTGGCGTTCTTAATGCGGTCAAAGAATTGAAGAAGAATTTACAACTGTCAGTACTATAAAATATACGCATACTATAGCTAAGAACAGAAAAATACACTCCATGTAGATGGCTAAAATACACAGCACAAAATGTGAAATATGTTCTCTTTAATAAAGCCATGAATATCAGACTAAACTTGCGGAATAGAAGCATATTACTCTCGTCAAAGCAATAATGAATGTATGGGTTAATCTCGTGATATATGTTGAAAATTAACCCCAAGCGCGTTATCGTACCGTTGCCTGTTTCGCTTAAATTTTACAGCTTGACCTGAAATTTTAACCCTACCTCTGAACCTTTTAAACTTCGACGCTGACGGTTCGAAAATTTTAACGTGGAATACCAAATTTGTGTTTTATAAGCTGACATAATGGTGTAACTGGTTATATTATCATATCAATTCTATTTCTTTTTTTCTATTTGTCACAGTAGGATACACGCTAGACAACGACTTTCAAAGAGGTTAATAATTATAATAATAAATCATTTATTTCAAGAATCCACTCATAGAAATATACACAATAGAAGGAGATACACAGATACAAAAACACCGTCAAAGTCATAAATTCATTAGTCATTTAACAGGTGGTTGCAACATTTGCATTTGTTTTATCAAAATGTTTCGTCAAAATGATGGCATTCCATCATTTTCATCCATCATCGTTTCATCGATGAAACGATGAAATGATAATGAATGAAAACTATTTTATTTAAATCAAATATGGCGGGTGGCCCAAAAGGAAAAGAATAAGTAAACTTCTTGTTGCGTCATCGCGGAATTTCAACTAACTCTGACCAGTAAACACAGCAATAAGTCGAAGCTGACTCTGTGAATACTTACATATGACTTGCAGGTTCACGGGCTGCGACTTCCCATCCCCTTCGACGTTGCTCGCCGTGCACACGTATCTGCCCGCTTGCTCCCTCGACACCCCTTGTAAAGCTAAATGTGCTGAGCCGGCTATTACTCCAGCCCTCTGGTTGTGAGTCATTACTTGGTTCTGTAACAAAAGATTGGAGGTCAATGCATTGTACTTCGCTGGCTCAGCGACCCGTGATCTTTGGTGCGAAAAAGCTTCTCTGCCTACTCCCTTTGTCCCACTTGCTGAGAATCTCCCGCCTAGATATCTACCATGGCCGATCGGGAAGTCTTTAAACAGGCTTCGGACTCAAGTTGGTCGAAGTAAGGAGAACATGGCCAGGTGGGGATTTTCGGCAAGCTCCGATCTGGACTGTGTTTGCGGTGCAGTGCAAACTATGGCACACTAACATCGTGCCCGGCGTGCCCCAACACCTGCACGCCAGCGGATCTAATGAACTGCAGCCGATCCGCATTACAAGTGGCTGAATTCTGGGCTGCCATGGTGTAATTCCTCGTGTTCCATCGACACGCTAAGAAGAAGAAGCGACCCGAAGTGGATCCTGGCCTCCGACATTAAAGTGCGCCATTCTTCCCTATTCTGAGACAGATCTGACCAGTCGGACACTTTTAGTTGTTTCAGGTCTTTGGCGACTTCGTCCTTCCAGCGATATCTTGGACGCCCCACCGGCCGGCGCCCGGAAGGTTGTCGAAGATAGGCTCTATTTGTTACATAATTTTTACAGAAAATAGGGGTGCATCTTGCTATAAACGATTGGAGAACTGGCCATCATGCAAAGTCAGATTTGCTCTCATGTCTGATAGAAAGCTTTGGCTAGGCGCAACCCTTGAGACAATCATTTATTTATTATTTATTCACATTTACATACTAAGTGTATTTACATTATATAGATGGTAGTTATAATGCTTGATAAACGAATTTATTAACCTATTTACCAAGATGAAGAGGTGTGGCATTAATCAATTAATTTCAATAACGTTTGTAGCTCTAGCGTTTTAAACATTTAATAGGAAACAGAAACGAAACTCATACATAAACGTTTGAAGGCTATAACAGAAATTAAAGAGGAGAACATACTTGGTGACTGAAAATTAGTGACGGAGCCGTTAAGGTAAAGTAGTCTCTGGTTATTTTAACAGATATAATTGTAAGACCTACCGCCCTTTCCAAACTATTCCCACTTAAAGAGTGTAACCAAAAAATTGCAATTATGACAGATACGAAGTTAGAACAATTAACATTACTTATTTAGAATACCTTTGTCGCGACAAAAGTAGGCCAAACCATTATAACAATTCGATTTTTTTAACATATCTTAAAGGGTTTAAATAAGGACGGTAGGTCTCATAGTGTTATTTGTCATAATAGACTAAGCTCTATAACGGCTGCGCTACTTGTTTCCAGTCACCCTGTATACACATAGTTACAAAAAGCGAACCACGACCACGGCCGATGTGATGTAGCTCTGCGCGTAGCAAAACTCACGCTGAATTCCAATTCCGTCACAGACAGATTTACGTGACAACGTAGCAATATTTTATATTTTTGCAACACGCAGCTTTGCTAAGCTGCTGTTGCGTTTTATATAGCACAACACTCGTAGTACCAATACCTATGATTAAAAAAAACCTAAAAAACTCAACACAAACGAAATACACATTTTGATCCAAAAGTTTTTGAATGAGTTTTGTATTCGACGTAGAAAGAAAAACATATTATGGATTTAAAATTCGCACATGTTATCATAATAATATTTTACAACAATCACACCAATTCTCTAGTCCCAAATTAAGCTACGAGGCTTGTGTTATGGGTACTAGACGGATAAACATGCTTAAATACTTTTTTTTTTGTAAATAAATACATATTATACATAGAAAACACCCAGACCAGTACAAACACACATGTTCATGCACACATATGCTTGTACTGTGCGGGGATCGAACCCGCGACCCTTGGTTTTAGAAGTCCGACCTGTGGTCGCCGCTTGGTGCAGTGGTCTGCACCAAGCGGTCGTCAAGTATCCAGAAATTCTTTTTTTTATAACAATGCTGCTACTGAGCGAGGGTTACATCGGCTGCTAAAAGGGCGAGTGTCCTTACTGTTTTTCTTTTTTATGTGACTCTTATTTTGATACACTTATATTTTTTCTTCGATTAGTCAGGTGTGCTTTTAATAGTGAATTGTAAGTACCCAGTGTTGTTGCTTTATGAGTCGATGCCTTAAATTGTAAAAGCGTGTTTAATTTATAAATAATTAACACCGAACAACTCGTTAACGACCTTGCGTGTAACTTAAACTTTTCTTCAAATAAGTTCTATTATATTTTTATGTAGTTTATAAGGTATTACGAGTATTCTATGGGCCTGTATTTAATTGTAAATCTGTTGCATGATACAAAGTAATAAATAAATGTATTACAGTGATAGTGTCCGTAACACTTACATTATGCTCCCAAACGACTTTGTAAGCCGGTGGGTTGGCTCGCACCACGCATTCGAAGTAGACATCATCTCCTTCTTCTATATCATTCGGGTTCAGTTTCGATCCCAGCTCCAGAACTACTATTGGCACGTCTGTTGATAAAAAGAAAAGATCAATCAGGGCAATCCTATGTTTAACATAAATAAAAAAACTAAGTTTCGAAAATAGCTATCGTATAGTTATTATTTTTAACGTATCGTCTATTCACTATGATTGTAGACTACCTTTTTAGTCCGTGCAAGTGGTTCTCACAATTTTGTTTAAATATTTGAAAAAGGTTTTTTTTGTTTTAAGCTTCCAAAAGAACGTAAAACCGTCGTAGCGTCTTCACTTCTTACTCCTGAACTCTTGTTGATGACATATTGCTGCTTCACTGTCTCATAGAAATAAAGAAAATCATATTAATTTGACAACTTACAGTGCAAGTTAAGGGTCATGGTCGTTTCGATGGTCGAATGCTCCAACTTTACATGGGCCGCTCTACACGTCAGTATTCTCCCATCGTGTTCCATTTGAGGTGTCCACCGGAGCAAGGATATCGTCTCGTTTCTGTCTTCTGAGTTCTAAAAAGAAGCAGTAAACACTAACCCCTCTACTACAAAAGAAATAGCAGAATTTATCCTTTTTTAAATAATATCCAACCAAATTGAAAAGTATGCCTCCTTCAGGTTGTGACATTTTCGCTATCATTCACTTTGATTTGGCTGGCTTATATTTAACTAGGATAATCACTTCCTAGTTCTTTTGTAGTAGATACCATTAGAGTTTAAAAAATAAAAAAGAGTTCGAGAAAGATCTAAAAGGGTAGTCACTTAATTTCTCCGTGCTTGTACTACCAAAAAGATAGCAGTGGTGAAAAATCTGCTGGGAGTGCTGGTGGTAGAAACCAATAAAATGGATGGCATTTTTATTAAATCCTGGTACTCGTCACAGTCCTAAAAGTGCTGCGGGTTCATAACTGCATCACGGCGATGACGTCGACAAACAAGACTTTTAAACTGGTTGGTAATATGCCAATCTAGCAATCTAACATACGAGTCGACGTTGGTACCTAAGACTGATTAGGAGAGTGAAAGTAAGAAAACACTACAGTAGTTACACAATAATGTATAGTTGCACCAAGAAAATTTCAACGTACCTTTTGTGAATGAGCAATAAGAGGCTTCTCATCCAGCCACCAAGTGATAATTGCAGGCGGTCTAGCGCCGACCGCCCTGCAGGCCAGCTCTGCCACTTGCCCCACCGATATCGGCTGTTCTCTTGCCAGTATCTCCACTATTAGTGGTCGCACTGCGTACAAAGATATAAGATTATTAGAATATTATTCTGCGAATCATATTAGACGTTCGACGTCCACTGCTGAGAGCTCGTTGCTTAGCAGTGCAGTGGGGGTCCCCCAAGAATCTCTACCTTAATCAGGCCTATGCTTCCCGCATCTAGATTAATAACTAGGTAACTTTGTATACTTAGCTATTTGTGAAACTCTCAATACACAGCTTAATACTTAAAACGAAATGGCGCTTAATTTATTTATGTTGTTGATAATTAACCAAGTGCATTTTCAGTAGGTTTTCTTTCTTTGCACTTGCCTTAGTGCACTTCCTTTTTTCTTTAAACTTGTTCAACAATCTAAGAACAAACATGTCACGTAGTCTAGGATTTCCCGGTAGGTAGCTGCGATATTTTCCAGAGTTTGAATTAAACCTCCTAGAACCACCTTGATTCAGTGATAGTAATTAAATATTTTTTTTTCCACAAAATAAAAAGAATGGTTCCGAAGGGTCATCAATGTCATCATACTCGAAGTCACAAAACAAATGCTAACTCGTATAAATTATTTAAAAATAAATTAATGTACCGGCGTTGCGCAAGTCTTTGTTCATTTGTCTAGGAGTAAGTTAATTTTACCTAATGTTTTGACGGTTGACATGACATGACGTGATACAAAATATTTCCCAAGAGTGTCGTTATTTCGTACTTGTAGCCCTAAATGGTTTTTTGTAATGATTAAAAAAGATCATTAATTATTACAATAAAATTAATGGGTGTTTCGAAAAGTTATTTTTACAACAGCTTTGATTTGTTTGGCCAGTTGCCCCGTGAAATTGTATTCAATATAACACATACTGTTATGGAATTGCCCTAGATTCTATTCTTGACTGAACGGTATTTATAAATAAAAAGCCACAGTTTCGTATTGTGTCAAAGTTATTATCAACTTCATCATGTCACCCTAAAGCGCTACGACTATTAGTGGTGGGAGTAATGTCTCCAACAATAACCAATTTAATAATCAAAAGGAGGAACACGGTCCCACAAAGCATTAGAAGACAAAGTAACTAATGCCTTTCCATTAGGCGCATTAGCTTTAAAAGTGTAATAACAAAAATAGTCCCTAAACGTCGCGACGCCGACGGTTGAAAACGGAGGTTTATGTGTAACGAATATAACGACACCACGAGTTATGTTATAATGGAAAATAATTTCCTGGTGGCCGCCGAGGCAATGCTGTCACCAGAACAATGTGCGCGCAAATAAAAACTAATGGTTTGGGCGCGAGGTGCACAAAAGACTCCCCTGCTTCCATCGCCCGTCATATTTAAGATAATCCCCGGGGAGACAGCCTCTGATCTAGGTTAATCGTTAGGATTTACGTGGATTCCGTTTTGCAATAACAGTGAATGAGCGTTGTCGCGGAGTATTGCGGATGCGAAAGTGCCACTATTTTCGTTACGGATGACGGGAGCATTAATATCGACGTAAGCCAGCTGGTTCTAAGCTGCAAATTAGGAAGTAATTTTGACACAGATGAGCTTGGGTTAGTTTTAATACTAAAACTATTTGGATTTCTGCTTTAAAAAGACCATTTCTCGTAATTGGTGATTGACGGAATTGGTTCACTCTCCGCGTCCTATTCTAAAAGTCATACTTAGTCTGTATTTTTAGACAGCTGCTTTTCCTGCTATATCAGATAAAGTTTTGTATCTTTTGTAATTTAACCTAGGCTGCAGTATTAACATTGATGTGCTGTCGAATGTCGAATGCCTTAATTGAATAAAATCATCTACTGTCTAGCTTTTACAAATTCGAGTTTCATGTTTTTGTAAAAACCTTTTCAGGCTTCATGTCTACACTTAAAGTAAGTAGCTACTTACTTTAAGCTCTCTATCTAGAGAGCTAGTTTTATGGAAATCAAAAGGAACACTATCACCCGCACCTATGAAACCATAGGCAAAAATCTATTTTTTAATTGTTCTGTTCGGGAATCGAATCCGAGACCTCACAGTTTTGAAAACCGATGTAGTCCTCTAGATTACGGAGGCCGTCAGTCATCAGTAGGAAAGTAATGACAAATGACTATTGTCACCAATGAAAAAAATATATCAAAAAAGCACTTGGAGCCCTCAGCTACTTGAACAGCTAATTTAAGTCTTTGGTTAACATTTATCTATAAATTACCAAGGGATTCTTAAACATAATGGCCAAGTAATATTTCCTAACAACATCGTCATTTTGGTCAAATCGTTAAACGTATTTGGCAAGGGTTTAAAACTTAACAGTGCTGTTAGTTTTGAATCTCCATCAGAAAACAATTTATCAATTATGGCTATGATATTGTTGTTTTGTAAAATTAGATCGAACAAACTTTAAATTCAACGGTTGATTTATTCAACAAAGTCCTAAAACAATGTGGAATACAAATGAAGTTAGGTTATTTCATTATTTATTACAATGTTCTTTTAAACAAAATCGTTTTAAAAATTGGATAAAGCAAGTTTCGTCAAAGCCAAAATATTTTGTATTTTTACGGTTTTACCGCTTGTGTCGAATGACATATAACAAAAATGATTTGCTAAACAATAAAGTAAACAAGTGTTTAAGCTATTTACCATACTATGTGATGTTATTGTATATATAAAAAAATCATTTTTGATACATAGGTCATAGTGGTAAGGTGAATAGTTGTCATGGCAACATACCCATGCGGTTATTTACATGATTTGCAGAAGGTATTGTGGTGAAATATCCCTTGATAACGGCAGAGACCATATTCCATTAAACATATCTCGATATCTAGCCATCGCGCTCACACACATTGGCTTGGCAGAATTAATGATAAAGATAGTTATATATTGGGCGAAAGGGTCATGTTATACATTTCCTTTACAGTAATCGATTATGTATTCATCTAAACGGGTAGCGCATTGTGGTTATGAAATTCATATCAAATATGTGAGTTTATAGTGTACAATATTGATGTTTTCACAAGGCTGTTTGAGTTTTTCTTTTAGTATACGAGTACTACTTGTTGACCGTTACTTCATCTGCGTGGATACAAATATCGATACCAGAAGTATGAATTAAGGTAAGGGACAAAACATGACTTTACAGGAGAGCGAAAAAATGTTTTTGCTTTTTGTAATCTATGTACAACTTTTTTGTTTACAGGCCGATTTAGATGAAGTCTATGGCAAAGTTTCTTAGAATTTAATGTTCTTTTATGCTATAAAAGCTAAATACAATAAAATCTTATAGTTTAGAAAATAGCCTGTCCCTTACCTTAAAAAATGTGAATCACTTATCCATTACGTTAGTCCAATTTGAGTTCAAGGCAAAGACAAAATAATGTAAGTAACACAAAGATACGAGAACTTGCATAATAAAATAAGGTAAATAACTTCTACTAAAAAAAATTCAATGTAAGTACAGATGTATAACATAAAGATTGCACTTCGGGACCTTAAATGTATAGCAATACAGCTTATATTGGGTTATTTAATAAAGCTTAATTTCAAAAGAAGTGTTTTCTATATTTTCTATAATCAACAAATAAAACAATAAAAACAAATATTATCATAATCAACTTTCGTATTTTCCAAAGAATAATGAATAATAATCTCTAATTTCTAGAGTTAAAACAAAAAGTAAGAAAGAAAATAACCCCGTAATCACGGGGTCAGTTCCTACATTGACGATTGCTGCTTCAGACTCCATGTACCCCTCTTCCATTGAGTCGTGAGATGCGGTCCTGCTGCTGGAATCGGAAGCTATGTTATCAGCCTGGAGATCTCGGTAGACGTCTTTGCCGTCAACTTTTTTGCCATCTCTCTACTCGAAGTTTCTCTCTCTGCTTCTCAACCTTTGAATCTACGTATTCTGCAATGGCTCTTTTCTGCATGTCTTCTTGGGAGTCGAAGAGTTTAAGAATGAACTCTTCGTCTGCCAGGATTATCTCCACGAAATCTGTAAGCTCAAAAACTGCATGTATGGGATCCTCCAAGGGGGCAGTTCTTAATATCTGCTCTTCTAAATCTCGAATCACGTTCCGGGCAAGAGAAGCAAGTTTGGTGGCCTTTTTTGACATCTCTACTGGGTTCTCTTAGTAGTGTTTTTCTCAACTTCTGATTGAAATGCTAATTTGAGAAAGTAGTTAAAAACAATGTCTTTTGTCGTTTGTTTTGATTACAGTCCAATTCGGGTTTTTCTATACTAATAGGGATGAGAAAGCTTAGGCGATCCCCCTCTGGGTGCTGATGAGGTTCAGGATCCTCTTTGCTTCTTCGTAGAGGTCAGTGGCTCTGTCCCCGACTAGGGTTTGGAGGGTCTGCCATGACGACTCGTCGATTTTAAGACCGACTTGCTGCGACTGGGTGAAGAGGAATTGCTTCAGTTGTCTTTTGTTGATTGTAGCAGTTGATATTTTGGCTTTGTATTGCTCTAAGGTAGAGTCTTTGTGTGTCTCCACCTCCTCCATAACCTGTGCTGTAACCACAAGATCAGCATACTTAGAAGCCGTAAAGGCTTGGGTATGAGGCATTATGAGGTGAAGATATTGAATATGGTCGGACGGGTACTTTTCGGCTTTTAACTTGTCCAATACTTCTTGTCTCTCCTGAACGTAGTCGTTTAGTTGTTTGGGAAGGGGCTCCAGTGTTATGACACAACCGCCCCGGCTGATCACTTGCTGGATTAATGAGTAGGTTGTCATTTCCGCGAGTGCTGTTAACATCTTTATATGGACCTTAACGGCAGCAGGAACGATGTCGTCAGTGGTGGATGCAATTACGTTGTAAACCAACCGACGGACTGGAGTGCGGGAGACAACTGTCTCGTTAACTACAGTTCCTCCCCTCTGATACTCTAGATATGTATTGATCTCAGCGGTTTGCTGAACAGATGCCATAAAGGCTGCATACCGTTTCATGATCCACGTCCGAAAGTCTCGTTTGTTTGCAACGGGACGACACATACTGTAAGCACCATAAACAGCCTGGAAGGCTAACATGCTGTGGGGGATCTCTCTCTCTTCCCTCTTCATCTCCCCATAAACGGTTCGGTGCTCCCGGGCTATTAGAGACAAGTCGTCGGTGAGAATTGCCATACCTTTATCTTCGCAAATCTGGTCAATGAAGTTAATGTCCGTAACATATTTTATGCAACTTAAGTAATATGTAATAAGGACTCTACCTATTGAACCGTCAAGGGTATCGGACTGAACCTGAAAGAGATCCCGAATTCTGTCCAGGGGATCTTTTCTTCCATTGAAGAAAGCTAATATCACGCCGGCAGCTGCGGATCTGTTAAGAGGAACCATAACTGGCTCCTTCTTGTCTAAAAGAAAGGGAAGCTCTTTCCCTGCCCTAGCGTATTGGCGAATGCTGCCTGGGAGGGCCGGAAGGCGATCACTGGTGATGTCCATGATGTGGTCATCCCGGTCCATGACGCTGACCGTTACCGGCAATTACCTTAATGTAGCTGTGCTAGTTCATGACTTTAACTAACACAACCATGACTTTAATGATCATAACTTCCTATTACAACATGTATTATCATATCTTATGTCTACACATATGTTACTGAATTATTAAAATCATATCAATAATTAAGTAATTGGAATCATCAATCATTTTATATTGTGAAATATAGCTTTATGCAAGGAATCACTGAACTAGTAAATCGAGGAGTGACAGTGATTATTGAGGGCAAAATCAAAAGTGTTTTAAGGATCATGAGGGAGCAATCATTCATGATCAGAACTATTGGTATCAGAGGATTCATAATGGGAAGAAGGTGATTGAGTGACTGAGAGCCATGGGAAGATTTTGTCTACTGCTATAATAGCTTCATACCGTTTGCCCTTTCGAGTGATTGGGGTGTCCTCAACAACATACCGATCATTAGGGAGAACCTTTTTAATGCGATATGGCCCTCGAAATTTAGGTTCAAGTTTCTTTGACTGACCCTCTATTCCAGTAGGTGCGCGTATAACCCTAACTAAATCGCCTTCTTTGAATCTAACATCTTTATTTCGTCGGGCATCAAACGAGGATTTGTCTTTAATTTGTTGAGACTTGATTAATTCGCTAGCTTTGGATCTTATTTCTGGAAGCGATACTGGTGTAGAGGAGGCAGTTGCCGTAATAACCTCATAAAAAATACTTTGAGATGGGTTTGTAACCGTTCTTCCAAAAAGAAGTTCGGTTGGTGTCTTTTTTTTGTAGAGTGAGCAGTCGTATTAATTATTAATTGTATGTCCGGTAAATGATTTTGAAAAATTAATTAAATGATTTTCCGGTAAATGACGTTTTATTATGGTCAAACAATGTAAGCACCAAATTTGCAGACGCCAGCGTAATGTAAAGGACACAAGAGACGATAATAAACTTTAAACATATTAGCGTAAGTCCATTCTGTGAATGTTTTTGTAAGACATTTTAATGTAAGGGACTTGCAATATAAAAACTCCATTTTGCAAAAAGGCGTAATGGTCATGATTTATGAATTTATAAATATGAGTATAAGGTAAAGTTCGACAAATTTTTATAAGGTAAGTTACTCTATTTGTTCGTAAGGGGTAACAATTTCAAGCCCCTTAAAGCATTTTTTTAGTGAAGTATCAGTCTAGACTATCAAAAAATATGTACTGTAAGGGACATTTTTTGCTCGATATTGAAATTCTAAGTACGCCAGTTGATAAAGCGCAAAATTCCGAATCCAACGGTATATATAACTCATTTTGGCCAAACTGTCCCTTACCTTAATTCATACTTCTGGTATCGATATTTATAAATTAATATAAATATATTTATAAATTGTAGCCTTTGTATTATTCTGATGTATAAGCTATATTCTAGCAAAATTCTTTTAAAAGCCAAACAGTATTTTTTACGTAAAAACATTTATACATCTATAGTTACAAACTTTCGCGTTTATAATATTACTAAAATTCAAATTAGGTTTATGTATTTGAAATAGAGTTCGCTTTATTTGTGATGACCATAAAAGAACAAGGCTTTCAAATCGACTTTCTTATGTAATCTATAATATAAAAATGAATCGCAATATGTGTTGGTCAGCGCATAACTCAAGAACGCCGGGACCAATTTGGCTAATTCTTTTTTTATGATGTTCAAAAATACATGTGTTAGTTTTCATGTCTACCACTTTTTGTGCTGTAACTGATCGAAGCAAACGCTGATTCAACGTTGCCATTCATGTTTTCGCGAAAGATTTTTTAAAACTTATTTACCTACCATTTAAAACATGTTACAATCAATTTATAAGAAAATCGCATTTATAAACCAACGAAGTTTGATTAACAGTAGAAACAAATATTTTGTTATTTCAAATCAGTTATTTAATACAGATAAGTCAAAAGTTCAAGCCGACTACCAAATCAGCTGTTTTACGTAAACTAATACTCTAAGCCAATTTTTTGTCCAAAATGTTCGTACTTATAGATCGTGTTTTCTCCCCTTCCTTGTACTATATCTTACAGCCCGCACGTACACTACGACACAGTGCCTGTCGCTGCTCATAAGCGCGAACGCGGTTTGTTATACAAACGCGCTAATGTAATCACTGTGGCATCCCTCGTCGCCAACATCTAGCAGGGAAGACGTATAACTGAGCAATTAATAACAGGTAATATTTGCCGTAACCACCTAAAATATACGGGAGATGATTAACGACGGTGGCGGGTAATGAATAGAAATTTGTTTGTTGAAAAGTCAGTTTTTTATTTAGAAATGTAGTTTTAATATAGTGATTGCTCCGATATCTAAAGTAGGTATACTATAAAAGTCGTAAAAAAATTTAAATATTTTGTAATACTTTCAAAAACCGGTCAAGTGCTAGTTGGACTCGCGCACCGAGGGTTCCGTACAAACCTGTAGGTATATAACTCTTATGTAGAAACTTTGATTTTTTCAAAATTGACAATTTTTTTTTCTATGATGAAACTGAAAATTTACGGTTTTCGTAATTTTTCCTATATCTGTATTATAAGACGTGACTTCGTACTAAATTTCAAGATGGACAGCTTTTGCTAAAAATAGCATTTTACACGGCGTTTGTTATGCAAGTAATGACTGAGAGTACCTACATAACTCTTCTTTAGAACATAAGCAAGAGCATCCAATATGAGTCTGATCGTTTTCGTATAGTAATAAGAAATAAGCTGTAAGTATGCTATTGTGGGCAAATGTTTTTATTGCATGTTATTGGACCTGCTGCATTTTAATCGCTGGTCATAAGCGGAATTCAGCATCCGAAATGGGTAGCCCGCTGTGCAGTCGTTTGCACTTATTAAGTCATGCTATAATTTACTTACGATACAACTGGATCTGGACGTTGACCCTCAATGGGGGCACGAGCATGGTGTTATCAGCTGTGCACGTGTACACGGCTTCGAAGTAGTCTCTCGTCAGCTTCGGTATTCGGAGCTCCAAGGAACTGAGCCCCGAACCGTCGTCGACTGGCATGAGGGTAGCGATGACCTTGTCGTCTCGCCACCAACGGATCCGGGGGAGTGGGTTACCTGGAAATTAAAAGTGTTTAGTATTTGATTTCATGATCATAAGCTGGTCTGGAGAAGTCTATCATACTGGGTCAAGTGAGGGGGATAACGCGCTAGAGGGCGAAAGCCAACTAGATAGTCTGACGCAATTAGATCAGCAGTAGATGGCAGTCTGTACCGAGCAGTCCATGCCTCTTATAACCAGATTAGATGGAGGAACATTTTGTGTGCTCGTGATCCTCAATATTATTGGCGTTCCCTTAATATGACGAATAAGAGATCATTACCAGTGGAATCCTGCAACGATAACCTCTGAACAGTTCTGCAATATCTCGCGTGATCTTCCTGCGGAGACCGACAAGCGGGAATTGTAACGCCTTTTTTGCGTGCGTTACGCAAACAAGCCGAGCCCGAGCGGCGTGTAAGCCGAGCCGCTCTGCTCTCAGTGAGAAGTGTGGACACACAACACCATACCTTTCTTGTTCAGCAAAAACTGACAATAGGCGAAGCACAGACGAACATGAACTAAATGTCTGAAGCGCGCTCGTTTGAGGCTCGAAGTCGGTCAACACCACACGAATTTGACGTCGGCTTGTCCTCCGCTCGTGCTCGGCTCGTTAGTGTAAACCCACCTTTAAGAGTACACCGTATGATATTTTAAGCGATGTTGACTACCTACTGAAAACTTCTAGCCTATTTCACCCTGACAGCTGGTTGGAAATCGTTCTTTATGTTTCTTTTTCTGTGTAGTGCTTATGCAATATGTACATGTACACGGTAAAATATAACAATTTATCATCAAATCACTTCCAGAATAGAATAATTATTAATAATTACCAGGTGCAACGACCATTATTTAATCCACACGTCCAAACAAATAACAAACCATCTCTCTTTGATTATATCACTAATTTTAGTGCCACATAAATTTCTGCGCTAGTACATATTTCACGTTTACAACTAGAACCTTTTAATATCCATTATTCATTCAATGAACCCGAGGTAATAACTTTTGTCGCAATGGAGTAATTCATACCATTTCACTTAAATACCTATGTATAGGGTATAAATAATGGTGTGTTTTTGTCAAACATCTCATCAACCTAAATAACTGACCGTCCAATTAAAATGCAACCTCAGTGGTATTTAAAACCAGTCATGCAGAATGTGAAATAAATTGAAACAATTATCAACAGGCCACAAATATTGCACATATTAATATTAAACTCCCTTCTTGATACTTTCAACACTTTCAACAAAAGCTTGAACGATTATTTAATATCCAAACTATCGTCTTTGTCTCCAGTTATTTTGCTGAACGTCAAACTGGAATGAAAAGAAGACAAATAAAATACAATATATTAGAACAAAATTTTGACAGCTTAGCACTTTTTTTGCCAGATAATTGGATTTAAAAGAATAAATGGAAAATCGTTGATGGAATCAGGCGTTACTTTGCGGAAATTAAAGACTTAAGTTGAAAAAGAGGATTATTTTGCTTTAAATTTCCACTAAACGGACTAAATATCTATAACTAGCTGACCCGGCGAACTTCGTACCGCCTTAGCGTTGCAATGATTGAATAATGTCATCGAATGACATTGACATTCATTACTCGCGTTTTTTAAAATATGCAAAATTAAATGTATATTTCTGAGAGAATTTCTTAATATTTTTTTCCGTAAGAACCTTCTCCTAATAATAACAAATAAAACAAAAAAGAATTAGTGAAATCGGTTCAGCCATTCACGCGTGATGCCGTGACCAAGGAAAACGGGTTTCATTTTTGTATATTTAGATTTAATATAATTTAACCTATTAATATCATTTTCGGGTGATTATAGTTAGATGTATTTTGGTTCCTGCGCTGGCGCCGTTTAGTGGAAATTTAAAGCAAACTTATCCTCTTTTTCAGCTTTAAATGGTAAATCTGTGGCCGATATGAAGTAGGAATTTTGTAATTACATGCGACCGCCAACAAAAAGTGGTTACAACTTTAATAATCACAATCGTTTGCACACATTTTATTCACAAGTAAATGTACATTTCATAATGACATACCTAATGAATTAATTGACCATAGATTATTTTTAACGAAAATCAATCATTCCTTTATGAGGTTGATTAACACTACATAACGGTAATTTCAAGGAGTGAAGAAAATATGTAGTTATATAACCAAAAAGTGATTAAATACGTTTTTATTCTCGATGAGTCAAATTGATTGATAAATTTTGAAAGGTACAAAGTAGCTTGTTAAAGCATTTTAGACTTTAGTGTTACAAATGCGACATAAAATCAAAAACTAGTTAACACTTTCAGACATAATAACATAATATTAAGTACCTAATCTATTTTTTTATCTAACGGAATAACATTTAGCAGATATACTAACGAAAAGCTTACCACTGATAAAGTTTGAAAGATGTCAGCGGAAACTAGTGTATTAGTGATAATTACAATGTTTATATTTTTTATTATTTTCGAATTATCCTACTGCTAACTGCTATGCTGTGCAGTTTTTCTGATATGGCTCTAAAGCCTTATCGCTCCGACGAACATAGGCCGCGCCCAAAGATTTCCCCTGCCTGCCTGCATCCAGTTCGGTCGTGCAATCTTACAAGGTCGTCAATATAGAATTTTACTCCCCCAACGACCATTAGTAACTCTTTAAAATCATCTCTTACACTAATTAAAATATATCCAACCAAGTACTAGTTTTACCTCCACTTACAACACAGGTAAGTTTTAAGCTCGTATCTTCGACGTAAGGGCCGGCTACACCGGCCACCTCTTTGTCGCGTTCGTCGAAAATCTTCGGCTTTTCTGGCAGTTCTGGAACAAGAGTGTTGTAATTAATTCCAGGAATATCAATAGAAAATCGTAGAAGTTTGTAAGTTCACGACCATTTAGAGAGACGGGCTTATGTATGCTTGTAGTTGCAACCGTCTCTTTATTGTTTTGAACGCCAAAAGCAGCTTTGCTTTTGCAGACGTATAGCAAGAGTAGTTTGACGGCCTTAAAATACAAGGTGTATTTTAAGCTCTCCTGAGCCGTTTTTTAATCTAGTCACAGTACAGTCAGTTAAAATATCTATCCCTAAAAAACACTGCTAAGAATGTACAAAACATTACAAACGCATTTTTCATGAACAGCGCAATAAGAAAAATATTGTAGAATATCGAAATTAGACCTGAAACAAGATCTCCCGAATAACAGATAAAATAGAAAATATTATTTAGAGTCTCCCTAAGAGAGCCTCTTTGACTTGCGGAATGTATCATTTAATAATGTGAAAATAAAAGTTTTGTAGGTCCTCTACCGAATTCAATTCCCTTCAATGCATATGTTTGCTTTCAGTTGCAATGTGCATTAGACCAATACCAATACCGATTAGCGACACAAAACACCGCGTATCTAACGCCCCGCGGTCGGATGGCTATAAAGTAACCATTTTCGCTCAGCGGGGCTTACCCTTACACTAGGTTTTGGCTGTTGGCCAGCTCAGCTTTATTAGCCTAATAATTCTTTTGTTTTATTACCTCGCCGAATTATGTAATAGCCGCTGGTACGACTTTATGGCCTATTTAGAACTTCCCAGTTTACAGTTATTGTGATTGTTTATAATTAGCGATATAGTACAGCCGGTGTTCGGTGTGTTGAATATCTTAACAAACATTTAAGTTCCGAAAAAAAAAACTTGTTAAGTTTTTTATAACACTTTTATTTTCTAAGTAAATTTACAAAAAAAAATATTTAAACCGTTTCTAAACATATACACACATACACATATCGAATTACACACATTAACACACACATATAAATATATCGTAACCTTTTTTGCTATTTTGAGCTGTATATTGTTTCAGATAATATAAGTAATGTTGATTTGTAATCGTTCCGCTATAAAAACATCATAACCTAATTTCTCCCAATTCTTCAAGTTGTAATTGTTTCATTTCAATCTCATCGTTATTATATCGTAGATTCCTATTCTATACAACAAAACAAAAACCAATATCCATTGTCTCTGATTCAATAACGTCACTGTCGAATATAAAACGGCTCATCTCAAAAATCACAATATCGCCGATAAGATTGCCTCGGAGTCCGGGTCCAAAGTAATTTTGTGCCGGGAAGCCTTTTATTTTAGCAATATACAGTCCAGAGGAAAAAGTTTAATGTAGGGTAACTCAATTATGGTGAATCCCCACCGTGCGTGCCCTAAATTTATCACAATCTTCATTCCAACGTTCAATCTAGTGAACTACCTGAGTAGCAGCCCTTAAGCCGATAGCGGTAAGGTCCCAAATCTATTGTGTGCTTCTTAGATTATTTTTATTAGAAGTTTGTGGTATGGAATGCAGTAACTTTTAAGGGGTTAGTTCTGTTTTTCCTAGTGAATACTTTTAAATTTAGTTCAGTTGGTGATTATACAAACGGGCTTTGGAATCATGCTTTTTGAGCTCAAAGGGTTTCTTGTCCAGTACAACAAATTAAAAACCAATTTTACCAAATTGCAAGAGCTAATAATTACATTTCACTTAAATACATAATTTGACATAGGCATATTAAAATTAACTTTTTGTATTCTCATTAGCTTTCGGTCTAAGTATTTCGAAATACTAATAATTTCTTCTTTAAGTGTATATTAATTTTACATTAAAAAACAAATTTGCATTGTTAATGCTAAAAAATAAAGTTACTTGATAGAGAATATGATAAGAAAAATTATAATTTGCCTTTTAAAATTATTATCCTATTAGAAAATTTTTATTTATAACCTTCTAACATAAAACTTATTTAGAACGAGTCTTGTTCTACTTGTACCTTCAGCGAATTATCGCGTCAAAAAATCCTTATTTAAAATTACCTGCGGGTAGCGAAAAGGGTGTGTTATGAATATAAATTGAAATATTTTGGCGGTTAATTAATAACTTGAGCTATGTTCGCCGTGTTTCAACTCGGCGGGCAAGTTAATCCAGTCTGCTAGTTTTGCCACAACAGGTAAAGGAACAGATACCCCACTGTTTTTTTAATTGTAGTACCTACTTAGTGAAGTAGCGATTCGGGCTGTAAAGTCACCAATCCAAAGAAACACTTGCAAAAAATAAGATTGCCATTAGAAGTTTCAGCACGAGTCGCCTACATCACTATCACTACTAAGTATGAAGCAAAGTTGCTGCCGCGTCTGTCCCTATAACACAACGGATTTCGATTCAGTTTTTTTTTAAATAGATAGATTGCTTAAAGCGGATTATTAGAGAACAAAATTCCATGCGGCCAAAGCTTCTGGCGGTAAACTGGCTTAGACATTTTTTTATATATAATAGCCTCTTTTACATTTATACGCATCTGACGCGCAGTTCTCACTGTGACGTGCTGCTGTATGCACATTATGGAACATAATAGTTAAGCCTGTATAGTGCGCGAGAGCAGGAAACAGGAGAATACCAACATTGTACATCTTTAAATGGGCAATGGAATGGATGCAATGTGATCGTATGTTCCAGAATTATGTTCTGTTTTGTTCTGTCTGTGTCTATTGTTATGGAAATCACTAAAAAAAGGATATTCGAAACTGAATTTTAAATCAATGAATAATTTCAAATGTAGTCTAAATATATCAGTAGAAGTGAGTCTACTGCGTACATCTTTCCAGAGATTCGTGGTTTGTTCATAACTAAATTAAGCTACGCGGCTAATCGCCTACAAAATTTAGTATTCTTGATAAAGTTTGTGAAAAGACAAATTGGGTCGTGTTGCACATTTGTACTCATACATTTTGCCAAAATAAAGTTTCTGGAGATAAATGCCTTCCCGGGCGCATTCGTTTGGATGAGATTGCAGTATGTTAAGTTTACTCTTAACTCTGAATAATGGTGCGATAATTATAATTGGAAGTTCTGATGCAAGGCAACAAAAAAACTGTCTAAATGGGTAACGTCCATACCACCCCGAGAATAACGTCTTGGTTACAGAATGCAAATTGATAACTTGAACGACTGGTGATCCCACAATTCCACAAACTGCAAGTAATACCACAAAAAAACAAAAAAATGACTACAAAGGTTTGACTCATGTCCATAACAGAAGAACAGAAGATCATCTATGATGGATGGGATTTATCATGGATGATCATTTTAAGCCCTTGCAGGGTGAGTACACGCTACAATCAGACTAAGATTCGACGACCAATCGGTGTACTATTAACCAAGAGGTCGCGGGTTCGATCCCCGCAATGTACAAACATTTGTGTGCGTGAACATTTCTGTTTGAACTGGTCTGAGTGTTATATGTAGTTATTTAAGTTTATTTGTAATACCACTGATATCCGTAACACACGTGCTTAAGCTGCATACCACAGAGTCAGATCAATATACGAGGGCGGTTTGATAACTCCATGACTTTCAGGCTGAATAGAAACTTTTTTTATTTTTAATGATATTTTCTTAAAAGTAATATTTTTGCGAACCTAAAATAATTCTATTTTCAAATATGGCGCGAAAACAATATTTAATAACAAAAGAAGTTTGGCGGCTGTGAAGGTGTTCTTCGAAAATGGAGAAATCCGAGTTTCGAGTCTTGATTAAACACTATTTTTTACGCGGGAAAACCATTAAGCAGACCGAAGACAAGTTGAAAAAATATTACGGGGATTCAGCGCCGTCTCATGGAATGGTACATAAATGGTTTACTGAGTTTCGTTGTGGACGTATTACAACCAATGATGCCGAGCGCCCAGGAAGGCCGATTGAGGTAACCACTGAGGACATTGTTAACAAAATCCACGATATTGTTTTGGCTGACCGTCGAGTAAAGATACGCGAGTTAGCTGAGGCTGTGCACATCTCAACTGAACGAGTTTTTCATATTTTGCACGATATTTTGGGAATGAAAAAACTTTCTGCAAGATGGGTGCCGCGCTTACTGACAGTCGACCAGAAGCGAAAACGCGTGACTACTTCTGAGGCATGTCTGGCTATGTATAATCGCAATCCAAGTGAATTTTTGCGTCGGTACGTAACCGTGGATGAAACGTGGGTCCACCATTATACGCCAGAGACTAAACAACAGTCAAAGCAGTGGACTTCTACCGGCGAACGTGCACCAAAGAAGGCAAAAACGGTATGTTCGGCTGGTAAAGTGATGGCAACAGTATTTTGGGACAGTCAAGGGGTTATTTTCATCGATTTCTTGGAGAAAGGCAAGACAATAACCGGTGCTTACTATGCTGCATTGCTGGAAAGATTTAATGAAGAGTTGATGAAGAAACGACCGCATCTAGCAAAGAAAAAAGTTCTATTTCATCAGGATAATGCTCCGGCCCACTCGTCTGCAGTCGCGACTTCAAAATTTGTCGAATTAGGATACGACTTATTGCCGCACCCTCCATATTCACCAGATTTAGCCCCCTGTGACTTCTTTCTCTTCCCAAACATGAAGAAATGGCTTGCTGGGCAAAGATTTTCATCCAATGAAGAGGTGATAGCTGCAACCGAGGCCTATTTTGCAGGCTTTGACAAAAAGTATTTTTTGGATGGGTTGAAGAGATTGGAGCATCGCTGGAAAAAGAGTGTAGAGTTGAAAGGAGAGTATGTAGAAAAATAAAATGTTTTTGTACACAAAATATATGTTTTTCTTTTCAAAGTCATGGACTTATCAAACCGCCCTAGTATGTGATGTTGTTGTACATTTAATTATTTATTTAAGATAGACGCTTCACCAAGATAGCCGTCCGTCACGGTCCATATCAGTCAATCTAGATTAATTTTCCTCTCGGTTTACCCTTCAGATGGAGTTAGTGTCGCAGCAACAAAATGGAGCTCGGCTAACTGTATACAAAGTTTGTTAAGTGACCCTTTCGACTTAGAAAATTTGCATCCATTTCTGTATAAAAATGTTAGGGTACCAAGTGAAGCTACAGCTAACTATAAATAAATTTTATACGGCTTAATAATTTTACTTTAATTTAAATGACTTTGAAAACGCTTATCCCTTCATCTATGACACAGACATTTTCGGGATTGTATCGCACCTTTACAGATCCATCAACACTTAACGTATCAGCTCAGGGGTTATCTCTATGTATAAAATTCTTGTGTCACAATGTTCGTTCCCGTATTCCTCCGAAACGGCTTGACTGATGCTCATGAAATTTTGTAATCTTAATGAGTAGGTCTGAGAATCGGCCAACTTCTATTTTTCATACCCCTTAGTGATAAGAGTAGTCCACCCTTAACATTTATATGGCAAAAGAACGTTTGCTGGGTCAGCTAGTTTAAATATATATTTTTTGTATGTTTGAAACAAAGATCAAAACGTACAAAGATAATACGAATGCGCGATATTTAAGTAGATCAGTTGATTATGAATATTATGATTTATGTTTCTGATAAAAGATTATTCTACCTATGTTTTTATTTATTTAGATATTTAGCTATCCCAAATTGCTCTTGACCTAAGACTAAGAACAACGAGGCAGAGACTGAGGCTACGATGGAGCTCGCTCGCCTAGAATATACTTGTTCTCTCTAGCTTTATTGCTCCTTCGTTGTAACTGCAGGGAAACACTAACGCAAGTAGTGAGTTCCACACTTTTACAGTGCTCATCAGGAATGCAGATTGAGAAGCGCGCAGAGATGTTATTTCAGGCCTTTTGAAATATTGCAAAAACATCACTTCCCTTGCAGCCAGATTGTAACGCGAATATTTTTCAATCACTCACGGCATAACAACGTTTCTGTAAGTAGGTTGCACGCAATTCTGATCCAAGAAGGCAATTTTCTAGTGATTTAGCTATGTAAATTCCCTTCACAGCAATTTACAGCATAGTACTTTTTTTTTCAAATTTGAAATTGGACGCCAAGTGGTCTAATTATATAAAGTAGTAGAGAAACATTGTGTACATTTTTCAGCGTATTTAACGACCGTTTCATACGAATTTAACCTTGACTATATGTTAATGATGTCATGCGAACTCGTTTTGTAGGAGAAGCTAATAATTTACTGTAAGGTACTTGTACTGTAGTGTTTACCTAGAAGAACTCTCAAAGTCGAAGAACTACGACGTACGATTATGACACATTACTGTGTGTGATAATAAATAAAAATATTTCGATAATGATGTTAATACAGTCTGCGTCAAAATATAATGGTACTATAGTACCATGTCAAAATAACATTTCTAGCATTCTCTTAGTCAATCTGTTGAAATCTTTTAAATGTGTTACTTGGACATAGTTCTACCATGCTGCTAATGCTAATTTATTTTTAATGCTGACTGTGCCAAAATAGTATTCATATTGTACAATCCGCAAATTAATACATATTTTATAAGACGTAATAATAGTGTTAACTGAACCAAACCCACAAACTGAAAATGTGGCATATAATTATATTAACGATCCACAAACGCGGAATCAAATTGATTTCGAATTCAATTCAACGAAATTTGTTAACAAAATTACTCTTATTAGAATTTATTTACAGCCGAAATATGGCTGCCGGATATTGCCTCCTACTGTGTAGCAATCACGATATTACAGATGAAATATAAGCAGTAACATCACTTGTACTCACACATTTTGGAATGATTTGGTCTGACTTACAGTTAATGCTACATCGGTTTATACTATATTGGATAGTGGACCTGGCAGACGTTGTCCTGCCCGATGCTCTCGCATTTTTGGCATAATTTTATAAATACATATAAACCTTCCTTTTGAATCACTATTAAAAAACTGCATCAAAATCCGTTCAGTTTTTTAAAAGATCTAAGCATACATACAAACTGACATACGGACAGACACAGGAAGTGACTTTGTTTTGTACTATGTAGTGGTATCGACTTCTTAACTCTTTTGGCTTGATTTTCATCACATGGTTCACTTAGTTTTCAAGTTGTGCTACATCTTTCCTAATGTGTGGGCACGTTTTATATTGCAGACATGTTCTATTAAGCTTCCAACGTGAATGCCTATCACGATTCAACATATCAATATCATAATAAATGCCCTTTGTCTTCATCATTTAAGTCATGGTAATTTCTGTACCTTACCTTATTTATGTTCCATTGCAAATGTTTTTCTGATAAATATTTCATTGGCACTAAAACGTTATCATTCAAACGAGCCTGGTGAGATGTCAGTTGGCATTTTACGATATATTGGTGGAAACAGGTGGCATTTGGTAAGAGTCTTAAATACGGTTAAACTATATTTTGGCGTTATTATAATCGAAATTGTTTTCATAATAGTTGATGTTGATGACACGACCAATGCCGTTTCTTTGTTTTACATAAATTTGGTTTTCTAGTATTTTACAGATTTACTAGCGGATCCGGCCGACGTCGCTGTTTTCGCATTTTTTAAAATATTTTCTCACCGTTTATACCTTGCCTAAATTACACAAATGATTCGAATCTAAAATTAGCAAAATCGGTACAGCCATACTCGAGTTTTAGCGGGACTAACGAACAGCAATTCATTTTTTTTATATAAGAGATGTTCTAAAGCCGTCATGGTCTTGAAAATATTTGCGATAGGTTGCATTATGCCTATACCTGTAGAATTTTTTATTGCACGACAGTATTTTGAAGCTCTGTGTCATAATAAGCACTGTGAATTGATACGCCAAATATATCCACGTTTCCTAAACGTCAAAGTTTGAAATAACCGTGAAACGGAATACCCACTAGCCACGAATAGGAGTTTGAATGTTTAAAGGACGTCACATTTGGCCGCTACTCTATATGTCGAAGTCAGTTGTTGCTATTTTTGCTGTCACTCATGTTAACTTACAACTTGAGAGCGAACGAGATGGCAGATAGAAAATACAGACGAAATGTAACGGGTAGTGTGTCGGAACAAGTTAGAGTTCGTATCCGAAATAGACGTGTAAAATTTTCAAATGGAATGGTCCATTTGAAAATTCCACCACATTAGGGTTTTACACTGTGTTTGAGTGCATCAGATTTGGCTTATGTCGAGATAAGTTTGATCTGATGAACCTAAAAGTGTTTGAAATGATTAATTTAGAGGCAAACGATAGGTAGACTTGTAGACTAAAAGTGATAATAACATCACTTACATTTATCTGACTCTGGTAAGTAGCTTCAGCACTTGTGTTACAAAAATCAGAAGTGCTATTACAAACATTATAACACCCAGACAAGTAAAAACAGTCATGTTCGTTTATGCACACAAATCGCTTTACAGTGCGGCGATCGAACCTGCGACCTCTAATAATGATCTAATAGTCAACTTAACCATTACACCAAAGTGGACGTCAAATGGACATAATAAGTATAAGCTTAAAATTGCTGGAGTTTGTTGACTAAACCACACATCAATCGCTCTGAGCAATAAGACCGCCTAAATTGTGCATCTTTCTTTGTATGGTGATTTTGTATTATTTTTTGTGGTGTGCAATAAGGTGTTCTCTATCTATCTATCAATTGTTAGAGTCACCCTTAGTTGCCTATCTTCAACATATCACTATCAAAGGCTTAGTCTACACATACTACTATCTGTAGCCGCGCCTCTATCACTGAAAGACGCGAGCGCGACGAACAAATGCAGAAAATGCTTTTAGCATTAAGTCCACCCTTTGTACATTTCTTGTGCAATAAAGTTTTAAATAAATAAATAAAACAGTAATAGTCCTCCTGGCCGATTTCGACCACGGCGGCCAATCTCAACAGAGATCAGCCAACTACGCAGGAGATATTATAGTGCACAAGTGTGAGCGCAATACACAGGTGCACTCACTGTTCCATCACTGTCAAAGTTCGGTGAGACGGCAACCCGACATGACCGGTGAGAGATCAGGCGCAGGACCAACGGCTTAACGTGCTTTCCGAGGCACGGGGGTGTAACACCGCCAACTTCCCGACTCCGTGCTGTTTTTGAGAAATTCATGACCGAAAATCTCAGAAACAATTTTGGCTCGACCTGGGATTCGAACCCAGAACCTCTCGGATGTAAGGCAGAAACTTTGCCATTACACCAACGAGGCAGTCAGTGAATAAAACAGTATGCCACCGGTGAAGCCTGAGCCTAAGTCTTAAACTGCGGTTTCCTTGAACCTTAGTCATAAACTTCACAATTAGGTGAAATAATGTAGAAGAGTATTTCTAAATTATGTGCAATATCCACTAGTACAATTTATCGTCGTTCCCCTTACATAGCTGACGCGATCGCGTGCCGTTCGGTGTGCGCTGTCCATTAGACCGACACGATGTCAGTTCAGCAATTTTTATTTCGAACATTCTTGTATACAGAAGCAACTTTTTAAATATTAGGTTGCAACCTGCCACAGCAATTTTGGATGTTTTAGAAAAACAGGAACGTTGAGTAGAAGGAAGAGTGTTTGGGTGTATTTCATTTGAATCGACAGGGCACTTATTTATATGTTGAACGAAATGATGTTATCAATACAAGATGGTTTAATGACCACAGGTAGTATGCACTAATTACAACATTTAAGACGACTTTGGTGTATTGGACAAGAAGATGACTATTAACCAAAAGATCGCGGGTTCGATCCACGCACTGTAAAACATTTGTGTGCATGAACGTGTCTGTTTGTATTGGTCTGGGTGTTATATGTATTTTTTTAAGTTTATTTGTAATATTAATGTTGATTCTGATATCTGTAACACAAGTGATTAACCTAGTTACTACGGAGTGAGATTGATGTATGTGATGTTGCTATATATATAAATAAATCAATAAAAAATAAGTTGAGAATGACGGAAAAAAATAGACCGAAACAAAGTCATCAAAATAAAATCACGTACTATAATAACTTAATTAAAAACTGCAGTATGCATTTTTGCGACAACTGCAACGCAAAGCGACATTATCAAATGTGTGTACGTTTATTATTGTCCTACGTGAAAAAGTGCGATTGACATTGACACAAGTATTGACCGCATCGCGTCGCACTTGTCGCGTTGCGCGGCTCACGTGGGACTACACCTTAGGTACATCTTATGGGTAATATATTTAACACTTGAACGGACGAGATTTAAGCCGTTAGCCTTTAGGCCATAAACCAAACAATATTGCCTTTCAATAAGACTAAGCTTGTTGCAAAGTTCCCACTGGTCAGCTCTTTGATAGCCAGTTGCCGAATATTGAAGTTTCCCAATAATCCTATTATGGCCAATTAGTTTGGCCATAGAATAATAATGTACATTGAATGAATACTATTTTAATGAATATTGAATAAGGTTTTTTGCAGCCAGAGCTATTTTCGTGGGCGGTCACCAAGTTTTGAACGCTTCATGGAGTCGGATACTGGTCAAATACCTTCTTCTCGTGTACTACCTTTATAAAATTGTGCTTATGATTAGATTAGTCCAAGGTTGATTCTAAAATATTTTTTTGTTGGTTATTTTGCAATAATGTAAATAGAGGGACGAGTTAGAAATGTTTATCCATTTGGTCATGATTGTTTTTTTCTGGTGTCTTTTAATATAATTTGACCATTGAAATCGAGTTTTAGGTTTGTTCCACCCGCCGCCTTGCAGTGCTGACGAAACGCGGCGTGGATTTTAGTTATACATATTATAATATTCCCTCTTTTTGTTCGGATGAAGCAAGTTTTCAGGACGCCGAAAGTTTTACTCAGTAGGTACCCTGTATCCCGAGTATGCAGTGATGACGGTGCATTAAGCATTTCTATAAATTAAAACAACAGAAAGAGAGGGTTCTTCTTGACGGTTATTTCCTAAAAGAGCTACGTACACCTTACATAAGGATTATAAACGGTGAACTTACCAATGACATCGAGGATGATCTTGTGGTTTCTTGTCGGCGATATCTTGAAGTCGACTCTACACCGGTAGAGGGCGCGGTCTGCCGCCACCACATCGTGTATCCTTAACATCGAGGGCTGTGTCGACTGCCATTTGGCACGACCAGCGAGCACATTGTCCGCCCAGTGGGCTGACGTGCTCTTTACTCGGGCGTCGTAGCTGTGAACAAAATTGTAATTTTGATAATTGTGTCAAATAATTACCAAGAGATGGCGCTAAGAGTATCTTCTATCGCGATACATATAATTTGCCGAAGTAGAAATCTAGATAAATAGCATGATGGTGGTTTGTTTTACCTATCATCAAAAGTTCGTGATATAAAAATGTGTAGTCCCGAATTGCTAGTCACTGCTAGTCGGAACCATAGCTAGTCAGCAGCCTGTAAATCGATCCTGTAATCTAGAAGTCCGTCTCTCCATGTTGCAGGTGAAAATAAGAGTTTCCCACCTACAAATATTTTGCCTCTGTGATGAAAATGTTTCGGCATGGATTAGCGATAAGAAATTTAGATTACCATGGTTACCTTTTCAAAACAACGTTATCGAAAGATCAACAGACTACTTTTTAATTTATAAAAGAAGCATATAATAATAATTAATTATTGTTTGTTACCCCATTTCTCATATTAAACAGGGATGTAAACAGAAAAAAAATGAACCCTATGGAAAGGTAAACGATAATAAACCAGAAGTGTATTGAAACATCTTATGAATATTTCATAAGCGTCGCCGCATGGGGTTTATCAAGTTTTCATAAAACGACGGATAGTTTTAATAAATACTTGAAATTCATTCACGCCGTATAATTTTATAGGCGCTTGATTTATTTACATTCCTGGTAAGTGTTTTTATTACATTTGCAGCACGTAAAATTATGTGTATGTGTATGTGATCTTTATTTTGGGACCATTTTGTGATTGAAAAAACGTTAACGAACGAAATAAATCGATTTTAGGTTATTTAATAGTCATTTGTGTTCTATTTAATAGAAACTGGGCTTTACAGACTTACTTGAAATATTTTTATTAAAATATAAGACCTTTTTCTTTGAGTCTATAAAAATACCTTTCATTTTGTGCTAATTGAAAACATTGTAAATTATTTTTAGCATAATTATGGCCATTCGTACAATATCTTTCAGATTGTAAAAAATCAAAGAAAAATATTTTTGCACAACTTCAATACCACGAATTCCGTGAACCAAAAATGACAGTTTTTATTTTAAAAAATGACAGTTTTTAAAATAAAAACTGTAATTTTTGGTTCAAGTTGCCTAATTTTTGATCACTCAAACAATCAACTTTAGGATGTGAAAAAAACTTACACATGAGTTATAATCTTTTTTCTCGATTTCTATGTCCCCTTCGTAACTGAATCCCCATACAACCACACTAACCCGTTTCTACTAAGCTCAAGTCATCAATCTATTTCGACAGAGCTGAAAGACCTGTACAAAGTACATGATATTCGTCATAATCCGTCATTTGGACGTGAGACCGTCTACAGTAAAAATGTTCAGATACAAGTGGAGTTGTATTCAAGCATTTATTTATTGGAGCTTAGCACATGATGAAGTATCTGCTTTGTATAGAGCACACTGGGTACTGGCTAAGATACATTTAGCTAGCTTATAATTGGTAATCAAACGCATTATTTACATGCAGATGTTCATAGCAATGTAGTAACAAAGCAAAAAATAAGTAAGCAATATTCAATTATTAGTATTGTTGACAAACGAATTCAATAATTGAAAATTAATTCGTTTTTGCTTAAGCATTTACATTTATCTTTATTTTAATCAAGTTTTATTATCAAAAGTGTGAATATCTTCATTAAAGAGCCTTAATTTACGATAATAAAAAGTATTCTAAAAGAAGCGAGCTTTGCAAGCAATATCAAGACGCATATCAAGTTAAATAATATATATTAAAGTAGAATTTAACGATCAGTGCAAAAAAAAACTGCGCAAATGTATTTCAATTTGTATTTTTTATCATACCATAATGCGGTATCGGTTAGCTAAAAACTAAAATAGCTAAAAACCATGAAATGTTTCAAGGGTAAGGCCTGATAAATTCGGCAAGACATTAGTTTTGCACATAAACTTTAGTAAGTACTAGGTTTTGAGTCGTTGTTTTTAATTTTTTCGTTTATTTAATTCAAATGCAATTTTAATTGTATCCGGGATTATTGTAATTTAGTGTATTTTTCATATTCGTAATTTTCGTGTCAATAATGCAATTTTAATTTGTAACCATTACTTTGTGTACGGTTTATGCTACATACATGCAATTCACATGATACTTTTGAATTATCCGAGTGAAACCATAATGTTTTTCAGCCACGCTTATTAATACCTAAGAACTTAAAACATGCATCTCGGGTGCCAATTTTTTTTTGTTGTTTCACACGGCGAACAATGCGATAAGAACTTGTCGCATAATATCTAGTACTATTTTAATTTTTAATAAAAATAAGGCGTAAAACGTCTGGTAACGGGTACTTTTCTGACGTTTCTAACATTGCGCCTACCCGGTAGCCTCCTCGGCTGGCGACGGTACCTTGGAAGCCGGCTCTGCTGACATGCGGCATGCCTCCTGAGGTAAGGAGCACCTCGAAACCTCGAATTCTGTTTTGCTACGAAGAATGGTGCCGACATCGACTTGTTGTACGTTGTATGCATGCATCGACGAGTAAAAAAATGAAATCACACAATTCAGTTGCTGAAAATACACAAGCGATTTCACTTTAGTGGCTTTTGTCTTTCCTTTTATTTAAAATATATAGTGTATTTAAAATACATAGTTTTAATATTTATTGCCTAAATAAAAAAGAAGATAAAGGATTACTAGTACAAGGATTAAAAACAAATCCTTTGTTTAAATTCGTAGTTTTCCTGGTAGTTCTCAATTATGATGCGGCTTTGTAAAATATGGCCGTCACAGGCAAGTGCTGATGAATTATAGCAAAAATAAATAACATCGCATTTTTATGCTCATCAAATTATAATTCGGATTTCATTTCCAATGTGAAAATCCATTTCATCGGGTGACGTTCAGGGAAATGTGAATGATTTGAAAACTTGACGAAACAAATCAGAGTTAATTAACTTAATATTTATTACGTTACGTTACGTGGTTTTACGTTATTTAAAATTAGTTACCAAGTGTTACCAATGAATAGAAACCAGGTTAAATAACTTCAATCAAGACAAGTATTAGTCCACAGGTCGGACTTCTAGAACCTACACTGACAGAAAAAATGTCCCACAACGTCTAAAATAAGCGTTGTCGATTGTTTGTTGCTTGTGAGGCAATATTTATATAGTTACAGTTTCTATGTCAATGTTGTCAGACTAACGTTAACCTACACACAACTTGATTGTTGTCAATTTCAAGAGAAATTTACCACATTGCCGAGCGAACAAAAATAGATGTAGAATTTGTTAATGTTTAACGTTGTTCCTGAAAAAAACAAGTTAACAAAGTTAACTTCAAGAAATTAACAAAAGAATAAATTGTACTCGTACAGCAAAATCATCAAATCAACAAAGTTCATTATTGAACATTAATAGAGGCACAATATGCGCGGTATGAGGTGCGTGAGGGGGTGACGACGGCGCGGCGAAGCTTTGTCTATCGGATCGGTCATTCGTTCCCGTGACGGCTGAGTGGACGCGCGCGCGCAGTGATTTTCAGTTCATCACAAGACAAGATACATTAAAATGGAACAATTTTTAAACAATTCCGGATTAGCCCATCTTAAAGATAAGCTGTTGGGTAAGTTCACTTCTTAAACGTACTTAATATAGAAGAACCTTCTGTATTCCATTTTCAAGGTAATTGTGTTTTATAAAATTTTACTTCTTTTGTTTTACGTGAATGTAGGTATGTATAGTTTCTCATTATTTTTTTTATATTCTATACAAGCTAAATTCAGGCAGTTATTACTATACCTACAGGACAACCGGCGGCGCGGTTGCTTTTGTACCTACTAACTAAATAGAAGGACGTTAGTTACCTATACGTGTGTTTTGACTAGCGTTGTTTAAAGTATTTGCTACGCTTATGTGTGAAACTGTGAAGCAAGCTTATCTAAGGCGTAGGCCAGACAAAATGGGCGTGCCACGTGTCCCTCTAAAACTTTTTATATGAAAGAACCTGGGTTTATCGCTATCCGGGTTTATTGCTCTGTAATTAAATTAGGTCTTATTTTTTCGCTACTAAACTTACTCTAGTTTAGTAAAACTTATTCTAGTTTAGTAAAAGTATTTTTAAGTTGTTCTAAGGCGATTTTATGAGCGTGTCACGTGAAACTGAACAATTTTCCCAAAGATAACCGTATGGAAAAAAAAATTCTGTTCTCCGTACAAAATTTAGCATGTGACTATACATTTCTATGCGGGTACTGAAATAATCGTTATCCGATATACATAGGTATCGTTGGGAAAGTTGTTGAGTTTCACGATTTGTTCAATTTGTTTTTATGTGTGTAAAACCTAACCGCTTTAATTTAGTTAGGTTGATGAGGCAGGGTAAACAACTCCCTTCTCTTCCACTAAAAGAGCTGAGTTTAATTTTAACAATAACTAAGTGTCTAGGTATACGTTGTGATTATATACCCTATGTAAATTTTACCAAGCTAGAGTAAGTGCCAGACAGTAAAATCTTTAGAGTAAATGGAGCTTTTTTTTTGTAGTTTATCAACTCTGTAATTAAATTAGGTCTTATTTTTTTGCTACTAAACTCTAGTTTAGTAAAACTTATTCTAGTTTAGTAACAGTATTTTTAAGTTGTTCTTAAGCGATTTTATGAGCGTGTCATGTGAAACTGAACAATTTTCCCAAAGATAACCATATTGAAAAAAAAATATTTTTGATTCTCTATACAAAATTTAGTTCGTGACTATACATTTCTATGCGGGTACTGAAAAAATTGTTATAAGATATAAATAGGTATCATTGGGAAAGTTGTTCAGTTTCACGATTTGTTCAATTTGTTTTTATGTGTGTAAAACCTGACCGCTTTAATTTAGTTAAGTTGATGAGGCAGGGTAAACAACTCCCTTCTCTTCCACCAAAAGAGCTGAGTTTAATTCTAACAATAACTAAGTGTCTAGGTATACGTTGTGATTATATTTCCTATGTAACTTTTACCAAGCTAGAGTAAGTGCCAGACAGTAAAATCTTTAGAGTAAACGGAGCTTTTATTTTTTGTAGTTTATCAACTCTGTAATTAAATTAGGTCTTATTTTTTTGCTACTAAACTCTTGTTTAGTAAAACTTATTCTAGTTTAGTAACAGTATTTTTAAGTTGTTCTGAAGAGATTTTATGAGCGTGTCACGTGAAACTGAACAATTTTTCCCAAAGATAAATATATTGAAAAAAAAAAATTCGGTTCTCCGTACAAAATTTAGTACGTGACTATAAATTTCTATGCGGGTACTGAAAAAATCGTTATCCGATATACATATGTATCATTGGGAAAGTAGTTCAGTTTCACGATTTGTTCAATTTGTTTTTATGTGTGTAAAGCATAACCGACGGAATAAAAAAACTGGTTTGATAGTAATTTCCAGTAATCCTAGATTATAAGTACTTACATATTAATTTGGTGATTCAGTGCTTAAATAAATGACATCTAATCCTTAAAATTGTTTTACTTACTTAATATTTACGACCCTTCATGTGTTATCGAAGTTAATTTTAAATATACAGACGTGAGAAAAATAATTATTTTATATAGTTCTCTTTACTAGATTTCTGGTTCTCTATAGAGATTTCTCTTTGTAGTCAATTCCTTTAATGTTGTCAAACATAGAATTCTTTTAAAAGCAAATTACCCTTAACTATCTTGCAATGCATTTGCAGTTGTTGTTGTTAAAAAATTCTGAGAACAACAAATGCAATAATTAATTTGCAAATAACGTTAAAAGATAATTTGCTCTTTTAAAGAATTGTCCGTTTACAACATTGATGCATTGTTACAAAGACAATATGAGAGTTGTTGGACTAACAAAGTGAAGTAGAAAGTTTGTTTAAGTTTTATTGCTACAAAGACAACGCTCTGTTGTCAAAGGGACAATATGAGAGTTGTTAGACTAACAACGTGAAGGAGAAAGTTTGTTCAACTTTCATTGCTACAGAGACAACATTCAGTTGCCAAAGGGACAATATGAGAGTTGTTGGACTAACAACGTGAAGGAGGAAGTTTGTTTAAGTTTCATTGCTACAGAGACAACGCTCAGTTGTCAAAGAGACAATATGAGAGTTGTTGGACTAACAACGTGAAGGAGAAAGTTTGTTCAACTTTCATTGCTACAGAGACAACGTTCAGTTGTCAAAGGGACAAAGTAAAAGATGTAAGATTAACAACGTTAAAGAGAAGGTATGGGTGGGTTGCATTGCTACAGAGACAACGCTCAATTGTCAAAGGGACATTGTAAGTATTGTAAGATTAACTACGTTGAAGAGAACGTCTTCTAAGTTGCATTGCTACAGAGACAACGCTCAGTTGTCGAATTAACAAAGTCTGAGAGTGGGTTTGGTTACATTACATTGCTACAGAGACAAAATTAAGTTGGCTAAGTGACAAAATAAGAGTTGTTAAGTTGACCACGCAGAAGAGAAGGATAGGTTAGGTTACGTTGTTACAAAGTTAATGTTTAAAAGAGACAATGTTACACTGTGATTTTATGACAACGTTTAACATTTTCTGTAAACTATGCACTACTGACCAAGTGTAATGTTGTCAATGAATGTTGTTGATTCAGCAACAAAAATCTGAATAAAAACGTTGGTATATTGACAGCGTTACTTAAAGGGTTGTGTGTGGTTAATGTTTTGTTGCCAAATTGACAATAATTTTCGCTCAGTGTAGGGTCGCGGGTTCGATCTCCGCACAGTACAAGCATAAGTATGCATGAACATGTGTGTTTCTACTGGTCTGGGTGTTTTCTATGTATAATATGTATTTATTTACAAAAAAAAGTATTTAAGTATGTTTATCCGTTGTCTAATACCCATAACACAAGCCTCGTTGCTTACTTTGGGACTAGAGAATTGGTGTGATTGTTATGGTGTGATGATTATTAAGAGGTATGGAAATTGACGTTTGCCAAACTACCAATCTTACATTAAAAAGTTAAATGTCCGATTTTGATAAGCACAGTGGATTTAATACTTTCTGTTTTTATTATACAGTTTGCAAAGTCTCATTTAATGATATCGTTCCGATCCGATATTGAATTATAACGTAACTCCAAAAAAGGCAGAGTCACCCAAAATAAGTATTTCACGTGAGGCTTCCTTCTGCAAAGTCATATGCGGTACGTTCAACCAATTTTCCGATGAATTTGGGCGCTCATCGGTTAACAAGGGTCACTGTGCCGGAAAACGTCAACGGTTTTATGGTTGGTGACTTTATACAATCATGGCGCATGCCAAATAACACGGTCCCGTGTTGGTAGCTTTGTGTTTTTTTGTTTTATAAACCACGAATAGGTACAATTAAGGACAGAATGTCCGACAGGTCGGACTTCTAAACCAAGGGTCGCGGGTTCGATCCCCGCACAGTACTGGCATAAGTGTACAGAAACATGTGTTTTGGTACTGGTCTGGGTGTTTTCTATGTATAATATGTATTTATTTACAAAAAAAGTATTTAAATATGTTTACCCGTTGTCTAGTAGCCATAACACAAGCCTCGTAGCTTAATTTGGGACTAGAGAATTGGTGTGATTGTTGTGAAATATTTATTATTTATTTTATTATTATTTTGTAATGTATCCCCTGACACGTGTGCCGAGCAGATCAAGTGAAGTCAATTAATTTCGCTTCATATAAGATGGCAGCATCGAGTGATTTATCGCTTCGGTAAGCAACTTGTAAATATTATGACAGGACACGTATCTAAGGAAGCCTAGCTATGTTGAGTTATTTCGTCTTGGGACGACAGCATCTACGTGGATAATTTAACACGTAAAACGTAAAAATAACTGATCTGGGTCGTTAAGTACAAAGAATTTCATAAAATACGCGTTGATCGGGGCAGATAATATAAAAAGAAAGAAAAGCGTTTTTTGATTTAGGACATCACATACATAGAACGGAATGAAAAGTATAAACAGATACAAGATCAACAGATATCATTGACGCTTTGTGAAATCTCCATTTCATTTGCCTCGGTAGATTCACCTTGCTTCTGAAGCAAGGTACCGTTACGCTGATAAAACTGCACATCTTTTAACATGAGGTCTTGGTTTTTCGAAAACAATAATCAATTAATTGCAAGCAAAAGCAATGTCAGAATTATTAATTAATTAAAATTAAAATCAAATACACGCAAACTTGTGAGCAACGATAAAGGTAGTTTATGTAGGTACATGGCTTCAAAAGATAGGATTTCAATCAAAATAATTTGTAATTTTAATAATATTTCAGACGCGACGAGTTTTGGTTATTGTTTTCATTCTATTAATTTGAAGGGGCGGCCATTTTGTCTAAAGTTTGTCCTGTAAACAACTTTCGAATAACCAATAATTTTGTTTTCAAATTGATTTGTTATTGCAAAATGTTAATTTTGTACAAACTCTCTGAGCCGGGCAGATACCAGGATCTTGAGATTTATTGCCCTTATCTGAGAGGGGCAACCTTTTCGGCATTTTTGCGACTGATTCAACATTCGTTCCGCGATTCTATTCAGTACCTGTTATTGCCTTATTTCGAAGCCCTTGGAGTACTTGATAATTGCCTTATTTAGAAGGTACGAGTCAAGATAATATGTAAATAATAATAATTATTATTTTTCTGTTTATTATGCAGAGTCCGAATGAGAAACTTTGTAGGGCAAAAACGTTTATTTTTTAATCAAAGTCACATCGGCTAACAACTTAAATCCGTTACTGAAAAATTTGTTTCAAACAAAATGTATCACTAAATATCACGCGGTTTCATTTGATCAAATATTTTGTTCCAAACATTTGAGCCAACTAATTTGGCAGACATGGCACACTCCCATGCATAACAGATGGGCGCCTGAGCGACTTATAAAATATGCACACATTGTCAGATTGTGATTTAGTCATACACCTTGTTCACGTACTTTGCCAATGTTTGGAAGTCGAAAGCTTATTTTTGTTTGAGATGATTGATGATTACAAAGATACTATTTTTTCATTTTTATTTAAAATCACAAATTGTGAGCCTATCTCTTGTTTCTTTGTGTACAAATGAGCAAATATTTTTCTTATTCGTCTTGACAAATATTTTCAAAGAATTTATCTATCTCAGGAAAGTTATTTTTTAATTAATAAAAGGTACACTTAAAACAATATAATTAAATTTTATGACAAACAAAATTCTTCAACTTTGGCCTACAGTGGTGAAAAAAAATACTGAAATACTAGCCTGCTGCTGCACATTACGTGAATAAATTACTTGCTTAATGTAGATTTCAAAAAAAGTATAACACTAATAACATTTTTGTTCAAAAATAACCACCAACTTTTTTCTCAAGTATCCCTCAAAATATTTAAGACAATGTAAGTTACCTGAGATAGATCAATTCTTCGAGAATATTTGACAAAAAGAATAAGAAAAATATCTGCTCATTTGTACACACAGCAACAAGAAGTAGGTTCAAAATTAAAGAGTTTAAAATTAAAATGAAAAAAAAAATGTATCTCTGAAACCAAACTTAACTTTTACTAAAGTGATTTTTTTGTCATCCAATAGTCTATCATGTCCATAAGTTTGGCACTCTCTTTTTGGGACATTCTGTATAAGTGCTAGTAGTCAAGCTTTCTGGCCGAGGAGTTCTAGAGTTCTTTGTAATAAATCAAAAGTGAAAGAGGCTACGAGTGTGACTTTCTATGTCAATGTGTAATTAAACTGCTTAACTGATTTAAAAAATCAAAATTTGAAAGCTATGCTCGCACGGAGCACGGATAACCATGGATGCTTTAAGTCATATTTTATTTTGTTAATAGACAGGACAATACCTAGGAATCTACATTTGTCGTGGACGGAGGTGCGCGGGTCCGCTAGTTTTATTTTATTTAGTGCTTAACCATGCTTAGGTCGTATGAATTTCTGTTTTTTTTTTTCAAATACAGGTTAAATATAATTCAATTTGACGACCGCTTAGTGCAGTGGTCCGCATGTCGGACTTTTAAACCAAGGATCGCGGGTTCGATTCCCGCACAGTACAAGCATAAGTGTGCATGAACATGTGTGTTTGTACTGGTCTGGGTGTTTTCTATGTATAATATGTATTTATTTACAAAAAAAAAGTATTTAAGTATGTATATCCGTTATCTAGTACCCATAACACAAGCCTCGTAGCTTACTTTGGGACTAGAGAATTGTTGTGATTGTTGAGAAATATTTATTTATTTATATGATTCGTGTATACGTGGTAAATAAAACAAACTAACGCAATGGTATATGAAAGGGTAAATAAAACAAACTAAAACAATGCTATACTACAGGGTTCAATGTTTTTAGATCGTCAGTAAAAGCGATAATGAAAACAAAAAGCTTGTTCCATGGTAGCACTGAAGCCCTCGCCTAGTTCAGAGTACGCGACCCTAGCTTATTAGAGAGAAAAAAGTAATAGTCTTAGATCCGAACTTAAATCTACCTTCACCGACCTGATAATACATTGAAACATATTTTTTGATAAATTTAGTATTATAGATAATATAGTGAAAATGTGTTTGCAAAAAATTTTTTGGACAGACTATACAAAATTAATTTTTAATAAAACTTTGCAACATAAGAATAATAAGAAAATTTTGCCCTGACTTAAAGTAAGTTTATGGCCATAAAACAGCGCATATTATGATGATATGAATTTTATTCTACTATCCAATTGAGTGAAAGTAACTTACATTGACATACCTGTTTATACCTGACTACCCAGTAGTTCACCTAGGTAAATAATGGAAAACCCAACGGCTGCACGTCCTATAGGTTACAATAAATTTTCTTATTATTTTGATGTTGCAAAATTTTTAAAATTAATTAAATATAGTCGATTTAGGATTTTTTCAGCAAACCCATTTTTTATATATTGTCTTATATACTTAATTTATTATAAAATATGTTTCATCCTATTATCAGCCGGTGAAGGTAGATTTAAATTCGTATCTTCTACTATAAAAACAGCGACGTACTGAGAACTGAAAGCAATTTAAAATTCCCTTGGAAAAACTTCAGGAAACAAACCTAGTGTTGAGGCTTTAATAAGGATGCCTACAAAAATGATTGTTCCACTTAGCGAAGTGCCTTAAAACATCGCTTAGCGACTTAACAGCTAAGAAATATGAACCTTTCGTCGTAAAATGTAAAGTCCATTATCTTAAAACACCTTTTGGAATGTCGGCTTTTATACTTAGAGCAGGATAATGAGGGTTGAAATTATTTTTATTTCCGTATAAGTTATTAAGGAAGATATTTTCCCGGTGCGATAACAAGATATTCTAGACGAAATATAACAATGTATCCTTGCTTTATTACAGCTTCCGAAGGTGTGCGAAAAAGCGAACTCTTTTAAAACTGCAACTGTTGATGCCCCTACATGGATTCATAAATACATCATTGGAAAGAATGGATCCAACATCAAGAAGATCACCCAAGATTAACACTAATAATTGTAAGACATATAATAGACTCTGTACTTCCGTGTTATTTGAACGTTTTTAGTTTATTGTTATTGTTATTAGTTATGTACTTTTCATACAGACATACACCCCGATCTAATAAAAGCGTATTAAAAAGAGAACTATGAAACGACATAAAGTGCACCCCCCGCCTCATACTCTACTGTAATATAAATTCTTTGTACTCAGAAATTATTTTCTCTTTTTTGGTTAGCAATAAAAGCGTGCTTTTTTAGTTTTTTAAACTATTTTTTTTTAAAGTTATACTAAACCTTACCTGTAAATGGGCACGTCATCCTTGTACCACACTACGAGTAGAAGCACATCAGTGGGCTGCGGCGACCGCGTGTCACAAGGCAAGGACGCCTCGCCCCCCGACACTGCTGACACTTTTACAGCGTCCAGAGACTCCGCCCGGACACTCGAAGGCGGCCGTAGACCTGCCGGCGATGAGACCAGTTAGTGTTACAGATAGTAACGGTCACAGTCTATTGCACTGTGTTACGAAGGTATAAGACTTAGAAGGAGGTGAAGTGGGCCACGCTATGAAGTTCTATGCTGTTTTGTGTTTTTTATTAAAATTTGATAGACCATTTTGGTTTCATTTTAATTTATCCATATTTCATGTGTAATTAATGCTATCTATCTGTTGTATGAAAATATAATTTCGGCAATCTAGAGAAAGGGACATTTTGGGAAAAAGGCATTTTGAGGAAGTGACATTTTGAGAAAGGGACATTTCGAGATGGGTACTTTTTGGGATGTGGACATTTTGGGAAAAGGACGTTTTGAATACGAGGGACATTATGAACCTGAACGAAAAAAAACCGAGCCATCAAAGTGCGCCACATGTGTACGCTTCAATAAGCCAAGCGCGCACAAAACGGGAGATCTTGAATGTCTTAGATAATTACTTCGTTTTAAACAAGTAGTAGTTTCAAGATAGTGTTAATTTTTAATACTTTAAGAAAATATTTGTACTCTCTTTACCTGAGACTAGGGTTGCCAACCCTACTATATAATATAGTATCCTAATAGTATCCAAGAAAAAGCTTAAAGAAAAAAAATTGTGTACGTGTTAGATTTAATTTTTGCAATTTAAATTTAATCTTTTGTTATTAGATATATTTTTTTTTTAAGTTCTTCAAAAATGTTGTGTATAGTTTTAATTGGCAGTCAGACTAGTATATGCATTTAGTGTGTAAGCTCTTATAATGAGAATAAGTTTGCCTGCTGTGACTGTACCCTAATAAATAAATAAATAATCCTACTATTTTAGGACATCAAATACTATAATTCTGAAAAATATATATTGTAGGCGAAACTACTATATTTTGCGTAGAACGGAATACAGCCTTAACTAAAGCCCGGTCTGGCCTGGCTGTGCTGTGTGCGTGCCGTGCGCGTGCCTAGAATAGGATATTTTCTGAACGCATATTTTCTGTTATGAAAACAAAATGGAGAGATGAGCGTAACAGGGCCAGTTTAAATTTAATTAAACCAGAGCTTATGGTGTTTTTTAATTTAAAATTAGATTGTAATTCATCTTACGAATATTTTCTTAAAAATTAAAACTTAATTATTAAGGCGCAGAGCAGCAAAAAATATTCATTTAAAAAATAAAGTGCATGTTTTAGCCACATACTATTTTTTTTTTCAATTTTCTGCCATCTACTATATATTTAAACGCAAAATATGTACTTATACTATACTTGATAGAAAAACAGTTGGTAACTCTACCTGAGACACAGGTTTGTAACCAAGTTCAGGTAAAGAAAATCTTTGGCCTACATCTTATTTTAAGCTTATATTAATTAACTATTGTCTATTTGGAACGAGATAAATGATTATTATTATTAATATTAAATAGGAACCGGCGCAATAAATGTGGTGTATTGTCGCCGCGACACACGACTGTTAGACCAACGGCCAACGATGATGGTTTGACACGCGACTAGCAGCAAGTCATAGCGAAAGTGGCCGTGGTCGAAATCGGCACGGAGGATTATTTCCTCCGTGCCGATTTCGACCACGGCGGCCAATCTCAACAGAGATCAGCCAACTACGCAGGAGATATTATAGTGCACAAGTGTTTTCGCAATACACAGGTGCACTCACTGTTCCATCACTCTCTAAGTTAGGTGAGACGGCAATCTGACATGACCAAAGCCATCCGGCAGGACCAACGGCTTAACGTGCTTTCCGAGGCACGTGGGTGTAGAACCACCAACTTTCTGACTCCGAGCTGTTTTTGAGAAATTCATGACAGAACATCTCATAATCAATTTCGGCTCGACCTGGGATTCGAACTCAGGACCTCTCGGATATGGGGCAGAAACTTTGCACTTGTATTACTAACTGCTCTACTCTCTAGTCTAGTTCAAACAGTTTTTACGTAACATGTGATCCACAATCGAGGGGTCAGTGAAATCGCTCCAACAAACTCGACAACGGTAAATCACAAATACGGCAATTATTTAATAGTGTCAAGGTTGAACCGCTTAGCGGGAACGAACACGTATCATTACACCGATCGATTGATCGTTAGCAAACGCGGTTATGAACGGGACAACGTCACGAAAGCCATAGTGGTTATAAATTTTGGTACTTACCATAGTAGATGGGAGTTTTGGTATTGCAATAAATAAGTTCGAGTGTATCATTAAGTGGTTGAGAATTTATGGTGAAAGATATGAAATTTGTGTCAAGGCTTCCTGATATTGGGTATGCTATTGTTTGTGTACACTGTAGTTTAAACTGGTGAAGTATGTTTTTATATATTTTTTCCAAAATCGTCACAAAAAGCTTTACACTATTTGAGAAATTTTAACAAAAAAGTACCTCTATTTATTTATCAGTGCCCAACTTAGCGCCTACACAATAAAAGTAATTTTAATGAGTACTTAAATGTTAACTAAGTACCTAATGCCATCGTAATGGAGGCTTTGGAGTTTTTAATATAATAAATATTTCACATTACAGTTGCGTAACCGAACAGTGTTTTGAAAGCATGAGGAAAAGGGTGGTTTCTAGTTTATGTTTGAACTTTAATAACATTGGAATTTATTAACATTAATTAATTATGAAATTTAAAACACAACTACTTAAACTCACAATAGTAACTATGAATATTGAGGCATCATTAGAAACGTGCAAAACTCCTCCGGAATTCAGGTACAAACCTACCTGTAAGACTCTAAATACGATACATAATAATAAAATAAAAAATAGTTGGCGTTGAGTATCATACTCAACGCCAACTATTTTTTCCAAGACTTATACTAAACCAAACACGAACTTGCACTGTTATGAATAAAATAACAAAAGGTCGATTTGAACGCGCATCAAAGCATTCATTTTCCAACTCAACATCTCAATGTATTCAGCATACAAAAACCTAAAGCAACATCACTTCATTCAACACGATTTCATCCGAAATCGTTCGAGAAATTCGAATCGCAAGATCCGCGATGGTGACAAATAACGCGACTAACAACCTGGATTGAGTAAGAAGAGATGGTCCGTCTAACGATCCAATATATCAAAGGATTTTCCGAACACTGACGACTCTTTGAAGTCATTTACTTATTAAACAAAAGGGGATGTTAATATTTCCGTTTTCTTTGAAAGGGACACAGATAGCTGAAGATATCTGTTTAAGCCTCAGGATAGAATGTCTCGTTATTGATTATGATTTCATTCAATTGTTGAGTTGGTTTGTTGTAGATTTTATTTTTTTGCTTGAAATACTTGCATCATTTTACGTTTGACTATACGCAAGGCTTTGAAATAAACGTCTTAAGCTGACGTATTCGATGCAGAAAACACATTTAAAAAAATTAAACTTGAAATTTAAATTGTGGCATAGCGACGTATAAAATGTCGGGTAGTAAAATCCTACAGTAGCTGGAACAATTTGTAACTTTAAAAAAAGTTTTCATGAAGCCACAATCATTTGGGACAGAAATAGCCATCATTTACGGATCTCTTCCTAAACATAAATCTTTTTTAAGGAGCACAGTGAAAGGAATAATTAAATGTTCCCGGTTTAAGAGAGACATCGTCAGCCGGCCAACTATCCCTCCCTCTTTATTTAACGCCCGCTTAACGGCTGGGCGTGAATGCTAATCACGCCATTTGTCTCAAGCGAACGCTTGCAATTGGTTTGTTGCTGAAGAAATTGCTCTCGGAGATTTATTAGGGACGTTCGGACGTGTGAAGGCAACATAAAAAGCGAAATGGAATCAAGAATCAACAATAAGAACTATGTGTATCGCTTTCCCAAAAATAATGATTCCATAGCAGAATCTAAGAAGTATGGTAAAGGACGCATGGTGATTAGTAGGTATTGAAATATTTTTTTGAAAGTATTGCTGTGGGTTAGATACAAACCAATAATTATTCTTTGTCAACGAACATTTACAAAATGTAAAATAAACAAATGGTAAGTACCAAAACTGTCAATTACTATAATTGCCAGGTGGGTTTCGTCTATCGACCTGTTTAACAACATGCTACCCAAGAGAGCTGGCCTTATTTCGAGTTCAGTGCTGCATATTTTTAAAAATGTTTTTTTAATTAATATTTTCACGCGTTTACTTTTAAACCATACTTTTCGAGTGCATAATTAATTGGCTTTAATTAATGTACACGTATTCTGAAATAATAGTTCTCCTTGTCGATTTCGACCACGGCGGCCAATCTCAACAGAGATCAGCCAACTACGCAGGAGATATTATAGTGCACAAGTGTGAGCGCAATACACAGGTGCACTCACTGTTCCATCACTCTCAAAGTTCAGTGAGACGGCAATCCGACATGACCGGAGAAAGATCAGGCACAGGACCAACGGCTTAACGTGCTTTCCGAGGCACGGGGGTGTAACACCGCCAACTTCCTGACTCCGAGCTGTTTTTGAGAAATTCATAACAGAAAATCTCAGAAACAATTTTGGCTCGACCTGGGATTCGAACCCAGGACCTCTCGGATGTAAGGCAGAAACTTTGCTACTACACCAACGAGGCAGTCAATATATATTTAATAATTCTGAAATATTTTCATATTTGATGGGTTGGGATTCCTAATTAAAGTGAAGTAAAACCCGCAGTATTAATTTTATGTCATAACAATTTAATTGTGATCGGATAAATAACCATTTTAAAGCTAAGCTGTCGTGATTTTACTAAAATATTTCATCCCGGTAGATTGGCGAATAATATGACTAATAACAAATTATAATAAAAGCTTACAAAGTATAAAAGACAGCACGTCAAGGATAATTTAGTAGTATCTTGTTAGCTTGTAATACGGGCTATTATGCAACAAAAATGGGTACCCTAATGTGCTGGTGACTGTACATAGCTCTATGGATTTCTCTCCACCAACCCATGATTCTACCTGCGTTGCGGCAAATGAACCGAATCACGGGATAGCTGGTGGGTACTACGTGGGCTCTTTGCCCCTACGGCGCTATACTATGCTCCCTACAAATTTTTTTTTTGTCCAATCTGTTGTTTTAAAACCTCTCCCCCTTCTGGGGCGTCTGTTGTTTCTGCGACGGGCTCGAGTTTCTCCCTCGTTGCGACCGGTAGAGGCCCGCTGCTAAGTGAGTCGGCCGAGTCCGGGGAATTGCGGTGAATGCCAGTGGTCTCTCGGCCTACGGTAAAGCCGTCTCGTCCCCGACTTACATGGCACCGGAGGGCACCGTCAGGTTTTGAGCGGGTAGGCGGGTACTCTCTCTGAGGCCTGGAGTCCCACATAACCCCCAGCTGCCCCCGCGGCTGATAGGGTCTGGACTACTCATATGAGTTTACCTTTACTTCATTTTTTAAATTTCACTTACTGGTGTGCCGGGAGTGCACCAATTTGCACCATGGCCTCCCAATTGTTGCGGCTGCATATTAGATCGCTATTGTATATTGGACTGGGATTCGCCGTTGGTATTGCGTCTAACATCTTTGATCTTGGCTGCTCGTATGGTTTACAATACCAGAGTGCATGATCCCATCTTTCTTCAACTTCCTCCCCACAGGAACACAATGTTGACTTGCATAGTGCAAGTCAGTTTACACAGCTCTGTAGAAACTATTCGCTTAGTTGTGATATGAATGCATGTTGGGTGAATTTCAATTGTATTTTTGGTCTTCAACATGTGAAACAGCGCCTTCTTATGTTTCAAACATTTTTATAGGAGTGTAGTAAAAAACCTTTTAGCTTGCCAGGGATTGGTTGATGATTCTAAAAGGTAAAAAAATGGTCGCGATCCCCCTAAAAAATGCGACGGCACAAAGGGATTATGCGATGAAATTTCCACACCGACCCATTTTAGCAGCAACGTTAGACGTTCGAAAATAAAAATTCGTGAACGCGTCTCACGCCTCTACAAGTTTACGACGAACATTGGAAACAACTGGTACAAAACGTGACGGCCTGGGAGGATGGATAGACAGCCGTTAAGGTTGATGCTCAATAGAAGGTTTAGTGTTGAAAAAAACTTTTGGCCTACCGGATTAAAGTAAAGTTTGAAGCTAAGTTTGTTTCTTGATTGCTCAAGACAGTAAAAGTGGCAAAATGGGGTATTTATCAACCAAAAAATGCATTTTAAAGTAATTTACCTGGTGGTCCAAAAGATATAATTAAATCTGGTGCAAAGATAAACGTCAGTAACAAGACAAGTGTAAATGATGTAGTAAAAGAAAAATACAAAGTTTGATTAAGTTAATAGAGATACAAAAGTCTTAAGCATCAAGACCAGAGTTCTGGGTAGAAATTGACGAAATAAATGATGATTTAACAACACGCAAAAGCCTAACTTTGATCAGCAAAAAACTAAATAAAAGTGAGTTTAGAGGTACTAATCGCACAAACCTTTTTCCAAAGTGCGTACACGAAAAAAAATGGTCAAAGAAAACAATCCCGGGTCACCGAAAGGTATCAAAGCTATCCAGCCAAGTCAGTATTAGACTTGATCACCTAACATTCGAATCTGAAGACTTGTTGCATTGCTGACGACCTGTTGACCGAATGCCATCATTCTGATATGAACGGGATACCTGATGTAAATTGCGACGCTATGGTTGACCGCGGGTCTTCTGGGCCGTACATAAATAATAGCAGTATTGGTTTTGATGGACTATAAGTGTTAGAGAACGCTAAGAGGATTACTGAGCCTTTATTACACTGTTGTTATAAAAGATACGGTCGTTTACAATTGGAATTTAAAACAAACACAGATCTAGATGGAAAACTGGTCAAAGTGTATTTTTATTCAGAATTTTGAAAAAAGAAAGGTTTGAAAATACAAAAAGCTACTACTACTACTACCCTACTACTACGGGTTGATGGCAAATCCCTACTGTCCATACACACAAACACCCAAACACTTGGGGGTTTGGGAAAAGGGAATTTGTGGTGTTAATTGTAATGTAATCTCTTGATCCTTTAGTTACACATTAAATATTTGACACTTGATGGTCAAGGGTTTATAACATAAAACGATGGTAAATACCTATTGACGAAAAAATATTGTTTTGATGTCTTATTTTTTTACTTTAACAGAAATAAATCGTCTAAATTTTAAAGAGGTAGTTTTAATAATTTATCAGTCAATTTTTAATTAATTTGTCACTCAAAGTATGTTTCAACCGTTATCAAAGCAACTTTGAAGGATCAATTAAATTAATTGAAGTAACGACATATTTAATAGTGCCGTTGGAAAAAAGTTTTGTTGCTAAGCAGCTCATTAAAATCAGTTGATGAAAATATAAACCCCTCTTCAGTACTCTCTTCGGCATATGACTCAACCTTGTTACGGCTTAGTAAAAAAAATGCACATTTTTTATTTTACCAATAAATACGATAACAGGTTTAATGTCATTGCAACTACATCGGAAGAGTTTACCCGCACACTATAAAACTTTGTCACAAATTGATTTATAACCCCTGAAGAAAAAAAGGGTGTGATATGTTTGACACAGATATTTGTGACACATTTATTATAATAAATAATTATTATTATAATAAATATTTCACAACAATCACACCAATTCTCTAGTCCCACATTAAGCTACGAGGCTTGTGTTATGGGTACTAGACAACGGATAAACATACTTAAATACGTTTTTTTTTTGTAAATAAATACATATTATACATAGAAAACACCCAGACCAGTACAAACACAGATGTTCATGCACGCATATGCTTGTACTGTGCGGGATCGAACCCGCGACCCTTGGTTTTAAAGTCCGACATGTACACCACTGCACCAAACGGTCGTCGGTTAATAACAAAGTAAATAAATAAATAAATATTTCACAACAATCACACCAATTCTCTAGTCCCAAATTAAGCTACAAGGCTTGTGTCATGGGTACTAGACAACGGATAAACATACTTAAATACTTTTTTCTTGTAAATAAATGCATATTATATATAGAAAACACCTAGACCAGTACAAACACAGATGTTCATGCACACATATGCTTGTACTGTGCGGGGATCGAAACCGCGACCCTTGGTTTTAGAAGTCCGACATGAAGACCACTGCACCAATCGGTCATAAGTCTCAGATATGACCCGTTTAATAAACAAAAAAAGCTCGCATATTATGAATCTCGTAATGCCGTTTCATCCATTATAGCTTTTGACACGTTTCTGTTAGACAACATCTGTCTGGTGACCACTTAAGGTGGATTCATAAAATATTTGTCTGACGTGCCGTGCCGTGACGCATCAAAACGCAATAGGTTTCACACATTTTTTATGGTAACGTTTATACTAGTGTAATGTGACGTGTCGTGATGCGATCTGCTAAATGTATGAAACCGATTGCGTTCTGATGCGTCACGGCACGACACGTCAGACAAATATATAAATCCACCTTAAACGTTTTAGTGTTAGTAAAAGTTTTTATCTTCTTCAAATACATAATAGTGTGTACACAGCTTAAAATAGCGTGATAACATTCAACCTTTTTCTTACGTTAGGTATTACGTGATGTCGAGACGGCGCGAACTTAAAGCTATAACTTGGCATCGATAATATTATATTCCGCTAGAATGCGATATGAGTCGCACAAACTTGAAGTGCTACATCATAGTTAAGAATAGGAACTTCGTACACCGTCCAAAATTATACCTTGTATTTATTATAAACAGTTAAATATCAAATAATTGCTTTTTAGCTTTTTTTTAATCTTCAACTGTATGAAAATAGGTACCTACTCCATGTTAGGTGCCAATGTTAAGCTTTTAAAGAATGAAATGTTTGAAAAGCAATTCTTATTTTAGGATAGCCTTTCATATTCTTTGCGTGGCTGATAAATGTAACGAAGGGAATACTCCCACACTGTGTTCAGGTTGGAGGACACATCGAGGGATAAACTTGAAGGTATGTGTAGGTGTTGCTGATTCTAAATTTAAATTTGCTTAATTCAATTTATGTGACAACGCAATTCTCACGACACAATTATGCAATACGTAACGGCCGGTTTCAATATGCTATCTACATTTGCCTAAAAAATGAATAACTGTCACTTAATAACAAACATTTTGTTTGATGAAATGACAGTTCTGACTTTTAGTCACAGGCAGATAGAAAATAAAAAACGGCTGTTAAAACTTGAAGTCTCCGGTTTTTAAATTATACGTGAATTGATTGCATAAAAACTTTCATTTCAAAAGTTCAGCGAAACCTTTCAATCAATACTGTCGTTGCCAGACCCATCGAAACTCAACTCTAAAAAAAAAACGGTTGCCTGTAAAGTCGGTTTTACGGGCGAAGATTTTACGTGACACCGATCATGTTTGAGTGGGAGAGAGACGCAAGGCATTCGCCGGTCCGGCAGGCCTCTCTCTCGTTCGGTGACTCATCGTTACGTTACCGGGCGTTACACTTTTTCATGAGTGACTCCGAGCCGCAACCTAATTTAAGACGTTGTCACGTCAAAAGATTAAAATAACGCCAAACGACCTGTACTATAATTCAAAGAGCCTTGGGCAGAAACGCTCACACGGTGACAATTTTAGAACCAGTCAACTCAGTGTTTTTTTTTATTACATGGATACCTACTTTTATGGAGCTACGTGTCCTGATTAAAAGAATTTCATTCTTTCAAGAGAAAAGGTCTGTTGTGTTTAGGGGATATGCTTGTTGTGTGTTTTGGGTTAGACGAATTAAGGTTTATTTTAATCAGAACTACTTCCATAAAAGTAACAAGAATGGTGCAAAATTGGAATTTATATTTAACTAGTGGACCCCGCAGACGTTGTCATGCCTGTTGTTTTTTTTTTCTTTCTTCGTAAGAACTATCCCCATATTTCATGTTATGGAATATCTTAAAAAAGAATTGGACCTATTGGTCGAGGCCAATAGGTCCAATTCTTTTGATTACTTGAGTTATACGCTTACCAACACATTTTGCGATTCATTTTTATATTAAAGATTAAGATTTCAATCTCTTACTTAATAGAAAAATGTTTATGTCTCTATATTTTAAAAAAAATACTCTTATGTAAAACATAGTTATGAAATATAATAATTACGTATACACACAATATAATCCGTCTGAACTAAAGGTTATTTACTACTTCTTTTACTGGGAACTTTGTTAAAAATAAATAAAAGTAAATAAGTTGGTAGTAAATAAATTACATAATTGGTATAAAATAAGTTCTCATTGTGGAAAATCAACGAAATTGCATTAAAAATATATATATTTTAGAACGCAATAATGCAGTTTGCAGTAGTAAGTTTCAAAATACATATTTTTTAACAAATTTCTTTTTATCTACACGAAACTGAAAAAATTGAATTCAATCTGAATCACAACAATGAATCGTGCAGAACAAGAAAATAACATTTTTAATATTAAAATTTAATTTGATGCAAGAACCCGTGCCCCATTGTGTAGCCACATTTCAACTGCGAGGGCTTTATAAAGTTTAATTCAGTTCTATTTCAGGTAAAAGGCAATACTCAACGTACAAGCGGCCGACAAGCTTGAGGAAAAACGAAAAAGGCGACTGGTCAAGCGTAAACGGGCTTCAGAAAAAGCGCCCGGAATTATTGGATCCTTGACGCTTGTCACGTTGGACGGCTTTTATAAATGAGAGTTCTCTATTTATTTGGCTGAAATTGATTTTAAGTTTTTATTCAAGCGCTAAGCCAACGCAAGCAGTTTAACGTTAAAGAGAATCCGTTTACAAGAGATCTATCTAACATGGTTGCGAAATACTTAAATTATTTACTTTACTCAACACAAAACGCCGAACGTATTTCACAGGCAATACCAAATCGTTTTCACTCTCAATGGCGGCAAAGAAAAAAATACACGCGAAATAACCGCGTATTCGTAATCTGGTAATCATCTACTTATTTGCCCTTTTGCTCTCCTCATTTGGTTTTCTATACAAGCGTTTGATCCGCCTACGTATCCCTAAGCGGCTTAACCGAGTCGCGTCCCATACGTAAAAAGGTGTAACTCGAAATCCGGGCGAGCGAATTGTCACTTTTTATCTTGGGACTGTGTTGCAATCACTCGGTCCAGTGAACGGGTTAATTAATGAAATCTATTAACTTCTCTCTTCTCCTTAGGGGCTAGAATCGCTTGCGTGTTTTTTGCTCGGTCATCCTGGCGATTTTCCAACTGTTGAACTTTGGGCTTTTTTGCGCGGATCAAAATGTGCCCGCGGTAGCACTGTGTCACCGAAGTACGCCGTGGGGCTTTCGTTTTACTGCTATCCGATTTTACTAAAACTGAGGTTCGGTTTGGATAGGTACGAAATTGATGAACTGTGTTAGAGTGTTCCAGATTCGCACCGTGCGAAATTCGGGCATTCTTTTCGCTAAAGAATGGAGAATATTTTTATATGTTACGAGTATGGCATGCGGGGTATTTCAAGCGCGTTGGAACAGTACAAAGTAACAGTGGAAACATAATAGTGGAAAGTAAATAGAACGTTTTTTTTAATTAAGTGAAAAATGAATTTTTGATGAAAATTTTAACGGAATTTCGTCATGTTTAATATTTTGCTGTTCCAAACTGTACTTTAAACGTAAAATGAAGTACCTGCATAATTTGTTCACCGCGAAACTACATTAGTATTGACATTTACATTGAATTAAACCCTTTTAAATGTAAACTGAATAACAAGGTATTCAATTCATTACAATAGTTTGGCATCTGAAGAATAAATAAATAAATAATTAGTTCAACGAACACACCAATTACCTTACCCCTTACTAAGCGTTAGCTTGTGCTATGGTGTCTAGAATAGCGGATAGAAATACTTAAATACTTATAAACACCCATGACTCTGGTACAAATGCACGTGCTCATCACACAAACATTTGCCTCTAGCAGGATTCGAACCCGCGACAGCCGGTTTTGTAGTCTGGACCTCAGACCACTAGACCAAAGCTGCCGTCGAAGAATGCATTAGTATCATGTGAAATTCTCTACAACGAATTTCAGCCGACACGAATACCGGGAGCCTAGATTGTGTATGCATCACGTGATCCCATAACCATTGCACAGTGGGACGAACAGGCTCACGGGGACATAACAAGATAAACTCCCTCGCTGTGAACAATTAAAAATAAACGGCTCCCACGTATACATAGATGCGCGTTAAATATCGCAGTACATTGATGTGGCACTGATATAAATATTCATGATAGAGAAGAGAAACGCACCGCAGCGGCATGTTAACGTGGCGGCTTAAACGCTTAAGCGGTGGTCCAAGTTATAAGACATGGCGATAAAATTGTGACTTGTTTTATAATGGTAACAATTTGTGGGAATCACTGTCTCTAATTAAAAACATCCTAGTAACATCAAAATAGAATAGCTCACTCGGTTGTTGTGCATAATTTTCGTTGCTGTTTATTTTCAGCAAAACGCTATCACTTTTCTTACTATGTGGCAGTTTTTTTTAATTTGTGAATGATTTATTACATCAATTAATGACATTTTGATTGATCAACATGAGAGTGAGCCTGTTTTCTTTTCTGATGAGTCAATTTTCTCACTTGAATACCGTGTCACCGGTTTATTTTTTATTTATTTATTTAAAACTTTATTGCACAAGAAATGTACAAAGGGTGGACTTAATGCTAAAAGCATTTTCTGCCAGTCAACCTCAAGGTCATGCAGAAAGAAGGCAATGGGTGCAGTGAAAATTAAATGAGAAACCGGTTTCGTAGTCAAGAAAGCTCTTTACCAGAATAAAACGCTCGACGCTTGTGATAAGGCGTTAGATAATCGCGTTCGGCTACTGTTTTGCACCACCACATAATAAGGGCGGGGTAATACACCGTGTATTCCACTCGCAACGCCGGCTGTTTTACTAAGTAGATAGCGTTTAGACTTGTACACCTATCCTAATTACCAACAATGGAACGCTCTGCTCGCTATTGCAAGCGCTTAGCCCGTTAAATTAGAGGATATTCCGTTCGTATTTGAAACTCGAAAATCTGTATGTTGAATATTTTAATGCATATAAAGCACCTGTTTTATAAGAAATGGTCGTGTGCTTACAAAGCTTAAAGCTCAAATAGCAATCCAGTTATATTTACTTTTCATTAGCAATGCGATAAGCATTGATAGTTCTTTGGCGAAAACATAAATGTAATTGATTTGATGATTGATGGTGATTTGAGGGTGTCTTCCACAATCATTGATGAAACATACGCTGGCTCAAAGCGTTAAAAAGCACTAACAAAATTCAACGACTCCATTAAGGTTCTCGAAAGCTCAGTGGTCAGAGCATTGGACCGGACTTCTAAAGGTCGGCGGTTCGATTCCTCTCCGATGACTGGAGCCGAAAAGAATTTTTTTAAGTGTTGTCTTTTCGAAATTAAAAATAGCGTTGTGAACGCACAAAAATACTGAACAAATAAAACATAAATGTAACAATGTTCTTCAAACGTAACTAACAAGTAAGGAAAAAAACCATAGTTATTATCTACATATAATGACCTCACGCCGCGAATCTTGCATTGAATCTTTATATACAAATTGCAATATAAATTTACAAAAAATTACCGTGTAACGAAAAATCGATAACTCATTATCCAAAGCTACTATCCACCATGTCTTGGCTATTAGAAATTTCACCATTACTCAACGTCCCATTACAAAAGGTGGTCCCGAACTGCTAGCACAATGCACAGTGGAGGGACATGGGGAAAATTGCCGGTGAAATAAGCGTATCACCGTGCCTTTTGTGTCCAAGACACGCGACCCGTGCACTCTGTGCACTCAAGGAACCACGGGCAGATTGATTTCGAGATTAATTTTATTTTTCAAAGACAGACGCAGTGGCGTCTTTTATAAAATGTTGTACGTAATTGGAAATGAATAAAGGAATCAAAACTTAATAGTGTTTATCAAAACTGGTGTGATGGTGGATGAAATTCTCTTCGAAAAGCTAATAATAATAAATATACAACAACATCACATACATCTTTTAAACCAAGGGTCGCGGGTTCGATCCCCGCACAGTACAAGCATAAGTGTGCATGAACAATACATTTGTGTGTTTGTACTGGTCTGGGTGTTTTCCCTGTATAATATGTAATTATTTACAAAAAAAATATTTAAGTATGTTTATCCGTTGTCTAGTACCCATAGCGCAAGCTTCGTAGCTTAATTTGGGACTAGAGAATTGGTGTGATTGTTGTCAAATATTTATTTATTATTTATTTATTGATCTGACTCCGTGGTAAGTAGCTTAACACTTGTGTTACAGATATCAGACTCAACAGTGGTATTACAAAAAAACTTAAATAAATACATATCACCCAGACCTGTACAAACAGACATGTTCATGCGTACAAATGTTTGTACAGTGCGGGGATCGAAACCGCGACCACTTGGTTAATAGTCACCTTTTTGACCATTACACCAAAGTGGTCTAGCTAATTGCACGATAAGTATCGTGAGACGGCTGTGAGGTAGTCAATGAATTCAAATCTCGTATTAAATAAATAATTTTAAAAATATTGCTCCCTGCCTGACCTAGAGGTATAAGAAACATTTTTTATTCTATTTTCAGTTAGTATCTCCCTAGCCAATATTATTAACTTATCTCGATTTAAATAACGTCGATACCTAAAAAAATAAAAAATATAACACAAAATAAGTATTAATGTATTCATCAAACCCATCAGAGTAATCCTTTAAGTCTAAATCGTAACAAAAACACTCAATTTAAATGCCGTCCAAACATTTTAACTGTAAATCAGCTGTGAATTGTACTAAGTTCCAAGTTTGTTTAACAAAGCGGTTGCGGTCCAAAGACAACGCGGCTGTTTTAATACAGACCAAGTTAATGGGGAGCTCACGACGACATTGATGAAGGTTTTATTAAGATCCGTTATCTGGGAGATAAGTCGATAAGAGTAAACAACGGTACGCTTTAGCCGACTGAGATGTTTTCTCAACGCTTTGGTCAATCTCGACTGGAGGTTAGTGACCGGGCTAATGCCGCGGTTGTAGGTTGTTAGTCTTAGTTTATTCAGAAGAAGTGGCCGCCTGGGACACAATCCATACTTTAATATTATAAATGCTAAAGTTACTCTGTCTGTCTGTCTGTTACTCAATCACGCCTTAACTTCTGAACCAATTTGCATGAAATTTGGTATACAGATATTTTGATACTCGAGAAAGGAGATAGGCTATTTTTTACCACGGGAAAATGACGCATTCCCATGGGAAAATTCAAGTGGGCCGATCGCTTTTACGCTTAAACTACTGAACAGATTTGAATGAAATTTTGTTAAGGAGATAGATTGAGACTTAAGAAAGGACAAGGAAAGGTTAAAGGAAAGAGTTATTTTTGACCGCGGGAAAACAACGCATTCCAAAAAAACTACCTAATGTGGACGAAGTCGCGGGTAAAAGCTAGTTCTTTATAAATTGTAGCCTATATGTTATTCTGATGTCATTTAAGTTACAAGCTTTTGCTTATGTTTATAATAATAGTAGGATCTTTTGGTCTTGTAGTTGTTAGGCGTGAATGTAAAGGGACAGAAAACAGAGGTGGAATTTTTATTTTAATACTTTGACTTAGTTGTCTAAGTGTTAGATAATATAGGTATTATTATTAACGTTGGGCTAGCTAATAGGGAGTTACTCTATTACATTACAAAAACATATTTAAATAATCTATTTTCAATTATTTTTTAGAGAGATGTAAACTGTAATCTTAGAATGTTTATATATCCCAAACCTTTAACGTAAAACAGTTATGTATTTTAGTTACTAACATAATTTGCATACATATATTAATTTATTCCATACGTATTATAACTTATTCAAAGTTCAAATCCACTATGTAATTGATGGAAACGCGTTTATAAATAAATCGTGTACGTGATAAAAATAACGAAAAACCATTTCCAAATCTGATACTCAGATGTGTAGTGAAAATTTTATCTGAGAGAGTCGGTATCGCATTAGATTGAGGTTTATTGGGAATGATAAAATGATGACATAGGCGGGATACGTCTTAAGAGATTTGGGGTAGGTTATTGAATTTGCAGTTTTGTGACGTAGCGTGGAACGCAATAATAATAGCCCTCCTGGCCGATTTCGACCACGGCGGCCAATCTTAACAGAGTGTGAGCGCAATGCACAGGTGCACTCACTGTTCCATCACACTCAAATTTCGGTGAGACGGCAATCAGACATGACCTAAAAGAGAAAAGGCGCAGGACCAACGAGTTAACGTGCTTTCCGAGGCACGGGGGTGTGACACCGCCAACTTCCCGACTCTGAGCTGTATTTAAGAAATTCATGACAGAAAATCTCAGTTTTTGTCTCGACCTGAGATTCGAACCCAAGACCTCTCGGATGTAAGGCAAAAACTTTGCCACTACACCAAAGAGGCAGCCATGGAATGGAATAGAGACGATGTCACAATATAATAAGCTAACACAATCTTCTTCTTCTTCCTAGCGATCCTTCTGTCTGGTAACGGGGTCTGCTTTCCGACTGTTCTTCATCCACTTTGCCATATCCTGGACGTCTTCCTCGGTCAACTCACAGCTGTCTAGGTCTTTCTTTATGACACTCAACTATCGCAGTTTAGGCCGTCCTTTGACCAACCGAAAGTCCTCGAAAGAGAACGTCGTTTTCTTTCTCGGAGCATATCCGTGAGGCTATTGAAATTAGAAGACACCCTTATTTTAATGGAGAAGATGGTTGGAAAATTCCACCAGCTTGTAATCCTGTTTTAACCAAGACTCAAGCTCGACCCTCCACTGCAAGACCTCCAGATACTGTTAGCTCATTTTGTGTGGATGCGAACGTAACTAAATATTTTTCAGTGATGGTAGTTTACAATTTTTCAAAACTATGTAATGACAACTAACTCCGTAGTCTACTTGTGACCACAGACGCTACAAAGGTTCCGGAAACGTCAGTTTCAAATAAAATTTAAATAAGTTTTTTTTATTATTATAAATTGTTTCAACGAAGACACCAATTACCTAGCCCCAAACTAAGCGTTAGCTTGTGCTATGGTGGCTAGGATAACGTATAGAAATACTTTAATACATGTATTAACACCAGACTCAGAAAAAATGCTCGTGCTCATCACACAAACATTTGCCCCTAGCAGGATTCGAACCCGCGACAGCCGGTTTTGTAGTCTGGACCTCAGACCACTTCACCAAAGCTGTCGTCATAAATCACGAAATAATCCGTAAAAAGTGTCTCAATCTCTATTGTCCGCTTAAACCGAAGAAACAAATATGTAATTTGATTTTGTAGAATTAAAGACAAACTGTACGTGTACTCAAAAATAAGAAGGAAAAATACGTCTTTGTGTTTGTGTATATTAAATCAAAAGGAATAAATGTAGCTAAGCTTTATGGGTAAACTTCATGCTAGTGTTTAACTCGCGTGAATATAGAAATTAAAATAATTATAATCAACCGTGCGCTTGCATACTAACTGTCGTACTCAGAGACGTCTATTAGTTTTAATACTCCATTAAAATTGGTGGTATCTCTTTCTTTTCCATAAAAACAAAAGAAGACAGAATGATGTTTAATGAAGCATTAAAAATAATTGACGTATCTGAGTGCGGTGGTTAATGTAACAATTTATACGAGTAGTTAGCGTCTTAAACCATAACAGAAGTTTAAAAAAAAGAAGTTTCTTATTTTCTTATAGCTAAATGATAAATAAATACTTATTTAAAATAAATATTTCACAACAATCACACCAATTCTCTAGTCCCTAATTAAGCTACGAGGCTTGTGTTATGGGTAACGGGACAACGGATAAACATACTTAAATACTTTTTTTTTATAAATAAATACATATTATTTATAGAAAACACCCGGACCAGTACAAACACACATGTTCATGCATACAAATGTTTGTACTGTGCGGGGATCGAACCCGCGACCCTTGGTTTTAGAAGTCCGACCTGTGGACCACTGCACCAAGCGGTTGTCTGAGTGAGATGATGATGAGTTGCTTTGCCTAGCTACATCAAGATTTTGCACAAATAAATTACAGTTTGTATAAAATGGTTAAAGACTCTAAGTGACTCGTTTGAAGGTTATTTTCAAGACAAAGTAACAACGGGATGCTTGACTCCTTCATAATTATATTTGAGAGATCATTATGATCTCTACAGTGAGGGTTTAATGATAACACTGTTTTAATTAATGAGGTAATTCACTCATCAGACGAGGGTTTGAGTTACTTTTAATCTTTTGTTAAAATTTTAAAGGTAGAGTGAACGTACTCGTTCTATCATCGACTCATAACCGCTTTATCGATTTAAGCTTTATTGCACAACAAAACTATGTAAAGAAGGTGGACTTAACACCGTAGGGCATACTCTACCAGTCATACCTTTGAGCTAAGCATAAATTATGAGTGGGCGGTGCGACAAAATAAATACAAAAATAATAATACGAAATATACAAAATTTTTAGTCAATGCAGGATAGAATATTGATACTAGCCTAAGTAAAAGCATACCTGTTTCCGACAAATAGAACAAAAATTATATACGTACAGAGAATATAAAGTGCTGTGACTATTTCAAACAAATGTTACATTGCAAACTTAAAAAAAGCCAGTGTTTACATACCTACTATGTAATAATAGCAGTTTGCCTCTGGAAACACGCACCTGGGACTAATATAGAAACAAACGGGCAGTAATACAAAGTGAAACGATATTGTATTGTTTTGTGGAGATTTTTTCACTACTTTTTTCACAATTTTTTAGGCCCATGACACACTTGCGGTTACTGTAGCTGCGCCCCGCGACAGCCATTGTTTTAGCCGCTGCTATTAAATTAACACTACCATTCGCATTGGTGTAGTGGCAAAGTTTCTGCTTTACATCCGAGAGATCCTGGGTTCGAATCCCATGTTGAATCCCATCCCATCCCAAAAAACAGCTCGGAGTCGAGAAAGTTGGCGGTGTTACACCCCCTTGCCTCGGAAAGCACGTTAAGCCGTTGGTCCTGCGCCTGATCTCTCTCCGGTCATGTCGGATTGCCGTCTTACCGAACTTTGAGAGTGATGGACCAGTGAAGTGCACCTGTGTATTGCGCTAACACTTGTGCACTATACTATCTCCTGCCCAGTTGGCTGATCTCTGTTGAGATTGGCCGCCGTGGTCGAAATCGGCTAGGAGAATAATCACTATTACCATTCGCAAGTCGCGGCGACTGAAAGTCGTTTATGTGCCCTGGCGATTAAGTCTCCGCTGTTACAGAATTAGTCATGCATTTTGTCAAAAAGTAACCCACCAAAACCATCTTACGAGTTTTCATAGACTATTTCACCATAAGCTAACTAAAGCAACTAAGCTACCCGCAGATTTAAACATGTCAGGAAATCTGCACAAATAGCTAGTTGACAAGTGTTTCAAAAAGAGATGCCACTGGCGAATCACAACATTTCAATGTACACACAACACCACGTCGGGGTAAATACAGCGGAATCTTAATCACTTGAAATAATGGAGGGTTTGCAACAACAATGGGCAACATGATGTGATGTTTTTCTCATTTTTTTTAAATTAGGAAAAGCAAACAACTACATAATACAATTTAAAAAAAACACAGTAATAACAAATACAAGCATGCAATTATGCAGTAGCAGTGCGCTATTCACAGATTACTGATCTGGATTGTCGCTAGCTGCCGACTAACGTTTATTATAAGTACAACAATAACAATAATAGTCAAAAATGTGCGTTGAAAAAAAACAGAAAAACACAATGATCATTTAAGTTAAAAAAAACAGTTAAAATCCAGTAAAATACAAGATGATTGAGGCTTACACATGAGGCTTACATCATTAACATCACTATGATATAAGGGTAATATACGATAGCAATTTGTTTTATAAACTCTTTTGCAAAAAAAACGGGCACTTTAGATTTTTTCCTCTACTTTAATGAAGAAGAACAAGAAATAGGTTTTATTAATTTGACGATGTATTGGCATGTTATTTGAAGCATCCTGGCATGATTCTTTACGTTCCAAATTTAAAATTTGAAATTAATAAAAGAAAAATAATGATTATTGTGGATTATTCTAAAATTGCTTTACTAATGGCGCGAATTGCTGAAACGATTTTTAACTGATTACGATATTTTAAAACTTTTTGGACATTTTCTGCAAATTAAACAATTTAATCTTTATTTTTACATTAAATACCACTTTTTGATATGAGTGATAAAGCGATAAGGGCCGGTAAAATTATAGCCCTACTTGAAGAAGGTTGTTCGCAAACTTAGGTGTCTCAGCGGCTAAATGTGAGTCGTTCAACTGTCCAGAGGACTTGGCAACGGTATCAAGAGACCGGTTCGGTCAAAAGAAGACCCGGTTCGGGAAGAAAACGATGCACAGAACCAAGAGATGACCGCTTTTTGGTGAGTCAGGCGTTGCGGAATCGTAAGGCGACAAGTGTGGACCTGAAGAAGAGCCTTGAAGAAGTAAGAGGAGTAGAAGTTAGCTTGTGGACGGTCAGGAGGAGGCTTTTGGCTGCCAATATCAGGAGTTACCACCCAGCTCGGGGCCCTAAATTACTCCGTGAGCACCGTGTTGCTCGACTTCAGTTTGCTCGGAACTGTGCTTCATGGACTCTGGAGGACTGGAATAAAGTATTGTTTTCTGATGAAGCTAGAATCTCTTTGTGTGGAGAGGACCGACGCCGGCGAGTGCTGCGAAGACCACGGGAACGCTATGCGGAAGTGTGTTTCGAAGAAATCACTCCTTATGGCGGAGGCTCCGTTATGTTTTGTGCAGCAATTAATTCGACGGAGCGTACGGAGTTAGTTTTCATAGAAAATGGAACATTAAATGCACATCGGTACATAATGGAAGTCCTAATTCCATATGCACAACCCACATTGACTGCACTTGGGGAAGATTCCATTTTTATGGACGACAATGCTCACTCGCACCGTTCTGGCGACGTGGAAGCGTACATGCAAGAAGTTGGGATCCGTCGTTTAGATTGGCCAGCTCGAAGTCCTGACCTCAATCCAATTGAGCATGTCTGGGATGTTCTAAAGAGACGTGTAAGATCAGTGCAACCTGCTCCACAAAACATCAGGGAGCTAAAAAGAGTCATTGCAGAAGAGTGGGAACGAATTCCTCAAAACGTTATTAAAAACATCGTGGAAAGCATGCCCAGAAGGATTCAAGCTGTGATTTTGGCAAGAGGAGGTCACATTCGGTATTAGGTTTTTACATTTGTAACTTTATTTAATTAAAAAAAGTAAAAAAAATCTTATCTTTATTGCCGACCACTTCTTATTGTTTGGGCGTGAACATCGGTTTTAAAGAATCCATCGTTTTTTTTTTCTTTTAGTTGCCCGAACTCACTCCACGCGCATTAATTTACACGATTCATTTCATTTAATTAACTCAAATCGACCTTAGAACGTAAATTTCCTTAGGTGCCCGTTTTTTTTGCAAAAGAGTGTATATGAGGTTATCCGTTGACTGCCTCGTTGGTGCAGTGGCAAAGTTTCTGCCTTACATCCGAGAGGCCTTTGTTTGAATCCCAGGTCGAGCCGAAATTGTTTCTGAGATTTTGTGTCATATATTTCTCAAAATCAGCTCGGTGTCGTGAAGTTTGCGGTGTTACACCCCGTGCCTCTGAAAGCACGTTAAGCCGTTGATTCTGCGCCTGATCTCTCTCCGGCCATGTCAGATTGCCGTCTCACCGAAATTTGAAAGTGATGGAACAGTGAGTGCACTTGTGTTTTGCGCTCAAACTTGTGCACTATAATATCTCCTGCGTACCTGGCTGATCTCTGATGAGATTGGCCGCCGTGGACAAAATCGGCTAGGAGGGCTATTAATTTTAATATACGATAGCAAATTGTTTTATATATGAAGTTATCCGTGTAATAAAAATAAAAATATAAACGTGTTAAACTCGCACACAAAATCACCGAATCACATTTACGCAAATATTTGCCCCTCAAATGAACTCGACCAAAGACTACCCTTCCCTGTTACTTCATTGAAATCATGGGTATTCTTTGCCTCACGGAGCAATCAAAAGTGATCTCTATTCCAATCTCGTAAGTAACAGAACTCTCTCTAATGAAGTTGAATATTGTGCACGTAGAAGATAAAGGTAAGAGCAAAGGGCTGCCTTATCAAGCCAATATAATGTATCTTATTAAAAGCACTTTTGAGTTTGGACTAAAAGTAGTTTTTTTGGAATAACGGGCTATTTTGTTTTTAAAACTCAATTTAAATGTTATTTAATGCAGTTAAAAGTAAGCCATGAAGTAATAAATAAGAGCCTAAAAAATAAAAAATATTGTAAAACAGTGTTCGGCAATAAAAACCGCGTAATAATTCGTTAAGCCAAAACACTGATAACTAAACACTGTATTTTAATATCAGTTTCCAATGCGAAGACTTTATTTTGCCAAAGCTTTATTGAGTTACAGTGTATTAGTAGAATGAAACACTATTAAATATTAATACAGTGTTTATATGGTAGCTTCTTCTCGTAAAATCTAAGTTAAAAATTAAAAATATTTACTCAAGGGTACTAAACCAACCAAAAGAAGATAGAGCATTGTTAAGCAAAAACGCTGTAAGTTGACTTACAGTCTTTTAGATTGGCAAGCCAGAGGGGTGCTCGGTAGAGATTGTACAAATTAACTCTTTGTAATGATGCTACGTTTGCTCTTAATGTTTATGGACTAATTTCGGAGGACATCATTTTTATCTGTCTTGATAGAGGGAAAGGGAAACGTTTCTGAAATTACACGCACGTTGTGTTTTGTTTGGATATTATATAACTATGCGAAAATTTCCAGAGCTTCTTACATCATGAAATTTATGAGAGAGCATTTTAATAAACAAGTGTTTAAAGGGTGCTGGGTCGACCTGGATGCATCCGCTTACAACTGATAGAATTGGAAATGTTTAAAGGAAGCCTAACGTTTCGCGGTTGAATATCTTTTAAATTTCTGATAAAACTTGCTCTCGTTTCATCCAATCCCATTAATTAATAGTAATAGTCCTCCTGGCCGATTTCGACCACGGCGGCCAATCTCAACAGAGATCAGCCAACTACGCAGGAGATATTATAGTGCACAGGTGTGAGCGCAATACACAGGTGCACTCACTGTTCCATCACTCTCAAAGTTCGGTGAGACGGCAATCCGACATGACCGGAGAGAGATCAGGCGCAGGACCAACGGCTTAACGTGCTTTCCGAGGCACGGGGGTGTAACACCGCCAACTTCCCGACTCCGAGCTGTTTTTGAGAAATTCATGACAGAAAATCTCAGAAACAATTTTGGCTCGACCTGGGATTCGAACCCTGGACCTCTCGGACGTGAGGCAGAAACTTTGCCACTACACCAACGAGGCAGTCATTAAATTAATTAGCTATATAATCATAAGGTAAAGAAGTCAGTCATTTCCGGGCACAAGTGATACGCTTGCATCAGACCGGAGATGTCTTCATTATTTATTTCTTAGAATTCTCTCGAGAGTTTCCGAACTTGTTAGTAGTTTTTGAGGTTTCTTCCTTATGTTTATTTTGACAAATTGATTGAACCCTTTACAATGACTGAGAGAGCGAAGTCGTTGTGTTTGCTATTTTGATGGAATTATATGTAGTTTAACACTTAAGAAATCAGAAACCAAAACTACATACATATAAACGGTAATTGATATTTAGGTTTGACGGTAGCGCGTATGAAAAAAAAAAACATTATATACTTACTTACTATATACTTTTAGAGAATGCCCTATGGCGTATTTCCACTTTTTGTTGTGCAGCTAAGCTTAAATAGTAATCTACAAAATTTGTAATTCAAAGTAAATCAACACGCCCAAGAACACGCTAAACTACCACCTCTGTTTGCTAAACCTCAATGGATAGTTTATTACATTTGACACACTGCGTCCTTAATTGACTTTCCATTTTGGTATCAGAATTCTCTTGCAGATAGAATAATAATTTATACGGCTATGTTTGCATTTTCTATTTCATCCATCCTTTTTACTCGTGCGAGCTCACAGTGTAAACAAATAAAGTACGCCGTCACCTCGCCCCAAGCGAGCAATAACAGCCTTGACATGCGAGGCTTACCCTTAACAATTTATTTGATCGTTAAAAATGCATACTCAAAATAATAATAATAAAAGTTACAAAAAATAAACTATTTGTTATTTTTTCTTCAATTTAGAGCAGTACAGGGCTGTCAATTTTATTTCTTCATTCGTCTTGTGACATAACCATACAATTTATGATTTATTAAAAAAAAAATACCTGTCGTTATAGGATTAATTTAAACTATTTCCTTATTGCTTATTATGCTGTTTACACTTGCAGCCTGTGGGTGAGGTAAACGCGACGTGTATACAGCGCGCTGAGAGTTCAGTGTAATAATGCGCTGAGGGTGCTGTTCGGGCTGCCTCGTTATTGCAGCGCGTCTACTACATTCGCGGAAAAGCACATAGATGGCTTCCACGCAATAATGAGAAAGCGGTGTACAGCCCTCCTGAATCGGATGAGGAGCAGCCCGAACCGCATCCTGGGCGCATTGGCTGAACGGTGGGACTCACCGATGCTGCGACATTGGATGCACCTGCACACCTGTCAAGGTGGGTAGATGCAGCCAATGAGCGCCGCACACGTAAATTTTCTTTTTTTTGTTTTTGTGTTTTAATGTTTAATTGCACTACTAACATTAGTTTTTAAGATGCTGTGTAATACTAACAATTTATGGACATGGTCTGAAATAAAATGATTATTATTTAATTGATAGATGAAAATAACGTAAAATGTCTTATACCCAAATGTCAATACCCAATGTTTTATTTTCAGTATCCAAATACATAATTGACTTATTTGTTTTTACTACGGTCTTGCGTAGTAGGATCCTGAATTGTTTAATTTATTCAGGGGACGATGGCATTAGCATCGGAAACGTTTGTCGCGTCTTTATAATTGGGATTGCTGTTTATTCGTTGAAATTCGTCGAATGTTGCTTTTGAATAATGGATCCGAAGCGTCGGTTCGACAAACAGTAGCCTGATTCGCCGATTGACGTGTGGAATTCAGGGAAGTGGTTACAAGGAATTTATCTACATGTAGGTAAAAAGCATCTATCCTTATTTAAAGTTATGAGACCAACACTTTTGCGAATAAGTTATTTATCACCGATATCTGTTATTCATTGACATATTATACAATGTATTAAAAACTCCTGCTCATGAAAATTCTGCTAGTAAAATATACAAATTAGTTATCGTAAGTTTTTAAATCGTACTTAAATAAAAGTTAAAACTAGATTCTCTATCAATACTTAAAAAATATTTGCATTATCCCCCTGACTCATTTCTAAAGACCGTTAACCCAAAACCCAATTAACATTAAGCAATTAAAAAGCAAACACTGAACCTGCAATTAAAGTGGCACCCTTTATCGTCTCTAATCTGATAAATCCATAGAGATCTATAAAAAGGAAATATTTTCCAAGAAACTTCGCCTTGCTTATAACGACACTTTAGCGTGTACGTTTACAACATTGTAATTTATTTCTTGTGAAGGACCTCGTTTTAAAAAATAAAAAACTAAATCGCTGATCTTATCAGTGCAGCCTTACTTATGTCCTTGACTTGGTGGCTCAGGTGTAGAGAGTAAGGGCTTAGAGGAATATAGGGCAAGATGGGAATAGCAAATAACAGTACTCAATCTGCCAATGTAAATTCGAGGCTTTGCCACTCGCATAATCAACTGGGCGAGCGTAGTTATGCCTTTTGGTTTGTAGTCGGTGGGGTGACTGTAAATGGCGGTTGTAGGTAATTCTACTTTGAGTTTGGAGATTTATACTAGAGGATGTTTATAGAATAATGTTTCCTCCAGGACAAAATACGGTTCGTATGCAGAACATCCCGTATTTTAGGGAATTTAAAATCGATTTTAAGGATCGGCATGTAGGAAAAATTGATAATTGTGTAACACTAACCAACTAATTACCTAGTCACAAACTATGCATGAGCTTAACTCCCTCGTGAGGACGAAAATGATAAGTATGACGGGACGCGCTCATTACTTCAAACGCCTTGTGTCAATATCAATCGAGTGAACGTTCCTTTTGCGGTAGGACAACCGTTAAGCTATGGTAACTAGCTTACGGAAGACATACTTATTATATTCTCACAAAGCCACACCCACTTGATATGTAGCTCAAAAACACTTTTATACTGAAAAATTCCACTATAGCATTCCAACTCCCGATCGTGACGTACTAAACCCTTCTAACAACGCGAGAAATGTTATCTTTCCACGGCAAAAACACACGACACACGGTGTGTTCAGACTTCAGACGACGTTGCCGTCGTAAATCCTTACAAGTCCTTTATTCTAAGCACTACAGCAATGCCACAGTCTTAAATACGTCTTCGTCTTGTCACAACAAACAGTATCAACATGCAAATTGATACACAAACGAGACGCCACCTGCTCAAAGTGGCTAAGTACGAGTAAACTTTACGCGCACGCGTGTTTGAATTGAGTTCTAGAATAATGTGGCTTTTAAAGTTTGAGTGAACACGCACTTTGTTGCGAATCTATGGATAATTACTTTCGTTGTGCTAATACAAGACCTGGGGCAATATCGCAATGATTGCCTTTCACGCAACTGCAGCGCTGCTTTTCATAGATAGATAGATAGATGGAGATATATAGAATATTATTATTGCATTGAAGCTATTTCTTCCAGACAACCTTCGAGCAATGGACATGCTTATGTTAAGAATAGGATGGCGGTATAAACTAAGTACGTTGGAATTTAAAAATTTTTTTTTGAATTTTCAATGAATACTATATACTAATTAAAATAAGTTAATGAAATCCTTTGTAATAACTTCATTTAAGGTATTACCAAACTGAATACTGAAAATATATTAATAATATATTTAATATATTTCTGAAAATTTAATTAATCATTTCACACAAATAAACGTTGAAATTTTGAATGACATTTCGTTGTAAATTATTCTGTATTCATGTCATGTGATCGTTTAATGGATTTTAAATATTATTTTTGTATTAGTCATTTTATTAACTTGACTTTTAATATAACCTCGAATGAAATTACTGAAAGTGTTTTCCCGCGACTTTCGTGTAAATTGAAACGTAGGTTTTTATTGGTGAGAGTTTTTTTTTTAATTGGTTCCTTAGATTCGACAGAAGGTCTTCAGATCTACAGAACTAATTGAAAAAAACTGACGAACACACAGGATAATAAATGATGTAATTAATTTTTAATGAGTATTAAAAAAGTGTTAGATTAGCACGAATATTCTTTCTCGCACTAAGTAAACATCGTCGCACATTCAAGCCATTTGACAAAGCCTTATGAGAATTCTAGAACAGTCTTTGATTTAATTTTGTTGGCCAAAAATTGTAAACAAACAATTACAAAAGAATGAAGTGAAACATTAAGAAGAATCGATTATATGAAATACCTTTTAAGGCGCCTGCTTATTAATATTAATTTTTATTTTAAGTCCAATTTCCAATTTCCATCATGACATATCTTTGAGTATCTACTTACCACACACAACATATTGTCAAGTTCATAAACTTCCATTTAGCAATAATATACCGACCGTACCATCAAAAACCAGTTACTTAAAATAAAATCCCTTTTCACCATCAATGAAATTTACATAGCCGAATCGAGTAAATGAGCATACACATTAAACTCAAAGTTCTGAATGTTATCGAAATCGTCAAACGTTGTACGACTCGAAACCCTTATTCATATGCAAAGAGGATTTGACTTACAAAGACTTAGAAGTTTTGTCACGAGAGAGAGAGCGTACGGCTTAGCGCTCACTTGATATAAAACCAGGCATTAGCTGTTTCTAAACTTTAAAAGTTTTGAGGTGAGTTTCAAATTTTTAGATTTGTTCTTTCTAATTTTACGGCTTGCGATCAATTTAAATGACTCGACTGGTCGAAATATAATTTAATAACAAAAAATTCTACTAATGTAATTTAATTGACATAAATATATTGTAATTGAATTTGTATTGTTAATTTCGTGCTTGATTTTTTGCACGTCTGCGAGCAGATTGAACACATGCGCGACTAACTTTAAAATGTGATCTTTATTTGCTGTGTTCTTATCAAATAAAAGTTTGAGTTTGAGTCTGAGAAAACTAAAAACAGAATGTCGAGGTGGATTTAGATCTGTTCATAGGCCTCACTAATCTGGCTAATTAATCATTTGTCACATCCAATTTCAAATGTTGTGGATTGTGCCACTAAAATATTCACCAACAAGTTACAGGTACATTGACAATCATTAAACATTTCAACGTAAACTATAAACCGATCTCTAGTCGTTTACGTTGTTCATTTGAATATTGAATGGTTTTGCGCCAAGTTTACTAATATTGAAGACTACTGAATAAAATTAATCTGCTATCATCGTATAATCGAAACAAACCTAAAGAAGACATCCGCCAAAGGTGAGACTCAAACGCACAAACCGGGCGATCACTCAACTCAACTATTGCGCTACAGTGAAACTGAAACGTCGCCTAATTTCTTTGAAGGCTTATTAGGCTGCAAGCCATGATTCATCAATGTTGCGGTAAGATACCTCTCTCTCTCTCTCTCTCATCACCTCAACTATAAGTGGTGCTCAGAGTGTGGAGAGGTGTTTGTAAGATAAGTAAGGTTGGTCACCTCACTGTCTTATGTTAATAATAGGTAAGATACATACAACATCACACACCGAAAGAAACACTTTTTACAGCTGTTTAACAATCGGTTACAATGATTCATCTAATTTGTTAAGTTAATTTTTTTGTTTGCGATAATTCTAATTAAATAAGTTTTTATTTGACATTATAAAGGAATAAGCATTTTTAAGGCTAAGAAATATACAAATATATAGAGTAATTTTAGTCTGCCAATAAGATCATATCAAGCAACTAAATTCAAATCATTTGTAGTTCAGTCAGTTTATGCGGCCCTTAGTATTCCCAAAGCTCTTGGTTTCTGAAATATTCATGATTGAAGTTTGAGGTTATGACTGTACTAAAAGTGTTAAAATTTAGTTTTAGGTCATCGAATTCAGGGGTGATTTAAGATTTTCCCCTAGGGGGGAGGGTAAAAGAGGGTAGTGGAGAGTGAAGACTTGCCTATTCCCTACAAAATTGCTGATCCCTTTTCAGGGGTATAATAAAGAGATTAATGTTATCTGTTAAAAAAAAACCACGAACTTCAAGGATCACGCTCCGCTGCGCTTCGCGCTCGCCTTGAATTTCTAACCTATCACGTGACTTACAGGACTTTGGCAAACTGAAGGCTTCCGAACGTCTCCGGCGCTGCGGGACGTCGATGCGTTTCGTTCTTGCACAGTAGAATCACGATATTTCATTTGAAATTAAATTGAATTATTAATCTTTTCAATAAATTACACGTAAATACATAAAATTTTACATCTAAAATGTATTTGCAACATAAATATCCCAAAAAGACCCCAAAATTGTGTCCAAATTGACTGTATAGAATCAACTTTCGCGTAACGAAACGCAACTGTCAAATCTTATTTTTTTTAAGGTTGGTAGTCAGTCATGGTGATGTAAAATAGTCAAAAATTTGATCTAATTTTGCGATTTGTAATAATTTATTTCTCGGAAACAAGACACAAGGTTGCTTCAAAAAACGACTTCACCAAAAAAATATGAAACGCCAGACCAGCGGCCTTTAAAGTACAGTTTATCCACCAATTTTTTTAACACACAAAATTCAATAAGTATTCGGTTAATTGACTCCGATTTCTGGTACACTACCGTGACGTCGCGTTTTTGTATTCCCTTACCAAATCTATGGAGGCAGACCGTTTTGACAGATAATAAAGAGTATGTCAACGATTGGTGGTGCCATCTAGCCTATTGCATCGGATACTAACTCGGCGTTAAGTTAGCAGCGTACGGAATTTCAAGAACAGCATATTTTTGGTTTTTTCTACTACTTTTCCATTCCAGTTAGATATTATAAAGAATTTGAAAGCTGTTTCTCAGGATTAGCTGTGCCTTAAAGTTATTATGCTGTAAAAAATGTTTTCTTACCTCACTTCACACATACAGCACATGACACATAGAAAAGATCTTTGTAAAAGTGAATGACAAAGTGATGTAAAAATAAAGAGAAACTCTCACGTCTAAAAATAACTAGTAATACTTATTAAATCAGTAAAAGCAAAAAAAATACAAGTATTTTAAATCCTAGCACTTTTCGAGCCGTTTTAAGAGCGAATGTATAAAGTTTACCACTTGTCAGTAACGTAAAGGTGAATACATTGTTATTCATATCACGTTCAAACCAAATATTTTCAGATTTCCTCGGACCCTATCATCTAAATAGCTTCAGCGGATGATTCTCTTTATTTTATTGGAAAACGACAAGGGTTTTTTCAATTTAAAAACACTTATTTTTTTCTATATTCGTGCATTGAAACTTTCATGTTATTAGATTCCGTTTCTGTGGAGATTGTGTCACCGATATATTCTACAAAGCTTTTGCTTTGTTCGTATATGAAATTCATTTGGTATTTGATTGTTAATATACTGTAAAGTGAAATATTAATAATGCTTTTAGTATTGTAGGAAATTCATTGTGGATCAAAACAAGCGCAATTGTGTGCGCTTGTTTTATACTTCAATAATATTGTTATATAACTTACGGTTGTAGGAAAATATATTCATAAAGTTAAACAATGATTTTGCTTTCCACGAAATAAAATGCACTTGACCGAACCTTATCACAGTGAGACCATTTAAAATTAAATTAAAAGCCAATGACATTCCAATTACATGCATTCAATATCGGATCGTTATCGCTTAAGTTGAACAGCAAACGGTTGATATTTGTAAAACAAAACCTACCGAAAGCCGGTTTTAACAGTTATAATCCTATTAGGTCCGGACCGGTAACTGGGCACGGGAGAAAAAACAATACCGCAGCAAAACCTCCGATTACAGGGAAAAATCCCACGTACGGACATCACTACCTTGAATTGATGTACCGACGTGTGCATCTTAGTTACTTGAAATAAAGCCTAGTTTCAACGAATGTAAAGGAATTGATGTGCAAGCGTCGTTGGCTCCGATTTATTTGCACGTCGGATGTAGCCTACATCATGTAGGTAAGTCACGTTTTGTTCGGATATAACTTTTGATGAAGTATGAAAACTTTGTAATCATTAACGCGACCAAAACCCGATTACAAGTAATCTAAGTACCCTAGATTCTGTCAAGTGTTATATTCCATCTGAAACAGATATCGACTCTTATTATATATATATTGAAAATATTTACAATTCAAACAAGAATCATATATCAATTATTAATTTTGATTTCACTTAAATCTGGATTATTTACTGAGTACTTTTTGGATTTGATTGTTTTAATTTTACCCGGAAAAAAGTTATCGTAATCCTAACCTCGAAAGATCGACCTCGAATACGCCAACTAACGAAACGGAGCATTATGACAAAATTATCAAAGCATGAAATGTCTTAAAAAGCCCACAATAAGTGCCCTAACATTTCACGAGTATTGTTATTCACACGCGATACTTTTAACTCACGTGAGTCCTTACAAAGACTAGTGAAAACAGTAAGAGCAAATTGCTTCGAGTTATTGGCTGGTAGTTACTGTTTTCCCTTTGTTTTTTTGACGACAGCTTTGGTCTGGGGTGCAGACTGCAAAATCGGCTGTTGTGGGTTCGAATCCTGCTAGGGGCAAATGTTTGTGTGATGAGCACGTGAATTTGTACTTGAGTCATGGGTGTTAATGAATGTATTTAAGTATTTTATCCGTTATCCTAGTCACCATAGCACACGCTAACGCTAAGTTTGGGGCTAGATAATTGGTGTATTCGTTGAATCAATTTATTTGTTTATCTAATATAATAATAGAGAAATTAATAGAGAAGATGGATGGAAAATTCCACCAGCTTGGGATCCTGTTTTGGCCAAGACTCAAGCTCGACCCCGCACTGCATGACCTCAAGATACTGTTAGCTCATTTTGTGTGGATAGGAACGTAACTTAATATTTTTGAGTGATGGTAGTTAAAAAACATTTTCAAACTATGTAATGACAACTAACACCTTAGTCTACCTGTGACCACGGACGCTGAAAAGGGTCCGAAACGTCAGGTTAAAACAAAATGTAAATAAATCGCGAAATAATCCGTAAAAAGTGTATCATTTCAATATTTAATATTAACTAAAAAAACTAAAAATAAGTATTTTTTTTAATAATAAAAAAAAGATTTTTTAAGGAACCTAGGTTGAGTTGGATATGGGATTTCATGGTAAAGAAGGCATAATAAATAAATTTTCATGTGTTTTTGCCTATCTATCATAAGTGTTGTTCATCAACACTTGTGAAAAATCATGAACCTGAACTTTAGGAAAAATACAATGTGACATTTCACCCACGGATGGGCAGTAAGATGAACTGATATCATTTGATACAATACAACAATGTTTAAAACCGGTTAGTACGTTTTCCCGGAGGAAGCCCGTATAAATGTATTCTATATAATTAATTACAAAACCTTATTATTCTTCTCTTCCTGAAAAGTCATGAAAAAAAACAGCATTATTTTGAACGTTCAGTAGAAAAAGCTCCTGCCAATAATTCCGATGAAACTCGTTTTACAGTACCGGAGAACTGTAGTGCAGTACGATTTTGACAACGGCAGTTAACTTTCAGACGACCTCAATTTTTTTAAACTTGCTCTTGAAAAAAATATTTCCATCCGATTGGGCTGTTTCTTCTCTCTTCCCGCACCCCCGAACGCCAGTTCCCTGTGTCACAAAACGCCAAGGCCAGGCCCACCCGTGATCCGGCGACGCGTTGGACGCACGCAATCGCACGGGGCCACTTCATTGTGCCACACTCGAATGGGTCAGCCTGTCTATTACTCTGCCACGCATAAACTACTGAACCGATTTGGACTGCCTCGTTGGTGTAGAGGCAAAGTTTCTGCCTTACATCCGAGAGGTCCTGGATTCGAATCCCAGGTCGAGCCAAAATTGTTTCTGAAATTTTCTGTCACGAATTTCTTAAAAACAGCTCGGAGTCGGGAAGTTGGCGGTGTTACACCCTCGTGCCTCGGAAAGCACGTTAAGCCGTTGGTCCTGCGCCTGATCTCTTACCGGTAATGTCGGATTGCCGTCTCACCGAACTTTGAGAGTGATGAAACAGTGAGTACATCTGTGTATTGCGCTCACACTTGTGCACTATAATATCTCCTGCGTAGTTGGCGGTTCTCTGTTTAGATTGGTCGCCGTGGTCGAAATCGGCCAGGAGGACTATTACTGAACCGATTTGGACGAACATTTTTAATTTCACTTTATTATAAAACTCCGCGCTGGTCGACTGAATCCTCTGGCAGGAAGCTAGGTATTAATAAATACCTCGTTAAATACATTATACTAAAAACTAAATTGTGAGCAAAACACGATCAGGCTTAATGTGCCAATTTGCTGACGCGTGTGTTTGTGTAATCTAGTTATGTTTTTAATTTTTGTATTGTACGTATGCTAGTCTGAAAAGTATTTAATTTATACACTGGCCCCATTAAATTACAGAATTTATAATCCGTCGCCAAATATAAATGACAAATTATTATTTTTAATTAATCTTAATCTAAAAAATGGCAAGCTATTTTATTGGCCTGCTTATGATTCAACTTAATTATACTTCCCCTAATCTGAGGGTTATACATGTTCTATCTAAAAAAAATCGTATGGTAGTCAGTCCGGTCATAAAATTCGTTCATTTGATCGAAATAAAAATCGTAATCGAAATGTTTTATTTCTTTACACATATTAATATTAGATGTAGAAGCCTCCTTTTAGTCTCATACGAATGGGACTCACGAGGACTAGATGATTCTATTATAAAACAATTTTTTTCTAACCTAGTTATATATGACCCAGCTCGGCTCAATATTCTAACCTATTTTAGAAAACATATCACCTTTGGCTTGTTTCATCCCATAAACATAACGTGTCACTACATCCCATTTGGCGCAGAAATTAAGTTGGCACGTAAAACCCAGACTCGGTGCATCGTAAGGATAAATTATGGCCCAGTTAAATCTCGACCGGAATACCTTTCTAGCCCAATATGCACTAAATACGTGTATGTTCAAATAATAAAGTTTAGTATGAAAAATTGTCTAAAATGTTATTTGGACTATTAGAACTTTTTTTCTGTAACGCTGACAACAAATGTTTGATTTTAAAATAAAACAACGTTGTTAGCTTGAAGGAACACGATCAAGTAAAGTTCTTTATTTTTAGAATAACTATATAACGGTAAACAGACATAGATGGCGCTACGAGTTACAAAAAGATATTTTGTTTTCACATAATAATAACAGATTTGATTTGATTTAACTTTATCTTTTCAAGGTTAGGTTTATCGGCTGAATTATCTAGTTTTAGGATTTTAGAATCAAACAGTAGATAGTAGGAATTCAAAAACTCTCTAGGTACCTCTGACTAACTCAGTCATTATAAGACCCTTAGTGATACTGTCTTTCATTTTATAGGCCAGCCTATATGCTAGATGAAGTATTCGTAAGGAACTTAGAACCTATAATTATTTCACAGGTTGAATAGCATACTACCAACAATTTAATTTAGGTAATTTTCAAAAGCAAAGGTATTAATTACTGCCTGTTCTAATGTCCTAAGTAAACACATCATACAATCAATGAGTAATTACGTGGATTATAAATGTATAAGTGTTGCCATGTCGTTTAGAATTATTAAAGAGTTGTTTGTAATGTTTGTTGCCTGTATACGTTTACTGCTGAGCAAAGGTTTCGCCTCAACTATGAGGTGGTACGAGCCATACGTCGCCACATGGGCACAATGTGGTTTGGTCGAGGGTTGTTTTTAAGGAAAGTGACCAACCTTATTGTCAGATGTTATAAAGCTGCTTCAGGGCCAGGTAGGTCAGTCCCTTTGCAACATAAAATAGTTTCTGTTGTGTATTTTGTTAAATAAATAAAAACCTTCATTCGGGTGTCAAAGTATCAGTGATCGACAGAATAGATTTCCGCATTTTGGGCGACAACTTATGCCTCCAAGCTACAGAAAACGTATATAGTCGGCGAAAGTTTATTGCTATTAATGCTGAAATACCCCGTTTAAATAATATTATTACCATCTGAAAAGGAAACCTACGATATTGTTCGAATAAATGCGTTTGTCTTAGCGTCTGTGTTCTTATAAGGATTTATATAAGTCATTAAAAATATAACGAAACCAGCATAAAACTTTTATGGAAATATCATGGAAATTGAAATTGTCACTATCAGGAAATGGCTGTTTTAGTTTAATACTAATTCAGTGCAAGTACAATTACAAAACGATTGGCGGACTTTTTTTGTTTCTTTGTATTGTTGACTAATACAGAGTGTTACAAAAAATACTTTAATAACGAAAGGGTGCCTTTGTGCCCGTAAAAATGAACAACTTTCGCAAAGAAACCTACGTCGAAATCTCAAAAAAAATTTTGGTTCACCCATAGTAAATCGATCAGCTGATTGGCAATTTATTATGTGAGGTCCGATTTTATTTTTTTGAGATTATGACCTAGTCATCTTTGGGATCTTTATGCAGTTTTCCGGGCACAACAACACTCTTCAGTTATTACGGGGATTTTTGTAACACCTCGTATAAAAAAGCATTATAACTACCATCCATATAATGTAACACACCTAGTATGCAAATGTCAATGAATAAAATAAAATAAAAAAAAAGATATTTCAAACTTAAAGTAGACCCTTTACATTCAATTTAAAGAACATTCCACCCAAAGTTGTGTGCAAAATATTTTAGGCTTTTAAAACTTTTCCCGGTAACATTCCGCTTTCACAGAAAAGAAAATAATACGGCCCGAAACTATATCTGACCCTCCTCAAAGGAAAACGGGCTTTGTGTGTGAATGAAAAGGGTTTTCTTTTGAGAGACTAAGCATATACACCGTTGCGGGTTTTTTATTGTTTTGTATTCGTTCGTTTAAAAATCGGTGTGTGGGGGTTTTGCGTGCTCTGTATATGTATTTACCATGAGAACGAGCCACTTGGCTGCCGGCAAAAAGGTGCGTGATCTCTGTCGGATATACATATGAAATTTATGGTTCTAGTGGGCTATAAGTTTTATTAGATGACACCCTAGATCAGGTCAAAGCGCGACCTTGTGACTTGTGACGCCATAACTGAGACATTTTTATCTATATACCTACCGATGTATGTTTGGGTGTAATGTAATTGAGTATCGATGGCTTTTAGGGTGTCATTTATGACTTCCCGTGCCATATTCTCGAAACGATCGGAAAATATTATGGTGAATAATATCCCAAGTACAGCGATCAGTTGAATAAGCTTTTTTGTTTGTTTCTAGACCCTTTTCATAAAGTACTAATCCAGTTTGTAACTACAATCAAATCAGAAACGATTTGCCAAATTAGGTAAATCAAACGTTAACTGTCAGTTATGGCTTGGTTATAGATTTTTGAAGCACTTTTAATTCGCACGATCCGTTTCATGTCAGCATATCATTTCCACTTACAACCCAAACAATTGCAGCCCACTTAATAAATGAAGCAATATCACGAACAACGTGCAATAATTAAGTTGTCGCCAAACTGAGAGCGCGCTATAAAACATTCGTCAAAGGTAAATTCGTCAATGTATAATAATATTTGAACACCAGCCAATTACAATTTCACCAACGGCCCGAAACTCATTGTTCGGACAAACGGTTTCCAATTGCTCAGCGCCATTTTAAAGGTCCCCTTTATTGCAAGTATCGCGCCCGTATAATATCACGATTGGCGAAAATTCACAAAATTGCTTTCGAGAATTGGGAGTTTTACATGGTAAATTTGAAAGTACCCGGCCAGAAAATGATTTAGGACCAGTCTCGTGTGAAATTAGCGGAGCCGAATGAGCTAAGGTCTGTGGCAGGTTAATGAATTGTCCTAATTTGTTGGATAAACGTATGCGCTACTCATAAGGTTTTGGCTACGTTATAAAATATGTGTAAACGATGAATACTGCATCGTCTTTAAGCCGTGTATAAATATTATGTATGATCCTGGGATGAACTACACGAAAACCTAAAATGTATAAACGTGATGGGTAAGAAGTTAAGTATTTATAGATAATTTTTACGGTATAAAAAATCAACTGGCTGTGGTAGGGATTGAACCCGCGTCCATTGGAATCCGGCCCGTGCCTAAACCATAAGACCACCCAAACATCAAAAAAGTCTGTTGAAATGTGCTCCTGCTTTCCTAACGCGATGGCCGCGTTATTTTTTTCATAGTTGATAAAAATAATACACTCTTTTGCAAAAAAAAACGGGCACCTAAGGAAATTTACGTTCTAAGGTCGATTTGAGTTAATTAAATGAAATTTATTTCTTTGACGTAGTCTGTATACTTATAATCGTGTAAATTAATGCGCGTGAAGTGAGTTCGGGCAACTAAAAGGAAAAAAAACGATGGATTCTTTAAAACCGATGTACACGCCCAAACAATAAGAAGTGGTCGGCAATAAAGATAAGATTTTTTTTTACTTTAATTAAATAAAGTTACAAATGTAAAAACCTAATACCGAATGTGACCTCCTCTTGCCAAAATCACAGCTTGAATCCTTCTGGGCATGCTTTCCACGATGTTTTTAATAACGTTTTGAGGAATTCGTTCCCACTCTTCTGCAATGACTCTTTTTAGCTCCCTGATGTTTTGTGGAGCAGGTTGCACTGATCTTACACGTCTCTTTAGAACATCCCAGACATGCTCAATTGGATTGAGGTCAGGACTTCGAGCTGGCCAATCTAAACGACGGATCCCAACTTCTTGCATGTATACGCTTCCACGTCGCCAGAACGGTGCGAGCGAGCATTGTCGTCCATAAAAATGGAATCTTCCCCAAGTGCAGTCAATGTGGGTTGTGCATATGGAATTAGGACTTCCATTATGTACCGATGTGCATTTAATGTTCCATTTTCTATGAAAACTAACTCCGTACGCTCCGTCGAATTAATTGCTGCCCAAAACATAACGGAGCCTCCGCCATAAGGAGTGATTTCTTCGAAACACACTTCCGCATAGCGTTCCCGTGGTCTTCGCAGCACTCGCCGGCGTCGGTCCTCTCCACGCAAAGAGATTCTAGCTTCATCAGAAAACAATACTTTATTCCAGTCCTCCAGAGTCCATGAAGCACAGTTCCGAGCAAACTGAAGTCGAGCAACACGGTGCTCACGGAGTAATTTAGGGCCCCGAGCTGGGCGGTAACTCTTGATATTGGCAGCCAAAAGCCTCCTCCTGACCGTCCACAAGCTAACTTCTACTCCTCTTACTTCTTCAAGGCTCTTCTTCAGGTCCACACTTGACGCCTTACGATTCCGCAACGCCTGACTCACCAAAAAGCGGTCATCTCTTGGTTCTGTGCATCGTTTTCTTCCCGAACCGGGTCTTCTTTTGACCGAACCGGTCTCTTGATACCGTTGCCAAGTCCTCTGGACAGTTGAACGACTCACATTTAGCCGCTGAGACACGTAAGTTTGCGAACAACCTTCTTCAAGTAGGGCTATAATTTTACCGGCCCTTATCGCTTTATCACTCATATCAATAAGTGGTATTTAATGTAAAAATAAAGATTAAATTGTTTAATTTGCAGAAAATGTCCAAAAAGTTTTAAAATATCGTAATCAGTTAAAAATCGTTTCAGCAATTCGCGCCATTAGTAAAGCAATTTTAGAATAATCCACAATAATCATTATTTTTCTTTTATTAATTTCAAATTTTAAATTTGGAACGTAAAGAATCATGCCAGGATGCTTCAAATAACATGCCAATACATCGTCAAATTAATAAAACCTATTTCTTGTTCTTCTTCATTAAAGTAGAGGAAAAAATCTAAAGTGTCAGTTTTTTTTGCAAAAGAGTTTATATGTTTCTGTAAAAAACTTGTTCTAGTGCTTATTTAGACAGAACTTCTTACGAACGACGCAAATTAAAACATAAGAAATAGAATAAAAAGAAAAAACAACTGGAATTATTTATTTATGACTACATTATTTTTCCATTATTTTGACTGCCTCGTTGGTGTAGTGGCAAAGTTTCTGCCTTACATCCAGGTCCTGGGTTCGAATCCCAGGTCGAGCCAAAATTGTTTCTGAGATTTTCTGTCATGAATTTCTCAAAAACAGCTCGGAGTTGGGAAGTTGGCGGTGTTACACCCCCGTGCCTCCGAAAGCACGTTAAGCCGTTCGTCCTGCGCCTGATCTCTCTCCGGTCATGTCGGATTGCCGTCTCACCAAACTTTGAGAGTGATGGAACAGTGAGTGCACCTGTGTATTTCGCTCACACTTGTGCACTATAATATCTCTTGCGCAGTTGGCTGATCTCTGTTGAGATTGGCCGCCGTGGTCGAAATCGGCTAGGAGGACTATTACTATTATTTTTCCAAAGGCCCAAATGGGTACCATTTAATGAGTCGTTTTTTATTTTTTTTATTATTCAAGTTAATAAAACAGGTTTAATAATATTTCTATGACGTCATTTTTATAATAATTGTTAAATAATCATAAAGAATAAAAAAAATCACAGGTTTTCAATACGTATTGTGATCACACCACGGCAAATATATACCAAAATTTAGGGTCAGTAATAATTAACGGATATGTTCCTATTTGAATGATTATTTCTAAAAAACCTTACCACAATGATATTGGTATTTCGAATCCTGTGATCTCAAGTTAACAATAGAATAAAGTCTCTAGTCTTGACTTAACAAGAGTTTCGATAAACCTTTGCTTTTTTTTAGGTTAAAACTTGCTTGTTTTCAACATACAAGCAAGTTTGAGGGCGTAGCAAAAACAAATCGATGACTTTTTATGGGCCATTTAAAGCAAAGATTTAAGACATTGTCCCTTCAATAATAGCTGCTTACGAAGAAAACAACGTCATTCGGATACACTAAAATGTTTCTTATGGAATTAATATTAAGACGAATACGTAGTCTTTGTAACGACTAATCCCTTAACTCCTATTAAAAACTGAACTCTTTATCTCAATTTTAACTTGTTTACGAAAAGAGATTTCTCTCTTATAATTTTTTTTAAAATATACAACAACATCACATACATTGATCTGACTCCGTGGTAAGTAGCTTAAGCACTTGTGTTACAGATATCAGAATCAACAGTGATATTACAAATACACTTAAATAAATACATATAACACCCAGACCAGTACAAACAGACACGTTCATGCACACAAATGTTTGTACAGTGCGGGGATCGAACCCACGACCTCTTGGTCAATAGTCAACTTCTTGACCATTACACCAAAGTGGTCGTCATGTATTTATGTTTGATGTTATTATGTTTGATGACCAAAGTCATCAAAATAATTTCTGTAATAGGCATTAGTGCCTGCAAAGTAGTCCACCTATAAAATAGTAATTTCAGTTACAAACTACTTGAAATCCAGGTCATGCGGCTTGCGTGTTTAGTTTATTGCTGCCTGTAGATTTTTGTCACTACATCAACATTATAAATGAGAATTATTTTTTTTACTGAGATAATATATTTTATTTTAATGGCTCGACATTTTATTTTTTGATTGCCTCGTTGGTGTAGTGGCAAAGTTTCTGCCTTGCATCCGAGAGTCCCTGGGTTCAAATCCCAGGTCGAGCCAAAATTGTTTTTAAGGAATCGGGAAGTTGGCGGAGTTACACCCCCGTGCCTCGGAAAGCACGTTAAGCGTTGGTCCTGCGCCTGATCACTCTCCGGTCATGTCGGATTGCCGTCTCACCGAACTTTAAGAGTGATGGAACAGTGAGTGCACCTGTGTATTACGCTCACACTTGTGTACTATAATATCTCCTGCGTAGTCGGCTGATCTCTGTTGAGATTGGCCGCCGTGATCGCAATCGGTCACAGGACTATTTAATGGCTCCAATATGTCAAATTGTCAGTGAATATCCTGATCAGTATTATGTTTACAGATTTTATACTAAGTTATATACTCCTGCTCTCTAGGGGACCTTGGGTGAACCTTAAGACAATTCGAATCGCACAATTTTGGGCTCAAGAAATATAAGTTGCTTTGCTATCGACAGCAAAAAAGAAGTTGTCGCAATAAATTTTAACAGTTTACATATATTTCGACCTAACATCTCCAAAAACTGGAAGGTTTAACAACATACATTTCTGAACATGTCAACATTATATTGTTTTTTTTTTCATTTGTTGAAATGAACTATCGGAATTTTATTTCACCGTCTTAAATGACTTGATTGGGGAGAGAGAAGGGTGGAATCATAGATCATCTCTTATAACAACTTTATTTGCTGACAATGTGTAACAATTATTATGACCATTACATCTTTATCACACCTAGGACCTTAGTAGGTATACGAGTAACATTGTAGTTTTTATCGCATTTTTCTCAATAAAGTTCGCAGTGCTTCAGCAGAAGACGTTATTAAACTTGTATTTTGCTGTAAAAATGTGATGGAGACAGATTTCATAAAAATGAACATCCCAGGTACAAAGACGGTGTTGCATTTCACGGAGAATTCTTTCTTTACGAATATAAAGCTCTGTATTTTATCATCCGTGACTTTGTTTGCGTAGTTTGTAAAAAAAAGAGATTTGAAAGTTTCTTAAAACTTTTCAGAGAATTGTAAAGAATTATAAAGTTTTGTAACGTATAACAACGTTACATCTCGTTTTCATTAAAAAAAAGCATTGAGTATACCTAGGAAGACATACATAGTAAATATATTGTTCCACAGATTAATCATAAAATTGAATCTGATCAACTCGTGCTCTATTAATGATCTCCGTCTATCGTTTGTAATTAGAGATTAACTTTGATAGTTATTTGTTATACAAACTGCTCGAAATTTCCGCCAGCGCACACCTGTGACATACTGTCGCAGCCACTCGCGACTTACAGCGTGTCAACCAATCTCCACGGTTAAATAGCTGACAGTATCGTGTCGTGGCAACAGTTCTTATGCTGTCGGTGTTTCCCGTGCCTTCAATCTTATATTATCGAAGTTTCTTATGGGAATCACAAAAAGCTATCCAATTGAGTAGGCGTATAAAAACTATCCAATTAAGTAGGTTTATATATAGTTAAGTTCAGACTTAACGGTTTCTCTCAAGGCAAGCGAATAACTACGCTTCACAAAATTGAAAGTACAAAGTTTTTCTTTCATTCAAAAAGCTCTTTTTCATGCACAAGTTTCGCTAAAAGATGTTCCAGTATCCTTGGATTAAAGCAATGAAGTGCTGTCACATTGCGCATAACTTTTCCGAGATCATAGAATGAATTTTAAATATATGTACACAATGGACTCATTGATAACGAAGCTTATTTTTCAAAACATTTTTTTTTAAATTGGTTTGGCCAACTAAATATATACTACACACGCTCACAAACTGAGACACGTTATCTTTTATTATTAGTAGTATGTATTAATAAATCCTACTAGGTAGACCAGATACCGCTGGAAGGACGCCGTCATGCCACATCTGCAGGAGCTACAAGTTATGGACTGGCAAGAGGCGGCGCAAGACCGGATCAGATGGCGTTCTCTTGTGTCGGAGGCCAAGACACACTTTGGGTCGCTGCACCAGAGGAGTAAGTAGTAGTAAGCCAGGCAGACAATCAGTCTGTAAAAGGGAGCGGTAAGCTGCTGGATGCGGGAAGCACCAGGACCGATCACAGCGGATATTCTTGTGGGAGGTCAATGCTTAGCATTGGGCGTCGAACGGCTAATAGGATGACAAATATAACCATTTTTAGATTTATTTCAGTTCAAATTCAGCAACTTTCGGTGGTTTATTGTTGAAAATAACTTGTTGGCAATGGTAAATCTGGGTTCACATTCATTCCACTTAGGCTAGTAACCGTTGAGCTACTTGCATTCAACACTTACAACAAAAATGGGTTGAGGCAATCGTGCTAATGAAAACAAGCCACGCTGCCGTCTTGTAAATATTCAACGGATAATACATACGTACGGGTGGTTATTCGACCGAGCAATTAAATTGCTTAGCAAATTGACATCAAAAACGTCGAAATATTTATTTCATGTTTCTGAAGCTTTGCTCAAAAGTTTACAACTAAGCCTTAGTATTTAATATGTACCTCCTGAAGCTAAAAGATAAATAAGTTCCATTCATAATGACTTGACGCTGTATTTATCGCCACATTAAAGAAAAACCTACGTCTGTTTTATTTGCCCCGACGTGACGCGCCACTTGATGACATAATAGCAGTTACAAAAACTTAAATTGCGAATAAGTTTTGATTGCAACAGATCTTACCTTTTTTTGCGTTTTTAATAAATATTCTTTTAAAGTTTGAATGTAAAGTTCCTGTGAACTTTATTAACATCCGTGGTTACTCTGAGTAAGTTTACCTACTCAAACTTTTTCGTGACTTCCCGGCTTCCCGCAAATCGAAAGCTACTTTTAATAAGAATTGATTTATGCTGAGTCGGGGATCTTGTTGGCACTTCATTTATGTTATTTTTTCTAAACGTTTTTTATTTACTAAGATACCTAGTTAGTGCCAATAAATATTTTTTTTATTTCTATAAGCACCAACTTGCACGCCAAATTAATGCCTCGTATGTACGTACCGCCTTATTTTACCACGCGATTCAGAGTAAACTTCTGCGAGCTCGCGTTGAAGTAAAATGGTAATTTTTCAATTATTCTAAGTAAGTTTGGACGATTATGTTTCTTTCTAACAGAACTTTATTTAGCGCCGTAAACTTGAGCGGTGTATTTCATTTTGACGCAATTCACATAATACGAGTGTACACCGAGCGAAGTTTTACGCAAATCCAACAAATGTTTACGGAACGATGTAATAAAATTTTGCGGGTAATGAAGTTAACTTTGTTTTTTTACTGTCGATGCATGGTGGGTGGATGATGAAATACATATAACATTTTACGTATTTCCTCAAACATTTCCCGTGAGTACCTTAGTGTTAAAGGTGTTGTTTCTATTTTCCATCTTCAAAGATACCATAAAATTCATAAGGAATGTTAATACTGTTTTTTTGTACAAATGTTTGCATGTTACTTGTGAACCTTATAAATGAATTGATAAAAAATGAACATTTTTGGAACTTATTACTTCTATTTCGTGTCTGTAGGTTTTCCGTTTATTCGTGCAAACATGTCAGACGTATATACACATTCATAAGTTACCGTATATATTTAAATAAGTAGGATTCAGCAATTCCGTCGGATTGCAATAACATCCCTTCCGTGTTTATACTTCATTAAAGGAAAGAGATGGCACGCCCCCCTAATTTTCCCATCCACAAATATAATACGTATTTCAACATTTTCAACACAAGTTAATAAAGCATTTGCTCTTCCCCACTCCGACGTTTTAATTTAACGGTACATTTTCGTACAGTCACATAAACAAATTTACGTGTGTTTTTTAAAGTGTTTAACCTTTACATGTTTTTTAAGAAAACATTTTTTTCTTCTAGTTACCTTTTTAAAGATTTTGGATACGGATTATGGATCAATATTGCATCGGGGTAACTAAACCATAAGGTTTGGCTGTCTAAAGCAATTCATAAGAGTTTATCTCTTTTAAACAAATTATCGACTATGTTTTAAAATTATTATTTTTTTGATCCCATCCATGTATGGAAAAATAAAAAAAGTTGGTCATAGATATGTGTTACGTGTTACATATTTTATTCTCTTCCAACGCATTTTTTCATAAAATTATGTATTTTATCAGGTTCTAACCTAAATTTATCATTTAAGTTCATCTTTACATGATAAATAATGTGAAAATCACTTTAATTACTTTTAACAATAAAAGATCTAATATTACATTACACAAAATTTTCCAAATACCTTAGTCTCGTAACCGAACCATAAGGGACGGCTCGGCTCTGATTATACGAAATCTTCGCACCTGACTGTACCCAGATTGTTGAAACGATAAGCCCCTTTTGAGTTATGATTTATTAGCCATACACACACTGCGAACCTGAGTAGGAGGAGGAATCTAGGGTAGGAGAGGAAATCTTTTGATTCGAAGTTTCTGGGATCTTGCGAGCTTTCTGGTCAAATAATAACGAGTTTTCTTACTTATAGATGTTAAAGTTTGGCAAATTTTTCATTTTTGTGTAGGACAGTCAAACATTGTCACATTTAATTACTAATAATAATAAGACATATACAAAACATCTCATACATAGCTCTGACTCCGTGGTAAGTAGCTTAAGCACTTGTCTTACAGATATCAAAATCAACGGTGGTATAACAAATAAACTTAAATAAATACATATAACACCCAGACCAGTACAAACAGACATGTTCATGCACATAAATGTTTGTACAGCGAACCCCTCGACCTCTTTGTTAAAAGTCAATTTCTTGACCATTACACAAATTAAAAAAAAAACAATGTTTCTTTTAAATAATACAAAATAAATTACATTTAACCCAACGAGGCCGTCGATTAGAGACAAAATAGATTTCGACAAAAACACTTATCTGTCATAACAACAAATATATATTCTGTGATTAACACATTACCCGCAACCATTCTACCGATAAAATTTTCCAAAAGCAAGTGCAAAACCCATTCACCAAATTCCGGTCACTTGAGAATCACACACAAACTTGCACAGAGGAAAATTTAGCGGGCGAACCTTCCGAGACCCGCCGGGGGCAACTGGCTTTGAGCTTATTTTGCGCAAGATTCCAAACTGCAAAACTCAAAGGTGTAGTTATTTCTGAGTTCGTGCCTGCGCTCTGTCTAGTCGACGCGATGGGTCGCAGTCTTTTGATTGTTCTTTGAGACAAAGACACTTTTGAATTTCGTTTGCAATATAAGCGCTAAATTAAGTCAAACGTTAGAGACAAACTAAATTATTTGACAACGGCTTTGGTCTAGTGGTCTGAGGTCCAGACTACAAAACCGGCTGTCGCGGGTTTGAATCCTGCTAGGGGCAAATGTTTGTGTGATGAGCACGAGCATTTGTACCTGAGACAGGGGTGTTTATAAATGTATTTAATTTTATTTTTTTATTTTATTTATTAAGATTACCAACAACTGTTACATTATATCGTGGATGATAAAACTGACAATAGTATATATGCTAAATGCACAGTCAATTATAGGTAAACATAGCTTGCCTAATATATTAATAAAAAGATAAACTGATAGATAAGAAAAAAATTAAACTGTATCTGCAGGTATTCGTAGATATAGTTAGTAATAACTACAATAAAACTACAATAAAAAAAGAGCAGGTGTCAATTACTACAGGTGACTGTTCTCAATGCAACTAAACAAGTACAAACCTTACACTAGTGAAATTTAAGTTCGAATTTTACTTTCTTTCGGAAGGTGGCTTGAGAGCTAGCAAAGACGTCAAGGCTATCACTATGTTCGTTGTACAGACGACAGACCCGGGATAACGGAGAGTTTCTCCCATAAACTGTACGTCTTGTGGGTGTAAACAAAGGCTTAATTGGGTTCCGTGGTGGTCGACGTGGTACTCTGAGCTTAATCTGTTGGGACAGCGAAGAGCAGCAGATTCCATTGCCAATCAACTTGTGCAGGAATGTAAGATCCAACAACTCAAATCGCTTGCTCTGCTCGGTCATATGTAATTTATTTAGCCGTTCTTCATAGCTGATGTTTCGGTTATGCAGACCAACTGTGTACGACAGGTAACGTACAAACCGTTTTTGTATTCGCTCAATTTTGAGTGAGTGATTGGCGAAATGGGGGCGCCATACCGTGCTACAGTATTCTAGAATACTCCTAACCAGGCTATTATAAAGAATTTTCTTGGTTTTAAGATTGCGAAATACTTTTGAGTTCCTGATGACAAACCCCATCATCTTGTAGGCCCTCTTTGTCACATTGTCTATGTGTGGCACAAAGGTAAGTTTGGCGTCCAAGACTACACCAAGGTCTCTCACAAGATCAACCTCCTTAATAGCTACACTGTTTATGCTGTAAACTGACTGAATTACAGACCGTTTACGTGTAAATTTAATATGGGAACATTTTTTCACATTAAGGTCCAAACCGTTTTCACTACACCAGTCACTCAATACATTTATATCCTCCTGCAACAGAGCGATGTCTTGGCGTGATTCGACCACTCGACACAGTTTTAAGTCGTCCGCAAACAAGGAAGAGAAGGAATACCTAAAGTTGCCTGGTAAGTCATTTATGAAGATATTAAACAAAATTGGACCCAAATGCGAGCCCTGAGGTACCCCGGACGTAATAGGGTGTATGGATGACTGGCTGCCATTTATGACTACATAAAAAGACCTGTTTGTGAGGTAAGACTTGAACCATTGCAGTAAAACCCCATGAAAACCGTAATGCGACATTTTCGATAGTAGGACGCCGTGCGACACTTTATCAAAAGCCTTGCTAAAGTCTGTATAGATTGCATCAATCTGTTTGTTAGCATCCATAGCTTCGATAAGATGTTCACTGAACTCGACAAGATTTGTGCATGTTGACCTTGCTCGAACAAAACCATGCTGGTGTTCTGTAAGAAATCTTTTAAAGAAGTTCTGAATTCGTGGGCAAATCAAAGATTCCAAGACTTTGGCAACTACTGGAAGTATGGAAATTGGCCTGTAATTGCTTACATCATGGTGGTCGTCATTCTTGTGTACAGGTACCACTTTCGCTAGCTTCCACCTTACTGGAAACCTGCCAGTTTCCAGAGACTTATTAAAAATTAGAAGCAGAGGATCAGTGAGAGAGTCCGCACACTTGGCGTACAAAATTGGGGGAATGTTATCCGATCCCGCGCCTTTAGAGATATCCAAACTTTCCAATTTTTTCAGGAGTTCGTCACGTTCTATCTGTAAAATTGAGTAGCAGTCTCCTTGGATATCATTATCTGGTCTAGGACGGCTTACAGGATCGCGACAGTAAACTGATGAAAAATAAGAAGCAAATAGATTGCTGATGTCATCAGCGTTTGAGCACGATGTTGATTCATCCCACATCATTGACGGGTACGTACTCGCACCTTTACGTTTAGATTTTATGTAGGACCAGAATGATTTTGGATTGCATTTGATATTCTGTTCAATAGTTTTAGTGTAATGATTGTAGCATTCAGTTGTCAATTTTTTGCAGCGCTTGGAAATTATTTTAAATGAGATCAAGTCTAGAGGATTTTTATATTTTTTATATCTGAGCCTGTATTTATTCTTTTCGTGTAAGCGATTTATTAAATCATGGGAGAACCAAGGTGGGTATGTTAAACTCTTAGGTTTACAGACAGGAACATAGTTATGTATTGCATCCGTTATAACCGTGTAGAGTCTGTCAGTCATTTCATCGACGTCCTTTGCTCCCAGGAAAACTTCAGTCCATTCAGTGTTTTGAAAATGTTTATTTATGGCTTCGTAATCAGCCCGATAGAAATTTGGTCTATCACCAACGAAAACAGGAAGATGGGTTTCTTGCTCCATAGTTAACTGGAACTCTAAAGGAGGATGGAGCGGATCTATTTTTGATATTACGTCTAGCGCATTGGTTGTTAAACTAGCAGGACAGTCGGTAAGTACAAGGTCTAAGATTCTGTTCATGTTGTTAGGTATCATGTTGCACTGCCTGTAGTTATTAACAGTGCAGAAGTCAACAATAAATCGGGCTGATGCATCATTAGGTGAATATGTGTCAGATGATTTTACAGCAGCCCAGTCTATCAGTCCACGATTAAAGTCTCCGACAATACAGGTGTACTCATAACTAGACCTATCAACAATAGAGTTACAGTTATCAATAAAGTGATTGACTATCACTGACCTTACTGGAGGCGGAATATAGACAGCGCAGAACAGGATTCTGTTTGTGGAGGTTCTTGACGGCACTTCAACCGAAACCCATAAGTCTTCACACTGCGACTCCCAGTTAACAATTCTTTGAGAATTAAGCCTTTGAGTAACCGCTATCATGACACCCCCACCATCCATATCGCAATGAAAGCCTGACGTCTCCCTGTCTCGCCTATAAACAACATATTTACTGCTAAAGAGTTCTGAAGTTAAGACACTTTGGTTAAGCCAAGTCTCAGTAATGATAATAACATCATACTCGCAGTTTAAGGAATTACAATGAAATGCATGAGTTTTAGTTCGTAAACCTTTGACATTTTGATAATAAACATTTAGCGCAGAGAATTTTATTTGGGTATTACTTCTAACATGCAAAGTTAAAAAAAACTATTATTAAGTTGTTGTTACAGGTTTTGTGGCGTCTGGAGGCGAGTTCATAGCTTGTCTTTTTCCAGGTCTGATAGTTATGTTAGGGATATAGCGGACTGGAGTATTATCGTTGTTCCCTTTACTCTTCGTACCCAGGCATAGAGGACAAGTCCATGCCGATGTGGTAGGTTTATCTTGGTCACACGACGGGGATAGGCATTCAACGTGGTAGGCGAATGCACATTGGGAACATATCATATAGTTTTGGTCCTGCATGCCCACGGAGCAACATCCCCATTTGAAGTCATCATTTTCCTTGCCAGCCATTTTAGAGGGATGTTTATTAATATAGATAGTTAAAAGCAGCCAAAAAATAAACAAACAAAAAAAAAATAGCTTTTCTGCCGGAATTTGAACTCGGTTCTGTTGATTACAATGCGGCCACTTCGGCCCTGCACTACGGCGTCGATGCCGATGCGGGTGAAATATGGCGTCAGATATCGGCACAGTCACACTTGTTGCACCGATACTGCGGCAGGGTCAAAGTCCAGTCTTTTGTTGCGGGACGAGTAATTTTTGAGAATATTTTGGTTCGGAATGTTAAATTACCCTACGTTTGCACAGTCATTTTGTATTTTAAGCACTAAATTAAACTTTGAATCCAAGATCTCACTACACAGCACTGGTCTGCACTGGCAGCACACTAACTGGTCACTTCCCAAATGTCCATTCGTAGTCCTATTGTGAAAATAGTCAGCTTTTCCACTCTTTTTCATAAATAGTTGACGAGCTCAAACAGATACGTCTTGTTTCATTTGCACCGTCACAAATAATAATTAAGTATTTCTATCTATTCTAGCCACCATAGCACCAGCTAACGCTTAGTTTGGGGCTTGGTAAATTGGTGTATTTCGTTGAAACAATTAATTTAAATATTTATTTATTGCACGTTTTGGGAATCGACAATATACGGTATCGATCGCAGGTTCTAAATAAGAAGTTCTTCATTCGCCGACCCAATACTAAGCGAAGCACAATAGATATTGTTTTATCTTATCTTGAAAAAAAGATTAAACAAGTTATTTAAGAAAAAAACAACGGGGTTTAAATCAAATTGTGCATTGTTATCAAAACTAAACGTGTACACAAATTTTCAGATCTATTGGACATACGGAAGTGGATGATATTTAGCTTGCAAGATTAGATTACAGACGAACATTGTTACAAGTTAAACTTTAAATAATTTTTTTTTATATTATGACGACCATTTTGGTGTAATGGTCAAGAAGTTGACTATTAACCAAGAGGTCGCGGATTCGATCTCCGCACTGTACAAACATTTGTGTGCATGAACATGTCTGTTTGGACTAGTCTGGGTGTTATATGCATTTATTTTAGTTTATTTGTAATACCACTGTTGATTCTGATATCTGGTAACCAAGTGCTTAAGCCACTTACCACGGAGTCAGATCGAAGTATGTAATGTTGTTTGTTTTTGTGTAAAGGTTTGTGTTTATTCAATATAAATAAATGAGGAAAATAATTTTGTTAATATAATATAGCAAAGTGCGATCATGCTCAGTCTGTCTGTTAATGAATAAAACGATCACATATGATTACATAACATGCCTGTAACGCCCTTGAGACGATGACCTTATAGTTTCACTAAGTAGAAGGTCACACGACATAAACTTTCACATGAAGGACGGAATAATTACAAAATGTATTTCGTTTATAGCATTGATTTGAAAACAATACAATATGCATTACTGAATGTATTATTCAATAACCTATTTACAATCGATTAGGTAACAATTTGAGCCGTTTGAAAACTAGGAGCTAGATTGGAATATTGATGAATAGTCATAGTTAATGATAGGGCAATTTCTAACTTTGAGAAATATACAGGGTGTAACCGTTAAGTGTGCACAGTCGATAATTCCGAATTACTTTAAATATAAAAGTATATTGAAATGATGAACTTTTTACGGATTATTTCGCGATTTATTTACATTATGTTTTAACCTGAGGCCAGAGCTCTGAGCACAGCACCTGTGACACCTAGGTTTTACAAACGGTATGTAGATGACACTTCCATAATTTTACCCACCAATTTAGTTTCTGTTTTTCTAAATCATTTAAATTCTATACATCCAAAAATACAATTTACTATGGAAATTGAGGCAGGCAATCAGCTAGCTTCCTTAGATGTTTAACTAATAAGGAATCTGGATCATACACTTAGTCACACAGTCTTCCGCAAAGCAACCCATACGGACAAATATCTCAATGGTACTTCTCACCATCATCTTAGACAGTTGGCTACCGTGGGCAAAACTTTGTTTCAGAGAGCAAGGGGCATCTGTGACGGCCAACACTTGGCTGCTGAGCTTCAGCATGTCAGGAAGGTACTACGGGACAACCAGCTACCAGTACCACGCCGTTGCAGACCCCGGACCAAAGTTCATACAGTCGACCGCCAACCTGCCGTACTACCATACTTGAGGGGTGTCACTGACAAAATTGGAAACATCTTGAAGCGTGCTGCAATCAAAACTTACTTCAAGCCGCCTAAGAAGATCAACCAATTCTTACCACCGGTCAAGTGTAACATACCTCTTCAAGACGCAGGGTTGTACAGACTGGAATGTGACTGCGGACTCTAATACATAGGGCAAACAAACCGTGGTATAAGCGTACGGATTAAAGAACATATAGCCGACGTTAAACACAGACGGAACACAAAGTGTGTGAACACGCGTTAGATAAACCCAACAACGTCAAACGCTTTGACCAACCAAAAGTCCTCGCAAGAGAACGTCGTTTTCTCCCTCGTATGCTCCGTGAGACTATTGAAATTAGAAGACACCCTAATTTTAATAGAGAAGATGGTTGGAAAATTCCACCAGCTTGGGATCCTGTTTTAGCCAAGACTCAAGCTCGACCCCGCACTGCAAGACCTCAAGATACTGTTAGCTCATTTTGTGTGCATAGGAACGTAACTTAATATTTTTGAGTGATGTTAGTTAAAAAAAAATTTCAAACTATGTAATGACAACTAACACCTTAGTCTACCTGTGACCACGGACGCTGAAAAGGGTCCGAAACGTCAGGTTAAAACAAAATGTAAATAAATCGCGAAATAATCCGTAAAAAGTGTATCATTTCAATGTCTGCTGTTCGCGTAAACCGAAGAAACAAATATGTAAAAGTATAATTTTCTTATTTGAAACTTTATACCTTGTAATTAAAAATTAAACGCTTATTACCTTATTACTCCTCAAAATAATTCTGATCAACCCCTACTTTAATGGCCAATTAAGCTTACTAATTACTTATAATTAATACTCATTATCTATATCGATTTTACCAAATTATATGATTTTTAAATGAACGGAAGCTAACTTTCAAGTCATAAGGGAAGATTTATTGTTCAATAGGATTTTCCCGTCCCACCCAACCTTTTAAAACCATGGTATAAGCTACAAGCGATTGCGATTCTACGCCCAAGTACCCAAAACCAAGCTGCTGTGAATGATTTTATATTATTTTTATATGTAGGTACACTCTCTGTTTCGACATTCTCTTACAGTTCGATGAGACGTTAATCGGACACGACCGGAGAGAGAGATCGGGCGCAGGACCAACGGCTTAACGTGCTTTCTGCTTGCACTCCCGTGTGCAATAATTTTGCCTTATGCACTTTTACCCAGGGTTTGAAACCGGAACCTCTTGGGTGTAGGCCAGTAAATGTACCACCAGACCAATGAGACACTCGATTCACTCTTACTTTGTTAGCTGATATACACGACAGCACATTGAGATGCTAAGAGCGGTTTTGAACCGAAATCGGAAGCCTGATGTGCTGTAATATGTTCTTCCTCTTTGAAGATATTTGTATACGTTATATTTTTTTAAGTATCTTTATTATCATAAAATCATAACAACAAAGGCTGATCCTCGAAGGCAAGATTCCTGGCAAGAGATCACCAGGCCGACCCAGAAGAAGATGGATAGATGACATCAAAGACTGGACCAAACTTCGTTTTTATGACCAGCTAAAAAGAGCGGCTCAAGACCGCATCGGTTTCTACATGCTGACCTCCAAATTTCAATTTGAAGATGGCACCTCATGATGATGATAATAACAGGTAAGAAATAACAAAAGTCCATAACAACATAACATAACAGAATACCATAACATGCAATATAACTTAAAATTTACCAGGCTAAAAGCGCCTCCAAAAATTTTACACAAATGTACCTTTATTCACAATTTATCTTTCATGTTCACTGTTCATAAATAAAAACTTTGGAATTGCTTTTCACTGCAATGTTTTTGTAGTAAGCATCGCCCATCGCATGATTCAGTTAATAAATATAAGGCCAAATAGGCGGTATTCCTACAAATTAACAGACGAGTTAAATAAATAACCGGTACCAAAATACAATGGTCACCAAGCGACTATACGTAAAAAAATAGCTCATTAGGCAGAAGAAAATGTCATGCCTTAAAATTTCATTTATTATAAACTACTCGAAAAAACTGAATTTCGCTTCATCTCTATCCTAGGACCATGCGAAATTTCACTTGATAAAATCTACACTTCACTCCAACACAAAATTGGTACCTATATTACCGTTGAACGAAAAGCGTAAACCGATACAGGCTTTGTTATGCGAAATTCGGGGCACACTGATTTCCATTTTGCTGATAATTAATTTATCATTTCGGCAAATGAGGAAAATTGGAGCCCAGTGTCCGTAACATTGTGAAATTATATAGGTCTTTAATGATCAATCTTGATTTTAGAAATTGCTGCTTTTAAAACTTATTTATTACAAATTTATGCATAGCTAACAGTTATTGCATATAAGCATACAGTCGCTACGGCTTAATGCTGATAGGCGTTGTCCTACGTGATCAATGCAATGCGACAAGTGCGACGCGACTAAAACTTCAAACGCCTTGTGCCAATGTCAATCACGTCTCGTCTCTTTGTCGCGTTAGTCACACTTGACGTAATATAGCTTTGCGTCGCTCCCGTAGGACAAAAGGTGTCGATGTCAAAATGCCGCATATGCGAGCTGGAACTAAATGTCAATTTTCTTTGTTTCAGTGAGTAACTAAAGAGGGGCAAAGAGTTCTTGTCTTATTAAGTAAGTGCAATAATAAACTATGCTTACTAACATGAAAAGTGCTACAGGAATATTTTTGCAATATGACTACTCTTTGATGTAACAAAACACCTGAGGCTCTACCCGATTAAACTCCTTTCGTATTTTCATCCCTTGCCTTTCCGTTCGCTCGCACGGTCCAACTGGCATGAGTGACAGAGATGGCTTCATCAAAAACTCTGGATACCAGCTTAGAAAGTAGATCCTCTGTTTATAATCCACAAAGCCGTTTTTAGAAGCTTTTTCCAAGAAAAACCACTTAACGCCCAAGAGCTTAATGAAATGAGAACCTAAGTTTACTCAGATAAGTACCTGACACTTTCTGCTTGTAAGAAGATACTTAGTATAACTTGAGCTAATCCATAATGTCATAGAGTGAATTTTAATTTGTGCAGATAGATAAAATCTTCTGTATTATCGTAACTGGTTAAAACCGTAGAAACGTTTCTACAACAAATGCACTTAAAATCTTTGCTATTTTCTTTTTATGTGTTTTGTTTGAAAACAATTTCTTTTTTCTTAGTGATTCATGCCTAATTTTTGATACAATTTAATTTTTTTAAACTAATCAATAGGAGATTGTTTTAATTACTAAAAGGTTTTTTTATCTTGCCCTGTTTATTTGTGTACTGTTTGTTCAGGGCAAATCTAGTAATTGAAATTTCACACCTTTCCTGGTATCAGATTCGTCTAAAATTTGGTACCTTTCTTCAGTTTAGGTGACACAACAAACTAATTTAAAAAAATGTGTATATACAAGATTGCCGCTACTACCAAAATGCCGGCTTACCAATTTTGTCATGACTACGTCTATATGGGTATCAAATGAAAGGGCTTGACTAGTAATACATTTAAAAAGTAGGTTCTACGAATAAAACAAAACTAAAATTTTAAAAATAAAAATAAGTAAATTTCCTTCCAGTAACTTAGTTTCCGCTATATGCCACGTGCTAATAACAGAATTTATTTTATGGGACCTACTGAATAATTTTTGAGATTTTAGTATGTACCTACCTACTAGGTCTGTCAAAAAAAACGTTTTAATTTTTTTTTGTAAATGCTCAAATCAATATTAACATAAATTTCGTATGCACTGCCCGAAAAAAGGCTAAAATTTACTAATTTTTACACTTGTTAAGAGAAAAAACTGACCTGCAATGTTAAAAGTGCCAAGCAGCAGAGTCCATAGCGAAAGCAGCTGTGTTGGGCTAGCCCTCAGATGGCACTTCATCATGCCAACCAGTCATATGAACACTCCGGGGCACTCAGAAATATCCTTGCGATTACATCGTAACCCTAATACTTGTTCATTCATCTCGCACACCGTCTGAAACAAGGAAAAGTCAAATTGTATAAAAAAAATACTCCCAACGTTAATTACTTAGGATCCACCGACTTTCGTTTTCAGGGTTCTGTGTACGAAATATAAAAACAGACACAATAATAAAACTCCGCTTTCTGTCTGTGTGAATGTCGGTGACCAGGGGATCAATTCCACTTAGAATTCGTTCGCAATCGTCACTAAATCGTAATTGTCGTGTTAACGTTTCGACCGTAACTGTGAAAGCAGGTGATTTAACTACGAATTTGTTACGATTGATTTAGTGGAATTAGCTCCTAGGTTGTACTATGTTACCTATACACGGTAAAAATACTTTATTTATTTCAACACTAAAACAACAAACAATAAAATCAAATACACATTTAAAAAAGTATGTTGTATAACAAAAAAAGCATGACAGATAAATTTGCAATGAAAGCTGTCGGTACAATAAAGGCACCCTACTTGCTGAGAGCGATCTCTTAAAGACAATCTTCACTTAATTTAAGTGTTGCACACTAAACATGTTTTTTGACGTTTCATAAAGAGAATGGTAAGGAACCTTCCTTTTACGAGTCCACGACACACTTTTTTGTTTCAAATAACAAAGTTGTACAGGACGCTGCATTAATTTATGATTAAACAGAGCCTTCTTTTTCCCATCAAATTATTCCGCTGGCAACATTTGCGTTACTTAATGGGTAAGTGTTATTCGTATTTCCGTTTCCTCGTTATGTAAAAAAATACCTACTGTTGGTTTTATCAAAAAATACGAATTATAATCCAAAACAATACTTAGCTGAATTATTGATATGATAAGTCACATTGAATTTGTTTGATTTATCAAGAAAAAAAGTCTTCTTTGCTTTCCTGTTTAATATTCTAATGATAAGGTTATCAACTAATTTAAGTATGTTTTTATTGATTTTATAGCACAGCGTGACCTAAACCCGCACTTTACGCACGCTTTTCCGGGACCTAAGTTGTCTATTTCTGCACGGTGCGTAAATGAATCGACTACCTTCGCATATGTATAAAAAATGAAACAAAACCCTTTGAAATGTCATTTGAAGCTTGAAAATGCACAGGAATTCAAAAGCAAAATACTTTCAATGTTCCGTTTTGAATGTTTTCAATGTTTGATCCAATGAATGATCCTATGTTTCAATGTTCGATGATCCAAAGACTGGTTTCATTTTTTTTTTTTCAATAAATCAATTCGAAATCAAAATCATTTCAATGTTTCTTTCAAAATGGCAAACTCATCCCTCGGGGGGGGGCTGCGGCTCCCCGAAACCCCCTTCTGCCCCCCCCCCCCCCGCCATCCGTCCGGGGCGGCTTTAAGTCACTTGTGCTATAAAATAGTATACGATACTCGCGACCTAAGTTGCCTATTAATGCAAAACTTCACGCCGTGCAATAATGGGCAACTTAGGTCACTCGTATCGTAATATACTATATGTGCTAGTCTTGTCATTGGCCGTCTTATGTTTTGACTAAGAGTCTTTTTGTTTTGTCGAGCATAGGTATAAATACTTAAAGTCTGACCTATTTCATAAAACTTGTGTTTGCGATCTACATTTTAACAGAAGTTTCAGTTATTTTAGGCCCGTTTACACTGTTAGGGCATTTATAAATTGTATTTAAATCAGCCGCTTGAATATTCAACACTCAAATCAGGCAACGAAAATGTGCTTTACGGCATAATAAATCGAGTGGAAACTTTTCAATCGTGTCGTTAAGTGGTGTTTTAATTATGTTTTATTTACATGACAGTTAAGTTTATTTTTCTTTGAAATTATAATCTTAAGTGACTGATGCAACCTTAACTTTTTAACAATATAAATTCATCATTATCAACCAAAAAATATCTTGCTTATAGCCACTGATGAACATGGGTCTCTCTCAAACAGTATCCTTTGTCGATCGGTACGGTTCAGTGCTGAAATACACATGCACACATATGATTGCACAGTGCGGGGATCAAACCCGCGACCTCTTGGTTAATAGAAATGGAAAAATAAACATTTATTTGCGTAAATAGGGTACAATTAACATGTGATTTGTTGGTCATCTTAAAATAGTGCTTAAACCTAATTAATTTATTAACATTATTATCCAATACAAATTAATTTAAATGTCTATTTTGATAAATATCAAATAAAATGTCATTAATTATACCTTTCATTATATTGATTACAACTTTTATTAATAGTCAACTACTATCGATAGTTCTTGACAATTACACTAAAGTGGTCGTCATTTGGACTCTTTCTGTCTCACTGCTGGGCTTATTTGGTACCAATTTTCGAAAATGGCGTCTGCTAACGTTATTCGGTATCGGTCGGCTTCATCCGACCTACTTTAATTCCATAGTTCCGCCAATGTGGAAACGGAAATGGTTGGAGACCAATAAGACTTTTGGCTAGAGGCCAAACCTTACTGCAGGCAAGGGTGGGTTTACATAAGCAAATCTAACAGAAAATAGAACATAAATGCGGGTTATTTATTAGTTCCTGCTAGTCTTATCAAGAGTTTTTTATTTATTTTTATTTATTTTGGGATAGGTTTGCTCTTGACCCAAGACTAAGCTCAGCAAGGCAGAGACTGAGTAGACGATGAAGCGAGCTCACCTAGAAGATGCCGTTTACTCTATCTTTGAAATGCTATAAATATTAATAATTTCCAATTATTAATATTTTTTTGACTTAAATTAGTTTTTAAAGAAACCCGTGATAAATGTGAGAAATTAATCACATTTGTCGATGATTATTAATACTTCAACATTGGTTCCAATTAATGTCATAACTTTTCGAACAAACGAACTTACGTTTACTACTTTTTCTCGACCTTTCAACAGAGGGATGGTGAGGCGGTGTGCGTGATGGTAGAGATGGGTAAGCGTCCGGTTTGAAACCTATTTCCGCCCAATAAAACGTTGGGCAGTAATGAAAAAGTAAGGAAAGTCAATAAATTACATCAAATCACTGAGTGAATTGTTAATAATATCTTACAAAAGTAATAATATCAATAGATTCAGAAAATTCATCAAATCGTGTTTTTTTATTAATATATGTGAAAAATTATTAATAATTTAATATTAATAACATTTACCGTTATCTATAACTGCAGGCAAACACTGAGCATATAGTGAATTCCACTCTTTTGCTTTGCGCATTAGAGATAGTGTTACTTAAAAAGGTTCGCTTTACCATTTGATGTCCCATTGCGACGTTGTTTGCGCTTAGTACCAGAACTAAAGCATTAAAATTCTACAAAAAAAATGTTAAAGGCAGTTTTGTTCATCAAAATGTTGTTTTTATCTCTTGTATTGAAACAACAGAGCGGAAAATATCCTAAGTTAGTAATTTGAATTGTTGAGATGGTAAAAAGGGTTTTTCACGGACAAATTAAGTACCTACTCGGCATTAATAAGCCGATAGCAGAGAAGTTCAATAGAAGGCGTTATTATTTCAAATGATTTTGCGATACACAGTATTACATTAAAAAAAACTAAAGTACAAAATTTTTCAAAACCTCCGCCATGAGCCAGGACAACAGCGGAGTTTACGGCTCGACCAATCAAACAAAACGGCAAAAAAACTAGGCACTGCAGAAGCACAAATTTTGAATGTGAGCTCACCCTTATATTGAAAGCTCACATGCACTTTTCATTTCTGTCTGAACGTATTATGCAGATGTATTACATCTGAAGTAATGTAATACATCTGAGTGTTTCTTATAAAAAAAGGTGTAAGATTAAAAAAAGTATACGTACTCTACATAGTTTTATGAAAGCTTAAATTGAATAAAACTGTGAGTGCACTTCGCTGAGCTTTTTCTTTAAGGTAAAAGTAGCTTGAAGCAAATTAATTATAATATTTCGTTGCGTATTCAGTTATTTTAAATAGTATTGAAGAACATTATTGTCAAGCTGTTTAAAAAAAAATTATTGTGTGTAACATAATTTGCATAAAACTAACAAAACCTTTAACTTTTTGGATAGTGTCGATTTCAGTAAGGGAAAAAATGAGTGCAAATCAAGAGGGTGCATTTAAGAGTTTATCAATTTGCAAAAATATAATGAGTATTCTCCCCTCCTATTTTTTATTACCTTAAAATTCTTAATCTTTGAAGTACACATCATCATATCCTTCTACAATAAAAAGAATCAACCAACATTTTAGGAGCACTTAAAGTCCCACTTCAGGCAATACACATTTCATTTTATTTTCCCAGCCAATTTTCACCGTAGAAATCATAATAAAGTTCCAACCACGCCATCATCCAACACAACGTACTGTAGATACATCTTGTGTATTATGCATCTATAGTATCTCAGAAGATAAGGGCGTAATTCTGAAACTGAAGCGGAGTTAGTCAAAATGATCAATGGTCCGCTACTTTATAAACTTTATACTTTATAGATATGACTGCCTCGTTGGTGTAGTGGCAAAGTTTCTGCCTTACATCCGATAGGCTCTGGGTTCGAATCCCAGGTCGAGCAAAAATTGTTTCTGAGATTTTCTGTCATTAATTTCTCAAAAAACAGCTCGGAGTCGGGAAGTTGGCGGTGTTACACCCCGTGCCTCGGAAAGCACGTTAAGCCGTTGGTCCTGTGCGCTCACACTTGTGCACCATAATATCTCCTGCGTAGTTGGCTGATCTCTGTTGAGATTGGCCGCCGTGGTCGAAATCGGCCAGGAGGACTATTATTACTTTAAAGATGTATAAAAACCTTACTTGAATCATTCTATCAATTAAAGGACACCGCATCAAAATCCGTTTAGTAGTTTTAATGATCTAAGCTTACATAGGAACGGACAGCGAGGAGCGCCTTTCAAGCGAAAATAAAGTGTAGATAATTTTTGAAAATATTTATGTCTTCATTCACCAAAGTCATCTCATATAATATTTGTTTCTTCGCTTTACGCGAACAGTAGACATAAAAATGATACACTTTTTTTCGAGTTGTTTCGCGATTTATTTACCTTTTATTTTAACCATCTTAAATAAGATAAGTGTTGTCTATGATTTTCTCAGTAAATTGACAAATCAGAACTTTAAGTCCCTTTTTCGGTCAATACATAGAAGTTTATCAAACAACAATTCAACGAATTCTCATTCAATCAAAATAAATCCACTTGTCCTAACTTGATTTCTAGAACCTTGATTCTGTGAATAAAACAATCTGAATTTCGTTCGTTAAAAGCTGGTGAGATAGTTTCTAATTACAAGCCAGTGATCGTTTCACAGAACACTTCAACTAATCTGGTTTACTGCTGTTCAAGGGTAATTCCGATGTGTGGTTTCTTATCTGATGGTTCATCTAATTGCGTGTGGAGTTTATGTTTTGTTCACATTTTGTTAGAGACGAATAGGAATATTCAAATGTGAATGTAAGTTTTCCATTCATTATTTCTTCTTAAAGTTGTTTTTTGTCGATATTTTTGGGCTCGGGAGATAATTTTGCTTCAAGTATGCAGAAGTTCGATTCTTTGTCAATACAAGTCTGTTTAGTATTTACTTAGTAGTAGACTTCTTATATTTTCGAAAAGACATTACACTTAAAATAATCTTTTCGGTTTCGGTCATCAGGGAGGATTCAAACCCCCGACCTTTCGAAGTCCGGTCCAATGCTCCAACCAACTGAGATACCTAGAACCGAGTTTATATTTTATTTAAATAAGATACAGGTATGGGAATTCATATTTTCGCGCACAAAGGTGCAGTGGACCGCTTGTTGCTTAATATAGAAACCTGCGTCATTAAAAATCGTAGAACTTAATTGCTCCAAATATTTTTTAATCTCCATTTGTTCTGTGCTCCATTCCCGAGGAAATACAGGTAAATGCACCGTGAAATTTCTTTGTTCAGTTATTTCGCTATTCGGTTTTCATCAGCTTTAATGATTGAATCCGACTGTAAATTCGCAGGCTACTCGGATTCCCTTCGTTTTCATCATTTCGCAAATTGCACCAGCTTACGCCATAACTTTTGAAAGGTATGCAGATGAATAATGTTTAAATTATAATTCTGACTTTAAATTTTTGTATTGTGGTCGTACTGCAGAACTAAAATATAACTTTCCTATTCAAGAACAAGTGTTCTTGTTCGTTATTGTTACAAGGAAGCAAGTGCTTCCTAAAATAATACATTATTTAAGAACAACTATATTTTGAAGGGCAATTCAAGTAGATACCTAATTAAACATGCTCAAAACTGTGGAGTAAACTGTAAAGTGACATTTAGTAAAGAAACCAAGATCATGGCTTTTCAATGTCACATACTAAGGAATAGGTAACAATTAAAGATCAAGAGAAATAAGGGACTTGCTATTTATTGGGTCGTCTCTATTTATTTCTTAAACCTTTGAAGTTTAAGAGTCTATCCAGCGGACAACTACTTATCATGATAAAAATATTTTTATCAGGTAGTCTCCACGCCATTTATTGTTCAGCCTAATCCGTGCTCAAGTAGCTCAAAGTCTTCAAACTGTCCGCTCTTCGCTTCCAAATCGCGGCTTAGGATTAGGGATGCGTTAAAAATTCAAGAAAAAGCCTCTTCCCAACTGCTACCCTCTAAGGTACATTTAGCGGGACTCCCAAGTGGTGTGATGAAAATTCTTAATGATGGCTTCCAACAATGAAGGGACAGATACCCTACTCTTCAACACTACGTTCATACTTTCGTCTCTAGTCATCCTGATCTCATGCACGGTCCGGTTAGTACGAGTGACAAGTACAAATACTTTTGAAACCATAGGCATCGACTTACATAGTAGGGTCTTTGTAACGATTTGATATTAAGTGTTGGTAAACAAAAGTTCAGAGGTTTGACGTGTTGCTTTGAATTTTATGGGTGATTCCTGCTTTTAGACGCAACGCGTTTGTCGAAGATATTTTTTTTGTGGCCATTTCGATTTTTTTCTTTAAACTAAACTAAACGATTAACGTCTAAATCAGCAATGCGGAATCATTTACATATTCCAGGTAGAAATTATTTTATTTTAATAAAATACAGGGGTGTATGAAAAGGATTGAATCATTAAGTATTCATAAGTTGGAATCAACAGCTATTTACGCCTCGAACATTTTTCAGGCTTGTTGTCATTCAGATGCTGTGAAATGAAATATTCGATTCGGATTTTGCTGTGAAGTGAAATAAACTTTTATGTTCGTTGTGGCCACTTTAATAATGACGTTAATAATACACTTAATGATTTATCAATCAGAGATAGCGATAGAGGTTTTGGTGTTTGTTAACAATTTTAAGCGCTCTTTAATGTAGGTACCGAAATATAATATTTCAAAGATTTCTCTTTACATCCATAATAATATTATAAATGCGAAAGTAACTCTGTCTGTCCGTCTGTTACTCAATCACGCCTAAACGACTGAACCAATTTGCATGAAATTTGGTATGTAGATGTTTTGATACCCGAGAAAGGACATAGGCTACTTTTTACCGCGGGAAAATGACGTATTCCCATGGGAACATTCAAGTGGGCCGATCGATTTTAAGCCTAATCTACTGAACAGATATATATGTGAAATATGGTAAGAAGATAGTTTGAGACTAAGAAAGGACATAAGTTACTTTTGACCATAGGAAAACAATCCCATGGGAAAAATCACATTCGGGGGAATCTGATCGCTTTCACTCCTAAATTACCTAAGAATTTAATTATATTTGGATAAAATTGATTTCAAGGGAAAACAGGGCATTCAAAAAAAACTACATAATGCGGACGAATTCGTGGGTAAAAGCTAGTATTAGTATAAAAACCCTTCAGCTAGATTTGATCCGAGATTACGGTCCAAGTGCCCTCACAAACGGGTACTAATCCAAAATTGACAATCAAATCTCATAGTCATGTCCCTAGAATTCATTTGCCTAATATGTACATGTTGAATGCCATTTACACGCGCCCAGAGGAGCCCTGTGGTAACCCGTACCGAGCGAACCTGTTCATTTATGTATTATGACGTGTGTATGGTCCTTGTAAATTTGGGAACACGGTAAGATTATTATATTGTGTAGGTAAGGTATGCTTTGAGGAATATGATCCTCGATTCGAGTGACAAATCTTTTGAGTATTTAATGTTACGAAGGATTTTTTAGGTAACAAGGAGTCTTCAATTTTACTTTACTAACTTTGGTGTAACAGTGTTGTTAACGGAACCTGATCGTTTAAAAACTTTAATCAATGTCAATAAAACCGCACTATGAAATACAATGCACAACTAACTTAAAAGCACATAATAGTCCTCCTGGCCGATTTCGACCACGGCGGCCAATCTCAACAGAGATCAGCCAACTACGCAGGAGTTATTATAGCGCACAAGTGTAAGCGCAATACACAGGTGCACTCACTGTTCCCTCACCCTCAAAGTTCGGTGAGACGGCAATCCGACATGACCGGAGAGAGATTAGGCGCAGGACCAACGGCTTAACGTGCTTTCCGAGGCACGGGGGTGTAACACCGCCAACTTCCCGACTCCGAGCTGTTTTTGAGAAATTCATTACAGAAAATCTCAGAAACAATTTTTGGCTCGACCTGGGATTCGAACCCAGGACCTCTCGGATGTAAGGCAGAAACTTTGCCACTACACCAACGAGGCAGTCAGGAGGCAGGCAGAAAAAGCACATAACACTCCCGAAAAACAAAAATAGCCAAAAAGGATATAAGAGCATTAATAAATACGGACAATATTATTTCCTTCGTCAAAAGCGTCCCTTAATATAATTTTGGATTTTCATATTTTCCCGAAAGACAGCATGTAATGATTTCATGGATTCATCTGTGAAAGGTATTTTTTTGTAGCTTCTGTGTCATGTGTACCGTGTACTTAATATGATGTTAGTATCTTTGAGCTGAGACTCAGCTCTCGCGTAAGTTTTTTTAAGTGATAAGAGCCCTAAAAATTATTTTAAAAAAAATTGGCATACACAGCATTGCGCCACAGCTGAACATTAGTTCATTCACAGCAAACTTATCAAACTGCATACCTAATTCTATCTCACTTTAACATTCAGAAACTCGCAAGAAATCGTTCCGTTCTTACTGTCTCAGCCAGCACCATCAAAACTGCAGCCTCGCGCCGAACTGCATTTCAAAGACAAATAATTGCGCAGAAATCTCCGAAGGGAATACGAAATTTAATGCGAACTCCGCAAAAATATCAGCCCGATTTCGAACGATTCAAATTCAAAAATAAACCAAGATGCGAGAATAGTTAAAATAAGCCAACTGACGCTTCTTCCAGTTTCGTTATCGGATTTACTTTATTCGATGGGATTTGAGATGAGGATTCGAAATGCGTTAGCCGAAATTTCGTTTTTTGCAACCTTAATTGGGACTTGATTAGTCTACGAGTATAACAACACACACGTACGTGTAACAACGTATACGTAGACTGACTCGATGGTGTAGTGGCAAAGTTCCTGCCTTACATTCGAGAAGTCCTAGGTTCTAATCCCAGGTCGAGCCAATATTGTTTCTGAGATTTTCTGTCATGAATCTCTCAAAAACAGCTCGGAGTCGGGAAGTTGACGGTGTAACACCCCCGTGCCGCGGAAAGCACGTTAAGCCGTTGGTCCTGCGCCTGATCTTTTACCGGTCATGTCGGATTGCCGTCTCACCGAACACCGAAGAGTGATAGAACAGTGAGTGCACCTGTGTATTGCGCTCACACTTGTGCACTATAATATCTCCTGCGTAGTTGGCTGATCTCTGTTGAGATTGGCCACCGTGGTCGAAATCGTCTAGGAGGACTATTAGACTGTAACAACATAATAAACATTAGTACGAAAGGGTATCATACATGTACCTACGCTGTTATTTGCGTTTAAGCTCAATTTTTCGCTCCTAAAGTTTATGTGTACTTTTGAAATTAAGAACTAAAAAGAAACACACATACATGAATGCCTACCTACACGTGTTAAAACTCAACTTTTAAAGCGGTTCGTTTAATGAAAGTGTCAAATGTCATAGTGTAAACTAGAAAAAAAAACAACGTTAGCTATTCTAGCTCAATAAAGGCTCAATAGTCCTCTTAGACAAAAGTTCTCCGACAAAACTGTATCTATTACTCGTAATTCCAAGTGAAAAAATAAGAAATACTTTTCTCAGATAATTTCCTGTTATAAACGAAGTAGCTAAGCCCTCATATTTACCTTGGCGATACAGCTAGAGTCATCACTGGGACACTAATTAACTCTGCTCAAAAGGGAATAACAAAGTAGAGCTGAAATCTTTTTACAACCTCTGTTTGATAAAAAAATCAACTGTAAAGTTGTAAGTGAGTAAGCCTTGAGCTGTCAAAATTAATATTTAAGTTAACCTGTAATGTTAAACTTCAAAGATTAACGTACTGTTGGAAAGAAAAAATCTATAGTGTATTGTTTCTCCCTGGACGGTAAAGTAATTGTTTAGTGAAACAACGTTTGTTAAAATGTTAGTTTGTTAACAGTTTAATCTACTTAGTTGTGTAAGAATGTTATTCTGTTGTCAGATTATCTAAGTCTAACTTATCGTCTAGAACCTGTTTAATTTTAACTTTGATAATGTTGGTCACCATCAATAACCGTTTACAATAAAAGAAATGGAACATAATTATGAGAAACCTGGAGACAAGTTTATAGGTACCTAAGACTTTCATCTAATAAAATAAATAAATAAATATTTCACAACAATCACACCAATGCTCTAGTCGCAAATTAAGCTACAAGGCTTGTGTTATGGGTACTAGACAACGGATAAACATACTTAAATATATTTGAAAATAATTTTCATTAAAACAAATCGTATCAAAATCTGTCCATAAATATGCTGTAAAAATCTGGGAAGGGTGTTTTTGTGGGATTACTTCTACCGGAGAACATTTATTTTGGTTAATTTATTCTTTTGATTTTTCTGTTTCTTCTGATCATTATAACCTGTCCTTGTGAGACTATAGGTTGCTAAAACAAACAAACCACGTTGACCTGTGATTTTGTTATTCTCTCATTACATCAGCGAGTAGCGTTAACAAAAATAAATTGCATCGATAAAACTTATCTTAATAGGCACCTGCATAAAAATACATTGACGAATAAATCCTTTTTCTCTCAAATAGCTGGGAGCATCGCACTTTCTCTGAATTATCTCGAGGCGGAATCTCTTTATGGATGACGGCTATCTATGCGCTTAATCCACTCTCTCTTTTTATCTTGAGAAAAGGCTGCCCTTTCTTTTGTCCGCGATAACGGCCGCTTTTTGTTTTAACGTTTATTAAACAAAAATACACCTGTACACGGTACGGTCGTCTCGCGATTGTAAAGATTTAATTAAATTGAATGGAGCTGTGGTACTTGATTTTTTTTTTCGCTACGCTTAAAGTATTCTGAGTTTAGTGGTTTCTTAAAGTTTTACACATAGGAGGCTCAAAACGCCACAAAATAGGCGTTTTATCGATCTATTTCATTATTAATAAATGACCTCAATCCCTGCCAAAACACAATAGATACCGAACGCCAGTCAATGAAGCCGGTAAGTGATAGGAAATGCGAAATTCCAAAGTACGTACGAGGCTTAATAGCACTTCTGTATCAAAGTGCGAAACGAGAGAACAAATACGAATGGCCCAACATATTTTGTTGGTAAATAAATTAAACAAACAAGCTATATAGGCTCAGGTGTTTTGATGTTCTTTGAGCCAGTGCGTACAACGATTAAGTTAAGTGTCTAATATTTACTTTGCGAGAGTGTGCTGTTAGCTATTTTCGGCCATTATTCAAACCCTTGTAGGCCGTTCTTCATTCATAACGTTAAACAATTTGGATGCTTTGTGCTACAAGCCGAGTTGTTGTGTTGCTAGTTTATATTACATTTCTTATTTTTACTGCTTACATAAAATACGTACGGTTACCAACAGAAAATGGTTAGGTTAAGTTAGGCACCTTAAGGATCACAATTGGTTGCTCACATTTTGTTCATAAGTTCTGAATGTATATTTCATAATAATTTGATTGACCATAGATTACTTTTATTTTTGAAAGAGAATTAATCATTCCTGTATGAGGTTGATTGAATGAACTGCAGCCGATCCGCATTACAAGTGACTGAATTCTGGGCTGCCACGGTGTAATTCCTCGTGTTCCATCGACATGCTAAGAAGAAGAGAGAGCTGTCGCGATATATGTTTTTTTAATTTTTTTAAGTACTTTGATAGTGAAACCCTTAACGATGTTACCTTGTTTTCGGTCTGTCAAATCCACTTTTCGCAAAACGCATTTAAGGACATTGGGAAATTTGTATAAACTAGATCTTCAAATTAAGCAAGGTGTGTAATTAGGCACTCGCAGAAGCGTCAACCTTACAAAATTACAGTCACACCAAAAAGGGTGCGAAAAAAAACATCTAACTGAAACATCTGGTACCCATTACTCCGCTAACTTTGTTTACAGTAACAACATAAAGCAGTACTGCGTAGACGGCTTGCGATTTATTTGTACGACGGGAATTATCGCAACACTTACTATTGGAATAATTAATTACTTGCAAACATTTAACTTGCCTTGTGTCGAGATATTGACGATTAAGTAAGGGTGGGGTTTGAATGACAGCGATTTATTGGGCAATATTCGATTGAAATGCCTGCCGTAGCCTTATTTCTTATAATGTTACTTATTATCATAAGAAAGCGACATAGCGACATAGCTGATTGGATACGATAAAATTAAAGGAATCGATTTACAGTTTAAGAAATTCGCACTATATCCAATATAATTCCAAAGCCGGTAAATAATATTTATTTATACACTCTTTTGCAGAAAAAACGGGCACCTAAGGAAATTTACGTTCTAAGGTCGATTTGAGTTAATTAAATGAAATTTATTTCTTTGACGTAGTCTGTATACTTATAATTGTGTAAATTAATGCGCGTGAAGTGAGTTCGGGCAACTAAAAGAAAAAAAAACGATGGATTCTTTAAAACCGATGTACACGCCCAAACAATAAGAAGTGGTCGGCAATAAAGATAAGATTTTTTTACTTTTTTTAATTAAATAAAGTTACAAATGTAAAAACCTAATACCGAATGTGACCTCCTCTTGCCAAAATCACAGCTTGAATCCTTCTGGGCATGCTTTCCACGATGTTTTTAATAACGTTTTGAGGAATTCGTTCCCACTCTTCTGCAATGACTCTTTTTAGCTCCCTGATGTTTTGTGGAGCAGGTTGCACTGATCTTACACGTCTCTTTAGAACATCCCAGACATGCTCAATTGGATTGAGGTCAGGACTTCGAGCTGGCCAATCTAAACGACGGATCCCAACTTCTTGCATGTACGCTTCCACGTCGCCAGAACGGTGCGAGCGAGCATTGTCGTCCATAAAAATGGAATCTTCCCCAAGTGCAGTCAATGTGGGTTGAGCATATGGAATTAGGACTTCCATTATGTACCGATGTGCATTTAATGTTCCATTTTCTATGAAAACTAACTCCGTACGCTCCGTCGAATTAATTGCTGCCCAAAACATACCGGAGCCTCCGCCATAAGGAGTGATTTCTTCGAAACACACTTCCGCATAGCGTTCCCGTGGTCTTCGCAGCACTCGCCGGCGTCGGTCCTCTCCACACAAAGAGATTCTAGCTTCATCAGAAAACAATACTTTATTCCAGTCCTCCAGAGTCCATGAAGCACAGTTCCGAGCAAACTGAAGTTGAGCAACACGGTGCTCACGGAGTAATTTAGGGCCCCGAGCTGGGCGGTAACTCCTGATATTGGCAGCCAAAAGCCTCCTCCTGACCGTCCACAAGCTAACTTCTACTCCTCTTACTTCTTCAAGGCTCTTCTTCAGGTCCACACTTGACGCCTTACGATTCCGCAACGCCTGACTCACCAAAAAACGGTCATCTCTTGGTTTTGTGTATCGTTTTCTTCCCGAACCGGGTCTTCTTTTGACCGAACCGGTCTCTTGATACCGTTGCCAAGTCCTCTGGACAGTTGAACGACTCACATTTAGCCGCTGAGACACGTAAGTTTGCGAACAACCTTCTTCAAGTAGGGCTATAATTTTACCGGCCCTTATCGCTTTATCACTCATATCAAAAAGTGGTATTTAATTTAAAAATAAAGATTAAATTGTTTAATTTGCAGAAAATGTCCAAAAAGTTTTAAAATATCGTAATCAGTTAAAAATCGTTTCAGCAATTCGCGCCATTAGTAAAACAATTTTAGAATAATCCACAATAATCATTATTTTTCTTTTATTAATTTCAAATTTTAAATTTGGAACGTAAAGAATCATGCCAGGATGCTTCAAATAACATGCCAATACATCGTCAAATTAATAAAACCTATTTCTTGTTCTTCTTCATTAAAGTAGAGGAAAAAATCTAAAGTGCCCGTTTTTTTTTGCAAAAGAGTTTAGATAAATTTTTCAAGCTTAGTACGAGTAGCTGTTGGTCTGATTGATACACTGCAAGAGATGATATTACCTTGCATAAAAGCAGATCACTGGAATAACATATTGAAATGGTTTAAGTAAAGATATAATTTTTTCAAAAAGGCCACATAAAGCCATAGGTATGTCTTGTGAAGCTTATTATTTGTAGTTACAGGTTATTGAAGGAGTCACATTCAAACGGGTTTTGCGGGACTTCCACAGATGTTCTTATTTTAGCTTTTTAGATTGCAGTTCTTACAAACTATTTATACCAAGTCAATTACCACTTTAGTGACTACACCACCAGGATGCCCGCACTGTACAATCATTTTTTTGCATGATGTCTGTTTGTACTGGCCTGGGTGTAACAGGTATCTATTTAAGTTTTGTACTGTTGATTCTGTAACACAAGTTCTTAAGCTACTTACCACGAAGTCAGATCAACTTACGATTATGTGATGTTTTTTGTTGTATATTTATTGACACTGCCTCAAGGCAGGTCCTGGGTTCGAATCCCAGGTGAGCCAAAAATTGTTTCTGAGATTTTCTGTCATGAATTTCTCAAAAACAGCTCGGAGTCGGGAAGTTGGCAGTGTTACACCCCCGTGCCTCGTAAAGCACGTTAAGCTGTTGGTCCTGCGCCTGATCTCTCTCCGGTCATGTCGGATTGCCGTCTCACCGAACTTAGAGAGTGATGGAACAGTGAGTGCACCTGTGTATTGCGCTCACACTTGTGCACTATAATATCTCATGCGTAGTTCGCTGATCTCTGTTGAGATTGGCCGCCGTGGTCGGCCAGGAGGACTATTATTATTATTTATTGAGAAAACGCTGATATTGAAGACACAGCCTCGCGCAACAAAACACGCGAATATTCGTTACGCACACGGCGCGTCACACCTGCGGTTGACAGACTCATTTGTTTACTGCTAAAGCGGATAGGACCATGCTTCCTGCACCTCTCCTCAACTTTTAAATACCCGCCCTAACGCCAGGTTAGAAAGTCGAATGTTGTGCGTCCTTTTCAGACAATGCTTTAGCCTGTCTTCGGTCAAAGGTGAACAATATGGGACGATGAATTGCGTCGCATTTTTTCTTGCCGACGTCATGACAGTGTGAATTTGGATGAAAGGTATTTTGTGTCTGCTTAGTATGTTTCGTACCTTACATTAAATTACTGTAACAGTACGAATATAATTTTTACTGTTTGAAATGAAAAAAAGTAGCTTGACGTGACGATAAACGTAAGTCTATTGACACCTAAAGTAAATGAGAAAAAGACTTTGAATACCTATCAATTATTGGTGAGAGATAGTCACAACAGCATTCTAAGAACAGTAGCGGAGAATCATTAATATTATTCTCCGATTTTAAAAAAGTTTGTCCGCACCCTAATTTCGTTTTTATGTTTTTTTATGTTTCACTAACACTAATTCTACAAGTTTCCTTTGTAACTAACACATACTATGGATTAATCTTGGTCGGAAATAAATGAATTTGAATTTGTACAAAAGGTTGTAATCCAAGAGGATTTATGAGATACCTATTATTATAAAAAAATCACAAAGATTAACTTTTACTTAACCAAGTAGTTTTCAATACCGACAATCAATTTAACAGCAAAATGAAACCATCCAGTATTTATTTTTATATAAAATAACGTTAGCGTTGTTGTTATTTAAAATGACGCTAAACCGCGTTTCAAATCGAATTGTGTAAATTGACTTTCACCAAAACCTACCGTCTGCTCCAGTACAGCAAATAAAAGCGGCGATAATCTGTTTAACTATTCGCGAAACGACGTTAAAACAAATCAGTGTTAAAACCCCGTTTGTAGTTCAAACATAATTATTCAACGAACGGAGAGACTCAGTCAATCTGATAAATTCTGTGGTAAGCGCGGCTTGAATAAGTCGGGAATAAACTTAGTACTATATTAAATTAGCTCTAATTTATACTAGCCTAAATAAATTATGTCAACACTCCTTAGATACTCTTGGGATATCTCGTCTCTATTTCATGTTCTCTTTTTCAATTAACTCACCTTTATCTTTAGACTAAAAATTACCTGAAAAAGATTTTCTCCTTTTGGTTCGGTTTATCGTAATAATTTCTAAAAAAAAAGTACATAAAAAATAAAATGCAATGAGCTGGTTACTCTCTACAAAATTATCCACTCGGAGATTGATTCGCCGTCACTTCTTTGTTTGCTAAGCTTCAACATCAGATTCAGGTCTCGTGACTCCGCACCTAAATTGTTCGACCTCCTTATTTACAAAAATAACACATCAATTTTCAACCCTATAGAATGTGCCGTTTGTATAATAAAATCCTGTCTAAACCTGCATCTTTGGATATTTTTTCATGCAGTATGTACAAATTCAAAAAAGAAATTAATAAGATTATCTTTTGCCGTGTCGATTAAATCACCAGTTGTATTTACTTGTGTATAATAAAGTAAGTTATTCACACCTATTCTTGTTATTAGTTCCTTTTTACTATATTACTAACACAATAATAGTTGAATGACTATATCTGTATTTTCAAGTTTAAACCCTCTAACATTTCATTTAACCTAGAACAAATTGTGCTTACATGTTAAGAGTTTCAGTCTAGCTCTGTGTACTGCTTTACTTTTTGTTATTCACTGACTGTAACTTGTTTTGTGAGCCATGAATAAATAAAAAAATTAAAAGAAAATCAGAAACCTACTACCCTTCAGTAAGGTTTTCTAAACATTGTTTTTCGAATCAATGATTGCGTATTTACCAAATTAGGTCTATATTTATAGACGATAACTTTCGAAGATAACGAAGCAGGAGAGGCAGGGCAACAACTGTTAGATAAAAAGATACTTACTGGTCGATATAATTGTATTATTTCGCAAACAATATATTTCACTTAAGTAACACAACAACCACCTCTCAGCTATCTCACCAACATCATAGAAAAACAATATATAACTCCAAATACAAAATATATAAAAATAAAATTAAAAGTATCATAAACAATAAAAAAGAGGTCTGTCGCCAACAATATTTAGGCTTTTTTACTGCTTGCCAGGCTAAAGCAGCTAAATCAGCAAGCGTTTGAAAAAGTATTTTATAATATATATATATATATATATATATATATATATATATATATATATTAATCAGTCAGTGTAAATTTTCATAATAATTTTTAGTTAAAAAATTAGTTATAACCTACTCGTTCAAACCGTAGGTTACATAAACTTAGCAATACTAAGCCTGATATAACCGTCTTACTGCAACCTCATTTAGCCTGTGCCACTGTCGAAATAACAACACAAGCTTGTAAACTGATTGTGTAACGCATTGAAAAATTGATTCTAGTAAGAACGGTGACTGATCGAAGTCGTTAGAAAATCAAAGCAATTTTCGCCCGTCAGCGAGACGCTGCGGCTGACGTCCCATTTGTCTCGAACCTGAGCTGAGCATTCGGCTCAGTATACATATAAGATTGGGAAACAGTAACTCAAGTCCATAGAAAGTTTTGGAATATCGACAAAGAAATGGTTGTAGTTTCGTTTGCAAATCAATACAAAAACATATTTTTTTCTTTATTTTATAAATGACCACAACCTCTCCTGATGGTAAGGGTCGATTTGGACGAGAATGGATCAGATCTGTCTACTAGCAGCTATAAATAGAAAGAAAATCTATTTTCAATCGACACAATGTGATATTTTGAGTCTTTTCCCATTAATATTGATCATCAAACCAATTTGTTACTATATTTAAAGTAGGGCTCTACACTAAACGTTACTATTTTAGTGAAAGTAATTTATTTACTCAAAAACTTTGCACAAACTTGTGTACAATGGTGAACTTAATGCCGGAGGCATTTTCTACCGAACAATCACAAGTCCAAGCAGAGAACATACAGGCGGTGCACATACAGAGAAAAAGCGAAAGTAAAATGGTTACCTACTTACTAAATTAAAAAAATAACGATTAATGAACCTACCTACAAATTACTTACATAAGTATATATTGTTTGAATAAATCACAGCATAGACATACACAAATACAAATACATAATAATAAAAATGGTAAGTTTATCGAGTTACAGTAGAACTAAAGTATATTGTGATTCTAGCGTCTGCGGCTTAGCTGCCTTGAGAGTGGTGAGATGTTAGACTTGTACGCAAATAAAGGCATTAAAAATTCAAAAGTATTGTTCTGTACGTTATACATTTACCACAATTAGTACGGAGGCAGGTTTCTTATGAAGGTGTTAAGGCTTGAACAATGATGACATTTTACTTTTTTACTATGGATAGAGTGTAAAAAAGTAAATAAAATGCGTGCATTACTTATACAAACATTAGAGACTTCCAAAAGTTCTTACGTAACTGATCTTGCTTAGAGAAATTAAGAAATAATATTAGTGCTGATTATTAAAAAATACAAATTTACAACAACAAAATAATCCTTCAATGCAAATAACATATTATGAAATCTCTAACATATCAAATAAAATGAATGAAATCTGCAAAACCAAAACATTCCTCTCATATAAAACTTTACTGACGCTTACGAATGTTCAATCGGTTTGTATGAATATTTTATTTTGTAGTGTACAATACATTTTTTCTGATACATTTTTAATACTGCCGGTATTGTCACATGTCATTGCACGGCCTATCGGTTTGGTGCTTTTGCATGTTTTCGGGTTTTATGGTGTTAAAAAACGGTGTTTTTGTAGTGTCATTTTTGGTTGAGTGTTATGAAATTATTCAGATTGTTTGTAAAACCGAGAAAGTGAACTACAGTGAGTCTCATTTGGGCAACAGTTGCAGAGGGCATGGCTCTACGCTAAGTCATTTTTACATTGTTATCAATATGTCTCATTATGCATAGTTTACGTTCGTAGTAGCAACTTTACGTTCACGATAGATAATATACACATTATCTGATTGTTTTTATTAATTCTTAATTCAGTCACATGTTGATTTTTGAGTATGTCTTTAAGAAAACGAGTGAAATACTTTGTCACAACATAAAATTATCTTTAAAATAACAAAGAGATCAGTACTATCTGAATAGCGCTATCGACTGCATAATTGTATGCTTGTATTTGCTATAACTGACTTTTTTTATTTTATATTATGCAGTTGTTTGCTTTTCCTACTAAAATAAGATAAAAAAAATCCCTGTACATCACGCTCGCCGCACATATACACAAATATTGTGATTGCAAAAAACGATTAACCTGCAAGCCTGCGATTTTTAAAAAAAAATTTGACGCTGATGAAGATTAAAAAATTTGCTTTGACGACGATGGAAGAGCACACAGAGAATTAGTGCGGTTATCTATCCTTTATACTTATATTACAAAATACTTTACTTTACTTCTTATTAATATTATAAATGTGAAAGTATATTTGTTTGGATGTTTGGATGTTTGTCCGTCAATCACGCTAAAACTACTGAATGGATTTTGATGAAATTTGGTATACAAGCAGGGTATAGGCTAACTTGGGTGATAGGGTACTTTTTATCCCGATTAAACTCTCCCATGGGATAAAGCAGGAATCTTGATAATCCTCAATCACGCCGCAAGTATTGAATGGATTTTGATGAAATTTGGTATAAAGCAGGGTATAGGCTAATTTAGGTGTTCCTTTTATCCCGATTAAACTCTCCCATAGGATAAAGCAGGAATCTTGATAATCCTCAATCACGCCGAAAGTACTGAACGGATTTTAATGAAATTTGGTTTACAGACAGTGTATTAGCTGATATAGATTAATTAATAGTTTTTAATTCAAGTTAATGAATCAACTACAATGCAATACATTTTCTTCATCCCTAGACAGTGTTGAGCAGTGTATAACCTGAATTAGATTGTAGGATATACTTTTTATTGTAATTATATGCTCCCGTGGGATAAAGAGGATTCTACTTACATGTTCCCATACAATACAGCAGGAAATAGCAACTTTCATTCTACGTAGCGTAGTCTCAGTATAGTTTATTGAGGCGCCAATAGATGGCGTTGCCTGTATTTTAAACCGCGATAATGAATTATCACAGCTACTTGGATATTAATGACTGTGACTTTGAGGTGAAATTAGGAATTTTCTTCTTTATAGGTTAATTCTGTGTCGTTTCAGTTCTGCGTTGTCAATTGGTTTTTCGAATAATTTGTCGATTTGGCTTTTCTAACGGACTTGATTTTCTTTGCGATTGTGGATTTGGTTGATTGTTATTTTTAAACAACTTAGATAGGTATATAAATTTTATAACTTTACATATTTGTACTAAATCTAACTATACGATTTATTACTACCAAAATCGTGAAAATCAAACACGGAAACATGGTAAAAATATAAGATAATTCCCTACGGAATGATTAAAATTAAACTTTTTATATGCAAAAAAATACAGTCACTAAGTCATTTGTAAATGTCCTCATTCTACGCGGGCAAAGCCGCGGGTAAAAGCTAGTTAGTAATAAAATTGACTATTGTAGCCATATGAGGGCACATGATAGGGCAAACCACCACAGACCCTCCATCACGGATTTGACGCAGTCACCGTAGCTGAAATCGGCATGGGTATATTTACTTATATAATCTACGTGAAAAAATGGTTTATATCGTAAATGCCCCAAGAATCTTAACGTTAGTATTGTAGTATGGCTTTTATTACCAAGTTCATAAAATCTGCAGCTGCACTCCGTGAACGGCGCAACACGCACAGTTTATTATGACTGACATTAAATTAATTTTTTACTATGCTGTTTACCTACATCTGTAAAGTTTTTATTAACCGACTTATTAATATTTTTGCTTTTGCTTTTCTAGTGTTGCTTTGTCAAATTTTTTGAATATCAAATTAAGATGCTGCTTTAAGGGTTTCTAAAGGGATTTTATAATAGGCACTCGTTTAGTTACAGTTTCGTAAAAAATAAAAGCGTCCGCAAAAAATAAAACAAATCAAATTATCACATCCACACTTAAATATAATTACCGATAAACTACCGATAATTTGAACAAAAAACTGCTAAAACTCTGTCCGATGCGCAAAATCAAATGCGAAGAGTTCTTTGCTTACCTTATCACCCACACAAATTGGCTGGAACAAGATGGTGAGACGTCAAATCAAGTCTTTCGATAAAAAAATCTTAGAGTGTCCTACTGTGCGTCACCGCAACTTTGCTCTTGGTTCTCTACCCCGGGTCCATACGGGCGCTTACGTTGGCACCAAAAAATTTTTATTCTTCTTGTGAGGCTTCTTAAAACTACGCCTATCAACGTTAATCATAGATTCACAGCTAAAAAGTTGGCCTCAAGACCTACCCCAATGAGTGGATCTAGAAAATCGCGTTGGTCTTAACGTTGATCGGTGCATTTTCTAAAGGCGAATAGCGTCAGCTATTGTGCCAACTATGTGGATTTTGTTGTCAACTATTTCGCCATTGTAGATCCGTTTTCACTCAGAAGGCTTTACACTTTGGCACTTGCGTTGACCTACAGAAAACCCTATTGGCTTCTAAAGAAATATACTCGTACCAATCAAAGTCCAACGCTATTTCTACATCCACTCTTTTGGTCAAGAAGTCTTTAGGTCAAAATTGGGGCCAACACCAGTCATAGTTATGGTCAAAATATGGCTAATTTGGATATAGGATTAAAATCATTTATATTAAGCTTTATTCTACAAAAAAACTATGTACAAAAGGTGGACATAACGCCTAAGGCATTCTCTACTAGTCATACCTTTGGGCTAAGCAGAAATGATTAGTGATAATCACTCTTACTAGCTTTGTGAAGTGTGTGAAAATGAGAAGTGCTAGTTGGCAAGTTAGATACTTTTGTAGTAGGCTCCTTGAGCCTATATCGGCGCATTCAAAGAGCCATTATGTCAAGCATTCGGTTCCCTGACGGATAAGTCGAACAAATTGCATGTCGCGCCCAGCCGATGGAGTCTGTTTTTTCCACGGGAAACTTATTGTTTTTGTTCGTTCAACTTACCTATTTGTTCGTTGAAGAAAGCTTTCGATTGATAAAGTTGGTTACTTTACTTGGTTAGTCACATGTACTTTTGGCAGGTTCAAACGGTTTTCTTCTTATTTATTTATTATTAATATATTATTGTAAGTTGTCGATAAAACCAACAATAAATACTGACCTCATTAGATTTTTTTCGCCGTACGTGAATCTAGGCATGTTCTTAGCTAAATTTTTAGCCTTAGTTTATCTCAAAATTAGCACTGGGGAATGCAATCAGAATTAAATTATAGATTTCACCCTGGAAGTAGTTTTTATTTTAAACTTTAAAGTAGCCGCCCGTGACTTCGTCCGCGTGGACTTTAGTTTTTGCCACCGAGTTTCATACAAACTTTTATCTCCAAGTGGCGCAATCTATCGGTAAATTTTTCAATTATTACATGGTATTGAGATGTTGTGTCGCGGAAAAAAGTAGCAAATGTCCAGCCTCTTTCCTACCTCTATACAAAAAACGTATCGTAACATTGTGTCGTTACATCGTGGAAGAGGGACAAGCAAACAAACTGACTTTCCCATTTGTAATATTATTAGGGATATCCTAATACTATTATTTCCCTAAAGTAAATTTACCTTAGAGTATTCACACTTTTTAATTACAATCAAAACGTTGAACGGAAATAGTTTTAAAAATACCAACCATACCATAGGGTGTACAAATTTTCATTCAGGAACACGCGACCCCCGTCGGATGCTCGATAAAGTCTTTCAGCGACAGGCTGAATTTCAGGCGGCCGCCCACCGGAAGCGCTGTCCACATTTTATAAACTCGCGATACACTAAAGGAGACAATGATGGAGTACTACCATACGATACGTAGAAAGTTTATTTATTTAAACCTCTGGCATTCTCTACCAGTCAACCGAGTGGAGGTGGGCGTATGCTTAACTTAACTGAACATATACATATGATAATATAATTAAGTCTGTTATTCTGTTATATATAGCATGTGGTGTTTACCAGTAAATAGTTTCTGTATTTAGTAATTTTAAGAAATAATGTATTATTAGTTTGAGACTTGTATCGATGCATGGAACTGTTGGTAGACCCAATAAAAAAAAAGGTACAATATTTCTGCATGCACCCATTGCCTTGTTTCTGCATGACCTTGAGTTTGACTGGAAGAAAATGCTTTTAGCATTAAGCCATTTGTACATTTCTTGTGCAATAAAGTTTTTAAATAAATAAAATAAAATAAATGTTGATGTATTAAAGCACACATTTGCACATGCACAGATTTTGCTCGACATCTGATTTTTTTTTAGTTTTTAAGCTTTAGACTTTCAAAACTCTGTCAAATATACGATTTGTGGTCAGTTTGTGTATTTTTTACTGTATGTAAAATTTTCCGTTGATCTTAAACATTGATATCAAAAAATCAATCCAACGGGAAATTTAATCAACACTGTTTTAAAACTGTTCCAATTAAATACTATACTCTTAATTGCTTGAAATGACTGCAGAAAACAAAAAAAAAATATATCTCTAGCGAGATAAAGTATCCGGGATTAGCTCTAACAACATAACACTAATGTACGGAACCAGCACGAACAATTTTAACACTGACACGCTTTAGCCGACGGATATAAATTCTAAAACGCCGTGAAACGGAACAAAATGTATCGCAGACGAAGTTGCGGACGCAAAGTGGCGGCACTTCACATAAATTGCTGAAATTTCAAAAACTAAAAGGTCACCGGATCCCTCAGAAATTTCAAATATTTGTTCAGTAGTTTTTCGGTAAACAAAGTTCAGTTCGGTCATTGATTTGAATTAGACCAATCCGCACCCCCGGTTTCAAATTAAATTTACCACAATTTAACCCTTGGTTAGCCAATGCCGAAATTCGCACACCTAACCTGTCGAATGCTGAGGACTTTAAATTGAGTTCGGGCCGTCTTTTGTTTTCGTCCCGCCGACCTAGTTTGAGGTCCGCTTCGGCTGTTCGGCCGGTACAAATACGTGTTGAACGCATTCAGTTTTGGATACCCTTGTGGCGTACACGTAACATACACTATTTTGTTGTTGTGCACGACGATTGTGTTGTTTGTACGCATCCAAAAGCAAAAGGAAGCAGCTTCTCTGAAAACGTTTCACTTTTCACATTGTGAATGTGAACATCTCATGTGTGGAACTGCAATTACGCATTTCAAACAGCTTGGTGTTTCACATAAAAGGTTTTATCATATATTTTTTTTGTCGGTTTAAAAACACTACTACTACTTGTAGCTATACATATTTAAATCTAATATGATGAAGTCAATATTTAAGTACTTTTATTCTGCATCTCTTGCTCCAAAACGTAACGTTAATTAATTACCAAGTTTTTTTCCTTCATAAAATCATATTTAAAAATAAGTTTAAATAGCTTTTTTATTCCGAGCCGCGCTACTCAGAAGTGTGGCCACAAATTGAATTTATATTTCTAAATTCAGCGTCTTCGTACTTTAACTCCCACTTTAGCACTCTCAACAGAAACTTGAAACTCGGTGGAAATTCCACGAGTTTCACTGCAGGTGCTGGCTAAGTCTATTAAATAAGCAAAGCCTTGCTCATACGTAGCTTCGGAGATACTAAGTTATCTTACGGTTTTACCTTTTAATAAGGCTCGGGAAACTACATACTCGGTGTCTCGGTAATAAAGCCACAACGATAGTATCTCATAAAAGTCTATTAGAAGCGCTTGCGACATAAATTAATGATTTTCGTTAGTAAAAAAGTGTGTTAATATTTAGAGCGTAAAATAATAAAATGTGATGTTTTTGCTAAACGTTTCGTATTTTTAATTTTGACCTCGGGTATTACGTCAAAGCTTATTTAGTTTACTTATTGTTAGTAAGGTCTTACCTACTGAACCAAATATCAGGTAACAATCACAATATTTTCGAAAGCAAATATAAAATGCTATGAATTCCTAACAGAGTGTTTCGAATTGAGTGATTTAGCCGAGAACAGCGTCTGGCTTGCAACGTTAAATTTTAAAATCACCATCGATTTGTCTTGACCTGATTTCGCTACCTTTAAAATGTCAAATGCACATGTAGCATTATATTGATTGTGATTTCTCGGAAACGCCTAGAGTTAGAGAAATATAGCGGTTTGAAGGAGTGTATTGCTAAAGGCTAGTTAGCAGTGTCGCGATGTATGACTGATATCGAATTGAATGCAATTCAAATTTGAAAAATAACTAAACTAGAAGTTTACTTTTTTCATGATTCGATACAATTTGAAATGTTGACAAGAGTAACCATATAATTTGAAATAACTTACATAGACACATTTTTGAGTGAAACATAATTTTATAATAACTAGTAAACATTTTTTTTATCTGAATTATCACAGTTTAAGTCTTAAAAAACGTATTGTACCATTTTATCCCCGATATTTATATAAATGTACTTTCTACTTTCAAGAACAATTTGCCAAATGCTTAAGCTATATCAATATCAATTCAGATCATAAAACAAAAAGCTTATGCAAATTAAATACATCGATATCAACCGTTTCATTCGCAGTGCATTAATTTCAATAAAAAGTCGTGGAACCGAATACGTTGGAAACATTAAAACTGCTGTCCGCAAACATTCCAGCGATGTCGATTGCCGCGAATCTGTTGACGTACTCAATTGTCACACAAGTCAAAGCATTCGCTTCGTACTTCGCATGCCTAATGGAATACTGACTTAAATCAAAAAATCATGATTTTTGTGAAATCGCAAATGAAGATTTTGCTATGCCGACTTATCTTACTACTATTATAAAGGCGAAAGTTTGTAAGTATGGATGTATGGATGTATGGATGTTTGTTACTCTTTCACGTAAAAACTACTGAATGGATTTGAATGAAACTTTACCACAATATAGCTTATACATCAGAATAACATATAGGCTACAATTCATAAAGAATTTTTAAGATAAAGGCTTTCCACGCGGACGAAGTCGCGGGCGGCCACTAGTGCTACATATTTGATAAATATACATAAAACGAATGTATTAATAAATCAGTAATGTTTGGTTTTTGAATGTATAACTTATTATTGATGATATCGAAACAAACGAAAACCCGGAAATATTTTCTTTATATTTTTGAAATTTATTTTAAAAAGTACATTTAAAGGGGCATTTTTTTATTAAAATAATAGCGTAAATTTTACCATGTCAATGTTTTTTTTTAATTTCTAAGACTCTTTACATTTAAATTATTTCCTATTTAGTATTTCATGCTATTGTTTTGCCATAAAAAGGCTTTATTTAAGTATTTTATTTTTTAATCTTGGAATGTGAAAATTCGGCAACTGAAACGAATCATTAGAGTTTAAAGTGTGTTCGTCGGGCCAATCCTCCGGGTAGCACGGTATTAAAATATCCTCAACCCTAAGGTTGACTGGAACAGATCGGTTTTAGCGATTTGACCGACTAAATAGAAAAACTTTCTGTATATTTTGAATTCTTGTATTATTTTGTGGTCTATCTTTTAGTACAACATTATCGTAACTAGCTCAAAAAACTACTAGGTCGAGTAGTTCCCAGCGGCATTCATTACTGCATCTAATTCAATCCTAGGTACCTAAGATGTCAACAAAGTAGAGCCAACGCTGCACTCTTAACAAATTAGCCCTGAAATTATTTTAACGTAATGACTTGCAACAAAACAGACTCAATAGGATTATTTTTTATTTTATACTAGCTGATCCGGCGAACTTCGTACCACCTTAGCGTTGCAATGATTGAACAATGTCATCGAATGACATTGACATTAGTTACGCGCGTTTTTTAAAATATGCAAAATTAAATGTATATTTTTCAATATTTCTGAGAGATTTTCTTCATATTTTTTTCCGTAAGAACCTTCTCCTAATAATAACAAATACAACAAAAAAAAGAATAAGTGAAATCGGTCCAGCTATTCACGCGTGATGTCGTGACCAAGGAAAACGGGTTTCATTTTTATATATAAAGCCTGTTCAAATTAGAGACTTGTGCAGTGCACTTTTTTTGTAACACAAAGCTGCTGCAATTTTTCACTCTATTCAATTTTCACAACTATTGTTTAACTGAGCACTCGGCGTAGGAAAATTGTTTTAATAGTTTCAGTAAATTGATTCTATCTGTAATTTGTATATGCTATTTTTATTTCATTTGTTGAATACTGAGATTCTTTTTTTTTCATGTTTGCAAATACGCTCGTTGTTTATAAGCGGAGTTCGCGAACGGGTGTATTTTTATTTTTTTACGTCTATCAGCATACAGGTTGGGAAAATAATAAAAAAATAAATCGAATTTGAACGCCTGAGCGCCTTTTGTTTTTATTGTTACTATGATTATTGACTTGTGTTTTAAAAAGCTCATATTTAAATTTCAGGGCGTGCCTCAGGGTTATAGGGGTGATAAAATTTCGAGCTCTCACACACACACACACATACACACATTAATGCAAACTTTTTGTATAATTTGTTTTAAATTTCACAAATTCCATCACTGTTTATGGGGCAGACGCGCTCAGTCTCAGAGATCGTCACCACCCACCTTTATTGCTTGACATCGCGCTCAATTCTTCTTCTTTTTCCAAGGGTTATTCTAGAGACCGGCCTAGTAGACCCAACTTCCATAAATGTAGCATCAACGACATCAAGGACGAGTTGAATTCTGTGAAGTGGGATGAATTTTTATCTTGCACTGACACAAATGAATCTGTAAGAAAGTTCTATGACAAACTAAACCAAATTATTCTAAAGCACACCCCTATGACGCGTAAGAAAACAAGTGGTGTACCTTTTTGGTTTAGTCCGGCTTTGAAACGGTGCATGAAAGAAAAAAATAAATACCATAAGAAATATAAAAAGTATGGTAACCCTCTAGACTACGACACATTTAGCTTACTTAGAACACGTTGTAAACGCTTACTAGATGTATGTTACAAGACCTACCTTGAGTCAGTTGAATCCGATTTAAAGCGGGACGTAAAGCATTTCTTTCGGTTTGTAAATGGTAGGAAACTGTCCTCTTCTATGCCTGCATCAATGAAGTATGACGGGACTAATTCCTCAGATATTTTGCAAATATGTGAAATGTTTTCAAGTTATTTTGGTTCCGTATTCGAGAAAAAAGATCCCCGGAATATAGAGACATGCATCGGGACTGACACTGCTCATCACTTTAGTCTGTCAGTACTGGACATTAATATTGAGAGTATCCAGGATACCATCAAAAACCTTGACAACGATAAGGGAGCTGGTCCGGACGGGCTACCTCCTCACTTTGTGAAACGGTGCGGCAAGGAACTGAGCATACCCTTACATATCATTTTCAATAAGTCGCTTAAAACTGGCACATTCCCGACGTATTGGAAGGTCGCTCACATAATTCCGATCCACAAGTCTGGTGAAAAGGATCAATGCAGTAACTATAGGCCGATTAGCATATTATCATGTTTTGCAAAACTATTTGAAACAGTATGCTACAGTATATTATACTCTTATTTTAAGCCATTCTTATCTTCTTCTCAACATGGATTCATTCCAAAGCGATCAACGGTAAGCAATCTGCTGGAGTACAAGAGCTACCTTTGTTCTGCATTTGCCCAGAGACACCAAGTTGACTCAATTTACACCGACTTCGCAAAGGCTTTTGACAAAGTGAATCATTACGTGCTCTGCCAAAAACTCAAAGGATACGGCGTCCATGGAAGCTTGCTGCGCTGGTTTGCATCATACCTGGACAACAGGAGCCAGTTGGTCAGCATACAGGGGCATCTCTCCCTACCCGTGACAATAACCTCTGGTGTCCCTCAGGGCTCACATTTGGGTCCATTGCTGTTTATATTATTCATAAACGATCTGGCTCATAGACTGTCAGTTCCTTGCTTACTCTACGCGGATGATCTAAAAATATATCATAAGATCACGGACCTTCAAGATTGCATTGAACTGCAGTTGAACTTGTCCCGGGTGGAGGAGTGGTGCTCTAGTAACATGATGTACTTAAATACAAGTAAGTGCTTTGTAATCTCGTTTGGTTCCTCTAAACATAAAATATGCTTTGATTACAATCTAAGTGGTTCTGTCCTGAGGCGTGAGTCGGTTGCCAGGGATCTGGGGGTCTACTTTGACGAGGGTCTTACCTTTCACGATCATTATGAGCATATATTTTCGAAATGCACTCAACTTCTCGGCTTTGTTTCTCGCTGTACCAAGGATTTTAAAAATCAATCATCGTTTACTCATCTTTACTTCTCTCTAGTTAGAAGCGTCATGGAGTACGGTTCAGTGATCTGGTCACCATATTATGAGGTGCATGCTAACAAACTCGAAAGAGTACAAAAGAAGTTTTTAAATATTCTTTCATTCAGAACCGGTCTGGGCCGCAGATATAGATCATACGACTCTAGACTCGATCACTTTAAAATACCGTCCCTTGCCTGCCGCCGTAAATGCAATGAGCTGGTTACTCTCTACAAAATTATCCACTCGGAGATTGACTCGCCGTCACTTCTTTCTTTGCTAAGCTTCAACATCAGATTCAGGTCTCGTGACTCTGCACCTAAATTGTTCGACCTCCCTATTTACAAAAATAACAAATCATTTTTCAACCCTATTTCTAGAATGTGCCGTTTGTATAATGAAACCCTCTCTAAACCTACATCTTTGGATATTTTTTCATGCAGTATGTACAAATTCAAAAAAGAAATTAATAAGATTCTCTCTTGTCGTGTCGATTAAATCACCAGTTGTATTTACTTGTGTATAATTAAGTAAGTTATTCACACCTGTTCTTGTTATTACCTAGTTCCTTTTTACTATAATACTAACACAACTAATATAGTTGATAGACTATATATTATCTGTATTTTTAAGTTTTAACCCTCTAACATTTCATTTAACTTAGCACAAATTGTGCTTACATGTTAAGAGTTTCAGTCTAGCTCTGTATACTGCTTTACTTTTTGTTATTCACTGACTGTAACTTGTTATGTGAGCCATGAATAAATAAAAAAAAAAAAAAAAAAAAAAAAAATTAAATTAAATCGTTTAAAAATAGTACCTACATTAAGACTAGTTATTCTTAAAATTGTATTTGATTACGTAAATAAAGAGATTGGCCGCCTCCATGAGTTTTCAGTTGGAGTTATAAATCAAAGAAATAAACAAAAGTATTTTAGTGCACATAACTACTTAATAATTCTGTGATGATTAATTTAACTGTTGTTTAGTTATTTGCGTCACGTCAAGTACGATGGCCAGTACATCACGGTAAGTACGGCGGTATCTTATGCGCTTGTGATACGGGCGATTTTGCAACAAAAGTGGGTAGCCTGATATGCTTGCCACTGTACAATTAGCTGTACCAGCGTGGGTGGTGCGATTATTGCCTACCTAATTTATCAGCCAGCCTAAGTACATAACTGTGCCCGCTCCCACACAGGCGTAATCGTATAAAAGGTACGGCCATAAACACCGGCCGTATTCAGCTACCGTCTGCAATTCTGTATGAAAAACGTGCGTTAACCTGTTCTCATTCTCTCGATGTAGACTCCATACAAACCGGGTCAGTCCAATCATGCTAATGAAAACAAACCACGCGATCCAGCCCTGTGTTTATACTCTTGAATATTCAACGGTTATTTTCTTAACGGTACTTCAGATTTTAAACGTATTCCAAAATAATATCCATACAACAACAGCGGCGACCGCGGGAACCGTTAAAATTAACGATGATTGGCTGAATCGGGAAGGAATTGAATTTTCGCAAGGTAATTAATATTTCTGTTTGATATTCAAATTCGGAACGGTATTACTGAGCTTATGGGCCGGTTTACCTTTTTAATTTTTGATTCGGTTCGTTAAGCAGAGTTGATAAACATTTTATAGTTGTTTCTACTTAAATTGGGTTGGTAATTAATTGTTTCATTTCAAGTGATTCCCAATAACTTATTCCATGTAAATATTCCATATTTTTATTATGACATACTTTTCCAATCTCGGGGCCATAGTGTTCCAGAACTTTCGAAGGCGTACATATGACTTATGCTTACATTCAGAGGACTGTTAGACACTTTAATCTAGGGGAAATGGGATTAATATAATTATTAAAGTAAAAATATGCCTGTCTCTGTGAAAGGAATCGTATGTTATCGTATGTAATCGTATGTTAAAAATCACTTTGTTTCATAAAGTAATCAAAACGTATAAAATAACGGTCGTGTCACATTCCCACTAATTAGGATGAGCATTTATAACGTTATAAACTTCTTACTTTCAGAAACAATTAACAAATAACAAAGAGACATTAAGTAAGTTAAGCTAAACCTTTTGAAGTTTGCATGTTTTCATCATAGCTCAGCAGTGGGATTATAGAGTTACTACATCCTGTAATATAGATATCATCCGCCATAAACAATTCAAGGCGAAACTTGGAGTGCTTATTAATATTTCTGAAATGTTTCCCGTCTTGGCTAATTCATTAATCTAAATTTATAAGTAATTAAAGTTTGACAAGGCCACGCTCCGTCAGATAAAGATTAATACAAACTAACATGGGTCTGACGTGTACAGACATGCGATTTTATTAAGGGTAGTGCCCATCAATTTTGTGGAAGAGATTATAATTTTGGAGTGAGCTTTGTGTTTTATCACGCGTGAGAAAAATAGAAAGACTTAATTACTTAGAGATACTTTGACGGTAGCTAGGATATGTTTTGTTTAACACAGAAATTATACATGTTTAACGATAAAAGCTACCCAAGTTATCGGTAATTTGGATATGTCTTGAGTAGGTCGTGAAATGTGTTACTAGACTAAAAAGACAACACTTTAATTTGGCTTTTTTTTAACTCTGCACAAAAATGTGTACAATGATGTGTTTCATGCCGAAGGCATTCTTTATTAGTCAACCAAAGGTCCAGTAAAGATTCAGGCGGTGCACAAAAATTAAAAGAAAAAAAACATTGGTGATGGCATTCTTGAATTACGTTCAATTTATCCCAAAGAATGACCTGCTAAAATGGTCTTTCTGGCTCAGTTTTTGAAAGTTTTTTACATTTACTTATTATGTTGTTTTAATTATATAAAATACTGATTCTTAAAAATGCTAAATAATAATATTGCAAAAAACTAAACATATCTTCTTCCACGTTTTAAGTTTATTAATTTTACAAAACATACATTTGACAAAATTCACATATTTAAAATGTCACGACTGCACATGTATAAAGCTAAAACTAATGTCAAATATGGCAGGTTCACATTTACCAGTCCGAAAACTATTTATCTGACTTTTGCAAAATCAGCCCTTAGTCGATCATATTTTTTTGTCTTCAAAGATTATAAAACTTCTTGCAGTTACTCCCATAGAGACAGAGATGCGAATGATTACTTATTGGACCCCAGGCCCAGTGGTCCAGCCACGCCGCAGCTCGGTAAATACAATTACGAATGTAGTGGAAGACCGGCGTATTTTGATGTTAGTTAAGTTTACGGGGGCTGGCTGTAATGTCTTAAGTTACTACTCTGAGTTGAATTACCTTTTTTGATGATCGTAAAAAACTTGGCGACTGGGTCACACACTGGTTCATACTAGTATTATAGAATTTTCATTTACTAGTGACAGCTTGTTGTCAATACTAATTACTTGTTTTCAGGTCCAAACGCGATATATTTGTCGCGGTGACTGTTCTAACATTTTTAATAATGAAAATGTGAGGGTGGATCTGGAAACCGCGGCCGCCCCGAGCAGACAATGCCGCGCGCCACCGGTCAGCTCGTGACCACGGCTATGTGCAATCTAGCCGAAACGTCGAGCAATGAGTACCTAATACCATTAAAAACTATATCGCGTTTAGCCCCGAAAACAAGTAATTAGTGGTACAATGCAACGCGAAAGTTTAAAATCATAAATTGTTGTCAATATTGAATTCCCACGGCCTTTCACAGAACAGTAGAGTCATGCCCACAAAGCTTAAATTGCTTTCATGAAGCTTGAAAGTCTTTTGCATTAAGTATTATTTGCTCTTTTATATTGTTATTTAGTCGTTCATCTTGACTTCACAGACCCGTTGAAATAAACCACAAGCGTTACGTGTAGTAGTTACAACTCACTGCTCAGACCACTCAAATGTTAGGTATATTGATTGTGGAAGATTTATTAAGTGTGCCATTGTGTAATAAATACTTTATTAAGTATCGTAATCCTCATTCGTAATACGATAAAAGTAACCTCGATAAACAAGGCCCGCGCGTTATTACGTCACGAATATCCGAATGAGAATCATGAAAAGCTGGCGAATCGGTGAAATTGCTCTAACCGCCCCGAGGCTGGCGTAAACTTTTATTAATAAAAGAATGAGTAAGGAATGCCTTCAAACATTGGCCGTCGCGGGAATAATATAGAACGGCGAAGAACGCGTCTGGAAAATATATCTAAAGGGTTCTGTTTTATAGCAGGTAATTCGATGGGAAACACAAGAGCTAATCAATTAAGGCAACTAATTAAAAATTAACAAGGATCACGAGAGTAGTGCGCTTTCGCCTTATCACATAGTAGGTACTTAAACAAAAGAAAATATTTAAAAATCAAAGGTTAAATCTTAATATAACCTTTTGTTAGCTTTTTATAGATGTAAAATGCGATAATATTATATTCTAGTAACGTTATGTTACTTTTATTTTTAAATGAATTACTGAACGAATGATCACTGTTATTTTTAATCTGTGGAGTCGATTTGAAAAAAAAAGAAGTGTCAACTGAGTCATTCGGATTTTGAGGTGAATACTGCGAGGAGCTCAAGGAACGGGTATAAAAAAAAAACTTGTATTGAGAACTTGAGTATTATTTCGGAGCACTTCTTAATTTTTATACTTTTCAGGTTAAATATGAAAAAGTCGTATAATAATCAGATTTCATAAAGTAAAAATTAAAATAGTTATTTGTTATCAAGAGTGCAAAGTTGCTTTTTAACCGCGTGTTCAATTTTGATGACCGAGCAAGCGAAGGATTCTAAAATTGAATCACGAGCGCAGCGAGTGATTCAAAATTAGGGCTGATTTCACCACTGAAATTAAACGCGTTCAATGCGAATTAAACTCAGTTTTAGCGCTAAACGGCGTTCCGCTGCGACAATTGGATTTCACTGGCATAAACTAAACGGCGTTCAAGCTAAACTTGGTTTAGTTTCTAAACGGCCGATTTTCGGCGTTTAACTGATCTAAACGCGTTTAGAGCGCCTGTCATCGGCACAGACTAATGACGGTCTGTTATTATTGTTATATTGTGGAGATTAGAGAGTAAAGATTTTTATTGTTATTAGAGAAAATTGTGCTTGTTTTATAAAAAGATGAAAAGAGCATTGGAACTCGCTTTTGACGAAACCTTCGATGAGGATGACTTTGTTGTTCGTCGCTCCAGGTGGATACGCGAGAGAGAGGAACATTTTGAAACTCTTGATGCAAAAGATTTTGTCACTAGATAATTTGATTTTGACTCGACGACGTCAAAATGTCTCTCCACCAGCTCAATGAGAGTAAATTTCTCACTGGTTGCAAAGGTCGGGTCCCTCTTCCTTTTCGACATCTCGAAAAAGATTCGAAGGTCGCAACGGTAATGCAAGCACTTGACACAAACAAAAGGGCTATCACAGCACAAATGTTATAATTGTTCAAGTAATGTTATCACCACAATTTGTGGATTATAGAGGCGGAAATTAATCGACGCAAACACTTTTCATCAACACAAACAAAGCAATGGCGGGCGGGCGCAGGCGCCAAAGATTAGAGAGAGTATCACAGATTATTAGGAGTATGTCCAAATAGCGCATAGATAAGGTAAATTACTACATGGCGGACAGACATTTCGTTCAAATGATGACATATCATTCATTCGTTCACTCTATGTGAAAGCTAGTTATTTCTGAGAGTTGGTAACAATGAGTCTAAACTAAGATTACGAAAACGAGATTAAAACAAGGCCGGTGAAATCGATGCGACGTAAACTGCGTTTTATACAAACTTCTAATCTCGATTAATCTTAAACGCGTTTTCTTAAACTCGTTTTAAATTGCAAGCGGTGAATTTGGCCCTTAGAATCCTGAGCGTTAGCGAGGGAATCAAAAGAGCACGAGGTGAAAAAATCTTTGCACTCGAGTGCAACACGTAACTTTTCATTCCACCTCAGCGAGGAAATGACTAAATGCAAATAAAACCGTTGACAATCACAAGATAGCTACTTTTATTTCAGTTTAGGTATTAACTACTACATTATGACAGGTAAGTATTACAGAATAATCTTTAAATTATAACAAAATAATACTTAGGTATAATTAATAAAAAATTAAAGGAACGTTGCTACAGTTATTTAAATTGAGTGTAATATTTTTGTTGGGTACTGTAATATTGGTGTTAGTCACTTGTGTACTGTTTTTCGAGTGCTTGCTTTCTTGTTCTCGGATAATTCTATAAAATATGCCAGCAAAACGTTTTCTGAGAAAGTTTTGGCTCCTTTTGCTAGTCACCACGTGTTGAACACAACATAAATACTTCTCGCGTAATTGTTGAGGGAGAAAGATCATTTGCGCATTATTAACAGTTTCAGTCAACTCTGTTGGCGTCAATGGTAAGGTAGCAATAAATAGGTTTAATGATTTTTTAATTCACAAACTTGGTGCACACGATGTTCTAAATTCAAATTTACTTTAACCTCTAGTGAATAAAAACGGCTTTTCCACTCAGATATTGAAGAGCAAAATGACTCTTTCCGAGATGGTGGGATGAAAATAATATTATTGCAGTAGAAAAAATGTTAACGTAAAAACAGTAATATTTACAAGTATTATTCAACTTTTTACAATTCATTTGCAAACGTAAAACGTTTTGTTATTCGCCAGCGAACCCCTAAAAAGTAAAAGAAATTGATGAGGTGAGCGTGGCCCACGGCTTAACCCAGGCCTGATATTAGCCAAAAACGGCATCCTATGCAAACAAAGCTTGCCTCAGGATGTTTAATAAGCACAACTGTCTTACCACGTACATCGATTTGGCACAAATGAGGGATTTGCGAATGGAATTTTTCGTGCAGGTTTTTTAAGCCGAGTTTTACGAGTTTCGAAGTTTGGTCTCATTTTTTCACAATACTGTCGATTCTCCTTTGCGTCGGGATAAAAGACATGAACATGATTTATCTAATTTATATTTGCGAGACAATAGAGAAAACGTTAAAGGTTCACGTGTTAAATTACTTTATTATACATCAATATGCAAAGTTTTTATTTTAATAAGTATATCAATATTATTCCAATAGTTTTGACTGAATCATAAGTTTAAAAAAAAACGGAATCAGGCGTTACTTTGAGTGTTTTGTTGGTGTCAGTGTTTCCAGGTTTCCAGATTCCAGGTGCATCTTTTGTGTCACGTTGTGAGTTGTCGTCCTGCGACTTCCAGTAGGTAGTAGCTTTTTCAGGTGATTACAGTTGGATGTATTTTGGCTCCTGCGCCGGCGTCGTTTAGTGGAAATTTAAAGCAATATAATCCTTTTTTCAGCTTTAGACAAATTTGTCGTTTTTTTTTCGCTAGCGTATATTAAATAACTGTTTATTTCATATTTAATGCGGTCTTCAAAGACAGATCTCTAGTGCGTACCTCCACAGTCTAGACTTATTCTTCAGAAATAAAAAAGGATGATGACAATAAGTATTGTTGAATAACAGGCTTATGAAAGAGATCTTTTGTGCGTATATGACCTTAACCAATACAGCCTTAGCAAAGAAAATATATTTTATTACACGAATACATCACGAATACAGATGACAAAAGCATTCAGGTTAATATGCTGTCAAGCACATGTATCAATTTATAACTTTTCCACTATTACAAAGTATGAAAAATATATATTACGCATAGTGTGCCATATTACTTTGTCTTTTTTAGTCAATCCATCAGCATCCATCAAATACCGTGACAAAACTTGATAAATATTAGTGTCAAAACATAAAATCGATCGCAATAAAAAACGATTACCGTCTGACGTCAAAATAAATATGTAACTGTAAATATTGAAATTTTACTTATGAATTTTACATAAAACATACGCATACATAGATTGTGCGATATATGTCAAGTTACAAGCACAACAAGTACCTACTACCAAGAGGAATATATATATCGGTGTTTGCGTATTACTTAAACCTAGAAGTGTAATTATATTACCCATTCAGTAAAAAACTTCAAACTCAAATAATTTTATTTAATAATAATGGCGTATAAGTATATACGTCATCCGGTAAATAGTATCATAAACGGTCGGTAAAACAGCGAAGTAAACTGTTTACCGGTTAAGGGTCAAAGTTATACTGGGCTAAAGTAATCGCAGGCACAGTGGCATGATCTATTTGTATCATATTCTACCTTGACAAACTTAACCTGGACACGTTGTCATTATAACAATAATGTGGCTACCATTACCCCAAGGCTGTACGGCAATCAAAAACTGATATACAGATAAATAACAACACAAACTGTAGTTATTAGCAATATAGCTAATGCTACCTATTTAATTATTATGTTAAGTACCGAGTTACTCTGGCCCTGTTAACACTATAAGTCGGGTAATTTCACAGCTTGCTCCTTACTTGGCATCCGTCAAAATTTTATTACTCGTATAAAAAGTAGCAATGCGCACTCAGTGTAGACGGCCATTATTAAAATTTCCGTAGCCAACGCTCAACCATAACAATATTTTCGGGCCAGTAAGCCGGAAAGAAAAACTGCGCTTAAATGGATTCGGCATATTTTATGATAATATTAAGACTTACTAACGTTCTTGGAAATTTTAAGGGGCCTCCCTTAATAACCTAGTTAAACACGGCATCGCTCAAGATATATATTTTTTTCAAACACTTTTTAAAAGACGCGCACAACTGTTCTGCTAAACTTTTAAGTGGGGGATGTTCTCTTGTTTCCCAGTTAGGAGTAGTTTCGTGAGTTTATTAAGTCGTAAATTGAATTGGTCTACCTTCTCCTTTACTTTGCTGTTGAAGACTCTTCAATTTACCTTGGATGTTTTCAACAATTTAATTTGAAATTCGGAAGTAGTAGAACCGAGGCAAAGCAAGAAGATTTTAAGTTTATAATCACATAACTTGTTGAAAGTGCTTTGACGTGATAAGTTTTTTTTTTCAGAACAAAATCAATCATGTAAACGAAATATTCACATATGTAATTTCTCTACCCGAACGCACCTATCTGTGCCTCCTTAAATTGGCCAGTTGATTTTTTTTGTATGTTAATACCCTGAATAGAAAAACCGTGAACGTTTCCAGCGATAACGTCAATCCGCCAACAAATCTTTGACAAACGCAATTTCCATAACAAAATGGAAAATGGAACGCCACTGTCTAACGTAACATTTCGTATCGTACACACTATATTTCAGTGGCCCTACACTGTAACCCGATATCCGTTCTTTCAAACATACCCTTCCCTATCACTCACACCAGCTTGACCAATGTAGTGAAAGGGATAGCTACAATAAAAAGTATGAACTAAGGGTAACTGAGTAGACCTTAAGGGCTGGCAAAAAACGTTTCGAGTATGTGAGAAATGTTTTTTGCCGAAGCGCCGCAAACGGCCTTCCGATCTCACTAGACCTATATTATATTACACCAAGCGGCGACGTAAGTTTACTCATGTCATTCGACAGTACGTTTGAAGTTTTTGTTACTTTAAATATGTGTAGAAGTTAAACCAGTCAGTCAGTGTAATTCAATCTGATTAAGGTCATGCAATCTGGGGAAGTACCTTGAATCAAGATTTTGATTACAAAAGTAGTAAAAAAGTTGCAAATTGCACTAAAAGTAGAAAATTACTACTCATCGCTACACAGATCAAACCACTACACTTCACTTAAGAAACTGGAAATTGAAATATATACTTTCTAGTACCATAGTAACATAAGCCAACACGCATTCAAGGCACTTGCATTGTTACAAGGCTGTATGCGTTTTGATTCGGTCAATAATTGTTCTTTGGTAATATTGGGGGACGTTCCAAGTTACCTTCTGATAGTAAATGTATAAAGCTGCACGTTCCAGGTTTGTGTAGTTTAGAAGTATACTTGATCTGGGCTAATTTAAATAGTCGTAAGACGTGAGTTTGGGACTCCTAGCGATATCTATGCGCTTGCAAGGTAAACGCGGGCAGATCGGCCGCTGCATTAATAGTTGCATGAAATGAAATTTTTATCTCTCGTAGTTAATTGTTTTTTTTGTAACACCACTGTGAACGAGAAGTCTTTTACATTTTCAAATTATACTTTTTTTTAATTAATCTTATAGGTACTTATTTCCCGTCAGCAGCTTTGCCCGCGTGAAATTCAGTTTTCTTATAATAATAACGCATGTTGTTGTATGTATAAACCTTCGTCTTGAATCACTATGTATTAAATAAAACTGCATCAATATCCGCTGAGTACTTTTAAAATTCTAAGTATATATACATACAGACATAGGAACAAACGCGGAGAGCGACTTTGCTGTATACTAAGTTAGAAACGTTGATAGAAGCTCAATACATCCAAGTAATTTGCAATCACCTTCTTGCACTAAACCCGAACAAAAAGGCTTATTTTAATCTTATTAAGTTTAATGTTCTCTCAATTTCTGGTCACCGTCTGAGCCCCATCAACAAAAAAGAATTACGACTCGGGTATTACCACAAAAACTTATACGTGCGTTTCTCTATCCCTCAGATTAAATTTCTCATCGGGCGAGAGTCGAAACGACGTGTAACGTCAAGAGGCTGGAGTGCCTCTCGAATGCTGCCCAAGTAGGGAGTTCTTGGTGATATGACATTTACTCCGTGTCACCCGCACTGTGTTGACCTCGGGGTAAAGTGACACCTCACTTTATTAGGACGAAAGGATCTCTCATTCAGGATCTGTAGCGTATGACAGCCTGAAAAAGACTTGGGAGGTATGCGGTGGTTAACTTACTATTAAAAGATGAAGATATCACAAAATATAATCAATATAATTCAAAAATAATAAGACCCACAAGGGGCACCTGCGCGTTACAGTATATAAATTAACCCTACCAATGCTTCGAAACAGTTCGAGCTAGTGCTGAGAAGAAGGAACTTTACCAATGTTCTAAAGATATATATTTTTTACATTTTAAGTTGCGGTGTTATGGAATTATGAAAGGGTTTGCTTGTTATACCTCTTCAAAACCTCTGGCTTCAAAGGCTCTGATATTTTGATTTGAAAGTCGCAATACTACATATTATTAGTAAAAATATTTGCTCAAATAGAAGCTGCATTCGTGCTTATGTCGTTACAGCGCACAGTTCACTTGGTTGTTTCCTAAATACTAAACATTTAAACCTTAAGTTTCTCTGAACATTATTTTACATAATCATAATTTCTTGTTAAGGAAAATATCAGTCATCTGATTCCAACAACAAAGATGTTATTTACGACAAAAATAGCCACCGTAGCTATATGTCAGCCCACACGCCTAGAAATAAATCTAACTTGACGTAAACATCCAAGCATGGTCATATGCTGCCCACTATCCGCTGTACTGAAACCTTTTTTTAAGTGAATATTAATCTCGAATAGTAACTAAGGGTGGTTGCGATTTAAGCTCTTTACAACCATCCCCGATATTTACTTTATGGACTTTGCTAGATTCAGTGGGCGACCTGTGGCCCCGATTCGGCCTTTAGGCCGCGGCTTGGATTACAGCGAGGAGTCCTTTTTTAGGGTTCCGTACCTCAAAAGGAAAAAACGGAACCCTTATAGGATCACTTTGTTGTCCGTCTGTCCGTCCGTCCGTCTGTCAAGACCCTTTTTCTCAGGAACGCGTGGAGGTATGAAGCTGAAATTTATATCAATTACTCAGGTCTACTGTCCCTTGAAGCTGTGAAAAAATCAAACTTCTAAGCCAACGCAATCAAAAGATACAGCCGTTTATGCCGCAAATTTTCGACACTTGCAAGGGAATCAAAACCTACAGGGTGCTTCCCGCTAACTCAGAATCTTGAAATTTGGTACGAAGCAACGTCTTATAGCATAGATAAAGGAAAAATTACGAAAACCATAAATTTTTAGTTACATCACATAATATATATTTTTTTAATAATTTTAAACTTACTACCCATTTCCTCATAAACGCGTAGAGGTATTAAATTGAAATTCATACCAAATACTCAGGTCTATAATACCTTTAAGCTGTAACAAAATCAAACTTCTATGTCAACGCAATTAAAAGAAACAGCAATTTAAGCTGCATTTTGAAACTCGCAAGTACTCGCAAGGGAATCAAAACCTAAAGGGTACTTCCAGTCGACCTAGAATCTTGAAATTTGGCATGAAGCAACGTTTTATAGCACACATAAAGGAAAAATTCCGAAAACCTTAAATTTTTAGTTACATTACAAAATATATATTTTTAAATAAATATAAACATTACTTTTTTCCTCATGAACGCGTAGAGCTATCAAGTTGAAATTCATATCAAATACTTAGATCTAATTGCCTTTAACCCGTGAAAAAAAATTCTAAGTCAACGCAAAAACGCAAAACGCAAAAGTACAACCATTGATACCGCATATTTTGAAACTCGCAACTACACGCAAGGGAATTAAAACCTAAAGACCACTTCCCGTTGACATAGAATCTCGAAATTTGGTAAGAAGCAATAGCTTACAGCACAGGTAACAGAAAAATTCCGAAAAGCTTAAAATTTTAAGTAGTTATACCACCAAAAAAATTGTGATTGTAAACATAATTGTAGTTACAGCAATGACCGCGAGTTAATATACTATGTATGGGGAGGGCAACATTTTTCAAACGGCAAAGACGACCTCACTCATCGTCATTCAATCCCGATGTTTTGGTGAATGTAGCTGTATAATCTAAATGCGTCCTAACTGCTTAAAGTGTTATACTTATAATTAAATTCAATGACATTATTATAAACGATAAAGAGATCTTTGTCTTAAATTTATGCTCCTCCATCTTTCCCCATTGTAATGTTATGAATTTCATTTTGCAATAAAAATACCATAGTTATGACTCGATTGTCGTAATGAACGAACTTTGTAAACCTTGCAGGTTTGTACGGAACCCTCGGTGCGCGAGTCCGACTCGCACTTGGCCGGTTTTTTTTCTTGTTTAATCCGTTGAAGTTAAGCGATCATGATATTTTTTGTGGTAAAAATCAATGATGACCTAGAACTTTTAGTAATAACTACAATATAGTTTGCTTTGCTTGAAGAGCAGCAAAACTTTGGTTTTTAAAATATTTACTGTTAAGTCATGAATGCGCTTATATTTTGCTATTTGTGAATAAAATATTTGTCATCATGTTCATCTAACTAATCCTTATCGAAGTGAACCACAAATTTCTTTTTTCAGGCAAACCATTTTTCAGCAAGACAAATTTTAATTTGAAACAATATACGTATTCAAGTCGACATGAAAAGTCCTTGAAGTTTTCACTAGGTTTGAAACTCCAATATCGATTGCAGACATATTCTTGATTGATTGCAGATAAATCGCTACCGCCTCCGCTCCGCTATACGTTTAGGTGATAATCAGCTCTTGCGTGACCCCACGCTTAATAGACAGCCCGTGTCTTTAATCTTCGAATGTCGAATTTCCTTGTGTCTTCTAAATATTTGCAATTCAGTTTTCTGATCTCTGGTCAATATCGATCACCGATACACTTCACATCTCTACGAATTTCGATCACCGATACGCTTTACACTCTATAAAATCGCTACCGCTTCCACTCCGCTACCCGCTAGCGTCCACCTACTGGCCTAACTCGGCTCTTGCGTGACCCCACGCTTAATAGCCAGTCCTGGTCTTTATTCGTCGAATGTCGCATTTCCTCCAACCTTCTAAATTTTCGCAATTCAGTTTCCTGTCCTCGACCGAGTGTTTCACGTGGATTTTGTGGAGATTTAAATATTTGAACGCGGTCCGTGACCTCGTTATGGCGGTTTTTTTTTTAAATTTTCCTCGTACTTGTCATAGCAGACGTTTTTTTCTATTCCTGAAAATGTTTAATTAGCCCCTTACACAAATGTGCAAGAAGCCAGGATGTATAGAAGATCATGTCAGAATATTATAGAGATAGATAGAAATAGGCTGTTACTAGTCAGACATGATCCATGCTCGGCCACATAGTCACTTTCCATCAAGTGAGATTGTGGCGAAATTTATTAATAGCTATTTAAAAAAAGGACGTGTTTCCACAAAAAATAGTACTATTAGTATTATTATAACTACTTAGTTAAAACCCCTTAGTTTCCTATCAAGAGTGCAAGCAGATCACGCTTTATATAATTAGTTAAATAAGGATTTCGTTTTATTTGTTATCCCAGAGTATAGAGATATCAGTAATCCCAGAGCCTGATCTTAAAATAAGTAGTTTAAGGACTTGTGTTATGAGAGTCAGAAACAATATTTTAAAACCACTTCGTATGTAATGTGAATCAACATTGCCTCAATACTTAACATAGTGATCCAACACGCCTTACACCAACATGGAACGAAATGGGTAAAGTGGTTATTACTCTCCACGTCACTTGCATCGCCAACGGAAGGCTTAAGACGTTCCACTTGTGCCTACATACGGTTAATAGAAACTCCCTAATAGAATTTTAAATAAGGCACTGAATTTTCAAGTTTATTAGGCAAGGTAAACAGCATTGCGATCTCGAAACTTTGGTGCGCCTCGAAATTTGGGCGAGGTGGTTATAATAGTTTAATTTTGCAAGGTGAATGCTAAACTACAGTTAACTTTGGAATGTTAAATGATTTCATCAATTTTGAATCTTTGAATTTGTGCTTTTGATATTGATTGCTCTAATCATATTTGGTGACTATTTTGTCTACATCTATATCTATATATGACAATTAATCGCCGAAATTTATGATAACTTTAGACAAAAAAAAATCCAACCGTCGGATAATTTTTAGGGTTCCGTACCTCAAAAGGAAAAAACGGAACCCTTATAGGATCACTTTGTTGTCCGTCTGTCCGTCCGTCCGTCTGTCAAGACCCTTTTTCTCAGGAACGCGTGGAGGTATGAAGCTGAAATTTATATCAATTACTCAGGTCTACTGTCCCTTGAAGCTGTGAAAAAATCAAACTTCTAAGCCAACGCAATCAAAAGATACAGCCGTTTATGCCGCAAATTTTCGACACTTGCAAGGGAATCAAAACCTACAGGGTGCTTCCCGTGAACTCAGAATCTTGAAATTTGGTACGAAGCAACGTCTTATAGCATAGATAAAGGAAAAATTACGAAAACCATAAATTTTTAGTTACATCACATAATATATATTTTTTTAATAATTTTAAACTTACTACCCATTTCCTCATAAACGCGTAAAGGTATTAAATTGAAATTCATACCAAATACTCAGGTCTATAATACCTTTAAGCTGTAACAAAATCAAACTTCTATGTCAACGCAATTAAAAGAAACAGCAATTTAAGCTGCATATTTTGAAACTCGCAAGTACTCGCAAGGGAATCAAAACCTAAAGGGTACTTCCAGTCGACCTAGAATCTTGAAATTTGGCATGAAGCAACGTTTTATAGCACACATAAAGGAAAAATTCCGAAAACCTTAAATTTTTAGTTACATTACAAAATATATATTTTTAAATAAATATAAACTTATTACTTTTTTCCTCATGAAAGCGTAGAGCTATCAAGTTGAAATTCATATCAAATACTTAGATCTAATTGCCTTTAACCCGTGAAAAAAAATTCTAAGTCAACGCAAAAACGCAAAACGCAAAAGTACAACCATTGATACCGCATATTTTGAAACTCGCAACTACACGCAAGGGAATTAAAACCTAAAGACCACTTCCCGTTGACATAGAATCTCGAAATTTGGTAAGAAGCAATAGCTTACAGCACAGGTAACAGAAAAATTCCGAAAAGCTTAAAATTTTAAGTAGTTATACCACCAAAAAAATTGTGATTGTAAACATAATTGTAGTTACAGCAATGACCGCGAGTTAATATACTATGTATGGGGAGGGCAACATTTTTCAAACGGCAAAGACGACCTCACTCATCGTCATCAATCCCGATGTTTTGGTGAATGTAGCTGTATAATCTAAATGCGTCCTAACTGCTTTAAGTGTTATACTTATAATTAAATTCAATGACATTATTATAAACGATAAAGAGATCTTTGTCTTAAATTTATGCTCCTCCATCTTTCCCCATTGTAATGTTATGAATTTCATTTTGCAATAAAAATACCATAGTTATGACTCGATTGTCGTAATGAACGAACTTTGTAAACCTTGCAGGTTTGTACGGAACCCTCGGTGCGCGAGTCCGACTCGCACTTGGCCGGTTTTTTTTGTGTGATCCTAATTGTCAAGACAAGGTTTCCATATGCATTTTTTTTTAAATCTTCGGGCAAAACTACGCTGCGGGGTCCTGTAGTATTTCATATAACTTTATCAGATTACAAATCTAGAGTTGATATAATAACCAATGTGAACAAATAAATAAGGTATAATATATAAGTAAGGTAATATGATAATTTTACGTTAAGCTTCAAATAAAATGTGAAAATATAACCCTTAATCGACGTCACAATAAGAAACAAATCAACCTAATTATCCTTCCGAATACACAATAACCATGATCTTAAAAACTCACATCGCCAAAGCGATATATTGTGAAATTACATTTGCATGAAGTGAGACGAATGCTTCACATGTAACATGACACGTGAAAGTACAGTTATGCCGATATTATGTTACTTATTTTTCAGCCTCGAATCTTTGTTAGAACGTGTGAATATGACTATATATTTTGCTGGTGAGTGTACACGCGCCAGCCAGTACCTTGACTCATAATCCCAAAGTTACTGGATATAAATACAAGCTTTATTTTGATAACAGTAAAGACAAAAGTTGATTGACGCTTATTGTCGTTTCAGGGTAGGTTGATGTGCGGTTCACTGTACAATGCCTGTAACATATCTCGGGATAAATTGGGTTCTCCGCGCGACGACTGATATAGCGATATTCCTCCCTTCATTTTTGTCGTTCGCGATTTGCCGTGGAATTTTTTCCAGTGTAATTTTAACATTCTCCCTATAGATGTTTTGTTCAGTGGTTTGTTATCGAAACGAGGCGTAGGTGTTATTGTGAAAAAGAAATTTTTGATGTCGATTCCGTGTGGCTATAACGATGCCAAGTTTGACTGGTATTTTGATTAAATCCTAATTCCTCTTTAAACTCTAATAATGGCTTGGCTATAAGAAAACCTTAGTAACATGCGCAATAGAGACCTCACTGATGCCCAAGACAGTGCTAGATGTAGGAAGAAAAGCAGGAGAGCAGACCCGTATTGGACCCGTGCCGTATTGGTTGCAACTGGGAACAACGCTATCGCTGATCATGATGATCAAAAAACTAGCAAGTTGTAGGCTTAAGCTTCTGACATATTACATTAGCACTTCAAAATCAAGCTCCTTTAAACTTAACTTAACAGCAGTTATTTCTAAGTAAAGCGCAAAGCATTGCAAACTACAATAAAGCTGCTAGTTTTTCAGAGAGCAACAAGAAAAAGTCAATTAGCGGAAAAGCCGCAACATGCTATCCTTTTCTATCCTAATCTCGCCTCTAAACTGCACAGAAAATCCAAACACAGCTACCCGTTTCGCCAACACTTAATCCGAAGCACCAATAAGCCTTATCTATTAGGTCTGCTTGAAGCCCTGCCTTAACAGAGTCTATATAAGAAAAGTCAGTGGAAAGCACTCAACTTCATGGCAGCCTTATTCTGTGCTCGATTTTATTCAGTTCTATAAAATAGAATGTCGTTTATCAGAAACAGAAAAGTTGACGTTGAAGTTGATCGAGCTACATTACTGGTATATTTATGATATAATTGTGGTAACCTAAATACCAGACAGTTGATGATGAATCGTTTGAATTGAAATACGTTATTTATGTGACCGGACGTCCTAACTATATTTTAATGCTCACCTAAACATATTACTAGTACACAATACCTACTATGACGTTTGCACTGTAGGATACAAACATATGTTCCAAAATTCATAAAAAATCAACCCACTGAAATGCCGCTTTGAATAATGAATTTAGTAATTCGTATTTCTATTTCATAGCGGCCTCCGATTTTAGATTTATCCTTTGAAATCCAAGGTTTCGGCAATAAACCGCTTAGCTGCCAAAATTTTATAAAATGGCTCTGATATAAACAGGTCATTTATCTGCAAATCAGGTCGATTTTGTTACGGCTAGTTTAAAAAACAAAATAAACGCAGTCTGCGAGAAGTCTATTACACGCCATTCACTTTGTCAAAGTCAGCTTGCATTCAAATCTCTCGGAATAGTACTGTTCGTTCACAACGAACCTTTCAAAGTTATTGGGATCTTTTCCCGGTTTAAATGACCGGAGCCTTTAGACAAGCTTCAAAATTGGACTGATAAAATATTAGCTCCTTTTCCAATAGCTCTTCCCGATAATCATTTGACGATATTACAAACGTTCGGATATTAAAACCAATATCGCTCAGCTATTGAGATAGGGATATTTTCGCTAACAATTCCGAGCAAATAATATTATTGGCTGGATATCCAATAATGAACAATGTGAGTGACAACTAACAACCTTTTGGGATGCCTTAGCTTTGATATTTGGCGATGACATTATAGTACAGGGTGGCAACCAACATATAACAAATGAAATTTGGTACACATACATAGTCGTCACCATTATGTATTTATTACAAAATAGTGGTAGTACACCATTATGTAAAAAATAATGGTTGTTTTACCTTCTAAGTATAAGATAAACATTAAAAATTATTACTCAAGGGTATTAAGCCAACTATAAAAAACAATTGAGCATTGCAGCAAAACCACTAACAGTCTTTTAGATTGGGACGGTAGTATTGTGGTCGCCACCCTTTAGACGTATGATAGAAAACCCCTGAATGAGTCAAAAAACAGCTGGTAAGCTTCCACGGCTGGACAAATTTTAACAGAGTTTCTAGACAGTGGGTTGACTTGTAAGAAAATAAAACTAAAAACTAACTTTTCAGTTGAAAAGCATCTTCAATCGCTAAACGGAGTTTGACTAACCATAGCTAAGAACTATCGTGATTAAATTTGCGTTAAGTCCACTTTTTGTACATAGTTTTGTTGTGCAATAAAGCTTAAATAAACAAATAAATAAATTAATTTATCCTACGAATAAAAAACCGGTCTAGTGCGAGTTGGACTCGCGCACCGAGGGTTCCGTACAAACCTGTAGATAAGGAGTAGTAACTTTGAAATTTTCAAAATTGTTAAAAATATTTTTTTTTTATATGATGAAACTGAAACTTTACGGTTTTCGTAATTTTTCCTATATCTGTACTATAAGACGTGACTTCGTACTAAATTTCAAGATTCTAAGTTTACGGGAAGTACCCTGTACCGGTTTTGATTCCCGTGCGAGTTTCAAAAATTTGCGGCCTAAATGGCTGTATCTTTTGATTGCGTTGGCTTAGAAGGTTGATTTTTCTACAGCTTCCAGGGACAGTAGACCTAAGTATCATATAGAAATTTCAGTTTGATACCTCTACGCGTTCCTGAGAAAAACGGTCTTGACAGACGGACGGACGGACGGACAACAAAGTGATCTTATAAGGGTCCCATTTTTTTCTTTTGAGGTACGGAACCCTAAAAAACCGCTTTTAAATCGGTACATCCGTTCGGGAGCTACAATGCCACAGTCAGACACACACAAACACATACACACACAGATAGAGGGTCAACTTTTATCGCCCCAGTTTTTCATCGGGGTGAAAAAATGTTAAGTCCTGCTTTAAACCTAGAAAAATTTTATTAGCACAGAGAAGTGCCGCAAGAATTTCCCTCACCAAAGTGGAAACATATCAAAATTCACTTAGCAAACTACGTAAGAGTTTGTTACGGACACGTTCTAACTTCGTCATGTCACTTCGGAACTAGTTCTAACTTATCCAACAGGCGTAATATATTAATTTGGAACACGTATTAACAGGTAAGCTATAAATGGCAGTTAGCTGTAATATATCCTTAATTGATGACTTGCTTGCTTCGCCTTCTAAAAAATTAATTCAAAATAAAATTGAATTCAAAACGTATATGATAAACATGGCTTATTAATAAAAGCAATATCAGCCTCTAATGAACCAAATAACTAAAGGAGTTTGTGACCGACCATAGTTAGCAACTTTGTCTCACAAGTTTGCAACTAGTTGCCGATCACTAATGCTTAACAGGCTGACTTTAATAGTTTAGAAGCGCATTATTTTGGTTAGTGATATGAAACTTAATTTAATAATATTATAAAGAATGATAAGTATATGTATGGTAAACAACTGATCATTCAATTTAAACTATTCACGCTTATTTATTCCACACTATTTTATGTCATCTAAAGCAAAGCGTATAATACATGTCTGATTCATAGCATTTTCGTAGCAAAAGCTTCGCTACGACGTGCTACGAAGATTCGTAGCGATCGCCGCGCAATGTGGCATCGTAGCAGATTTTGTAGCTACTACGGAAAAGTAAGCGGGTCTGTATGAAATAATGTAGTTTTTTTTTACAATTTGAATATAAAATACACAAAGAAAAATGGACTGCCACCGGCGAATTCTTTTTTTCAATTCTCTGTATTCCATTTGCACGATTCATAGAATTTTTAAAGTACTGATTGGATTGTGATGTATGGTGTCTATCAATCTATGCCGTCCCAGTGACATGGACCCAGAAAACTCATTTTGTTGGAAATGTTAAATGAAAAAAGAGAGTACCTCCGGTAATGATAAGTTCTAATAAAACCAAATATTTTTAGCCGATGTTTAATGGTTGTGGCAGAAAAGCTAAAATGACACTTTTTTGTCAGTTGTTGATCGAAAATAAACCTTATTTTTTGTTGCTCCTCTTTTAATCTATTTTTGGTCGTGCTCGATAAATGAGTTTGGAATTTCCTGAAAATCTGTATTCGGGTGTCAGACTCGGTTAGTGAAACTATTTAAGCGGCTTTCCTGTCGTGTCCCGAAATCATTAAAGTAATTAAGTGAGGCTTTGTCATCGTATAACAGGAAGTTACTTAATCTGTTGCTACGAATGCTGGAATGACATAAACCTTTATGGTAACGTCGTAAGACTCATGTGGGCTTAAATAAGTATTGATGTTTTCTCTATCCGATTTTGCTTGCGCAGCACGGTCCCGCGCGATGACGCGTTGTCAGTGTGTAGTGGGGCGGCGTGTTATCTTTACAAACTGAGGTTCTTTTATACAACAAATAAATCTATCAACCCGAAGACCACGACGGAGAGCGATGCAGTTTGATATTTGCCACAGTGCGACGCCGAGACCGCGTCACCGTTGCCGATGTGGTAACTCTAACATAACCCTTTAAACAGATTTTAAGTCAATAATTATTGTACTCCTTCGTCTTTTATTTATTTCAAAATTCAATCTGGTTTAACTTTTGTTAATATCTTGGCGACTCTACAGACGTTTTTCTGCCCATTGGTTTTTTATAATTTATTCTTCGCAAGAACCATTCCTATACTTAAAAAAGAATTTATTAAATTGGTCCAGGCGTTCTTGTGTTATGTGCTTACCAACACATTTTGCGATTAATTTTTATATGACAAAGGCGGACTTCGCAGACGTTGTCCGTTTTCTTCGTTAGAACCATCCCCTTAGTTTAAGGAATATCGTAAAAAAGAATGACCGAAAATTGGTCTAGGCGTTCTTGAATAATGCGCTTACCAAACATTTAACGATTCAATTTTATATGATAGATTTTATAATATAGCTAAGGCGTACCTTACCTTATATCGTTCTGCATACATCTTGCAAGTTTATTTCAAATTTGATCGAAAAAATTATTTTATTATTTTTGTAACCTTCTTTTACTTTTAGTTTCATTTCGTAAAAATCAAACTTTTAATATGAGTCATAAGTAACCTTATTTTTACGTCAGTGCCTCAATACAATAGACTTGCCAGTGCTGACTTCTAGAAGTGAGACGTGGTCCCTTAATGTGGGTCTCATAAGAAAGCTCAGTGTCGCTCCCCCAGCGATGGAGAGACCGATGCTTGGTATTTCCCTCCGTGATCGAATCGAAATCGATACGCAGGAGAACTAAATCGACTGACACTGCTCGAAGGATTGCTCAGCTGATGTGGTAGTGGGTGGGACACGCGACGAACCGATGGCCGTTGGGGCGGAAAGGTTCTCTCGAATGGCGACCGCGTGCCGGTCGCCATTCGAGAGAATACTCGTATACAGTATTTTGTGTGTGTGTGTGTGTGTGTGTGTGTGTGTGTGTGTGTGTGTATGTGTGTGTGTGTGTGCGTGTGTGTGCGTGTGTGTGTGTTTGTAAGTAAAAGTTATAGTAGTTAGGTAAAGTGAAATAGTGTCACAGAAGGCACGAATGGCTGATATGATTTACGCTTATCATTTTAAGAACGAGAATTGCAAACAAGCTTATTCTTATAATATGCACTTACATTCTTTTTAATTTTTTATTTCATATTTTGTGACCTACTTTTGCATACGATACAACTGTACGAAATTCGTAGCACTTTACGTTTTAGATCAAGATATGAGAAAAAATGTTTTCGCTCTAAAATGGTGGCCGGGAAGAAAATACCAGACACGTTCTCGTTTTTATATTTAAGTTTAAGTCTCGTATAAATCTCAAACCGTATTTTGTGTATGTATTGAGGTATTTATTGGAACTACGACGATATAGTCCTCTTTATGTCCAAAGAATTAATTGTGATATTAAAAATTAAACGCCTAAAATAATAAACTCGAGTTACGAAAAACATCTGACAGTAAGATTGGCCACTCATCTTACAAAGACACCCCTCACTAAACCACACCAAGGCCGCGTGGTAGGATATAGGTCGTACAACCTCATAGTTGAGGTGAGGCCTGTGCCCAGCAGTGTATAGGCTGATAAGGTGAGGGATGAGTTACGACGAATGACGAGATGCAGTAGATAATTTATATTGTTTCGGTGACTACAGCGTCCAATTTGTGCTTAAGGGGTTTATTGGTGGGAAAGGCACGTCTTTCTTCATAAATAGGTATTTGTTTTGATGAAAATGCTGCTCATATTTTAGGCTTCACACAGGAATCAGTTCTTAAAAGAAATTAGACCGCAAAGGTAGAGTCAAACTAAAATGAACTTTGAACAACGCTAGTACATATGTATTTAATTTGCAGCATTTCATTAACTGAACAATAATGTCCCCTTAACGTTTCCACACGCAATTTTAAAATGACTACCTTTGTACATTCATTGTTTAAACACAAAGGTGCGACTGTGGTCGAAACCGCAGAGTCGTTTCAAGGTCTCGCCACATACGTGACGTAATGGGACGGTACGGGACGTGAACGGGGCATGCCGTAATGTTAATTTATTCATTGCATTGAAAAGGCCCTTCCGCCAAGAGAAGCGTGAAGGGAATAAAGTATAACGATATCACTTAGCTTTGAAATAAATAATGGGAAAAACTAAAGCAGTAAGTTAATTGAACTCATCAGTTCCTTCATTTAATGTGTTCAATTGACTAACAGGTCTAGTTTTTACCAGCACGATAAATGTTTATGGAAACAGAGCAGCCGTGTTTTAAGATTTTATGCTTAGTGCTAAAAAATAGACTACAAAAAGTTTTTTTTAAAGTCTGAAACCAATTAAATTTTTTCATTATATAATACTCGTACTTATAAACTGTACAACAGACTATATTTTTAATATAAACCGACCACCTAATTACGTAAAAAACACGTCGCCGCGTCGCCGCCTCGTTGCGGTCCCGTCCCGTCAACTGTTAACCCTAAAATGTCAGACGGTTGAGCAAAAATTAAATGTGTACTAATTTTACATTCCGGTGTGTCCTTCTGGTAATTATGAGAGTGACAAAGGTAGTATTTACATGTTATATGTTGTGTTACGTTTCACGTGTGTTTCAGAAGGCGAAGAGGTTTTTGTATGTTTATTTAAATGACGACCTCCGGGAAAAGAGATTTAGCGAAACGTTACAACTGAAACATTTCAGAGTTTTTGATTTCTTAAGTTGACTGTTTTAATGTATAAGTCATATTAATATTTAGTTGTATTATGTTGATAACAGGGGTAAGCAACAAATAGTCGAAAATATTCAAACTCAATGGAGCACAATAGCACACATGAATGCCTAACCAATTTTCTGTCCATATAAAAAAATACATACGCATTATCTACTTCAATCGCGCCGATAAATGAAAGGCTTGTTGAAATAAACAGTTGAGATAACACAACAATACTCACAACATTTAGAAACAGAGCTTTTTACCCGACAGCGCGTGTTAAAAGGGTAATGTATTTCATTGTTGCGCGCCGACAAAGAAACGCATTAAACCGTATCTGAACAAAACGGCCGGTTTAAACCGGCTATCTATCGTTAGCTCTCTTCCGAACGACCATACGTGTGCCGTTATGCCCCTTAAAGCCAAAGAAATAAAGGCGAAAATGTTGTCACGAACACATCGCATTTTTCTTATCAAATTAATAATGAGAAATAATAGAAGCTTCCTGCCAACTTTAACAATGCAAATAAAACCTTTCGTTGATAATGATAAGGTTGTTTTCGGGTTTGAGTTAGGGGTAAAGTATATCATTTCCAGCACGGGCTTAGTTTGGAGTACAGGGCAGTTAAGATTGGGCGATAACGGTTTAATACGAGACGGAACTACCGGGGCCAAACGAACGCTACTAAACAAAGTATGTACCCACCACCACACCACAATACTACAATTGCCGATGACGATTTTGTATGCGTACCATTCATATCTGTTCAGTAAGTTAGGCGTTAAAGTGTTACAAACAGAAGCTCAATTGTCGTATTGTGTTTTTACATCCTGTATATATTTACCAGTTTTTTTTCTTATGTAAATACACACGAGGGTCTTATTCGAGGAAATATACCGAAATAATTAATATAAGTGAGTTATCATCTTGAGGAACCTTAATTAATGTATTTGGTGTTGGTACTTTATTAATTAATTAACGAGCGAGGTCGAACACCGGCATTTTGATGTAGTATTCAACGTTAATATTTTTTTTGGGATCTTTACGATTTTCGTAAACATGTTTATAAAGTTGCGGTTCTAAATAATATTCGTTGAAGGAAAAGTACTGGTAAAAGAAAATGTATCGACTTTAAAAGATTTGAATCTTAAATATTTTATATGATAAATATCATTTCAAATCACCTTAAATTAACTTGAGCTTAAACTCCTGTAAAATGATATTTTTAGAATTAATTGTCTTTGATTGAGTACGAAATCAAAGACACTCTCGACAACTCGTTAAAATAACAGAGTGGCATAAATGTGTCATCATTCCTTGCACAATCACAAATCAGGACCGTCATATTTTTCTACGATTGATAGCAAGATCCGACCATGTTATGTAAAAAAAACGGTTCTCGTTACCCTAAAATTTGCATTTTGTTACTTAGTAACTTTGGTACAAACGAGCCATGACAAAACAAAACAAAATAAGGCCACGCATTCTTTCAACTGTGTTAGAAAAAATAAGCTTTCTCGCTACATAAATAACACATCATACAGTTTATTATGTAGCTGAGTGTACGTATGTAATTTTCGAATGAAAAATGACTGCAGGTAGCGGAGGCCGCACTCCGTTACGATTCGTTCGTATTTAGAAATCTAGCTACCTCATTTTCAGTGCAGTGCGATGCGCGCTCAGAAATGGTCGCGTTTGCAATTGTGCACACTGACACTAATTAATTTCTATTAATTACGTATTTCGCGCGGCTCAGCCGCTGCCCGCTTCCGCCGCTATGAGTTCCGAACAACTCATAGCCAACGAATTGTTGGCGTTTGTTCAACACGCCATCGACACGATGGATGAGGTCAGCATCATGCAGATCTGCAAATCCAACTTCACCGAAGAGGAGATTCGCAGTGGCAAGGTGCTGCTCTACCAGACGCTCGGCAAGGTCGACCGAATGCCGACCCGCAGGAGAGATGAGAAAGGTCAAAGGAGTCTCCAGGATATCATCTCACTGCTGAAGGAGACCGACCCAGACGACGTGCCTGCGTTCGTGGCGAGGAACCTGCACAAGCTGCCCCCCGTCACCTTCGATCACGTCGACGTCACCAGGCTCCTGAAGGACATAACAACCCTGAAGACAAGCCTGGCCGAGATGCAACTGAAGGTCGAGGCCTCGGAATCTACAATATCCGATCTGCGTACCGAGTTATTAAGTTTAAAATGTAGTAATTCGGTATGTAGGTCGCCCGTGGCCACTGACGTCAGTTTGCGTGATCGTCGAGCGCAAATCACATCGGTCAGCAATATTGAGCCACCGCTCACTGTTGTTGATCGCGTGGCCCCGCTCCCCGCAGCCAGCCCCGCGCGAGCTGAGCCGACGAAAAGTGTCACGAGCCCCCCGACCCGTGCCTACGCAACCGCTGCTGCCTTACCACCTCGGCAGGCTATGAAATCGGGGAAAGAAAAGAAGCTGGCATCTACACAATGTCACCCGAATAATAGCGATGATCAGGGCTTTACAAAAGTGGAAAGAAAGAAGAGGAAGCCCGCTAGCCGTAACAATCTCGGAACCGCACCGACTGGACCCGATCAACAGCTGCGTGCTGAAGTTCGATCAACGCTGCTGTATGTGTCCCGTTTGCATTGGTCTACGAAGGTCGAAGACGTCGTAGATCATATCCGAAGGAAGTCCAAATTCACCCTGAGGGTCGAACGGTTGGAATCTCGCCACAAAGTGAATTTTAATTCATTTGTGGTGAGGGTCCCGACCCACCATCTTGCGACCTTCATGAAGGAGGACTTCTGGCCGCAGGGAGTCGTTTTTCGGAAATTCAGGGGACGCCTTCCTGCTGACATCACCGCGTGTGCCGTATCAAATCGCTGACGCGTGTGTTTGTGTAATACCTATAGATACTATTTTAATATATCAACTGTTTTATAAGAATATATATGTTAGACTTTAAGGTATTTATATTATGGGCCATCGTTATGTTATAATTTTGTAGCCTGAAATAAACGTTATTATTATTATTATTATTATTATTTGCTCTCATGGTCATGCTTGTAAGTGTGACAGGGATGGCTGCTTCCAAAACTACGAATTGTTTAGAGAGTAAGGGAGCTTGATTTTGGTCGCGAATATTACAAATTGTACACATTAGTACGCGAATGTGTAGATCGATAGGAACAAGGGGCATAGTGGGCTATTCGTATAGTTAAGCAAATTATCATTCAGGTACTTTATTCTATATTATAATCACGTACTTTACTAGTAAACCAAAGCTCCTGACCTACAAAGTCTTGTACAAACAGTCAAACCATGTTTCATGATACATGCAACGCTCTTAAGCGCAACGCTTTTAATTAAAGCATGTCTCCTATGTGCTCTGGAAATTGCTTCAAGCAATAGGACCGCCTAAGCTGTACCTACTTCTGTAAAATTTATATTTATAAAATTTTATTTGTGGCGTGCAATATCGAATATTCTTAATATGTGTCTATATAAATAGGTAACAGTGAAAATAAATAAAAAAATAATAAGTTGTTACTATAATATAGGAATACATGGACTCTGGTGCGAAATAACCATATTTTATTTTAAAACATGATCATTTCTATAAATAAAGTATAGCAGTAAGATTTCAACGTTAGTAATTCGGTAAAAAAATTGTTAAATAGATATGGCATGACGTTTGCTAATGGTAAATATGTGTAACGTATGCGATTTGTCGGTAATAGCGGTAATAGCCGATGTGTTGTACTGATAATAGTACAATATTGTTGTACACGCGAATTTGGTGCGGTAATGCCGCAGGGTAGTATACAGGGGCGCGCTAATGAATTGATACGTAAGTAAGGATAGTGACAGTATATTGCTGGTATATTGTTAGATAATATTTTTTTTGTTAGCCTACATCATCCCACTGCTGGGCAAAGGTCTCCCCCAAACCTGTCCACTGATCCCTGTCTAGGGCCAGAGTTTGCCAATCCGGTAAATATTTTGCCAAATCGTCACACCATCTTTTTCTAGGCCTTCCCCTTCGGCGAAAGCCGTCCGAAGGCACCCACTGTGTAACGATTCGGGCCCACCTGTCGGGATGCATCCTACTCACGTGGCCGGCCCACTCCCACTTCAACTTGGCAGTCTTCTCGCCTACATCCGATACGTTGGTTTGTGAGCGAATGGCAGTATTTCTAACTCTATCAGTCCTTTTGATGCCCAGGATGCTCCGCTCCATTGCTCTTTGGCAGACCTTGAGTTTGGACTTCTGACTTTCCGTCAGTGACCAAGTTTGCGCCCCATAGGTTAAGATGGGCAGGATGCAAGTGTCGATGAGTTTTCGCTTCAGTGATATTGGAAGGTTACCCTTCAAATACGCCTTCATAGACCAGAAGCTCTACCAGGCATTATCGAAGAAGAAGATAATATTTTAAAGTAGAAAAAAACAAGTGTATGAGGCGTAAATTGAACGCGTTAATGGGAATCTAGCCCATATGGTTTTCAACGTGAATGCTTATCACGAAAAACCATATAAATATTGTTAGGTGTTGTTAACCGATCCGGTTATCATCGGACATGAGGACCCTAACGTTTTTGTATGCAATGTCCACGGGTTATATGATACGTATTAAAGTGCGCACTGTGGGTCTTTTTACAGAAATAAATGGCTTTTATTACAAAGCTAAGTATAATGAGATTGTTTAAATCAACAAATCAACCCTGACGTGGGTTTCTGTATTTCACTTAAAATAAGTAGTAAATATGAACCGTCCTCGTCTAACTTGGAAATCCTTAAACAGACGGACCCAAGTAAGCCGAAGTAAGAAAAACATGTAAAGATAGATAGATTTCAACAGATTGACAAGAAGAAATCTCATTTTTTTTTAAATGGGAACAACATCACATACGTTGCTCTGATCCCAAATAAGTAGCCTAAGCTCTTGTGTTATGGAAATCAGAAACAACGAAAACAACGAAGGTACCACCCAGACCTGTGACAACATTGAAAATTTGTTTCCAACATTGTTTTCGTCTGGTGATCGAACCCGGGAACCCAGGACCATCAATGAGGATGGCGGTACCTTGAAACCGGTACTCTCCAACTACACCACGGAGGTCGTAATGTATGTATTAAAACATAATTTTGACATGGTACCTAGGTGCCGCCTTATTTTGGACGCTGACTGCACGTGATTTATCAAGCTTTCCTTTTTCATACAACTTGAATATCACTTTCGTAAGTTTTAAATACTAATCACGATAAATGTAAGTTTCAGATACAACAAAGTTATATTTGCCAGCACATTTTCAACTCGACATTCCCGACATATCCGAGTACAAGTACTTATTCCCACGGGCCGACTCCGAGAGGTTATTAAATCATGCCGGACTTGGCAGCGGTGGACCCGACGTCAGGGGTTCGATTCTACCAGACCTGCCTCTTATTTCCAACTTGATCCATCTCTTTTACTCCCTGTACAACTGACTTGAGCAAGAAGGACGGAGGGTCAAAGCTCGGACGTTGCCTCTACAGTAGAGGATCAGTACAAGGCACTTGAACTGTGTCGTGTAAGATCCTTAATGCACAGGATTTCAAAGTAAATAAAACATAAGCGCAGACCCTTGACGGGTTGGTAAATCATGCTCTACTTGACAATTTGTAGAAGGAATTCGTGTTACGTATTCCTTGAGTGTGTCCTTCTAAATGTGGCGTTTTAAAAGCCAGAAGTAACCGTTACATTTAGTTTAGGCGTTTTCCGACTAAAGGTCGGTTTCAATATTCTATCTATCTTTGACTGAAAGTAAGATTACTGACAGTTTCACAGAAACAGCCGTATCCTTCAGATAGTATGAAACTGTCAACTATCTCACATTCGGTCAAAAGTATATATATAAGATATTGAATTCGACTGTTTGTGCCGATTTTTCAATAGACAGGGAAGGAGCTCAATTTATTTATTTAAGCTTTATTGCACAACAATACTTTGTACAAAAGGTGGACTTAACGCCGTAGGGCATTTCGTGCATTCGTTCTTTTTCTGCACGGTAATTCGCATGTGAACTTGCTAGTTCAGATGAAAAGTTCGAAGGTTACGTGTGGTTCCCCTTTGGAGCACCCTTCGTACAATGACCAATCAAACTTTATATTAGAATTTAGAATAAAGAATAAGTCGTTAGAGAAACGTTCGTTCGGGCAACTGCAATTTTTTTAATGGGAAGAAAGGTGGACCCAGAGGAGGGTCTTTTTTAACTAAAATATATCCAAGGAATCACGTAAATAATAAAACTATACAACGGCTTGCAACAGACTGTTTGCTTTATTAAAATAAAATCGCGTCATGACAGTTCTTACAACAAGGTGCCTATAGATGGCGCTATACACTTATTTCGCTTTAATATTTGTATACTATTGGTACATATGTAACAGTTAAAACTCATTTTCAATAAGCAAAATATTTTTTTTAATAATTTAACGCGTAACAAAAAGCAAGAAATCATAAGCTGTAACCTAAATTTTTGTTGTCAATTCTAGTTTAATAAGATATTTCGTTTACAAATTTCAACCTCAGAGTCAGCGTAAGACAGCGTACAGAGCAGACGTCTGGCCAGTTTTATTATTGTAAACTAGTGGCCGCCCGCGACTTCGTCCGCGTGGAAAGCCTTTATCTTAAAAATTATTTATGAATTGTAGCCTATATGTTATTCTGATGTATAAGCTATATTGTGGTAAAGTTTCATTCAAATCCATTCAGTAGTTTTTACGTGAAAGAGTAACAAACATCCATACATCCATACATCCATACATCCATACTTACAAACTTTCGCCTTTATAATAGTAGTAGGATGTGAATTATAACCAATCAACTTTCGACCTTACTACGATTGCATTCGGAAACACAATCGATTGTTTAACACCAGTGCATCTTACGACCTCACTAAACCAACGCGCAACGAAGGACACGACACCGCCCCCGCCTACCTCAAGTGTGAGTAAGATAGGCTCCTTATTTTTTTAACTCGCTCGACTCACTCGAACGGTGACGCTTCGATACGGTTGTAACACGAACACAGATATAAAATGAGTTTGTTACGCTCACCCACTGGAAGTGCCTCGCAGCCAAATCTAAGTGATTTGAATGACCTTCCTCAAGTTACTCTTCGAAGTAAACGAAAAGAAGTTGATGACGATGCGTTTGTTAAATCTGAGCTGAGAGAACTACGACAACAGATGGCGGAAATGATGAAACTGTTGACCAACCTGACCTCAAGCCAAACAGAGAACACTAATAAAATACGCTCTGACATGAGCAGCATAAAAGAACAAATTACTAAAATGAATCAGTCACTGGAAGGGCTAGCTTTAGAGCAAGAGAAGATTAAAACGGATGTAACTCTACTCATTGACAGTACCGATGACACTAAAAATAAGATCAAAACATTGGAATATGATATTCAGCTACTTAAAAACACTTCCAACACTCAAAAACTGGCATCATCCAGTGAAGATATAATTGCTGAGTTAAGCGAACGTTCTGTGAGAAGCAAAAATGTTGTCATCACTGGCCTTCCAGAATATGTTAACAAAAATAAAACCGAAAGAATGGAAACAGAAACGAAAGAAGTTATGAATATATTACAGAACATTGACAAAAACATACAGAGACCCGAAAAAATTATACGTCTAGGCAAATACGAAGAAGGGAAATGTAGGCCAGTTAAAATCTGCTGTGCATCACAGGAACTAGCGTTGACGATACTACGCAATAAGAACAATATAAAATCTGAGACTCTAAAGATATTTGCAGACCGAACACCACAGCAGCAAAAGCATTTCAAGCTCCTCAAAGAAGAGTTGAAACGAAGAAATGATGAGGGAGAAACCAATTTGATTATAAAATACTTAAACGGTATACCCAAAATTGTCACACAGTCACAGCCAAAAAACTAAATCCACTATCACAAGCTATACATTTCGAAAAACCCGATGTGAGCTACCAACTTTCAGATAAATATGAAGACATATGTACCACTGAGAAGTCTCTAAGGTGTTTTTATATGAATGCTCGAAGTATAATGTCACCTGGAAAATTAGATGAACTACGGTGCATCATACATTATTTTCCTGCGATAATACATATCATTATTATTTCCGAAACATGGATAAAGTCTGACTCGGATGCTAGGAAGTCACAGCTACCGGGATACTCACATTATTATAATCACAGAACCGAAAGAAAGGGCGGAGGTATATCTATTTTTATACACAATAACATCAAACATAACCTCATCGAAGATCAAACATTGAACGGAAATCATTATATATGGGTACATCTAGAAAAATTCTCGATAGATATAGGTGCTGTATATAAGCCAGGGAGTTCAAATACCAAAGATTTCTTAGACACTTACTCAGAACAGTTGCAAATGAGAAAAAGAGTAATAACTGTTGGAGATTTTAACTATGATCTATTAAAACAAGATCCACCGATATGTGAATATCAAAATATGTTAATGGAAAACGGCATTACCATACTCAACAAAATTGATGTGGATTACGGCACACGTGAAACAAACACCACTAAAACCATACTGGACCATGTATGCACCAACCTCAAAGGAAATAAATTTCATATGGCAATTATAGATTCCTCCATGTCAGACCATAAGCAAATTTATTTTGAAGTTCAACAATATCAGTCAAAAACTTTAGCTAGGCAAGAATATGAAAGAATAGACTTTATAAAATTATATGAAAACACTGAATTAGTTACCTGTAAGGATAATGCTAATAATGATTATAATATATTAGAACAGAAGATGATAGAATCGATACACAAAAGTAAAGTAAAAAGAACTAAAATTTTAAATGCCCCAAGACAAGAATGGATCGATCGGGATATTATACATGCAATAAATATAAGAAACAAAACTTGGAAGAAATTTAAGAAAAAACCTGAAAACAAAGAGATAGAGGAACAATTTAAGAAGGAAAGAAATAAAGTAACTCAACAAATTCAAAAACGGAAAAGAGATTATTATTTGAAAGTCTTTTCGAAATGCAAAAAGAAACCCAAGAAAACATGGGAATGTATAAACAGCCTTTGTAAAAACAAGCACAAGGAACCTGTTAAACTACCCAAACTCCAAACCTCCTCAGGCATTTTAACTAATCCAAACGATATCTGTGACTACTTTAACACGTTTTTTGCAACAATAGGCGAAGTTCTGGCGGATCAGATTCCTCAAAAATACCACCAATGTTCTAGTCAGTCAACTAGTAAAGAACCCATTAATGGTCTGACAGAACTTGCTCCAGCGACCACCGATGAAATAAGCAAAATAATCGATAGCCTCGATTCAAATACTAGTTCGGGTATTGACGGCGTAACTACCAAATGCTTAAAATGCGTTAAAAATATTATACTCACAGAACTCACTGCATGCATAAACAAATGTTTAGAGCAGGGACTTTTCCCCGATAGTCTAAAAATTGCAAAAGTCTCACCAATTCATAAATCTGGGTCTAAAGACGATCCGGGGAATTATCGCCCCATCTCAGTGCTACCCGTGATGTCGAAAGTATTTGAAAGAGTACTGTACAAAAGACTTGACCAATATTTGTCCTCTATTAACTTTCTCTGCAAGAATCAGTACGGTTTTAGGCCCAAATCGAATACCCTGTCGGCAACAATAGATCTAGTTACAAAAATTAAGCTAAATATTGACCAGAAAAAAATTGCACTAGGAATCTTTATCGACCTTAAGAAAGCATTTGATACGGTCAGTCACCACCTTCTGCTAACTAAGTTGCAACATACTGGAGTCCAACAAAAAGCCTATAAAATATTTGAGTCCTACCTAGCAAATCGTTGCCAACTTGTAAAGATAGGAGAGTGTCGTAGCAAAGTCATGCCTATCTCTTGTGGGGTCCCTCAAGGTTCCATATTGGGACCTCTTCTATTTCTCATCTACATAAACAGCATACAAGACATTGGTCTTGTTGGCGATATAACCCTTTATGCAGATGACACTAGTCTTTTTTATTTTGGAGATAACATAGAATACATCATAGCAAACGCACAACAAGACCTTAACATGTTGAATGAGTGGTTTCAATATAACCTCCTTACAATTAATGTCCAAAAGACGAACTTTGTAATCTTCTCAGCAATTAATAAAGAAATAGGTACCTATGAACCGCTTACAATTAATAACATAAATATAAATAAAAAATCTTCTGAAAAATATTTAGGCCTTATCTTGGATGAACACTTGACATGGAAACCTCATTTAGAAAAAATTAAAACTAAACTTACCTGTCTAACAGGTATGATTCGCGGCATTGTTCGCTATCTTCCCTTAAACGTACGTTTCATCATTTACAATTCTTTAATAAAACCACATATTGATTACCTTGTAGAAATCTGGGGATCAGCAGCTAAAAGTAATACCGAAATTGTCCAGGTTGCACAAAATAAATTACTAAAAGCGTTATTTCATTACGATTACCTAACTGCCACTGAAAAAGTATTCAAGGAAACCAAACTCATGACAATAAAACAAACATATATTTACTACACTTGTATACTAGTTCGAAAAATCTTTAAAAAACATATTCACAGTAACATAACTTTCACCCAAAAAAAGCATATTCACTCAAAATTAACTAGACGAGCAAACGATATACATTTACGCCCTCCTAGAACAAAAAACTATGGGATAAAAAGTATAGCCTACGAAGGTGCTAAGCTTTATAACAATTTGCCCAAAGATATTAAGGATTTGAAATCAATGTTCACTTTTAAAAAATCACTCAAGCAATATATTATTACCAATTATACACGATAAAATAAAGAACGTAATGTCCTTAAATAGTCCATCTAATCAAAATCATAAAACAATAAATATAATATTTACGTACAAACACACATTCCAAATATGTATAAGTCTCTCTTGGTATGTACAGTTAATTTAAATAATAATAGTAAATAAAATAAAACCAACAAATAAAAATAAAAGCACAAATAAAATTATTCCATATTATATTTATGCTAAAAAAAAAACAAAAAAAAAGGTTTTGTAATTAAAAACAATATATATATAATAATAAAAAAAAACACTCATCACTTACATAGTTAATTAAAAACATAACTTATTACTTAGTAGTCAGTAAAACAAAACAATGAATACTTAGTTACCCGTCATTACCTAAACTGAGTAGGTCACTTCTAGTCGCGCTCAGCTTATTCCGTGTTTTTGCATTTCTTTACCGGCCGGTGGGCACTGAGCGCAGCCCGCTTATCAGTGACGCGTGTATTTGTGCAGTACGCTTACCCGCATTATTTTTTGTTTTGTTCTCGGTGTGATAATTTCTATTTATTACTCGGTTTTGTATAAGAATAAGTGCCTAGTTACATTTAGTTTGGATTGTTAATGCTCCTGTACGCAAATTACTATAATTTTGTATTATTATTTAGTCACATAAGTGAATTTTTGTAATTCTTGTGATAAATAAATATCTTAAACCACAACCTTGATCGTCGCGAACATTATCGAAAATGCATGATTACTTTTATTTAATATTTTTTCTCATGTAAGTGATTTCAATGTCTTCTTTGAGAAATAAATAATCTTTAAACCTAACCACGACTTGTCAGGACCAAGTTTGCGATCAAGTGGTAAACAATGGAAAAGTCTCAATTGTGAAGTTCTGAGAACGCACAAACTGATACATCATCGAAATATCATCGTTCGTTCGTATTTTCTACGAATGTGAACTTTAATTGAATACATGAGAATTGGATCCCAAATAGCGCTAACAGTCCGGTGAAATTCCAAAATGGCTGATTTAAATAGTCAAACTGTGTACGCAGAAAGTGGAAATGGTGTCAATTTAAAATTAAGTTGGCTTTTGTGCAACAGTTTAGTTAAAACGTTAAGAGCTGATTTTTCAAAAATCAGATAAGTATATCGTTTTGATCGAAGAGATTGAGGTACACAACATAAAGATAAAAGCTCATACAAAATTTGCTATGAGTTATTATTCATATTCTTATTAATACCTTAAAATTGATCTGTACATTAATGGAGAACGTATTTCATACTCAATATTATACCAGTACATTAGGAATCATTACTGATATATTACATAACCTTTGAGCCTCTCCCCCATTCCACTCGAATTCGCTTCAGTGATTCTGACTCTGTATATTTTTCCACACAATGTCAATTGTGGCTGATTGAAGAATTGCTTACGAATATGTTTTATAAATTTGAGTACCTATCGTGTTCGTTATTGATATTTATTGAGTGTACTGAATTTTGCGTTGAATTTACACGGGCCTGACTGGAATTTGATTATTTGTATCGAAAGTATTGAAATTGAGTTTTCCAACGAATATAATTAATTGTAGTAGTCTAATAATATAAAAAAAAAAATTTTAGAATTTCTAAGAAAACAAAGAGCTCTTAGTGGTTACGAAACAAAAAATAGTGCACAATATTCCCAATAGGGAATATGCATAAAATTTGAAATGGCCTAAAATGTTTTTTTCTCGAATGCTTATTATCGTAATATAATAATGAAAAGATTTTTTTTTCATTTACTTATTATTTAACCCCTAAAATAATATTCAAAAAGTGCAAAATAAGGGAGCGAAATTCAAACTTCCAAAACGCACCACCATAGGTCGAACGAAATGTGACGTCATCTGACACGACATTGTATAGTAAAAATTACGAAGTAACTTAAAAAGTCCACAGTAAACACTAAGGTAAACACCCACTGGACGTGTCATGTGACGTCATGCAAAGCGCGCTCAAAATGGCGGCGTTTGAACTGCTTAATTTTTTTAAAAGTTTTAAATTTCATTTTGAAAAATATCTAGAGTATTTTGAAGCTCATTAATATTTTTTTCTATGTTATAGAATAGTAAACTATTAATTTAGGACAAAAAAGAAAAACATGAATATTCCCTCCTAATGGCTTTCGGCTTGAGCAACATAAAACCTTGGCAATATCCAGGATTTAATAAAACCTTGTTCCGTGACAAGACAACGGTATTCTCTACGCAGGCAGTCCAGGTATAATCATCCATTTGCAGGATAGACAATTTATCACCCAACGCGATTCATGCTTTGAAATAATGATAGTTCAACATGAATTTATGATTGCGAGCTGCGAATAAATCTCGCAGGCTAAAATTAGGTCATCTACGCTCGTTTGACGCAAAAACACCTTTTTGACCTGGAACATACGGCCGTATGCTCGGTGCAGTTGACACAGTTTTTCAGGCAATTCAATTTGAAATATCTGGGGATTTTTTCAAGCTTTGACTCCTTTGTCTTATTCACATAGCACAGCTGAAATAGAATAAATGCGTCTATATGACTATCGTCATTTTATCTAAAACGCGTTGCTTTGTTCTAACATTTTTCTGAAACATATTTGAATATTTAAGTATCTTAAACGACTTATTTTCGTGGAGTCACTAAGCTTGAGCTTCCAAAAAACTAAATCGCCTGAAAAATAGATTCAGATCAAATCAAGGAGTTGTGTGTTATCCTCTTTATCGGTTTATAATAATAATAATAATAAAATTTGATTCGGGCAACAAATTACAACGTAATTATGGCCCATATTATAAATACCTTAAAGTCTAATATACATATTCTTATAAAACAAATGATAAATTAAAACAGTATTATATCACACAAACACACAAGTCAGCGAATTAATACGACAAGCGCGGTGATGTCGGCCGGTAGGCGGCCTCTGAATTTACGAAAAACGACTCCTGCGTTGTGTTCGTTCATTGTCTTTTGCATCATCATCATGGCATATAAGCCGATCGACGCGCACTGCTGAGCATAGGCCTCTCCAAAGTATCTCACCCCCGATTGATCCTGCACCTCGCTGCATCCGGAGCGGAGCGGCTTTCCGCGACCTTCACCAGATCGTTGGTTCACCTTGTAGAGGGCATGCCCATGGGGCGTCGTCCAGCACGCGGTCGCCATTCGAGAACCTTTCCGCCTCAACGAGTATCGGTTCATCGCGCTATGTATCTTGCCCACTGCCACTTCATGTTCATTCTTCATGCTCTTTAGCCGAAACCTTCATTCTACTAACTATGGTCAAAATTCCGTCCTGACTCGTATTATAACTAACTCTAACAAGATGTTTAGAGAGGTTGGTTTAAATTACCTATTAACAACGTTTAGGTAATTTTATATATACAAGGTGTAACAAAAAACCCCGTTATAACTGAAGGGTGTTGTTATGCCCGTAAACCTGAACAACTTTCGCTAAGAAACCTAGTTCGAAATCTCAAAAAATCTTTTGGCTCTCCCATAGTAAATCGATCAGCTGATTGGCAATTTTGTATGGGAGATCCGATTTTTTTTTGAGATTTTGACCAAGGTATCATTGGGAATGTTGTGCAGTTTTCCGGGCACAACAACACCCTTCAGTTATAACGGGGTTTTTTGTTACACCTTGTATAATAGTTTTGTATTACTAAAATGTGTTAAATTATGAAACGAGAACACCTGCCGACAAACTGCTTGCGCAGTTTGGCAGATTCTTATTTATGTTAAGTGATGTAATACTTGAATAAATACATTTAAAAAAAATGATATCTTTAGTTCTTCTAAAAAATCACTTTGTTTATTAAATCAGTTATATTAAGCAACAAATAAAATAAAAAAACACAATATAGTATAAAGCAAAGTCGCTTCAAGCATCAAGTGTAATATGTATGTTTAGATCTTTAAAACTATTACTCAACGGATTTTGAAGCAGTTTTTTTTTAAATAGATGGAAGGGGAAGAGGTAGGTTTTGTTTAGTATAATAACATGCTTAGTATGCATATTATTATATTAGAGGACCAAATTCCATATAAATGGGGAGGAAACACATTCTCTCAGGAATTAATGAAATGCTTTGGAATAAGTAGCTCTTTGTATTTCGGCTCGTTTACATAATTTGTACAATTTGTGAAAACCTATAAACACTTCTGCACTCTGTAGCTTAAGTGTAATATAATGTGTGGTTGGTCATAAAATAAATAAAAATAAACATATATTTTCCATGCATCCTACATAATTCATAATTAATCAGACCTACTATTTATCACACTTTTTTATTGTATGCGGAACTCTTGACTCAAGACTGAGCGCAACTAGACAGTCTCCGCGTCGAAAGTGAAACGACCTTGATACTAAAACATTTACATTAAATACGCGTCAGCAAACAGCTCGTGTGCTCTAACCCTAACACCCTTAAGGCTACCACACACGATAGCGTGTCGACGCACGCGGCAGACGCACGCACGAGGCTACCACGGCGCCTTCCAAGGTCGTTGGAAATAATAACCGCCTATCGCTGATCGGAAACTAACCCTACTCTATTGGACGTTCATATTTCGAATCAAAGGCGGTACTTCCAAACATTTCGTTCGTATTTTCAAATCTAACCAGCGCGTTCGAAAAAACGGTCACGCTTATGATAGAAATGGCTACATCCGATGGACAACTGCTAACGGACGGTTTTGATTTTCGATCCTTCTTTCACTAAAATGGATAACTGTCAGTTTCATAGAAAAGGCACCCTCAGATAGGTGTTAGTATGAAACTGACAAGTTCAGTAGGTACTTAATTCACTTTACCTACAGTCAAAGTTGGCAGGGGCATAATTTAATTAATTCTTTTGCTCTTACTTATAACTAAACGTTACTTGAATGTTGGTTTTCATAGGGTGATCATGGGACCTCACACGTTCGGCTGATGTCGCTTGGCATGTTTATATAACTGAATGATAAGATTGTTTGATATTTAATTTAATTTAATACTTGCCATACATTTTAAGCTAATTGTTACTAACTGATATGGATTTGATTTTCTGAAATAAATGATATTATTATTATTATGATTATTATAGCAGTCGATTCGGTACCTACCTACTCTCGAATATCTTAGTCTTGCAATTCTTTATAACGACAACGTGAAAAGTAACACAATGTTATTATAATTTCGCATATCATTACGTTTACCTTTCGTACGCAGTGACAGAGCAACAAGTATTATTTTCTGATCACGTTACTTTTTTTTGGACCTATCTACGTGCACTTTCCATGGCAATGAATGGGTAAAAAGAACGGATAGAATCGATAACACATCGTATTTTGAAGTAGGACCACTAGGCAGTTAGTTCGATCGAAGTGTCTGGGAAAAGCACAAGCCACGTTATTGTGGCTGTTTATGTATTTTTCTTGAGAAATGTGCAAAGAAAAAAAGTTAAAATAAAGCAGATGTTTCTAAATCTTTACTACGAAGGAGATATTATAGTGCACAATTGTGAACGCAATACACAGGTGCACTCACTGTTCCATCACTCTCAAAGTTCGGTGAGACGGCAATCCGACATGACTGGGGAGAGATCAGGCGCAGGACCAACGGCTTAACGTGCTTTCCAAGGCACGGGGGTGTAACACCGCCAACTGCCCGACTCCGAGCTGTTTTTGAGAAATTTATGACAGAAAATCTCAGAAACAATTTGTGGCTCGACCTGGGATTCGAACCCAGGACCTCTCGGATGTAAGGCAGAAACTTTGCTATACAACGAGGCAGTCAAACTGTGTTTTTATTATAAAAATACCTATGTATAAACTCAAAAGCTTTTTTCCAGTGAACAGAGAATAATGATGCCATATTTTATTTTTCCACAACGTAAGATCGGTGTCAGGCTTACACTCTAAGCCATCAGGACACAATATCGTCGAAGGAAAACAATTACTTCTCTGTAGCGAAAGTCTCTATTATATTTATCGGAAAATCATAAGGGAACTTGTGTTCTGCCGCCCTAAAAGCTCTGATATAATTGGTTTGTTATTTCCTGTAGTCCGTTTGAACTTAATCTTATGATTCGAAAACAAGATAATGCTTTCTAAATTAAGGTCAGTTTTGTAAATGTGGAAAACCCACGACAGAAACTTTTCGGGGGACTATTCATACCATACTTAATGAAATATTTTATTTTTTATTTCTAAAGAACCAGATATTTTATGTAAGATATTCATCGCACAGAGGACGAAAGACGCATCGGAATGTACGTTCGTAAGATTATTAAGAGTGGTACATGTTATATGATAACGTAGAATATCAAAATCAATTCAATACTTCAAAAATGTTTTAACCATATTGATCTTAAGAACTTGTAATCTTTTGATTCTCTTTGTTATATTATGACGACTCCAAATGTTTTTCAGGAAATGTGTACTAATGAATAAGTCAATATTATTGGGCAGAAATCCAGAGGTAATATTATTGATATACAAACAATATTACGTTGGGTCAAGGGGATAGATAAACAAGTTTTGCTAACAAACTTCCTTAACATTGTGTGTCGGGAAACATTTAGCTACATGTAATAACAATTTAATAAGGTATCTGCAGTATTTTAAAACTTATCTTATCTTAAACTTTGCAGACCTTTTCTTTCTTACGATGAAAAGTGTCAGTTTCTTATCTATTCGATATTGTATCCAGAGCATAGTCACCCTTATCTTGAGACAATGTATGCTTACGTGTAATATTATTGATAACAACAATTGTTACAACATACTTAGATATCAGCTGTTCGGCCCCTCATAGTCCAGTCAATTAAGCTTAAATTAAGAAAGAATCTCGAAATCCGAGATGCCCAGTTGTTAGTCTGTAAATACTTATATATTGTACACCCTAAAAGTTGTCTCAAAACCTATGGTAAATAATACATGTGGTAGGGTGTACACAACTATTAAATATCAAGGTCAGTGGTTTAGATGGATGTGGATGTGGATCCACTCTACGGGCTCCCCTCGCCTGGTCGGTTGCGAAGCAGTAAAAGCTTCCTGCGATCTACGCAGCCTACTGACGAAATCTCTGCTGACATAAGGTGCAGGCTTTGGGCAAGCGAGTATCCACATTCACTGTACCCCCCCAATGAAAATCCGCCTCCAGGCTATAACGAACCTTGGCCAACCTGGGGAAGTCTAAATAAGCTGAGGACCTAGGTTGGTCTAAGTAAAGATAACCTGTGTCGGTGAGGGTACTTTAGCAGCGCAGACGTCAGCAGTGAATGTGGAGAACCCCTGCAAACCATGGCCCATCTCATTAACTGTCCCGCGTGCCTGACCACCTGCTCGCGTGAGGACTTACTTGTAGGTAACCAGAGGGCTACCACGGTAGCCGCTTTCTGGGCAAGTAAGATTTAGTCATGCCGACACGAAAGAAGAAGGAGAAGAATGGTTTCAATGGCGTCAATAAAAGTATTTACAGTCTTGAAGCTGCGTATCTCGAATTCCGAGGTACACTTACTATAATGACTGGATTATCAAACCAAACTAGAAATAACATTTATTATACTTAATGTTCACAGGTCTTGCATATTTTATCATTGGAGAACCACTTAGAATGGAGTCATAATTGTTTCGTCAAATCAATACAAGTTTGGTCAAAACGCACAGATTACTAAATAGTTACCAAACGCTTTAAGGGATATTGAATAAAAAAATATGATTTACGGTGGAGATATTCGCCGTAGGCGTAGGTACACCTGACGTGACACCATATGATCAACTGTATGGCTAACCACTTTTTAGGAATACTTTTACAGCCTATTTCATTAGCAAATTACCACGTCCTGTATCAAATTATCACCATGACACGTAATATTCATTGGTAATAAGCAATTCTTGTATACATATTTAATTCATATACAAGGTGAAATTTTAGTGGTTGTTTCCCACAGTGAAATGTTTATTATATTGATAGTGTTTTTATTACATAAAATTGAAAATAAATACAAAATTTGTATGGCCCCGTTTTGCGTTGCGTTTTGGAGTGCTTGCAGTATGGAGAACCAAAAAAAGTACACAATAATCCTGATTAAAATAAAAAAGTTACTTCAAAAAGAGAACACTTTCGTGTTCATAGTGGTTGATCGATTTACCTTTAGTAGTACTATTGACCAATGAAAGTTATTTTTTTCATATTATGTACCTTTGATAACTTTTTTTATTTTAATCAGGTTTATTCAAACACTGGTTATTACAGTATTATTAAATTTAGTTCAGTAGTTTTTGCTTAATGAGCATCCCCGCATTCCATTGCTAATGATAGGTGCTAGATAACGTAATTCATTAGTTTTTTTTTTAAATATTTACATTTTCGCTTATAATTTGATTCAATTCACTTAAATTTAAATGCGTTTTCTTATATTAACAGAATTTATTAAATGAAATATTGCTGATAAACTACAGTTTTTTTTTAAGTTTCAGATGATTTTAAGCCTTGAAATAAAAAGCCTATTATTAGTAGGGTTTCGTATCAATTCAATTCAATAAAGTGTATTGTTCAAAGCTTCTTGCATCGCTCTGTCTATCAATAATGAATTAATAGCAAAAAATGTTTCCAATAAATAAAGTCTCCAATAAAGGTTTTGTGTGCCTACTTCATGTATGTACCTACTTACAGAAAATAAATTTTGTTTCAATACATTTATCAATATAGAAGGTGCTCTTCAGACCATGTCGAGAGAACATACGATTTCGGATCGCATAAGAGTACGTTAAACAGGTTTAAGGATAATTTTCTTAATATCTAATAAAATACTGGAGTCGGCTACATATGATCTTAACGAATAGCTGTTTTTATAAGTTTTAGGTATCTTTTTCTAGAATCATGAAATGTTACTCATATCTAATAATTTTTTGACTGAAAAGATAATCTTGGACTGGCATAAAACAGTTTTCTAATTATTTGCTTTATCGAAGCCAATCAATTTTTGAGTGGCTTTCATGAAACAAACGCTTTAATTGCTTGCCCAAAAACCCTTTTAATAACGATAAAATCGTTATCTTTATATTTGAGTTTCATATTCTAAAAGGCTGAGTCAGCATAATTGGTTTTTTAATTTGTAATAACGAATAAAAACACTTAAGCGTAACGATAAGCTCCATGTTTTGTTTTTTTGAATAAATTTGTTTTTAACACAACTATTATGAGCAACTAATTTCACGGCACTAATAAAAATTGGTAGACGGAGCTGTATTTGTTATGTGAGAAATATTTGCTGCCTTAACAAGTCAATTAAATTCCGACCATATAAGTGACGTCTATTTTGAAACACCTACGTAAAGGCAATCTCAGAAGGCACGTTAAGCTGTTGGCCCCGGTTAATATCGATAGATATTATTAGTCGTTAAGCCTAGTCAGAGGCCCCCGGGCGGCTTATTAATTTGCGGCAGTGAGGTTGATCTCTTACCTCACAAAAAGACCCTCCACCAATCCGCACTGAGCCCCCGTGGTGGAGTATGGCTCGTGCCACCTCATACTTAGTTAAAGTGAGGCCTTTGCCCAGCAGTAGGTCGTATATACTGATATGATGATAAAATAGATCATATAATAGGCATTTGTTTAATGGCAGTAATAGTTAAAAAAAAACAATAAACCACTGATCCAAAACACATTAATATAAGTTTTTCATTTTTTCAATTGTAACTTTTCCACCGCATTACTTGACTGCCTCGTTGGTGTAGTGGCAAAGTTTCTGCCTTATATCCGAGAGGTCCTGATAAAATTGTGTCTGAGATTTTCTGTCATGAATTTCTTAAAAAACAGCTCGGAGTCGAACAGTTACACACCCTCGTGCCTCGGGAAGTACGTTAAGCCTGTTGCTCCTGCGCCTGATCTCGCTCCGGTCATATCGAATGGCCGTCTCACGGAACTTTGAGAGTGATGGAACAGTGAGTGCACCTGTGTATTGCGCTCACACTTGTACACTAAAATATCTCTTGCGTAGTTGGCTTATCTCTGTTAAGATTGACCGCCGTGGTCGAAATCTGCTAGAAGGACTATTACTTGACATAAGATCAGCAACGGCAACGTCTGTTTCGTCGATTGAGACAAGTTGTGTGCGATAAGTAATCGAGGACTTAAAGCGAAGAAGCTTACCTATCTTTTACCAAAATCAGCCAGCAATTGCTTCAAATCAACACAGAGATAATACGGGAGTGCTGTACACACCTGTAATTTCCTTAAAATGCTTCACGTTACCCTTAAATTATTCTCTATACTCTACTTGATGGTAAATTTAAGGCTTTGTAGCTCGTTACTTGTCTTAAATTTAAATCACGCCTCATGTCAAACGAATCATAAAACACGCGTGAGGTTTAGCTTGCTACTGTGTAAGGGAAATAAGTTATTATTTTGTTTTGCCCACTTACCTACTATATCAACCGTAACACTTTGAATGGATTGATTTTCGCCATATTTTTAATTAGTTATTAAGTATTACTAGCGGGTCGCTAAGTCGGATGATGATTTTTAAAATCAAACAACAATTACTCGTAATTAATTGAATTTCTAGGTGGTAAGCAGATATGACAGCTATGAATGGCAGTCAGGCCTGGAAAAAAATGAAATGAGAATGTTCTTTATTTTAAAACACACATATAAGCTTACAATATTAGATCTGCTCTCGTATAAGGTTTCCCTGTGCTATGAGAGTCAGGCTCCTCCTCAAACGCTTAATAAGTAATATTATTTATTTATTTAGTGTGTGTGTGTACGTGCGTGCGTGCGTGTATGGGAGAAGTTAAGCTAATTCAGATAGATCAAGTCTGATAGTTTTAGGCAGCGAGATCTTACAAACGATCCCTGAACCAATGTTTTCGGACGAACCGCGAAAAATGTGTAGGTACGTAACTTTTTCGGCTGAGACAAAATTGTAATTGTAATTTTTTGTAATTATAAATTGTAATTTCAATTACCGTCCCATATTTAGACGAAGATGTCGGTTTTTTTAATTATTACTTATCCTGGTCACTTACACTTACCGTTCAAATCATAAACAATGTAAACTAATAGCTTAAATAGAAACAAATTAATGTTCAAATAGAATAGCACATTTCAACTTAAGTTTAAATGCATTTTCAGAACGGATCCAATTCAAAACCACCGCTGAATGACGTCGCAGGCCAATAAATTCGAATGCACCGTTTGCCTCCTGCAAATTGTGAATTCGTCCAATGTATTCTAATTCGGGCTAACTGCACGTGACGGATTATCGATTTCGGTAACGTTTCGATATAAATTGTAACTTGATGACAATCGTGCTCTCGCGGTTTCGAGCTATGTAAAGCGATGTCGAAATTGTATTTTGACCATTCCCTTCATTAACCAGTTGAAATCTGTTAAATTGGTTATTTTGACATGGATCTATACTTTTGAAGCTGACGTACAAATCTAATTAAGCTGAACGTGAAGTTAGTCTCATCCGGAGGTTATTGCGCAACTGGTATAACCAATATTTTCAACTCTGCAACGTCAACGACTGCGATCCTTCTTAATGATTAGACATAACCAAAGAAAAAAAAATTCGGAACCTTTTTGAATAGAAACCATCTAAGCTACATGTTTCTAGAGTGAGATTTTCGAATGATCTGGTTGGATGCTAAAAAATGTTATTCTAATTAGCTACCATGTTGAAAACTTGGATATCTAATTATGTATAATAAAATGAATAATATAGAAACATAAGAAATTTTACATTTAAAAATAAATTTAAACAATCGTGGTATAGTAAGCTCAGTTAATTAAATTTAACCATTCTTCTAGCTGTTATTAAACAACTATTTTATTATTATGCTAGTTAAGTATATTTTGTGTGTAAAGGCTTAAAATAGAAGATTACCAAAGCCCCTGGCAACGATAATATTATTATCGTCGATAAGGAAAAAAAATGTTTCAATTTCACATAAACTATAATATATATAATCACGCCATCGGAAACATTTTTTTCTAAGACCTATGGTGCCAAAAAAGTATAAAATGAAAGCCGAAAATCCGTAGTCGGGTTAAGTATTGAACTTGAAAAATGTTTTTTTTTCGGCTTTAAATCAAAGCAACAAACAACATTGTTAAGATTAAATGTTATTTTTATGTAAGTCCCAGTTTCGCTCATCCTTTAATCCTGGATAATCTTATTAACTCATAAACTCTTTGTTGTACTGTTGCCAATTTGTTTAATGTAGTGACTGAAATATTAGCACTGAAACACAGAAACTGAAGATTTACTTACATATGTAGGCCGTAAGTCTCCTAACCAAGAAAATAATAAACTTATTTCTTTTTCAAAACCTTAATGTTTAAAGATAAAAAGAAAATTATTTAAATAAAGAGAAAGATTGCAGTATCTTTCCACTATTAATATCCATTTGACTCCCAAGGTTTTAATAAAATGTATTTAAAATGAAATAAACTGGTAAAATTGTTTTCATTCAATGTGTGAGTCAAAGTGTCACAATTTTCCTGTGCCTATTAATAAGTGACCATTAAAGTACATAATTGTCCCATAAGCAGCTTTTTTCCTTTAAAATAATTATTCATAATTAACTTCTTATAGTCGACACACACCTGATTTTTTTTTAACAAAAGTTGTAAATTTTAATAAAGGCAAATGCAATATTAATTATGATTAAAGATAAAAAAAGACAGTTATAAACGACGTCTTTGGACAACTTCCCGGAAGTTCAATTCTTCCTGTTTCCATTAAAAGGCTTTTATAAACCAATATCTTTCCTTTTCCAGGTCGACGATTACGGAAAAATGCTATTTTATAATCATTTTTACTTCCTTCTGTTTATAGGTCGTTTAATAGGTTTTTTTGGAAAGTTTTCGCATCTTTTCTAGTGATTAAAATAATCTTACAGGTAATACATTAAATCACAATTACTTACCTATAACTAGCAATCCATATAAACACGAAGACACATAAACAACACACATGACTTATTTAAAATTCGTAATTTAAACTGTCAGTATTAGAAACTAAATTATTTACATGGGGACAAACTGGTGAACTGAGTATTTAAATATGTACACTCACTTACATTAAAGTTTTTCTTCTTATTTTTTATTTGTGGCGACAATTCAGTGTTATGCAGGTGGTATGTCACTAAATTCTGCTAATGTCACGTAAGTAGTCTTTACACAATATTTTTATTAAACAATAAGTTTGACACGCACAATCTTAATGTACTCGATGACAGGTCTCGAGCGGCGCGGGAAAAACCGGTACGGAGCGGCCGAAAGCGGTTCAAACCGGTCCAAAGTCGGCCAATTACTGGAGTCCACACGCAAGCCCGCACTCGCGCCGCTACAGCGCATGCGCCAACACAAAATTGACACTGCCTAGCTTATGTACTAACACCGAACGAATATTCATAAGTTAGTTTTTAGTTTTGTTTGTTAAATGCCTCTCACGGGGAAACGGCCTGCCCTCAACATTTCAATCCTCATAGGAATACACTTTTTTTCCAAAGTTTCCGATTTTATTTTATTTTATTTTTTTATTTTCTTTATTCAGGAAAACAAACAGCTGTGTTATAATACATAAAGCTTATAAAACAAGGCAATTACAGTTGTATTCGGGAAAGCTCTTACTTCGGCGTTCGTCGGTTTGGTTGAAACTTTTTTTATTTTACATAGAACTGAACCTAATTGCCTAGATACAACACATGTGGAGTTCGCTACGTGAATATTTCACTAAAATGCCTGACTCGTATTTCGGTACACAATTTTTTGAATACAGGTTATCAACTTAAACTTGAAATCTAAATAAAAATAGTAAACAGAAGAGTTTTCACGGAGAGGTATATTGACATATGTTAGACTGTGAAATGAAGTTTATGAATGTAAGTACGTAAACCTTGATGAAGTAGAGTTAGTGCTTTTTATACGTAGGTAAGTTAAAAGCATTTACAATAAATACATTATCGCATTCAGTGACTTAAGCACGTTAAGACCATGAATAATTAACAAAGTTAACTTAATCGCTTATCGAAATAGAAGTTTTTGAATAAGTAAAACCCAATAAAGTTATCATACCTGGACTGAAATGTCCATCAATTCAAAAAATAGGCCACAGCTAGTCAAATCGTCGACCAAGTGGGTACAAATGTTTCTGTTCCCCACCATACAGTCAGTGGCAATACTGGGTCAATATTGATTCTTATATCGGCAGAAATAAAAGAGAATATAAAATGCCATTATTCTAAACTGTACAAGTTAAGTTTAGAAAATCTTCATGTCCGACGTTACCGCAGGAGCTCAGTCGGCTGTTCCAAGACAGTGATTGAAGCTCTTACTCGCCTGCTTCTTTTCTGCAGTAGCAGGTATTGTAAATATTTTCTACGAAGCGATAGTGCCTCGTTTGTTATTTTTCCCGTAACTGTTGCAAACTCTGAATAGCGTGGTATGTGTTTGATCTGTCAGTTTCATAAATAACTGTGATTTAGTTAGCGAAAGTTATACTTAAAGCTCGTTAAAAAAACATTGTCGTTTTTCTTTTCGCCTAAAATTTTATATTTGAGTATCAAATATGAGTAAATTTCTGTGTTAAATGTAGGTGGATCGATTTTCATGATAACCCAATTGTTCACTCAACTTTTTTTCATAAATCCTAATAGTCATGAATTTACCTCATGAAAGTTTAACTGTCTCCTATTGGCGGTGGCTACTCTCTTTACGGATCAGCTATAACAACTTTACACAGGTTTGCAAATGTTTTCTCAAAATATACAGGTGTGCCTATTCTCGTTTCTAGTCCAGTGATACGACAATCCAACATGACCGCGGTGTTTTTTCTAATGTATCGCAAAATTAAGAACTTACAGTAAAGCATCGCATTTAGGGAGAAAAAAACTTCTGTAATATCCAATCGTGCAATATATATATTCATTTTTAAGAAGCTTTTTTGCGTGCCAATTTCAGCACTGGCTGCACTGGCTGACTTCTATGTATCAAATTATGGATACGTACGGCGTACCTTAGCTAAGTGCCTGTAAATTTTCTGGCAAAATATGAATTATTTTTACAAAAAATCACGAAGCTAGTATTCCATCCCTCAGAAAGCACTGTAAGCCGCCGGCTCCCACCTTAAGCCTGAACTCGGTCGAACACGCGCAATCAAGGTCATCGCCAATACTGTTTATGTTGTGAACAACAGATTGAGTCGCCAAAATCCTTACTCCTTGTTATTTTCACGGGAGAGTAAACGGGTGGATTCCATTAATGTTGCTAACGACCGGACGCACTTCGGATTGGGGTTTAAAAGGGTTGAGTGGTTTTGTACAATCGTTCTGATAAAAGGGGATGGATGTTAAAGCTTTTAGCGATTTAAAAGATGTCCCTAGGGCGGATTAATATTGGCGTCAACGAACTAACAAGATTCCTCAAGTATTGTTCTCGAGTAACCAGTTTTTAATTGCGCTCGCGAAATTAATAAGGGTTTCAAGATAAATGATAATTCGATATAACATTTCATAGCGCTAATGAGATAATTATCAGATAAGTATGTAAGGATTTTGATGTATCCTTTGTAAATTGTCCGCGTCAATCATAAAACACTTTTCCTTCACTTGTTCTAATTCGACTTAGCATTAATTGGCTCATTTTTCTATGAACTGAATATGCTGTCCGGATGAATTGAGCTTGAATCAGGTAAAAAAAAAATCACATTACTTTTAATAACACATCAAAACCCTGTGAGTCACATTCAAAATGCTAGCTTGGTCGTATTCGCACTTGCCACAGAGAATCAAACAATAATATTTCAACATAAAAATTGTCTCCACACGTCAAGCCCATTCAACTTCGAAGCCACCGCGTTGATACACATTGTTGTCGTATCCATAAAAATACACGAGGTTTCGCATAGGATTGTCGATCCTTAGATAGCTCCTCGATGTCTCGACATCTCGATCATTCGATGTCTCGAATTCCCGATATTGAACTCACCTATTGTGTTACGTTAGCTGAGTGCACATGAGAGTAATGTCTACCTTTAAAATAGGATCCCGCGCTTATGAAGTCCCGTGTAAAGGTACAAGTTGGTAGCGGGCTACAAAAAAAGGCAGCAGACGACGTGTCGTCGCGACACTTCTGGTTTCTGACCCGTTGTCCTATATGAGCAAAAAACGCGACAAGTTCGGCGCGACGCGACAATATCAAATGTATGTACTACAGATCGAATTCGCGATTGACATTTACACAAGCCTACTGATTGCGTCGCATCGCACTTGTCGCATTGCGTCGCTCAGGAATTACAGAGCCTGAGCGACGCAACGCGACAAATGTGGCAACGCGACAAAGGACGATCATGCGATTGACATTGACACAACGCCTTTGAAGCATTGGCCGCGTCGCGACGCACTTGTCGCGTTGCGTGGCTCCCGTAGGACAGAGCCTGAGCGACGCTACGCGACAAAGGACGATAACGCGATTGACATTGACACAAGGCGTTTGAAGTATTCGTCGCATCGCGTCGCACTTGTAGCGTTGTGTCACTCACGTAGGACAACGCCTATGTGTCTTTATCAATCACTTTATCAACTTTGTGTTGATATTTACTGATACTATTTCATACAGAAACATAAAAACCAGTTTAAAATATAATACTAACATAGTATGTAACTCATACATTACTAACATTCATATGATGTATTTTCCGAAATTTGTCCGAAATAAAATAAATTTTATTTTATTTCAGTATTGTCGCGACCACACGACGTCCGCTGCAGTTCCATATAGCCCGCTACCACCTTGTACCTTGAATCTACTTGACTCGAAGGTCCTATATTTGCTTGTTGTGACAAGGGCGTCATAGAAACGTTTTGACTTCGCCTACTCAATATTAAACACTTGTGTTGCGTGTGTAACGTAATAACTGTAATAAGAAGCAAACGGATTGTAACGGTTGATAGATTTGGATCGTTTTGACTATCCAACACTTTGGTAAATTACACCTGACTATATAGCAAGTCAAAGTCAAGTTGACTGCTTCGTTGGTGTAGTAGTAAAGTTTCTGCCTTACATCCGAGAGGTCCTGGGTTCGAATCCCAGGTCGAGCCAAAATTGTTTCTGAGATTTTCTGTCATGAATTTCTCAAAAACAGCTCGGAGTCGGGAAGTTGGCGGTGTTACACCCCTGTGCCTCGGAAAGCACGTTAAGCCGTTGGTCCTGCGCCTGATCTCTCTCCGGTCATGTCGGATTGCCGTCTCACCGAACTTTGAGAGTGATGGAAAAGCGAGTGCACCTGTGTATTGCGCTCACACTTGTGCACTATAATATCTCCTGCGTAGTTGGCTGATCTCTGTTGAGATCGGCCGCCGTGGTCGAAATCGGCCAGGAGAACTATTATATAGCAAGTCATACATAAACTACATTATGCCACAAAAGATATCGACGACCACTTTTGTGTAAATGGTTAAGAAGTTGACTATTAACCAATAGGTCGCGGGTTCGATCCCCGCACTGTACAAACATTTGTGTGCATGAACATGTCTGTTTGTACTGGTCTGGGTGTCATATGTATTTATTATGTTTATTTGTAATACCACTGTTAATTCTGATTTCTGTAACACAAGTGCTTAAGCTTTTTACCGCGGAGTCAGATCGATGTATGTGATGTTGTTGTATATTTAAAAAAAAACATCAAATACCACTTTTTTAACCTATTTCATACCACTGCTGAGCAAAGTTCTCCACCGATCTCTCAAATCCCAGTCCCTTGTCCAAATACCACTACTTTGATGTTTTGGGTAGTATTGATTTATTGTTGAGCGAAAGGATACAGATTTAGAAGCCAACGTTTTCCACGAGGTACCTTTTACATTATAGTTCATATAAAAATAATACAGTTGCAGTTCTTTGTCTATATTTGGTCCCGTGTAAAAAAAAATTCATATAATCTTCAGAAATATTATTTTCTGGGCTTTTGCTTTTTTAATTTTAAAAAAAAATTACATTTTTATCTAGACCAAACTAAACGGTAAGGATACGAACCCACCACATTTGGTACTCGTAATATTTAGTTCTTCTAATTCGAAAAACCCGATTCGAAAAATTTTCAACACGATTCCACATTTTACAAAGTAAACTACTTGGCTTCTAAGTCCATCACTACAATATTTGATATGTCGCATCGCATCCCATGCCCTTGGGAATTTGTGTCACCGTATATTTTCATTTCAAAACCTACGGGAAATATAGACGTTTGTATTGGGAAGATAAAAGGAAAGGTAATGAACCATCGAGAGAATCGGCGAATCGGACCTTAAAGGGATTCGGCTAATAAACATCCTTCGTCGGCGTGGTACAGACAAACGCGTAAAGGAGAACATTGCGTTACCTTATGAAAAAAAATCTCCCATTGCAACATTTTTGAGTTCTGTTTTTTTTTTAAATACATCTAAATAGCTGGCGCATAAAATGAGTACATTATTTCAGTGCCTGTGAATAAGAAAAAAAAATACAAAAAAAAGATTGTGAAAAATATTCTCACTTTCATACAATTGTCTCTGGGCGATATTTTGAAAACCGTGACACTTTTACTAAGGTCATAATTTTTTTACCAGTAGGGCATCGGTCAAGCTACCCGCAGTTAAAGGGTTATCCATTAATTCCTGGACACCCTGTATATATATATATATATATATATATATATATATATAGTAATATGTAATAGTGTTTTTTTTTTCTATGAACAAATAAATTAATATATGAAGAAAGCGTCTGTCGACCTACTACGAAAAATATAATCAGTCAGTAATAGCTCTTTCGCATCGCAGCACGGCAAGGTAAACACTATATGACATCTTATTTGCATGTAATTCTTATTTCATGTATTTCGTTGCAAATGAAAGAAGGTGTCGTTTTTACGGATTCTTTTTTTTGTAATAGGCCTTCGGTACAATATCAGAGAACGCTAATTTGTCTCTTCGTGAAAAAAAAAACGTCGGAAATAAGGCGGGCTTACGCTTGGTACGGCAAAGGTCGAGTTTTTCGCTCGAGTGACATCAATAGTTTAGGTTTTCTGGTTGGTTTATACTCGATAGGTACGTTTTATTAAATTTTTCGTGATCGATCAACAAGTTAGTGTCTTTGACCTGTAAGTGAAATCGCGATTCTAACCTCGACCTCTCACTATTTCAAACACAAAAATATAGCTGTATGATATGATGATAATGACGGCCGTTGGGGTGTTCTCGAATGGCGACCGCGTGCTGGTGAAGGTCATGGGAAGAGCAGAACCGATTGCGGTGGAATTTTTTTCAATCAGTCGGCGTCGAAAGGCTGATATGATTTTGATGATGTGATGAAATTAACTTTTATTGAAATAATAACCAATGGATTTTTATCAATTTCTTTCAATCGGTCCAGGTTCAGAAATTACAGTAGTTTTTTTTAAAGATTATCTGATTCGTGTTAAGTAGCTTAAGCACTTGTGTTACAAATTTCAGAATCGACAGTGGTATTACAAATATACTTAAATAAATATATATAACACGCAAACCAGTACAAACAGATATGTTCATGCACACAAATGTTCGTACAGTGCGGGAATGAAACCCGCGACCTCTTGCTTATTAGTCAACTTCTCAACCATTACACCAAAGTGGTCGTCAGTAGTACACAAGTGGTAGTTCCAGCTATTTCATCAAACTTATAAACTCACAATCGTTACCTATATTAAAATTTAACTTAACATATCTCGTATTACAATTCAAGTGCAATAATATACGTATTGCAAATAACACTGGTTAAAATATTATACTTATCGTAAAATATAAAGTAATTTCTGAACTGAAATATCTGCACGTAAAATATCGCTAACGAAAACAAAACCCAATTACAAGGGTACTCTTGAAAAATTATGCACCACTTTTGCATGTATAAATTGAATCAGTGATCCAGGAATGAATTCAGTTTACAAGAAAATTGCAATGATATTTTTCAACGAAGTACGAGACTCAGGTAGCAATGCGAAATAGAAATATTAAATTGTGCTCACACTTTATTGTGAGCAGGTAAACGTACGGACCCAACTGAAAAGTTGCTTTTCTTGCTATTAGGAATGGATCGGAAAAAGTTTGAAAAGCAATGTGTATGCCCGTTAAGCAGTTTTTTGCCAGAAATGTAGGTTTCAAAGGATAAGCCCAAAATCGGAGGCCACTATGCTGTAGAAATGTCGTGATTATCTATATTATACATATTAAGTAACAATCTATTGCGTAAAAACTAAGTCAACTTACAGAACAATGGTACATCTGAATTTTCCATTACCGCTATTGTCTGTATATTGACATAGTAAAAAATATACGTAGAATGTCATTTTAAGCCTTTCTTGAATTTAATATACTATTCCCGGAAACATGGCTTTTCAAAAAACGCGTATTGAATTCTAAATGTTCTAAGCCTTAACGTAACACGCGGCCTTCCATTTTCGTTTGTCGAGAGCATATTCACGTCTAGCGAACTGCAGTCTGTTGAATCACAAAATAATGTTGTGTGATTTTAAAATTTTCGCATACGACTTATCTCAAAACTGGGATGGTATTGGTAAGAGGTACGGCTTCAGGGTGTGTTATTTTAGGCACCAGCCTCAAGTGCGGAGGTGGCTCGATACGGCGAATTTTAATTTGCTAGCCGTGCAAAGTTCGATCTATTTTCGTATTAACTGAGTTCACCAATGCGTGAATGAAAATTAATTTTGATTTGATGATTGGTTTGAGTAAATATAACACTAAAATGAACAGAGGGCTACAGAAACATTATTCTACTCGTATTTTCGAACGGAACGAGATATGACATAGTGAGACATGCGCAAGATTACATTCATTCGTTTTATGTAAAAGACACTTAACACCATAATAATAAAAAATATACCTACGCAATGAAAATTGGAGAGTATCCTACCATGTTAAGTAAGGTTCTTGTAGATAGCGTAAAATCTACGATGCGTGGTGAGCCAAGCAATTTATTGGTTTTGCGCTGTAAGCCTACAAACTTATGTTCTAGCCACGAACACAAGCGGTGGCTACTGGCCAGATATAACAATTTAAGGAGAAACATAAACCAGTTTGAAAAGAATCACAATACACGTATTTTTTTACAAGCTTGTACAATCAAATTTTGTCATCCAAACTTAAGCCAAAAATTAAGCCCAATAGGATACCGGGATGTCAGGGCAGCTTAGCTTGCAAGAGTTGACTATTAACAAGCAAGAAAATAAACGAACAAATAAACATCGTAACAAACCACAACAGGTAAAACTGAATAAAAGTTTGTCTAAAGCTCAACGTTTAACACACAAGCCGAAACAAACAGGATCAAAAAAAAATTCTGTGTCAGTACCTACCTACTGATCGATGACCCCTTCGGCCATCAGTCAATTAAGTAAATCAATTGGCTTTCCATCTGTCAAAAGTATTATCCATTTTATCTTCCGCAGTGAAACCGACCGATTTACTAATTACTGACTTCGTCGAAACCTCAGCGATATGACAGGGTTTACATCTTTTCTTTTATATATTGATGATGACTTTTGATTTTAAATTTGGTTCTGTTAGTTTTTTTTAATTTAACAGCTGTTACCTGTGCTGACATGCCGAGTAAAATAAGAGGTCATTTTAGCTAAGTAAGTCAGCAAGGGTGAGCACGCAATAACCAAAAACGTAAACATTGATTCTACGGACATAATATGATCTTCAATGAAATGTAAGCAATTTTTTAGTTTGTTATTTGCTATTTACATTCACAGACTGCACATGTCCTGTCCAATGAAGGACCTAATGTCCTTCACAATTTACTGGGCATCCCAAAAAGCGTTAAACGTTTCATCGCTACGGAATAATTAAATAAATATAATAAACACGAGTATACAAAAACATCACATACATTGATCTGACTCCGTGGTATGTAGCTTAAAAGCATTCGTGTTACAGATATCAGAATCAATAGTGGTATTACAAAAAAACTTAAATAACTACATACAACACCCAGACCTGTATAAACAGACATGTGCATTCACACAAATGTTTGTACAGTGCGGGGATCGAACCCGCGACCTCTTGGTTAAAAGTCAACTTCTTGACCATTACACCAAAGTGGTCGTCGGAATATGAACATTTTTGTTTAAACAAGTCTATGTATAGGTTTGTTACCCCTAAACCACTATCGCTTCTACGCCAAACTTTTTATACGGCCTTCAACGACGAAAACGAGGTTTATAAAAAGGTCCAAGTATTTATTTATCTTACCTACAACAATAACGGTCGGGTAAACACGTGTAGATTAGCGAAGCCCGGGATTAAGCCAAGACAAACGGCACAAAAAGCGACTAATCTCACTGAACACTACCGAACACATTTGTGTACTAAGGCGACTCGACCAGGACAGTATGTGTTATATTAACTACAAGGGTTAACTAAATAAACTCACGTTTATGAGGTGTTAATTAAGGAACGTAAAACTTTTATGCTTGTAAAAAAAAATTAATACACAATATAAAGAAAGAAAGAAAGAAAGAAAGAAAGAAAGCATGTTTATTCAGTATCACATACTATACAAAATAGAAAAAACATGTTAAAATGCACATACACAAGATACTGAGAAGGTGGGCCAATATCTACCAAACGTTACGTAAAAGAGATTTTGACGTGACAACGTCTTATAAATTGGTTTGCCGGGTGACACGTCAAGAAACTGCGTTACGCTGCTCCGCTCACGTTCCGCGCGAGAGAGACAGAGCGAGAGAGAGAGAGAGAGAGATAGGCATACACACCGGTTCATGTTATACGAATGAATATTCACATTAAAATTATTTTACCACTCAAAGTCGTTGTCACGTAAAACTTTCGCGCTTTACAGGCAACCAATTTTTTTTTTCATTCGTTTCTAAAACATTAATGCAGTTCCTAAATGTGGTATGATGATATCAATTTCACTTTCAAATTAACAGCTTGATTAAAGTAAAGTTAGAAGATAAATTATTTCCTAGTTAGCCCATGGATTTATTGATAGATTTATTTAGCAAATGTTTAAAGTGTCACAAATCAGTAATTTCAGATTTTAAGCGTAAAACATTCAAAGCATATTTTGGCGTCGTCTTGTCAGATAATGTACCGAAACGGTAAAATTGTTCTAAATCGTTTTATTTTTTAATTAATATTATATAGGCTTTAAATAGAAAATATAGTTTTGTTTGACGTGATTTGAAAAATAGGCTATTGATTACATTACACGCTGCAGACAGAAGTGGGCGCCATAAATCGGATATAAGTAATGCTTTGACGTGGTCCAAAGAACAGGCGGAAGCGTGTGCGATTTGTGACTTACTATGTTTAATGAAATGGGCCCAAGACTATGTTAAATTTCTTAGTCGGTGGCGAGAATCGCGATCGCTTTCGTTTTTAAGCCACAACGAAACAGAAGGGTGTTATAAGTTTGACACCCTATGCCTTTGTGTTCTTGTGTAAGTCTGTCAGTCTGTGGCATCGTAGCTCCAAACGGATAGACTGATTAACGTTGTTTTTGACGTGACAACGTCTTATAAATTGGTTTGCCGGGTGACACCTCAAGAAACTGCGTTACGCTGCTTCGCTCTCGTTTCGCGCGAGAGAGACAGAGCGAGAGAGAGAGAGAGAGAGATAGGCATACACACCGGTTCATGTAATACGAATGAATATTCACATTAAAATTATTTTACCACTCAGAGTCGTTGTCACGTAAAACTTTCGCGCGTATACCGACTTTTTTTATTCGACGATAATTTAATCACGATGGTTCTTAGCTATAGCTGGTCAACATCCATCGAGACGTTGAAGAGCATCAGCTGTTTTCCTGGCTCATTTAGTTTTTTTTTAAACTGAAAAGTAATTTGAACTTTTTTATGTTGTCACAGATCTCGGTATTTGTGTTTTTCATAACATAAGTGTTTTAGCTACTTACTTTGGAATCATAGCATTGTATGTGATTTTGTCCCCAGTTAATTATAAACTTAATACACCCCGTTAAGCCGGCACGCGTAACAATAGAATATTTAATGTATCAGCGATCTTCGGATGCGATTGGTGAAAAAATTATAAATCACGTCACGCTCTCTCTCATGCCTTAGCCTAACGGCGCTTAGCTCCACAAGAGCAGCAGATAATCGCAGTAAATCTGCGGCAAAGCCGGTAATCTGGTTCAACGCTTTTTGTACGACTTCGCGAGAAATTCGAGAGGCGCGTATATCTATAACATCGTGTAATTGGACGGCGAGACCAGAGAGGATTGGTGTCACCGAGCCACATATGGTCGGGTTAGGAGTGCAAAGCCAAGTCAGAGTTTAAGCAGTGATTTGTTAATATACTGAATTTTCATTAGAATTGATTTAAACTTGACGTAAAATATAGATTAGGGTAGGGTCAGCCGGATAAAAGCAATATTTTAAATAACGAATAAAGTTTTTTTTTCTTAATTAAATGGAATAAATACTTTGGAATGTACGCAAACATATTTAGCAAAATGAAGTTTCAACTTAAACTAAAAAAATATAAAATTATAGAGTAGTTTTGAAACTCATTTTCGAAAGTAGGAACATCAAAAAAGTCTGATTAACCCTATCTAACATATTCAAACGCTGCCTTCCTCAAAGTCGACAAAGGCAATTTCCAATATGCATCCATGTACAACATAATAACGCTACGACAACGGAGTAGCAGAAATGTTTTCTTAGGACCTCACAGAAAATTACAAAGAACCCAACCCTGTATTATCTTGTCAAAATATTTCCTTTAATATGTCCGGGATGTTCACATTATAAATTGATAGTCCCTTGTCCCCGATAGTAAGTCGATAAATTCATAAGCAAAGAAAAGAGAGGGATAACGTTTATACTGCGCTGCGATAGGGTTAAGTTGAAGTATTTTTGAATTGGTATTGGAGATTGGTGGTTATACATTTTAAGGTTATCTACATGAAAGTTCCTATTAAAATTTAATCAAAAACTGTGGCTATCACTTTTTTTAATAAGAGGTGTTCATGCTGTTTGTTTGCATGTCTTCTAAACATTCCCTGGACTTCCACGAATATTTCGAGACTAAAATTAGTCAAACACCTTCAGCCGTTCTCGAGTTTTAGCGAGACTAACGAAAAGTAATATACCTAGATATATGAATGGCTTTTCGTTAAATAAATACATAGAGTATATCAAGCGTCACGTTTCAAGGCTCTTCAGGCATTTCTGTTTCGGGCCAGATGTATCACTCTCTGGGTATTGAAACGCAACGCCTCTAAAATGGCGTCCGCCCATCGAGTACCTATGATGGTCACGACCCTTAGGCATGAGGACACGACGAAAAAGGAAGGAGGAAGGAAAGAGTATGTGTCTACTATAAACAGAAGATATAATTTATCTAGTGTTTTAATTTCCAATCTGCATGTTTTGAGGAAATCAAACCATGGATATACTAATACCATAGTTGAATTTTGCCTCTATTTCGTATTTCAATTTCCAATTCCATATAGGTTAGTTGTAAGACCTACCTTCGCACCACATCATGATATACTCTCTAATTTTACATTGTAAATACTCGCATAATTTATGCTCTTTTTACACTTAATGAACAATTATATCTCGTCGTTTTAATTTAAAAATTCCGTCATACCATTTTGAGGTTCGTCAATTCGTTTATTTGTGTTCCTTTTAGGGTTTAACTTAAATACTAAATTAAGCAAAAGCAAAGCCTAAAAATGTGGGTGTATTTTAGTAAAACATTCGCCGGTGGACACGATTACGTTCGTTTGCATAATCTCTGTTGGAATCCCACGAAAATAAATATGAGCTTTTAATTTTTGTGTAATTCAATTGTTTTGCTTTGCTTGTGTTAGACCGCAGCGAGGAGTTCGTGAAATAATTAAATTTTCAAAAAACCGGCCAAGGGCAAGTAAGACTCTTGCACAGTGGGTGCCGTGATATTTATAACGTAAGCAAATTGCAACTAAAATATTAATTTTTGTGAATCTCCGACAAGAACTAGGAAGACAGCTTCAACGGCAGGATGGATTGATAAAAATAGCCAAAACCACCGTGATCTAATTATCTTTCAAATAAAAAAACCGCACTGGAGTCGGTCTATCTATCCGGGATATATCGTTCTTAACCCATATGTCATATATGAGTCCGACAAAGAAAAGAATTGCCATTTTGCCATCATACCACAAGTTTCTAGAACAAAATAAAGGTACCACACCTACACATAGAAATTATATGTTATTGCGCTAACTTTTGACCACGTTACCTTTTATTGTCGACTTGAGTAGTGGACAGTAATGTATGCTTTATACATTCACGTGTTTCTGAGACAAGGGTTTTACAAAGGACGGACGTACGACAAGTGATCAAATTAGTTTTTTTTTCTTTTTTTTCATCAAAACCCCAACGAAAACAAAATTTGGCTGTCTGTAAAGTCGGTTTACTCACGATAGTTGAACGTGACAACGTCTTTGTCACATTGCCTCTTTGTCGCTCGTTCCGCGCTCTCGCCTGCACATTGAATGGAACGACTCACAGCGAGGTAAAGCCGCATGCGTCATGTTTTTTGGTGTGTGCAGCCGGCTCTATCGAATAGGCTAGATGACACCACCGATCGTTGACATACTTTCTATTATCTGTTAAAACGGTCCTCCATACTTTTTGTATGAGAATATATGAACGTGACGTCACGGTCATGTATCAGAATCGGAGTCAATTGAAGAATATTTATTGAGTTTTGTGTATTTAAAAATTGGTTTCTACAGCTTTTTGGAAATATATTGGTTGTATTACGGGCTACGTTTTTTAAACGTCATGGTCTTGAAAATATTTGAGATAAGTGTCATCATGCCTCTTATAAGACGTTGTCACGTCAAAAAAGAGGTGTCATAAGTTTGTGTTTGTCGATGACATCGTCGATTTAAAAGCACTTTTTATCCGAAAGTAATTTAATCACGGTGGTATTTAGTTGTAGCTGGTCAAAATCCAGTCCAGCCGTTAAAGATCACCAGCAGTCTTCCAGGCTCGTTAGGGGGTTGTTTGATTAGTTACGGAACCCTAAAACGCGCTTGCGTGTCTGTTCGGCCTAATGAAATGAATTGTTTTAATGAAAACCCGTAAGCGGTTGTTATTTTTACATAGAAATCTCTCTGTTCTCCTTTCTAATAGAAAACGGATTTTATTGCTGTAATTTATTTGATATGTGAACTTATTGTAACCTTTGATATGAGTATCATTTTCAAAATGTAAGGTTGATTACAAAAATTAAAGTCAAATAAATTACAATTATTGTGTTACTATTAAGTAACACAATAATTGCTATAATTTATTTGTCATGTAAACTTACTGTAACCCGTATACCTTTGATATGAGTGCTATTTTCAAAATATTAGGTTGTAATAGTATCACAAATTAATTCAAAATTGTATCTCTATTACCTACCCGTTCCTCGTTGAGTAAATGTTGGTATTAATAGTTAGACAATACATTTATATTAGACTATGAGTTTAACAACCTAAATATTGACTCAGCTTAACCAAATAGGGAAACATTGACGGGCATTAATAGTTCATAATGTCAAGGGCATTGTTGATTATAGAAGGTGTTACAAAAGTGAACTGAAGGGTGTTGTTGTGCCCGTAAAACTGAACAACTTTCGCAAAGAAATCTAGGTCGAAATCTCAATAAAATTTTTGCTCTCCAATAGTAAATCGATCAGCTGATTGCCAATTTTGTGTGGGAGGTCCGATTTTTTTTGAGATTTGGACCTAGGTATCTTCGGGAATGTTGTGCAGTTTTTTTCAACAACCTCTGATTTTATTGTGACTCGCCTAATAAATAAACTACCAACAGAATTACGAGATAATTTATCTATTAAAAATATTAAATCAAAACTTAAGTTACACTTTCTTGGTTCTCTTTCCGGTAATCAGCAATAATTAAATTATTAATATATTAACCAAACGGCTTATATTATTTGTCCAATTCTTGTTTTTATTTATTTATTAACTTTATTTGTAACCCTTAGTATAATTTTTACAAACCCTCGTGGTTTTCTTGTACTAAGTAAGTTAGTTAAGTGTTTTGTATTGTAACGGTTATTTAAATGATAATAAAGAGAAAAAAAAAAAAAAAAAAAAAAAGTTATTACGGAGTTTTTTGTAACACCTTGTATAAAAATGAAAAGTGGAATCGTTATATGTTTTGTAGGTACTTAAAAGTTTGTCACAATGGTATCACGTACACTTAGCATGATTTTTCGGTAAATATGTCTTGCACACTTGAAATCAGCGCATCAAATCTTGTCATCAATTTCCTGTGAAAATAACCATGCTACCAAGGCTGCAGGGTAACAAAGTTTTAATTATCTTAAAACTAAAGCGGTGACACTTTTTGTAGCAGTCATGACTCGCACATAATGATAACAAACTCAATACAACGAAACCTGAAACTCATCACCAGTCCCTCTCCATTGCAATCTCATCACTGCTCGCCCGAAAAGTAAACTGTGAACAATATTGACAATGGGATCGCCACAAAAAGGTCCGGCAAACGAGCCCCGATTCACTCAACAGAAAATGTTAATAGGAATCCGACCATTGTGTCCGCTACAAAAACAACAGGATAGCGTTTTTGCCGCCCTAATCTGCTCCTTCCTAATAAAAAGGGAAAACAGTGTAATCCATTGTCATTATTTACAGTCTCTTTTGGGGCAAACAAAGCCAGTGGTGACAGATCGATCGCTGGGTGTAGGTCTGGAGATGATGTGCCGCTGATATAGGATTTACGGAAAAACAGTTTGACGTTATTTTTTCATCAATTGTTTCATCAAATTCAATGCTGTGTGTAGTTGTTGACATGTTTTTTTGAGAACAAAGCATTTACTCAACTTTGTCTTTCTGAAAACATATCGTATCGTTCGAAGTTCAGTAAATTATAATTGTAAAGCTAATCATTGAGTTTGATATCAGGCTAACAGTACTATTATAACTAAAATTGCAAAACACCTCTCAATAAAGGGCTGATAAAGACTTAAAAACAAGTGAAAAGACATAACACTTAAAAAAATATTTTCGGTTCCGGTCATCGGGGAGGAATCGAACCCTCGACCTTTGGAAGTCCGGTTAAGAACAAGTGGCTTAAACTTCAGTAATGTTTACAGTAAAATACTAATAATAAAATACTTAATCGTTCTTATATCAGTATCAGGATAACTTTACACTAAGTATGTCCCCTAAACCCGACGCGTAGGTGCGTCAATGACGTCACAGTATCGAAGGGCTTATTGGGAGTACGAGAAAAATGTGTCATTCGAACAAGCCTCGATGTTTGCGTGATACGCGGAACACGCACTTTATTGGGAACATTTGTTCGGCTGATACCTGATCTGATGGGAGTCGCACACACAGTTCGTCTTAAGAGCGATAGCGTCATTTGTTTTTCCATGTTTATTGCATTTAAAAGGCGTGGGGCGAGGTGATATTTCACGTGTTCACACTTGCCTACGTTTGAAATACGTAGCGCTACGTGTGCCTAAGGCATTGTCAATATAGCCTACGCAGTATTAGATCGATGTAGGCGTCAATTCTTTATGTGTTATCATTGCCAACGTATGAAATACGCCTTGTTATTCTAAATTGTCTTAGCTACTGAAGTAATTAGTAAGAAATATATTGAGTTTTTCAGTGTCGCTGTTTTAGTGCTTTACTATAACTTGAAGTTTTGTATTATTATTTCTATCTAATCCACTGAATAATTTGCTTGAAATAAAGCGTGAATATAGTTAGATGTATTACGACATTTCACGAGAATATTTTTACCACCTGATAAATTATTGATGGATTATAGATCGATGGAAATGGTCTTAGTGGATTAAAATATACACAAACATGCTTAAACAAAGAGCTTATATTTATTTATTTGAAAACGACATCCTTCGCTTGCAAATGGAGTTGGTAGTTGAAAACGAATTATGAGCGCACGATAATGTGACGAACTGGCGATGTGAGCAACAGTATTTGTCGATATTTTTTTTTCTATGTTAAAACGAGAACAACTCCACGCTTCGATCATTTCTCATACTACTCACTACAAAAATTACTTTTTTAAACGTGATAGATAGATTAAATCTTTATTGTACACTACAGAAATCTATGTAAAACAAAGAAAGATGTACTATGTAGGCGATGATTTTGCTGGGAGCGATCTCTTCTAGACAACCTGACTGTGAATACTGTAATACCAAATAGGCACAGCTATTTTTATTTTCATCTAGCATGAAATATATCCCTATCAAGTCTAGGTGTGTGAGAGTAATACGTTGATTCAGTCTACAAATCATTTTTATAGTCTATGCAAACAGAATCACGATGCATTCGTGAAATAGTTGCATGTTCTGGTCTAGTGGCACCTGCTCTGAATCCACTCTTTTTAGTCATACGCCATATAATTTATGATCTATTATTATTCTTGGCATATTCACACTCGAGAATTAAAAAAAAAGACTTTCTTAATTACTACTTAGAAAACTGTGGTGTAAATTCATAAAAACTCACCTTAAATTAAAAAAAAATGGGATATACGTTTGAGGCATGTAATCACAATCTCGCGAGTGAGTAACTAAATAAAGCCTACCTGCATCATAGATCTTTTCAATGTTTTTTTTGTAAACTTCAATATAATTTGTTCTTCAAAATATTGGCTACATAATTTAATTATGAAAACAGTGACTTTTTGAAAAAGTTACGGAAATGTTCGATTGTTGCAACAGAACTAAGCATTTAAAGTTACCGCAAGGGCACATTATGTGACTTTCTGTCGCTACGACTCGCAATTAATTGACAGCTTGTTAACCTAGTTTTATTTTATAAAGTCTTTTCTATGAAAATAAAAGTATTAATCCCTAAAATATTATTTATATAAACAATACAAATATAATATGTTTGGAATAAAAAGAGGGCACTGGATGCGAAACCCAGAATCAGCATCAGTGAGCTCAGCATCCTTATTGCTAGACCAAATGATCGATACTAAAACTGTCGAAATCTTCTTCGTACGAGTGACAGGACGTGTTTATTTTCTTGCGCGGACTGCCGCCACGCTTTCGCTGTCGCCATCTCCCCGCTCGTCGCAGAATTCGTGCGCGCGACCTGGGAGTCGCGATTATACCGGCAACAGTATGCCGCATATGTACTCAGGGCTTTAAGTGTGGAATTGAATTATTTTTCATAAAAGATAAAAGCGCCTAATGGCCGAGTTACTTCGCCACCACGTGGCTTAAACCTTTATTTTAACTCTAAACGACTAAGTGGTCCCGTAAACCAGCTTGATACTAATGGCACACCGCAAGTGGTATTTCCAGTACCAAGAGTCTAACCAACACTCAAGCCATTTACTATACTTGGAGGTTTTAGGGTTCATTCGTCAAAAAAGAAACCTTTTGGTTCATAATGCCTATCTGTCTATTTGACCACACCATAGCTTCGAAACCTTCATAAAAAACCTTTTCTTATTAAAAAGCAAACGTGTCTTTTCCAAGACGTATGTTGTGGGGTTGCCAAGAATTACAATGAACTATGAACCTATTCTCGTTACTTAAAATTAATTAATAAATAAATATTTCACAACAGTCAACACCAATTATCTAGTCCCAAATTAAGCTACAAGGCTTGTGTTATGGGTACTAGACAACGAATAAACATACCTAAATACTTTTTTTTTGTAAATAAATACATATTATCCATAGAAAACACCCAGACCAGTACAAACACATATGTTCATGCACATTTATGCTTGTACTGTGCGTACATTGGATCGAACCCGCGACCCTTGGTTTTAGAAGTCCGACCTGTGGACCACTGCACCAAGCGGTCTGCAACTTAGATAAGATAATTTTTGTGACCAACTTGCTTTCTAAAAGACAAGAAAATGTGGTCGAATATCGATACAACCTAGGTTATGTAACCAAGACTTGTCCAACTTTACAAATTTAAAACTTGGTTATCGACTCGTATTTTCTAGGCAGGCCTAACAAGAACATACCTAGGTAGCTATTTTAATCTATACAGAACCCAATGCTCTGGGTATCTGCACTCACTTAACCGTTCTTAATAAACCAACGGAAAGAATTTTAATCGCTGCACTTTAATTAAGCCGCGAGGACGATGGGCCGCTAAAGGTTTTTTTCCCCGCCTTTATTTATTAATTAAAGCACCCTGATGGAACAACAAATTAATGGATGAGCTGTGACTTGTATATTTAGATCGCCTACGATTTTATATTTTGACAAGCTGATTAATGACGACGATCAATCTTATAAGCAACGATGCTTATTGAAACTGAAACGAGATAGTGAGGAACTTTCGTCAAGATATAGAATCTACATCATCACTTTTAATTTTAACCTTTTTTGTTGGGTCTTTTATTTTCCGTCTGCTGAAAAAAACGTTGGTCTAAACTTTCCGAAAGTTACGCGTAAACAGTTTTGAAGCCTTTGTAATAAAATATTCGGAAAAGCGATTTCGCGAACCCATCAATATGCTAAAAACATGCAATAACCTAAGAAGAATAAGAAAAAAATCGAATTGTGCTGCTGATGAAAATTTGATTGGGCGATTTTGACATAAGAGCCTCCCGACTCTGGGAGCTCCTCAGCATATCCTCGCCGGATTCGGCTAGGCTGGCTTCGGCTTTAGAGTCGTTCAGGCATGATCCCGCGGATGGAAGCATCTAATTTTATGCCATTTCTGCTCAATTTAGATGTGCCAAGTAAATTTATTCTTCATCTTATTCTTCCTAACTTTCCAATCTCAATTTCTTAACCGCTGCGTTGGCCATACATCCCGTCGTCTCCACTGCAACTCCTAAATCCGTGTCGTACTTTATTGCATATAAGACGGCAGATGTCTCTCGTTGTAATTGCCCCGCGCCTGTCTTCACTTTCGGTCGGGCCAGATGTTTGCAAGTACACACTCTGAGGTCTGAGGTTTCGGTTTTATGCCGCGTTTTTCGTCGGGTTATGTCAAGTGTTGACGCGAACAGCAAAAGGTTATACTAAGTATTTCAAGTGCAAGACTAGTTAACAAAATGACTCAGTAATATTAAGATGGTTATACTATTAATAGGAAAGAACGCTTTAGAGAAAATGGTTATTACTTATTTAATAAATATTGCAACTATAACCTAATTAACTATAATTATTTTTGCTTCTCCGTATTTTGGTAAAATAGTCCTCATAAAACTTTATGTATTTTTTTAATATTCCCTTTGTTGTTTCAACAGACAAAATAATTATGTTGTAACTAGAAACATCATACAAGTACTTCACCATCAAAAATACGGTTTAATTTATTTAAGAGCAAAGTTCTTTCCGGCTGTTGTCTTCTGCCAAAGTTTGATGATAATTAATGTAGTCCTGAATAATAAATGGATGGTTTCATTAAAGTGAAATTGATGGAATATGCTGAAACAGGTTGATCGGAGAATCATGTTTAGATGAGAAGCCATTAAGCCCACCACACATCTGCGACAGTAGCGAGAGTATAAAATTAGTATTATTATTATCATTCCAAAAGTTTTTACTTTTTGAGAATTATTGACGCAATAGGCCTGAAAAATGTTGATTTTGAACACAACTTTGGGTTTATTTTCTATAGAAGAAACTCTTAGCAATCGTGTTTTGGCCTGCATAACGTGGGAATTGAATGCTGAATTTGGTTCTCTAGGAAATATATATCAAAAATTTTAAAAATTTTATGTTTAAAAATCACTTTTCACTTGTCTAAATCCAGTGACTTGCGCATCACTTCGTTAAGATGCAGTCTAACCAAAATGTGTTCCCAATGTATTAATTCGTGCAATTTTTTTCAACCGCCTTGCCAAGACTCGTTTCGGTTTATTTTAGAAACTTTGTACATTAGGACTAACTCGTCCTCTCTCTCCTCAATCTTTTTTGTGTTACAAATTAGTATTTATCTGAAAATATCAACGAACGTAGTTTATATTATTACTTGCAAAGTAAACTTAAATGAGCAGACAAAAGTACGTGTAACTAAGTAGGTAGCAACTTCTCTTTGTCGCAAAACTTTCGTGTTTCAGCCAGACTGAAAATAAGCCGAGACTAAACAAAACGATGCAGCGCCAAGTTAGTGGTGAGGGGCCGACCACACTACCAATACTACAAATGAGACATTGGTTAAATAAATATTAAAACGTATAAAAGTTGGAGCATATTTAATTTTGACTGTTCGTTTTAATAGATGTGTCTTTTTTATTAAAATAATTTAATAAGAGGTTTACTCATGCTTGTAGATCGATATTTATCAACTTTAATGACAACCAGATTGGCACTTTAAGTTGCCCCTTTTACCTAGTTCCAGTGACGGAAAACACTATTTTCGGTGCGAAAAACAGATTCATTTTATTCCGCATTCATTGTAGTGTGTTTCCGCCTAACTCTAGCAACAGTTCCTCCACGAACTAATTTAAAAATTCAATTCCTAACAAAACTGCCATTCGAAAACAAATTTTTGGGAAAGCAATTCACAAACTTTCCGTTATAAGCCAATGATTCCAACTTCTTAGTTATCAAACTGGAATTCTACGGAAACATTTTTTGTATTTTTTTTTTATTTGGTTTTGTATTTCTGGAAAATTGAAACGATGACAGTTTGGCATAATTATGGGCACCGAAAGAAATTAATCAGAGTCGAAATAAGTTCAGAGGGAAACTGAAAGAACAACAGATCTTAATTATACTTTGAAATCATTCTTTGTTTTGTTTGTGAAGATGAGTCCGTTCCTCAATATTTATAACAGATTTTTCGTCTTTACTGATTTACAAGACAAACGGAAATATATAATTGTGATTTACTCGAGTGTATGCTTCCAAAAATATTTGTACTTCTTGTTTATTTCTTGTTTCTAGCAAAATAACATAGCTGAAGGCCTACTTCGAATAACGAAACATGTCAAACCGATAATCGTTTTTTCGCTAAATGTATGCATCGCACCTTTAATCATAAAGTTTCATAATATTAAGATAGTTGGAAATTCACATTTAAAGCCTTAAATTTAAAGGCGGTTTCCCAACTATCTTATTTTTTAATTATTACGGTTTGTTTAAAAATTTAAATAGTTGGAAAAGCGCAATTTAAAACTTTAACTTTAAAGGCGTTTTTTCAACTATCTTCATTCTTGAATTATACGGTTTAAAGATGCGTCATGACAACACGTCAAGGTAAAAACTGTGGCATGTAGTAAGGATAAAACCTGTGGCATGTAATAAGGATAAATTGTTCTGCTAATTATTGTCAATAAACAAAATATTTGAAAAAAAATCATCATCGTTGGCGTCAATCATCACTTTGCTTGACGAGTAGAATGTATACCGATCAGCAAATTACGGCAATAATTGGTTATATGTGGAACTTGCTGGTTTCCATTAGCTACAAAATAACTTTAAGTTTGCCTTTCAGAAACATGCATAGATATTTTCTTATATGAATAAACTTGGTAACTTTTACCTTCAGGGACTTGCTGTTCTCAAATTCACAAAGGTACTGTATCAAAAAAAGGGAATCGCCGTGTGGTGTACTCGACTTTATTTTCTGGGGGTAGAGTGGAAAATGTTTTCTGCTCGTTGAAGTTTTTACCTATCGATTGTAAGGTAGGGTGTAGAAGTGTGACTACGGATCCGTGAATGTTAAAAAAAGGAAAGTTTGTGTTACCGTCCGGCTCCGGGTGGGAGAACTACTCAACTTCCACATTTGAGTCTGAACGGAGTTTGATGTGTGTTTCGTCTGCAACTTGCTTTGTAGACTGTGCTTTAATTATGAATGCTTTTGCGTTTGTATGCGAGTAAGATTTGTTTACATTTTAGACCATAGAAGTCTTTTCAAGGTCTTTTCACTTTGTACACATTGAATCTGCAAACTCGCTGCTTCATTGAGGCAACACATCGCACATCTAGTTTTTTAAAGTCATAATTGTCAAAAAAATCTAAAATTGAGTTACCTATGCCACAACTTTCCTTTTATACGAATCTACTCGTATGGAATGCTCAAAGATCGTTTTTTATTTTATTTTTTGACATTTTTGATTTTAAAGTACTAGATGTGCGACATATAAGTTAAATTCATATCTATATAGGTAATTTAAATAACTCGTGATTTTGTTTAAATAACTTTTAATGAAAACGATGGAACCATTAATCTCATCTAAAATAATCTCATCTTAATATAATAGTCAATCTATCTTAAAATGAAGAACGTAAATTACTTATGTGAAATCAGATATTCAGAAAAGTAAGTATAAATGACCAACACAAACGAGTATTAAAAGCAGGAAATAGCCAGATATTTCCATTCAGAACTTTCTTTTAAAGAGTAGCCAACAAGAAAATTCTGTATCTCGAACGCAACTTAAGAAAGAGAAACGCTCAGACAGGAATTTAATGGTGGAATTCCACGAATTAGCACCCAGGGGATGCAGTCGAAATGAATTCCGTTAGAAATAAGTTTTTAGCTAGAAACTTTTTGGAAACTATGTTAATCAGTGGACAAATGGCTTGATTGCCGGGGAAGTTCGCCAACTGTGCCCCGGGAAGGGTGCTTTGTGTAACTACAGCGCGGACTTGTTGGATGTAGTGTCATAGCGGACTTATTAGTTGGCTAACTGAGTTTGATATTTCTGGTTCCGTGTTCTCGACGGAAATTGGCTTCGTAATTTTTTAAAAATGATAGCGCTGAAATTTACTAGGGCGGACTAAAAACAAATGGTCATTTTTGTAGAATTTAGTACAATGAAAAACAAATAACTAATTAAAGTTTTTTTTTTATTTTATATTGATATTAATTAATATTTATTTTCATTGTCTATAGCAATGTTATGACATTTTGTGCGAAAGTGCCATACGATTAAGTAAATAAGTATTTTAATCAATAAAAAAAAACAATTATATAGTGTTCCAATACATTCCCACTTCAATAATTGTTTTTGCGTTAACTAAACACTAAACACACTAAAACAATCGTTAAAAAAAATTTTTGGACAGGTTATTAAAATACGAAATATTTTTACATAAATATACTAAAATGATTTCAAGAATGTATTTTTTTATATTCTCTAAATATATAAATAACCCAAACGAAAATTTCAATGCGCCCGAGGAACTTCAAATTTAAAACACGTTAGCTGGAATTCTTGTACTGTCCGCGTTGTTCCATTGCACTTTATTTGCACGAAACGTTATTTAATTTCTGATTTTAATTATGCGCATAACTGTATCTACTGGATGTTGTATTTAATATTGAGTTTGCTAAGTGTAGTCAACAGTTTCAAATGACAGACTATGAGCGACTGTCGATGCGACGACATCTCCTGAGGATGCCACGTGTGGTGGCGAAACGCGTCGAGTGTTTTGTTGGTATCAGTGTTGTGATTTCGGTTGCATCTTCTGTGTCACGTTGTGAGTTGTATTGTAAGTCCTGCAACTTTTAGCTGTAGTTTTTCAAGTGATTACAGTTGGATGTATTTAGGTTCCTGCACTGGCGTCGTTTAAAATAAATTTAAAAGCAAAATAATCGTCTTTTATAGCGTAATTTTAAAGCAAAATAATCCTCTTTTTCAGTTTTATTTTTAATCACGGATTTCCGCAAAGTAACGCCTGATTCCATTAACTATAATTTTATTCATCTTTAAATGTTACCTAATCGTCAAAAAATATATACTTTAGTTTATTTTGTATGAATTCTGAGCAAGCTTAAATTCCAAAACGCAAATGCCAGAAAACGCTAAAGCTAGTATATATTTGTAGCTTGCATACCAAAAGTAATAGATGTGGTCTAAGTATGGAGCCTTGTGGAGCACCACGGTCATAGTGGCGCCGTAGAGATACCCAGGTAAGATGTTTTAATGAAATAACATAACCGACGCTAGCGTACCGGTAAACTGCATATACTTCAATTATGTTGAAATGCCTGAAATAAGCTAGTGCTAATATTTTGTATTATGCAACAATTGACCTGGAAAAGCTTCCGTGTTTTGAATTAAGCCGTTGTTATTATACGTGCTTAACATTTCCTTTATAAGCGTAGGATAGAATATGTTAAGATATTAAAGCCATTATCCCCTTATTTACAAGAGAATTTGATTAACTTAAGTAATATTGAAAGGTACATGCATTAAATTAAGATTAGCAGGTACCTATTATTTTTTTATATAATGTCGATCGAGCGTTCAATAATCAGCAAAAAAAGCTTAGCCTAGAACTTTTAGAGAAAATCGTATTATTAACTTTATTTAATTATAAGATTTAGAGATCTTTCAGATCATGTATTATTACTATGCTTTAATAAGATTTTTTTCAGTAAAAGATACGATTAACCTCGTACTATTTTCTTAAAGTATTATAAAAAAAATCTAAGAAATATCCAGTCTGTGTCGAATATACTGCAATAATTTTAAACATATTATGTTTTCTTAACAGTAGTAGTCGATGTAGCAGGGAACATAGAAACCTTCATCCAAACATACATTCAACTGAAAAACATAACCCTCCTTCTGTCTCAGTCGCGTAAAAGACACGTTTCATTCCTCCTCGTCTTACTTAGCTCGATTTCACGACTGCTTGTCTACGAAACATCAGATCATCAAATTTCTTAATGAATAATTTGCATGTATATTATATTTATAAATTTTTATTATCCATATTAATTAATTTATTGATATTTTTTTTGTATATTATAATAAGTATAATGTTATTTTTAATTTTATTTATTGATATTATGATATTATATATATATATTATGATTATTAATTTTTGCGTTATTAACCACAATTAACCTTTCTCTTTTAATTTTCACTGCACCTATTGCCTTCTTCCTGCATGACCTTGAGGTTGACTGGCAGAAAATGCTTTTAGCGTTAAGTCCACACTTTGAACATTTCTTGTGCAATTAAGTTTTAAATAAATCAACATCATGTCTATCAAATGAGCAAACCATCACTTATTTAACATCAATTTTGCAACAAAAATGGGTAGCACGTTGTGATGATGACAGTAAGTACCTTCTATATCCACTTCCCCCTCAGTCGTTTCCCATGAGGAATGAGAGAGCTGCACAAACTCACTCCAACGGCAAAACTGAATAGGTTCGCAAACTAGACTTGGACAAGCAAAAACTTGAACGAAAGTACTTAGGTTATACTAATATAGCGAAGGTAATGAGCAAAATACAGGAACATTTATAATTCGTACTAAAATAAGCAACGTGAAATTATAACACTGTATGTCTGTTCGTAAGGATTTCACGCCACAACTTCTGAACTGATTTAGATGAATCTAAATATTGATTATACAAATGTGTTATCATAAAGTAGCTCTTTGAAATGCATATGAGATACTTATTTCGGAATTTCCGTATATTATCCAATACCACGCGGATGAAACCACTGGCAGGAAGCTAGTTCGAACGAAATTAGATAAGAAATATCCCGCTTCATTTTTTCTCAAAGTTTTAGTCAACAAACTAATTAAGAACCGAGCATCATTTGACTGGACAAACGTGGCACTTTCGAATAAATATCTTCCCTAATGGTACGTAGGAACTTCTTTATAGGTATATTATGCCTATTTAAGCATGAAGCAAATAATATTTCAACGTAGCCTGAAAATCGTATTATATTCTAACAAGGCAACATCGAGCCGTATTTTACACAGCTGTGATAAGGCCTCACACCCCGACTCGATACAATAAAACACCATTGAAGATTTATTAGCGTTTAGACTCGAGTATTTGAAGTTGAGTACAGACACGATCGCATGGTAGATGCCTCTTATTTTATTAATTTTTATGAACGCCTGAGATTAATGATTATTAAAGGTTTATCATTAATAATAGACTAAAAACATAGACCTCCATCTTTCGCAGTCAGGTGATACTTATTTAAAAAAGTTTTATGTGGCTTCAAAATCCTAAAAGTTTTCAGCTAGCGGCTTATTACGGACGAACAAAAAACAAGCGCCTTTTCGTTATTATTGTATAGGGTTCGAATCCTGCTAGGGGCAAATTTTTGTGTGATGAGCACGAGCATTCGTACCTGAGTCATGGGTGTTTATAAATGTATGTAAGCATTTCTACCCGTTATTTTAGCTACCATAGCACAAACTAACGCTTAGTTTGGGGCTGCGTAATTAGTGCGTTCGTTAAAACAATTTATTTATTTACCGTTGTACATATTTGCTATTTTTGCCTTGTTTTTTGGTCGGCCATATAATGTAATATACAACTTTGACTCAGCCTCTCAAGACACTGATGTGCAGTTTTATGAGAGAACATGAGAACCGTGGCAAAAGTAGGTGTTGGTAATACAGCTAAAATGTTCTTTTTTTCTTTGTTGAAATAAAAAAAAGGTTTTATTAACAAAGTCTTAGACAAGTGGCATCTAAGGCAAAATTGGTCTACGATTTGAACGCTCGAAGTAAAGCTTTAAACGAATGGGATGGTAATTATCTAATTGACTACTGCGTGATCAATTACGAGAAAGGTGGAACGGAGCCAACTCGCGCTTTTCGTGTTTTACCAACATCGATTAGCTATTTAATCGATTGAAAATCAATCGATTGAAGTGTTAGTATGATTGACTGTTGCAAGTTGAAGTGTATAAATTTAATGGTTGGTTTTTATTTTTTTTTATTACAAGCATGGTTTAGTTTCCTGTGGCTGTTTTTCTGTAATCAAATCTTGCAAGCTAAATAGCACCCACTATCCAGTGTCTTATTCAGCTGATATAATACGTTTAGTTTCGCTGACAACAGGCAATTTAATTATACGTAGAAGCTTGTTGAAAACTGCTTTTTGAACCTGAAAACGGAGAAAGATTACCCTTTTGATTTACCCTTAGCAGTGCATCATAAACTTTGTAAATTTTAATACCATAAAAGTGTGAGATAGGTCTCTAAATATATTTTTATTCTTGGTGGCTGCAGCAGACCTATTCACGGAAAGATTGTTTTGAAGTTGCGGTTAAGCCTAAAGCCGACAAAAGCCTTTATTTGTCGAAAGAAAAACTTACGCATTTGATCTCTAATCTATTCAACTTGATTCGCATAAATTATTGGTTTTCCTTTTAAACAATTATTTTCCGACAGGCTCCTTAACAAACCAGCCATCTTAAAGTAGAAAGCTTAAAACCTTCCATTCTGTCGTTTCAACCAGACAAACAGCACATCGAAAACGTATTTTTTTGTCGCTCAAAGACATTAATAGGGCCGCAAATTGTCGGAGAGAAGCCGCAAAGTCGTACTCACTTCTTCCTAATTAAGGTGGTACAGACGCGTTGAAAAAAGAATTTCCTGTTTACGTCCTTTTTAAGTTTATGATACATTCTCGAACTTAACCGCTATCCTACGTGTATGCCGCAACGCAACATAGGAACGAGACGCGATTGACATTGACACGAGGCGTTTGAAGTATTGGTCGCGTCGCACTTGTTGCGTTGCTCGGCTCACGTAGTACAACACCTTACTTGGTAATAAGACTTTTAGCCTTACTGATAGAATAGGCAGGTGTCATTCGTAGTTGTGTGTTGGCGATCCGCCATCTGTCAGTGTTTTACAAACAGCGATGCTTTTGGTATTTAATAACATTAAAAAAATCCGCGTTGTAACGTCAAGATAATTCCAGGAAATAAATTGCATTTGGACACAGAACAGTAATGTGATTAAGATATAAATTGTGTTTTTTTTTTCAAATACATATTTTCGCCCATAACTTATGAAAGTATAATTATAACTTCAACTGAACACTTCTGTCTTTGACTGTGCATGCAAGAAATTAATTACCTACTCATTACGCTCGTCGGCATCAAAGATACTGTTGTAAACAAGCATTTTTATCACATAATAATAAGCTATAATAAGCTGAAACGTGGCTATGATGGCCACAATTGAAACAATAAAAATAAAAATAAATACTACATAGCTAAAACTGAGACTTAAAAATATCCTCATTTTTAATTATATGCTTTTTAAGTAACTGTGATAATTTAATTGAAATCTATCTTGTAAGTCCAAAAAAACATTTTCAGTCTACGCAAAAGGTGCCCCAACAAAATTATTACTAACATATTTGTCCTAACGATAGCAAATCATTCAAAACTATATTACTTCATCATTTGCAAAATTCACCCAATGAAGTTTAGTTTTAGAGGTATGCTTAGATTTCAGTATATAGGAACTTACTGCACTTCGTTCCATTGCGACGAGTATCTCTTTATACAACAGTCGGAATGTCGGAAATGGATGAGGTATAACTTTAATACTACTGAATCCATGTTCCAGCGATCCAGTCTGTTGAACGGGGACAAATAGCTGAATTCGAGATGTTTAATCTACTGTACCTATTTCAATTCTAGCCACCAATTTATTTATCTGAATCTGTAGATTTACGGTGACGAATCAATGAAAAGTGTGTCAAGTGAAATCAGTTTTGTGGATATTGATTCAATTCTCTTCATTCAAGTCTCACCGAACTTTGAGGGTGATAGAACAGTGAGTGCACCTGTGTATTGCGCTCAGACTTGTGCACTATAGTATCTCCTGCGCAGTTGGCTGATCTCTTTTGAGATTCGCCGCCGTAGTCGAAATCGGCCAGGAGGACTATTATTGATTCAATATTGATGCAAATAGTATTATCCATTGTATCATCACACATAAGTACTCGTAAGTATAGAACTAAACAACTTTCCCGTGCCCTTCATCTGGAAAAGATTCTTCAACTAGGTCGTGTAAAATTACCTTCTAGTAGTAACTAGAAATAAACTTACACTTTCGATCTTTTGACCAGAATGATTCTACCACAAGTGACTCTTCTTTATGCTTTTTAAACTGCTTACTTCTTTATCATCAGGAAAAACTTTCAACAAAAAACAAACTCCAAAAACTTCGAAAACAAACACAAATAAAAAGTTAATTGCCACAATCGTTGCCAACGCAGCCCCACTTTTACTCAAACATACAACACAGCCGTAAAGACTACTTAAATTAAATTTAAGGATAGGTTTATTTCAAAGTTTTACAGCGAGCTTTAATGTTGTTAAATAATTTTGCGCGGCGAAATATTATCCTTAGTGCGCTGCACACCTGCTCCTGATTAAGATGCTTAGCACTCCATTTGGAAAAAAACTTTTTTTATGCGGTCTCATCTTTTCTGCGGAGTAATGCCATTATTTATTTTTCCTTGTTAGCGTACTTTGTAAACGTCGCATCTATTTTCCAAGCGTTTCAAGTTCTTCGCTTAAATAAAACTTCTCATTAGAAATGCAGTTCTATATGTTTTAATTTTGCTACAATAATTTAGTCAGTATTACTCGTATTGTTGGGTTTTTTTGAGACATTGATTTTTTTGTTAACATTAATAAACTTACTACCTCTATATAAAAATCTTTAAGTAACAAGAACGCAAGCGAGTACACCACAAATAGTGTTAAATGAAATATGTACAAAATATCTTAAAGTAATTGCCAACTGTTGTTAGAAAAAAAACTAGGTCATACTCCATATTTATTTTCAAATAACTCTTATAAGAGCTCTTAAACTCAAATTGACATATAACTCGTTAACTATGCCTTCTCAACTTGTCACAAAGCGAAACACTTAATAGTCCAACAATCGGACCTGGTGGTTTTACAACAGCTGTATTAGTGAGCTAAATAAGCAGTAATCCAGCCACTCTGATTAGCTGAGTCGGGGCCGGGCCAATGCAAATCATTGGCTATTGTACGCGCATGTTGGCGGAACTAATAGTTGGAATTAGCTGGATTATTCATTCGAATAGCCAATGGATTTTAAATTTGGAATTGGTTTGTTATTGATTACAAACTGCATTGAATTTACTGTGTAATGCACACAGTAAATGCACAGTATGCACAGTAGTAATGCACAGTAACAAAACACAGTTATGTTTGACTTGTTTTTTAGTCATTTACTGTGTAATGCACACAGTAAATGACTAAAAAACAAGTCAAACATAACTGTGTTTTGTTCTCAATCATTATATACCAATACGACCACTTTGGTGTAATAGTCAAAAAGTTGACTATTAACCAAGAGGTCGCGGGTTCGATCCCCGCACTGTACACATATTTGTGTGCATGAACATTTCTGTTTGTACTGGTCTAGGTGCTATATGTCTTTATTTGAGTTTATTTGTAATACCACTGTTGATTCTGATATCTGAAACACAAGTACTTAACCTACTTACCACGGAGTCAGATCAATGTTTGTGATGTTGTTGTTTATTTATTTATTATTTATTTTATTATCAAACCATCCGACTGAGCTGTGCAAGTTTCATGACCTGTGCCCTTTATTATAGTAATAGGAGTAGTTCACTCGTTATTATTACACTCGTTAAACTACACTACAATGAAAACTAACAAAAATACAATTTTGTCATTATTATGAAAAAAGAAATTATAACAAATTCAAAACAAGTACTCCCTTATGGTAATTTAAGAAGGGCATAAGATACTTGAATCTCAATCTTATTACAAATTCTAATTTCTAAAAGTGCCTATTTAGAATCCGACACATTATCAGACTCAAAACAAATCTGGTAAGTGTTCTCTATGCACGTGTTCATAACGTCTTAGATTTTGTTCATTACATTAAACTCAAATTAAACTCAGTCATCTGAGTAAGATATAAGTTTCACGTGAAACAGTTATTTCTCAGTCAGTTACAATTACGCTCGCCCACATTGAAAGTCATTAAAAGTTTCAGCCTGAAGACTGCGAAGTTTCGCTCGTATTTGCGTTTCAGTTTTTTGTTGACATTGGAAAGTACAAGAGGTATTCACGTAACTAAACTGAACACAGTCGAATTGAAGTTTTGATTTGCTTTTGGTAATTGTTGTTACAAATTGATACTTATTCTTTTGAATAATTTTTTTGTCGGACCTTTAAAATAACTTGACAGAATTGTTATAGATGTAACTGTTGAGTTTGTGTTTTAATAACACACATCGCACATCTAGTTTTTTAAAGTCATAAATATTCGTAAAGATATGTTCATAAAGATTCGTATAAGAGGATAGTTGTGGCATGGTTAACTCAATTGAAGTTTTGTGATATAATTAAAAGAACTAGATATATGACATATTTGCAGGAGCAGACAGTAGTGGTAAAAAAGTCGTTAATAATTCATCATCATCATATCAGCCTGTTACAGTCCACTGCTGGACATAGGCCTCCCCCAAGGAGCGCCACAGCGCACGATCTCCTGCCCTTTGCATCCAGTCACTACCAGCTGCCTTTTTCAGGTCGTCTGTCCATCTAGCCGGGGGGCGTCCCACACTACGTTTACCTAAGCGTGGTCTCCATTCAAGAACCTTCCTGCTCCACCTCTCGTCGGTTCTGCGACAGACATGGCCAGCCCACTGCCACTTCAGCTTGCTACATTTTTGGACGACATCAGTTACCTTAGTCTTATGTCGTATGACCTCGTTCCGGATCTTATCCCTTAATGAGATCCCCAACATAGACCTTTCCATAGCGCGCTGAGTGACGTGTAGTCGGTGAGCCAGCTTGACTGTCATGTTCCACGTTTCGGCTCCGTAGGTTAAGACTGGTAGGACGCATTGGTTAAACACTCGGCTTTTTAGGCATTGCGGCAGGGTCGACGTGAAGATATGACGCAATTTCCCAAATGCTGCCCAGCCAAGCTGCACTCTTCTGGCAATTTCCCGCTCAAAGTTGTCTCTACCAAGCTGCAGTACTTGCCCAAGGTAGACGTACTCTTGGACAACCTCGAGCGTAGTGCCCTCGACGGAAATTGGTTCTGGGATGACATGATCGTTGAACATTACCTTTGTCTTGTCCAAATTCATCCCAAGCCCCATACGTCTCGAGGCAGCATTGAGACTGTGCAGCATTTTTTGCAAATCCTGCAGCGATTCTGCCATAATAACTATGTCATCGGCAAAGCGAAGGTGCGTAAGATATTCGCCATTCACATTGATGCCCAGTCCGTTCCAATCCAGCGTCTTGAACACATCCTCCAGTGCGTTGGTGAACAGTTTTGGAGATATGACATCTCCCTGTCTAACACCTCGAAGCAGCTGGATGGGTTTTGTTCGGTGGTTTTGTACTTGGACGGACATTGATGCCATACTGTACAGGCTTCTTAGCACCTTCACGTACCGCCAATCGACTTGGCATCGCTGCAAGGATTCCAGAACAGCCCAGGTTTCGACCGAGTCGAAGGCTTTCTCATAGTCCACAAAGGCAAGGCACAGGGGCTGGTTATACTCTTCGGTCTTCTGTATAACCTGTCGCACCGTGTGAATGTGGTCCATGGTACTATAACCTTTACGAAACCCAGCCTGTTCCGGTGGCTGGAAAGCGTCAAATCTTGCGGAAAGACGGTTTGTGATGACCCTCGAAAACAGCTTGTAGACGTGACTCAGGAGCGTGATTGGTCTATAGTTTTTCAGGAGACTTTTGTCTCCTTTTTTGAAAAACAATGCCACCACGCCCCTACTCCACGCTTCCGGAGTTGTCCCATTGGCCATGACAGAATTAAAGAGCCTCTTAAGTTCGCCGAGCATAGGTTGGCCCGCAGCTTTTAAGAGCTCAGATGTGATTCCGTCTTCGCCAGGAGCCTTCCCATTTCTAAGCTGTCCGAGGGCCGCCTCAATCTCATCCTCCTCCACGTCTGGGAGATCTTCAGTATAGTGGCGCGTAAGCTTGGCTCTTGGGTCGTTCGAGTCGGGCTGCGGCTGTAGGGAATGCGTTGCGTACAATCGGCCGTAAAAGCCTTCGATTTCGGCCAGAATCTCTGAAACTGATGAGACGACTCTGCCATCCGAGGTTTTCAGCTTTGTCAGGTGACTTTTTCCTAGTCTATTAGTGAAAATCTTCGACCCCCGATTCTGCTCAATCGCCTCTTCTATGAGGCGAGTATTGTAGCTGCGGAGGTCGCGTCTCACCAATCTCCGGATCTTTTTATGCGTACCAGACAAAGCTTCCTCTGGCATTTCCCGTCGACGTTTCATCAATTCCAAAGTCTCGCTCGAAAGTTTGGCCTCCCGGCACGCTCGCTTTCCCTTAAAGTGCCTGTTTCCCACTTCGCGTATGACTCCAATCACACTATCAAGGTCCCTGTCCACGTCCTCAGTAGTTTCCAAAGCAGCGAATCGGTTTCGGAGCTCCATCTGGAATTTCTTGGAGTCTTGGCCGGCCTGGACCAGTGTCGGACGGAGAGTCGACCTCATCATGCGGCTTCTTTCCAGCTTTATGTTGATATTTAGGGTGCCTCTTACCAGACGGTGGTCGCTACCGGTGTTGAACCTATTGACCACAGAGACATCCCTAAATATATGCTTCTTGTCCGTCATGATGAAGTCTATCTCATTTTTCGTCTTACCATCAGGGCTTAGCCAATCGTTAATAATTAAAACATTAATACTTTTTGTTGTGTCTACAATTTTCTATAGTTCTGTAGATGACGCTTTCATTCCGATGCCCGCTTCTAAAATTAAAAGCCCGATTTGTTACTTCGTCAAAGACCAAAATTAAAAAAAAAAGTGCAATGAAGTTTACAATTAAAATAGGTATTCCCTTGGCATAGGCCTGTGAGATGTTCGTGATAAATTTCAATCGTCTTTCTAGACAAAAATATTAATAAAGTCTGAAAGAGCAGCTTTAGGGGCATTTATTGTGACTTTAATAACTCAACCGCTGCGGTTAACAAGATCAAAGTATTTGCGTTGATCGCTTAGATTCAAGTTAATTCCATTATTATGTTATCCAGCTTAATTTATATTAAATTTGGCTTTTGGACGCGACCACCGCATTGTAATATGCACGACGACGACGTCCGACGTTAGAAACAGGTGTACATAGAATGTACATACTTGTATGTACAGTTAGAAGCGTCTGTATAGCTCATTTTGCATTTTTCTTAAAATGCTCAAACCGCAATTAAAAAAAAGATTGAATTTAATGTTTATTCATATCCTCAAATTTACTAAATTGCATAGTATCAAATATCAGATTTTTTTCTCAGAAGATGTAGTTGGGAAAAAAGTCATTGAGTGAACTAACAAAAGACTTGTCATAAGGTTCGCCTTCGATACCTTTACAAATACAATCACCTTCCAATGGTTTAAATTGATTTATGTAAATAATTCACAGCAACATATTTTTTGGGCTTAAACGCTGAACTGAATTTAATTCAGTTCAGCGCTTAAGCCCAAAAATAGGTGGTTAAATAAACCGCAATTACCATTCGTTTAAAATTTATAGTTCGAAATAACTTTTCGTATTGGAGCTCCTTATTTCCTAAATTGGAACGTTTAGGGTTGGTTGTACTATGTAAGTGAACGTCTCGTGTAAAAAATATATTTCCTTTTAGAATAAAAATTATGGATTCAAAGCAGGATCTACTAAACATATTAAATTTAACAATGCAATTTAAATTATTAAATTACATTTATCAGGACCTTTAACAAAGATGTAATCTTATCTATTATACAAATATTGAAGTAGCTGACAACTCCCAAGTGATATGGTAGTTTTCAGAGTCTGCGATGAATACTCTTGATTGCTACGAACACGCTACGATGGTGCTACGAGACTACGAATCTGCTACGGAAGCAGTGTAGCATAGTACTTTGACTATTCTTTTGAAAATACTTTTACGTTTGTGTTACTCTTACAGACCTTTACAAACTGCAGTCCACTATTTGATTCGTGAAAATTAGGAAAGTTTTGAAAGAAGAAAAGCTTTTGAAAGCTACAAAAGCATGCAGTGTCCCAGCCAAACCATCCCACCTCATGGTTAGCAGTACTTAGTGGAAATTCGCATTCCGTCCGTATGGAGGCGCAACTCAGCCGGAAAATTGTATTGCAGTACAGGGGTACTAACCTAATCTACTTATAATACATCACCCATGAAACAGTTACCTAAATTGGCGTTTTGATGATTAATTCGCATGTGCAAATAATTTGGTATTCCTCTGAGATTGAATGCTGAATATTTAAGTCGGTTATTATGGTTTAAAGTCAATAATTATCAAAGTTGAAATTTGCACTTCGGTTGTGGTAAAGTACGAGTGTTATAAATGATTGATGTAAGCTGCTCTCGTTCATTACACGCTCAAACGTTTACGAAACTTCTTTAGTAAGATGTATATAACATATTCAATGGATTCGTACGAAACTCTTAGAAAATATAGAAGAAAGCGATGTTCCATCCATCTCTCGAGATTACTCCCACTCACCGTTTGTTTAAATATAACGTAATGCGGTACATTATTTTGGACAAAAGTATTTCAGTGATGTCATGATGCTTGTCGATAGTGATTATTTTTAACCCCCAACGAAAAAGGGGTGTTATAAGTTTGACCTCTATGTCTGCGTGTGTGTATATGTATTTGTGTGTGTCTGTTTGTGGCATAGTTGCTCCTGAATGGATGAACCGTTTCAAAGCGTTTATTTTTGACGTGACGTCTTATAAATTGGTTTGCCGGGTGACACTTCAAGAAACTGCGTTACGCTCCGCTCACGTTCCGCGCTCACAATGAGAGCGAGTGAGAGGCACGCGTCCCTTCGACTCGGGCATGGTTAGCCCGCCTAACAGCGAGTGAGACAGACATAAAAAGTGAAAGGCACGCGTCCCTTCCACTCGAGCACAGTTAACCCGCCTAAGAGCGAGAGAGACAGAGCGAGAGAGAGAGAGTGAGAGAGATAGGCATACACACCGGTTCATGTTATACGAATGAATATTCACATTAAAATTATTTTACCACTCAAAGTCGTTGTCACGTAAAACTTTCGCCCGTATACCGACTTTACAGGCAACCAATTTTTTTTTATTCTAAAGATAATTTAATCACGGTGGTTCTTAGCTATGACTGATCAAAATCCGTCCAACCGTTGTAGCTTACCAGCTGTTTTCTTGGCTTATTGGGTGTTTTTCGCAAGAATATGTAAATATGTTTACTTCTGACTCAAACATAAAAGTAGAATGAGATCATTTATCATTCTAGCTAGCTAGTTGTAAAAAAGATTGGTGTAGCCTCAACTCCATGCACTTGAAAGTTGTTTCAAAGTTTACTCAATATGCTCGCCAGATGTGAAAGAAACTTTAACTCTATGCAGTGATATCTAAGGAAATTACACGTCTCTATTCTGCTAACTCTGATGAATCGATAAAACAGGATCTTAAAAAAGCTAACAACTATTTATGTATAATACCTCTATTTAATTGATAGCAAAATATTCAAAATTGAGATTTATGTCAATGTCAATATTCTGCAGTCAAAAGAATTTAAAAATGCTTCTCCGTAATAATAACGCAAGAAAGTGTAAAATTTACGATTAGGCTCGTCAATTTTGTATTTTTTTTTACCGACAATTAAAATTATTAATAACTAGTGTATCATCGACAAATTTTATCGATGATTTCACATCACTATCATGTATCTGGCAAATGGACACTATCCGTCCCTAGGGTAGAATAAAAATAATATACACGAGGATCAACTTAATCCTATGATGAATGTCGGTGGACAGATGCGTACGGAACTATGGGATATTTCCCTCTTAATAGTGAGGATTTTATGGGATAAATTATGACATCAACAATGTTTATGGCCACCGTTCACTAATTGTTTTTGCCGGTTATTAAGGGTTAAGCTACTTGAGTGAAATGATGTGATAAACTTTAATCTGTTTTGGGAATGATATGATAACGGATTCATGTAAGGATCAACGAATTACGATGATCTCTCTAATCAGCCTATATTCGCCCCACCGCTGGGCGTAGGCCTCACCTCAACTATGAGGTGGTAACAATGATTTATCACATTTGAACATTCCTTGTTATGTACTTATGGCTGCTTATAGTATAGGTACTAATGTTATACATACTCCAATGTCATGAAACTTAACCTAAATTCTACGACCACTTTGGTGTAATGGTCAAGAGGTTGACTATTAACCAAGAGGTTGCGGGTTCGATCCCCGCACTGTACAAATATTTGTGTGCATGAACATGTCTGTTTGTACTGGTCTGGGTGTATTTATTTTAGTTTATTTGTAATAGCATTGTTGATTGTGATATCTGTAACACGAGTGCTTAAGCTACTTACCACGGAGTCTGATCAATGTATGTGATGTGTTTGTATATGTAATATTTTTAATTTAATTCTTAGCTTCAGTTTTAGGAGCCGTCTAAATGATTATAATTTAAAATAAACAAGTATGCTATGGCACCAATTAATTACCTACATCACACTTAAGCTAGCAGCCAACTACTAAAAATGAAATTACGTGCTTAATAAATTAATAATACAGGAAGTGGGTTGAAACTGCTAAATCATAGGCAGGCATACATATAGCATAAATATAACTACACACTGCCACAGTTTGAGAATTGTGCTTTAGTTGCAACAATGACTTAGGTGCGCCAGTTTCGCATCTAAAATGATACACCAAGCAACCTTATTCCAGGTGAATACAGTTCACAGTTGCTGTGTGTGCGTATCGAATTATAATGAACAGATATTAACACAACGCTGTGGTATTTGAACAAAGCGGCAACATTTGGAATGCCTAGTAACCGGTACTGGTGGTAAATACATTTTGGGAGGAATGTACGTGGGACACTCAGAAAGTTTTGGGAAAATAAAAATAATTGCTCTATAGATATATATGTTTTTATGAAATATTTTGAAAGTACTTTCCCTTAGCCTCAATACAAAGTTTCATGCGTCTAAGCCAAACACTTTTTCCAGTCCGCTCCAAACACTTCATTTACACTCTGCTTAAACGCTAATAGCGCATCTTCCGGCGATGAAAATTGTATTATTTTGTTATTATTTTATTTTCATTATTTTAGGAATAAAGCGAAGTCACACGGTGCTAAATCAGTGCTGTAAGGCGGGTGACCCAAAAGTTTAACCGGGATGCTGTCCAGGAAATCCATTGTATTGAGTGCGGTGTGCGCGGGCGTGTAGTCGTGGTGAAGCAGTAGCCTGCTTTTTCTTCTGTAACAGCCGTTAAAAAGCGACCACGCTTTGCTTCATCTCCCAAAGTTAAACGACCACGCTTGAATGCGTTATACAAACGATAAACAGTTGCTTTGGAAGTGCTCTCATTCCTGATCGCCATTTTAAGTCTGTCATACGATTGGTCCGGTTTCAGGCGACATTTAAAATCATAGAAAATCTTAGCGCTAAAATGTTCCCGGCGTTGATCCATTACAGTCAGGCAAGATAATTTGAAATAGCTCGTAAAAAAGTGTAGGGAAGTTTTAAAATTAGAGATTATCTTTTTTTAATAAAAAGAATCATATTCTCTAAATAGATTGAAACCAGCCAGTCGGTCATACATAATTTTTTTTCGCAAAACTGTCTGAGTGGCCTAGTAAGAATATCTTGTTGCACATTTTCGAAAATATAGCTTTTGGGGGACCCGTGATAAGTTTATCTTTAACATCAAACATTCAAAAGTTCTAAAAAAACATAAGAATTGTAGGTAGATGTACCAAATCAGCGGTTTGTACATGTGTTGTGTGCTCTCGTATGATATGCAAAGAGACCTTAATTGACGAATAGGTTCGGGAAATATTGGCTAACACGAAAGAAAAGAAGATTTGATTAATTAAATAATTAGCGTTGCATCGGATTTTGAACTCTTATGCGTACTAATCTAAAATTGAATGTTATACTAGCACAAATTATTTACATACTTCTTTGCAGACCGTAGCATAGATGGCAATAATAGAGAATAGCATTGCAACTGTTTGGATCGCGGATCTAAATTTGCCTCATACAGTTGAAATTCGGTCATCGGACTGCGGACCTTGGCAAAACAATGTAAGCTTACAAACAACTAGGTATAATATGTTTCTATTCAGAAAATTGGTTCAAATTTCAGTCCACTGATACCTTACACATATTATTCAAATAGGTTTCTGTTGGTAAAATTTTAATGTTAGGAACCACAGGCAATTTTAGCCGGTACTTAAATAATTATCCCTCTAAAAGCTTTTGTTACCCTATAATTCAACAAAGCGGAGCCAATACCAATCACGAATCACGAAATTCGCCTTCAACTCTTTAAGCGTTTAGAAAATAATTTGTTATTTCCAATCACCCTTGTTAATTTGTCGATGTTTCGAGTAGTTGATTCCTAATGATGCTTTAAAATTTACCGATTGTTAAGATGTCCTTAATTTTGGTTGGGATTATTTGCCTCCAATTGTTATAATGCCTACGGTTTACTTATTGAGACTAAGACTAAGTAAATAATTTTGGTTTTTAAGACGTTCTAATTGTAAATAATCCCACAGGGGCGAATCATAAAGCAATCTAATTGAAAAGTTGAAAGTTAGTCGAAATCGAATTTCTTTAGTAAGATTTTATTTTCTTTTTATGTTGCTTCTGATAATGAAAAAAATAATAATTCATCATCATCAGCCCATATACGTCCCACTGCTGGGCACAGGCCTCACCTCAACTATGAGGTGGTGCGAGCCATACTCCACCACGCGGGCTCAGTGCGGATTGGTGGAGGGGTGGTGTAAGGTAAGTGACCAACCTTACCGCCCGAGGGCCTCCGACCAGGCTTAAACACTAATATCTATCGATATTAACCGAGACCAAGAGCTTAACGTGCCGTCTGAAGCAAGGAGATGCTTGTAAATAGACGTCACTTTTATAGTCAGAATGGTCACCCATCCCATACATGACCGCGCCGTAGGTTGCTGAACTTTTGGTATCACTACCAAAGCGCTGCAACCACTGCGCCACAAGCACCTCCACCAAATACGTTAGTATAAAAAAAACTCTGCTATCATTTAGTGACTTGTTAATAATTTATCTGTTTTACATATACGATATATTTGAACTATTCTCAGTGCTGTTTTTACTAGTACTGTCTGATGTTTCTTTATATTTACGGAAATGTCAATGATTAAATAATTTTATGGTAGAGTGGACCTTCTAAACACGAGATTTTTTTCTTAAATTGAAGCTACAATGTAGTTGTTTTTAAGGCATTTACTTTGTTAACGAAATACACTTAACATTGTTTGTTTATCTACAATGATAGAAATATTAACAAGTAGTTATATCTACGTTAACATAACATAAAAACCTTTTCGGCGATTTGTTTCATGTTCCACTATAAACTAAATTCCACTATTCCGTACCTATAAATCAACTCCCGTTAAATACCTAGTTAGTCGTGATTTCACCAAAATAATGAGTGCCTATTTCCTCTGTTATTTAGTGGGAAATTTGTCCTTTGTACACACGCCAGCATTTTTACCTATTGCAATACCCACTTTTTTCAATTTGTAAATTGAACTATTTTGCGTGAGACGCAAGGGTGAAATTATCTGAAAAAATGCTTTATTTCAGGGTACATTGATGTGCTTTGACACACACACAGCAGTTAAGCCAATTGTTTCGTTACGTGACGAGAATTATGATCATTGTTCTTTGTCAAATAAGGCACATTATTACTTGTATGTGATTTGTTGGCAGGTACCTATACTAATTAATATAAATACGTTGTTATTTGTGAACGGCTATTCTAATTAGCGTTCGAAGCACTATAATTACTTGTGTAAGATGAGACAAATGAATTTAATAAGTTACATATCAATTTTATTTGCTTCAATGAAATCCTTAGGTACGTTGATTCGGTTAGTCACAAATTAATCATAATTAGTGCATTAATCATAATCAAAAGCATTGATTGCATAGAAATGTAATGCTTTTTAAGTAATTTTTACTTAAAAAGTGTCTGTCTTGTCAGAAAGGTCATAAATCTGTTTAGTAAAGTCGTACATTTGTAGGAATACCATTAAATAAATCACTTTCCAAACTTAACGCGGACTGATGTCTGATTCGTCAGTTACGGTACTAGAACGTCAACATTACAGGAAGACGCTAACATGAAGACAATTTGGCGAAAAACCTAAAAAGCCTTCGGAATAAACTTGTACACCTTACAAAATATAGTCTGAATCATAAAAAACTAATACCGCACCCTCTAATTCTCAATAAACGACTGGAAAAAAAGATCAAAGGTCCACACACAGAACAGTTGAACGGGCGGACCGATAGATACAATAGCTAAATCGGCCGTTTGAAAACTCGTGAATTTGCCAAGAGAATTATTGAGGTCCACTCGCCGTAAGATGGCGGCCACAAATCCTGGTCCCCTGTCAATTTACGCGAGTCGAACCGGTATTTATGTACGAAAGGTGTCTGCTGATTTACAACTTTGTTATTGAAATTATATTAAAATCAGCTGCTCATTGGTACGGCTTAGGTATTCTGGATAAAGTACTCTGAATTTGGGCTGATAAGTTTACTGCGAGTCAGTCTCCTGTACAACTTAAGGAAACTGGCTCACACCATATTAGTATTTTTACGCAAATTTGGGCAAAGATTAATATCTAGGATCGTTTTTAGGGTGGCACCTATCCACATTGTATAAATGTGAACATGTTACCTTTACACACTTAGTTTTCTTATTCATAGAGCTTGCACAAAATTAGGTACAGCGGAGCATCCACTAGCAAGGTTGACTTTAGACGTAATATTTTTCTTGCCTCGTGTTTCCTCTCAGAACTTAATCCATTGTCACTTGAGCTTACAGGAATTTGTCACACTCTTTCTAAGAATCATTTTATTTCCTTAACTACCAGAGGATCGCTCGATATAACCCTTTTTTAGGGTTCCATACTTATAAGAAAAAAAAACCGGCCAAGTGCGAGTCGGACTCGCGCACCGAGGGTTCCGTACAAACCTGCAAGGTTTACAAAGTTCGTTCATTACGACAATCGAGTCATAACTATGGTATTTTTATTGCAAAATTAAATTCATAACATTACAATGGGGAAAGATGGAGGAGCATAAATTTAAGACGAAGATCTCTTTATCGTTTATAATAATGTCATTGAATTTAATTATAAGTATAACACTTTAAGCAGTTAGGACGCATTTAGATTATACAGCTACATTCACCAAAACATCGGGATTGAATGACGGTGAGTGAGGTCGTCTTTGCCGTTTGAAAAATGTTGCCCTCCCCATACATAGTATAATAACTCGCGGTCATTGCTGTAACTACAATTATGTTTACAATCACAATTTTTTTGGTGGTATATCTACTTAAAATTTTAAGCTTTTCGGAATTTTTCTGTTACCTGTGCTGTAAGCTATTGCTTCTTACCAAATTTCGAGATTCTATGTCAACGGGAAGTGGTCTTTAGGTTTTAATTCCCTTGCGTGTAGTTGCGAGTTTCAAAATATGCGGTATCAATGGTTGTACTTTTGCGTTTTGCGTTTTTGCGTTGACTTAGTTTTTTTTTTTCACGGGTTAAAGGCAATTAGATCTAAGTATTTGATATGAATTTCAACTTGATAGCTCTACGCGTTCATGAGGAAAAAAGTAATAAGTTTATATTTATTAAAAAATATATATTTTGTAATGTAACTAAAAGTTTAAGGTTTTCGGAATTTTTCCTTTATGTGTGCTATAAAACGTTGCTTCATGCCAAATTTCAAGATTCTAGGTCGACTGGAAGTACCCTTTAGGTTTTGATTCCCTTGCGAGTACTTGCGAGTTTCAAAATATGCAGCTTAAATTGCTGTTTCTTTTAATTGCGTTGACATAGAAGTTTGATTTTGTTACAGCTTAAAGGTATTATAGACCTAAGTATTTGGTATGAATTTCAATTTAATACCTCTACGCGTTTATGAGGAAATGGGTAGTAAGTTTAAAATTATTAAAAAAGTATATATTATGTGATATAACTAAAAATTTATGGTTTTCGTAATTTTTCCTTTATCTATGCTATAAGACGTTGCTTCGTACCAAATTTCAAGATTCTGAGTTCACGGGAAGCACCCTGTAGGTTTTGATTCCCTTGCAAGTGTCGAAAATTTGCGGCATAAACGGCTGTATCTTTTGATTGCGTTGGCTTAGAAGTTTGATTTTTTCACAGCTTCAAGGGACAGTAGACCTGAGTAATTGATATAAATTTCAGCTTCATACCTCCACGCGTTCCTGAGAAAAAGGGTCTTGACAGACGGACGGACGGACAGACGGACAACAAAGTGATCCTATAAGGGTTCCGTTTTTTCCTTTTGAGGTACGGAACCCTAAAAACGGAACCAAATGGAATGGGTTCACATTGTCCTGTAACTATAATTAACATCAAATTTCATCAACCCTTTAAGCGTAAAGAGAGTAAATATCCAAACCTACAACCAAATTTTTCAATCACTAAAAGCAAGATTAAGGTTTTTAAATCTGAATTACAAAGCTCAATACTTGATCCTTAAACTATTAGTAGTGCCTAACCTTCCTTGTGCGGAACCTTCAGTGAACGAGTCCATCTCGCCCTTGTTTGTAGTTATCCGCACTTTTTTCCTCATAAAATTATCGTCGGCGATCAAGGAAATCGAACAAACGTTGCTGGCCAGTATTTAGCCGTAGTTTCTTGAAAAGTGATCGAGCAATAATGTGGAGTATTGTTTGTTCCGGGATGCGGGCGGCAAACAGTGTCGACGCGTGTTTGAGTTTCGTGTCCCGATGTTTTCTTGCTTTTGTTGTTCAGTTTGGTAATTAGGACGTATGTTGGAAGTTTGGACGGCCAGTCACTAGATGGTGTTGTGATTGTTTAGAAGTCGCAAGTAACTTTGTGGTTTGATACATACCTCGTGTGTTCATAAGTTTTGAGACAAACTTTGTGCTAAAAAAAGAAATAAAAAATTACTGGCTGCTATTTATTTCTTTTTCTATTTTTGAATGTCGAATGTTAACTTTTACCTCCTTTGATTTTCAAATTCATTTCTTTCAATTTTCTCGTAATGGAGAGAACAAAAGAATTGCGTGCGACCGTGATTTCGCTATTTAAGGCGGGGAAAAAACCAATGGAGATTTTCCGTGAGGTGAAAACTTTTGGTGTGAGCCGTAACTTCGTGTATTACACTATTAAACGATACAAGGAGACAAGTTCTTTGCAAGATCGCCAAAAGGAGTGGTCGGCCGCGCTCGGTAAGGACGCCTGTGAACATCAAAATCATCCGAGAGCGACTTCGCCGAAATCCATGTCGAACTCAGAAAAAACTAGCTCTGCAGACTAATATTTCGCGCGTTTCAGTCAACAGAATACTGAAATATGATCTTAAGGTGAAGGCGTATAGCCGTAGGAAAGTTCATTTTTTAAACGATCGCCTTAGTAAATTGCGACGCGAACGTTGTCCAATACTGCTTAAGAGACACGATGCGAGGAAAATACTCTTCACCGAAGAGAAAATCTTTACTGTCGAAGAAAAGTTCAACCGACAAAACAATAAAGTGTATGCAAAAAGTAGCAAGGACGTCCCAGCTTCAGCACGGAATGTCTCGTGTACTCATCATCCGACTAGTGTGATGGTATGGTGGGGAGTTTCGTATGAAGGTGTCACTCCGCTCCATTTCTGTCAACAAGGCGTCAAGGTGAAAGCCAAGAACTATCAAACTTACATCTTAGAGCCTGTTGTGAAACCCCTGTCTCTTACTTTGTTTCACAACAAGGATTGGGTTTTCCAACAGGACTCAGCGCCATCCCATAAAGCAAAAACCACCCAAGCGTGGTTGAGGGAAAATGTGCCGGCCTTCATCGCGGCGAACGAATGGCCCTCTTCCGGCCCTGACCTTAACCCGCTGGATTATGCTTTATGGGCTGAGCTAGAGCTCAGGGCCTGCCGAAAGTCCCACCCAAACTTGGAGTCACTGAAGCGAGCTCTTGTCCGAGAAGCAAAGCGAATCCCGCTGGAAAAGATTCATGCCGTCATTGATGACTGGCCAAATCGTCTAAGGGCCTATATTAAAAACAAGAAGGTCATTTTGAATAATAATAATTATTTTTTGTTAATTATTATCCACTTATTGTTTACTGAAAATTTTAGAAATATATGTTAATTATAAAAAAAAGTTATGCAACTTTTATTTCGTCTCAAAACTTATGCACACACGAGGTATATATCAGCTCTAACGTTAAACATGCACTTACTCACACTTGCTTATGATGTATTAATGGCATGAGTTCTTTTTTTTTATTTATTTGGGATAGGTTTGCTCTTGACCCAAGACTAAGCCCAACGAGGCAAAGACCGAGTCTACGATGGAGCGAGCTCACCTAGAAGATGCCTGTTCACTCTAGATTTGAAGATTCCTAGGTTGTAATTGCAGGGAAACACTGACGCAGGTAGTGAGTTCCACTCTTTTGCAGTGCGCATCAGGAATGTAGATGAGAAGCGCTTGGTTCGTAACAGTGGAACATCGACACGGTACGGATGGTATCCCGCGGTACGTCTGGTGGTCCGATGGTAAAAGGGGGCCGGCGGAATAAGCTGATGTAGATCATGACCACACTCGCCGAAGTAAAGCCTGTAAAAGATTGACAAGCAGGCGACTCTGCGGCGATGAGCCAAGCTCTGGAGCTGCGTGCTTACAAGCCTCTCGTCACCTATGAGCCTCTTGGCTCTGCGTTCAACTGCGAGTGAGGCATTTGTTGAAGTTTGACGAACACTTAGTCATCTTTAAGGCATACTGTGATAGGGTAAAGACGAGATAGATGCTCCAGTGGTATATATGTCCTGATTTTAATAACATTGGTTTCGCAGATAAATTCGATTACTTTTTTTCATATCTATCAAAAGAATCTCTTACTCTATCTTAATTGACTCTATGTCTCGTAGTGACAGCATGCAATGCCAAAATGAATTCAAAGATTTTGTAGGATAGATGCCCATTTTTCTGGTAAGTCTATCTATCCCAAACGCAATTTATATGGGTCGGTCTGTCGGGCCCCTGTATGAGATAGATGTCACAATATTGAGAGGTCCGCAAAAGAACTTAATACTTTGAATATTTGACAACACTCCCAATTTGTTTCATAAATAAATTGATTTCGAAAAGTGGGGCATCTATCCCGGTTTTACCCTATATCAACTCAGAACATAAATAAAAATACTTCTTATAAAACGTAATTATAAAAATAACAAACGCCGATCAATATAGGTGACCTACTATCTGCTAGTTGACCTAATGCACACAGCCAAAAGTTACACTGAACTGTATCCAACTCCCATATCGAATGGACACTCTGCCACAGCATTAGATAACGCCTGCTAATTACAGTCGATTGATTGGCCGACTGATCGGCTTCAAACGCCATTGCCAACTCGAATGAAGTAATAACTATCAACAATATGACGATGGTTAGGGGCAACGAAGACGACACGTGAATGTGCAACAGTTTGCAATGATCTTGACACAAATTTACTCGAAAAACTAATGTAAGCTACACTCACTGCACGGCCTTTGGACTGAATTGCATAAGCTGGGGTCACGAGGTTCAAGTAATGAATCAAGTAGAAATAAAGTTCGTTAACGATTTTATTAAATATTCGTTAATGATTTTACTTCTGTGTCGCTTGTAGCATCACAGAAGCATAATCATTAACGAATTACGAGTCTGGGCTCTGGTATCAAAACTACGAAAAGCTAAAAGACTCCAAATATGAGTGAACTATCGCATTGCAATTTGTCACTAGAATTTGTAGTAGCTTAGTGGAATCTATAACAGCAATTAATTCTCCATATTTCGAAAAGACAACACTTAAAAAAATCTTTTTGGCTCCGGTCATCGGGAAGGTTCGAAGGGGGTTCGAAAACCCCCGACCTTTGGAAGTCCGGTTCAATGCTCTGACCACTGAGCTACCGAGAACCTTAATGGAGTCGTTGAATTTTGTAAGTGCTTTTTAACTCTTTTGCCAGCGTATGTTTCATCAATGATTGTGGAAGACACCCTCAAATCACCCGAGATAAATATTTTTACAAATATTTGACAATCGGTTAAGATGAAACAGGCTAAAATTTTGTTTGTTAAGTATTTTTTGCGTTCACAACGCTTTTTCTTAATTTCGAAAAGACAACACTTAAAAAATTCTTTTCGGCTCCGGCTCCGTCCATAATCAACAATTCGTCTCCAACTGCCCTTAAACTGTGTGCCGAGCGGCAAATTTTACAGCTACACTTATGACGGCTTTTGAGTTCATAAAGTGCATGATAACGGGCATTTCAGCCATACGTTTGGCTTTTCATTGCCGACTGCGCCCGCGATTCCGAACGGAATTCGATTCTTAGCATTTATGTTTGAAGTTCGTCGCTATTGAATACTCGTAGTAGTGTTTCGGGATATTAAATTTGTAGTTTGTAACAACAAATTCACTACTACAGAATTGGAATTGTTCGATTTTTTAAATTATGATTACTTTAGGATTGGGAATGATAAAAAATTATTGTCATTCATCTATTTGTTTTGTGACATGGCAATTTTTGCATTGATGTGGTCTTAAGATGAGTTGGAAAACTGTTTTTTTACACACACACACACACACACACACAGTTGTCTAGGTCAAATATCTGAACACACTTTACCCTGAAAAAATAACAAAATATTATTTAAATAAAAATTGACAGATTTCGACATGGTACTAAAGTGTTCAGATATATTTTACTTGGTGACATACCGACACCGATGTACGAGTTATATACATATACGTCACCTATATAATATTTATTACAACTATTACGATACCTTATATGACATGATTTAAAAAACCAATCTCGGGCAAGCGCATCTGATCTGACAAGCGCTCTAATTAAAACAATAAACACAGAATCTCACGTACTTCTTAATATAAACGTAACAAGCTCGTTGCAACTCCTTCGTACAAAGATACACATCGTCCGACGACGCTGCTCGTAAATTAGGGGACACTCCGCTCTTATCTTTACGGGCCCCTGTCCACTCGCCGGCGAATTAACTAATCACACGGCCACCGCTATTGATCTAACCGGAATTTGTGCTCGTGTGGTGACAATATTGTCATATGTTTTGTTTCTTTTTTTCGAGTTAGTGCACGATCATCATATTTATCTTTTCATTTGAAGCGTTAAGGGGGCTAATTAAAAGTTAAAAGCGGCGCTAGGACATTCCACATTATATACATCTTAATCATAATCATAATATTTATTGCAAGTCACACGTCTTATATTATTTTGTTTAAGTTTTATATAGTTTTAGCTACATATACCGTCATACTACCAAACAGGGCTTAAGAGACATAATTTTCAAAAAATTGACAGCGAAGCATGTTTTTTACGGAAATCAAAAAATAAAAGAATCAAAGAATAAATCGAAAATCGGATGCCGCTATGTTGTAGAAATCACGTGATCTCATACATATTAAGAAACTATAATAATAACATACGAAATCCCTGCAATATAGCTGTAAAAATTTTGTAATATGTTATCTATCAATATTAATTTCGCCCCAATTATCACTACCTAATTCAATAATTAATCATCCAATTTTTTAGGGTTTCGTACCTCAAAAGAAAAAAACGGAACCCTTATAAGATCACTTAGTTGTCCCTCCGTCCGTCCGTCTGTCAAGACCGTTTTTCTCAGGAACGCGTGGAGGTATCAAACTGAAATTTAAATATGATACTTAGGTCTACAGTCCCTGGAAGCTGTAGAAAAATCAACCTTCTAAGCCAACGCAATCAAAAGATACAGCCATTTAAGCCGCAAATTTCCGCAAATTTTCGAAACTCGCACGGGAATCAAAACCTACAGGGTACTTCCCGTAAACTTAGAATCTTGAAATTTAGTACGAAGTCACGTCTTATAGTACAGATATAGGAAAAATTACGAAAACCGTAAATTTTCAGTTTCATCATATAAAAAAAATTAAAAATATTTTTGCCAATTTTGAAAATTTCAAAGTTATTACTCCTTATCTACAGGTTTGTACGGAACCTTCAGTGCGCGAGTCCAACTCGCACTTGACCGGTTTTTTTTTGTTTTTTGATTAAATTAACTGTAATCACTTAATACAAAACTACATTTTTAGCAAAACCATCTGTTTATATCATAGCGGTATAACCTACGACGCCTCGACGAAACTTAGAAAGATTTTACAAAGTGCCCGAAGGTTTTCACCGGGGAGATTACTACTAAATTTTCATATGCTTCAAAACATGTTATGCAAGTCGAAACTCGCACAAGTTAACTTCAAAGGTAAGGCCGTATATCACCAAGTAAAGTTTGCAAGTTAAATCGACCGGTGCGTACGTAAGGTATACGCAGAGAAGCTTTGACTTTTCCGCACGTACTAAGTTGATCTCGTTAGCTTTCGGTTTTTTATCGTTACTTAGTAGAGTATTTGTAACGTTATTTAGGTCAATCAACTTATATTTGTACAGTCAGTAGTATGTTTTGTCCTTGACCAATAATTAGAACTCTCTAAAGATAACTTAGTGATACATTTTCATTTATCATAGTACTATTCAAACATACAAGTTAGTTATTTTATTGAATATCACTAATAAATGGAACTTTTAACAGTTGTCCAAGTGATAAAACGTGTGTTGGGGTGTTTTTTGTTTGTCCCTCAGAAGCTAAGTACAATAAAACATTATTTTATACAAAAAAAAAACTATATGGCAGTCAATACCGCATAAATATAGAGGCAATTGTTCATTACAATGTCTAATACGAGTATAATGCAATTGTATAGATATTTGTTTGCTTTACAGTTTTTATAAGTTTTTAGCATGCTTATTTTGATCCCTTTTTAATATTTTACATTACTCTTACCAGCTACAAAAAAGGTCCAGAACCAAAACATTGATGGCGTTATTTGTACCCTGATCACAAGTCGATTTATTGGGCAACAAAATTCATCCAGCCGCAATATTTGATATATCGTAATTATGTAAAATTAAAACACTCTTAAAGAAAAAAGGACTGCCACAGGAGGGACTCGAACCCGAACCTCTCGCAAGCCGGGCGATTGCTCTCCCACTTGAGCTACTGTGACACTTACTCATCGGTCCGAATGTCGTTAAGTGCTCGTCAGGCTGCAGCCAGCCATGATTTACAAGCCACATTTTTATAACGCCAAAATAGCGTTTTCATTCGCACAACTTCTACGCCCATAAACATTATTTATTGTTTTCAAACATATACACAGTTTAATACATATATATATATATGTTACTGTAAAAGCCCGAACTGTGGTAAATCCTAAGATTTTCCGGTAAAACCTAAGATTTACTAACTCTCAATGGTAAATGTCCGAACAGTTTTTTTATTTCGAACTTTTACCACCATTTACTAGGCAAATCTTAGGATTTACCTCAAGGGCATGGTAAATGTTGATAAAGACATTTTTTCCTCTTATAATTTAGTATATTATTATGCTAGTTTTTACCAGTGATGGATGGTAAATATTAGTTTTGGAAAAAAAAACAATGAGTAATTCTTAATCATTTATTTAAATTACATATGTATTTATGAACCTTACATATGTATTTATGTGTATCATATGAATATATGAGAGTAACAATTATTAATTATTTCTATTATTAATCAGTCAAGTCAAATCCTATTTTCTTTTCGAATTTTTATTTATTAATTTATAATAACTTTTTGAAATAACGCTAATATACTTCTCGAAAGCAAAATAAAATATCTTCTCACAAACAACGCTTACGTTGGCTAATTGAATCTCACTGAATCAGTAATTTTCTTATAATTTGGTATTTACGAACAAATAGAAAAAAGACAATTTATATTAAATATTAGGTACTTAGTAAAAAATAGATTACTTGTTACAACACGGAGTGCTATTGTGAGTACAAAGTAATCCTGATGACTTGCAAGCACATTTCTTCGACAAGCATTTTTTGAGACAGTTACATTTTTTGAATCCTTGTCCACCAGTCAACGATAATTTTCTAACAGCTTCTCGAAGACTCACTTCTTTCTCTTTAACAACTTCTTCTATCTTACTAAAATCTTCAGAGCATGAGGTAAACTGATTTTGTGTGTAAAGCTGCTTTAGTACTCCAATTTTGGTACCTAGTTGGTAAAACTCATTGTCCTTTACATCTATCACAACTGCAATAATGCTTTTCGGGTCAGTTTTAGCTCTATCAATGTCAGGTATTTTCAGTCTTACATTTTGACCAATTTTTATATTTGAATATTTATCAGACGACTTGGCTTTCATTTTTTCAGCTTGGGTTTCCAAATTCAATTTTGCTTTTGTTCTTATTCTCTGGACAGATTTTATCTTCTTCGGTATTGCATCTTCTTCAGCTTGAGTTGCGTTTTCTTCCTCTGAATCGGTCTCTGAACCGAATTTCTGAATCGTTACATTGGCATCAATGGTTATTTGATTTTCCTTTTCGATTACAATCTTTTCGTTTTCTTGTGTTTTGTTCCTCGCATTTTCACTGTTTATATTTCCTTCTGACTCATTTTCAACAACGTTGTCTTCCTTGTCCTGTTCAATTATATTTTCGTCGTTAATATTTTGTTCCATATTTTCTTGCGAATGCAACAAATTCTCTAAATCTTCTTCAGATCTTAAAAGTCCAATCATATCTTTTGGAATTGCTGACGACGCGATGTCCACTTTCATTGGACTACCAAACATTGCTTCGTAGGGCGAGCATTTAATTCCTTCGTGATATGCTCTATTCTTCATGGCCTGGATGAATTTCAAGCCCTCTGACCACTTTTGCAATTGATTGGTTTCCATCCACGTACTGAGCATATTTTCAATGTCTTGATTAGCACGCTCTACCGATCCTTGACTCTGACTATGTCTTGGTTTTCCGTGGACAATTTTAACATCTGGCCACATAGAGCATACATTTTCAATAATTTGGTTACAAAACTCCCGACCATTATCGGAATGAAGGATGTTCGGCGCTCCAAAAGTAGTGAAAATATCCAAGAGATGATATGCAACTTCTGCTGCACGTTTAGTTTGAAGTGCACGAAGGATCACAAATTTAGTAAGATGGTCTTGATAAACTAATATGAATTTATAATTTCCGTCAGGGTTGGTTTGTAGGTCTATGAGATCTACTTGACAACGTGAGTTCATTTCACTGTGAAGTATAGGCTTGATGACAATGTCCTTCTTCAAAGTCTTCTGTTTCTTTTGACAAGGTTGGCATAGCTTCAAATATGTCATGATAGCCTCAACTGTAATATTTTTATACTTGTGACTACATTCCTTAAGCATCCTTGTCCTTCCACCGTGTCCAATAGCAAGATGCGTTTCTTCAAGAATGTTGAATAAGTCGTCATAACAAACGTAATACTTGATTTCTCCATTTTCTTCTTTTATCGGCGCAATTAGCTTTTCTTCACCGCCAATAGTCAAAATATCGTAGCGATTTATACGCCTGTAATGCACAGCTTTCTTCTTTTTTACGTTCTTTGCAATTTTTACTTCCTCTAAACACTTGGCGTATTTATCCCTATCGAGATAAAAATTATTGTCCTTCTTGCTTGCCACGATCTTGTCCATTATTTCATAAAATCTTTGTTTTACACACATTTTGATTCATAAATTGCATTTAGACATCGAAAACGCAAACAGAAATGAAATTTACGTGCGCGTTCAAACGTGTCAAACAAACGACTGTGGCGAGCGAACGGAGTCGCGGAGGCGGTACGGGTAGCGGGGAGATGCGGACTGCCCACGCGTACGATGCACCGAACACGTTATGACATGTCTTTATCAACATTTACCTTGCCTTTAAGGTAAATCCTAAGATTTACCTAGTGAATGGTGGTAAAAGTTCGAAATAAAAAAACTGTTCGGACTTTTACCATTGAGAGTTGGTAAATCTTAGGTTTTACCGGAAAATCTTAGAATTTACCACAGTTCGGGCTTTTACAGTAACATATATATATATATACACACACCTAACTGCTTGTTATACTTGTCTGTAATTTTTGTTTACACATTTGTACAATAAACTTGTGTACGCGAACGATACTCTCTAAGTAACAGCAGGCGCCTACCTGTTTAAGTTGTCCCGAATAAGTTGAAGCCCTCAAGTTATCATTAGCAGCGCAAGTTCGCAGACTTGAGCCCGTGATGGATGTCTCTTGTCTCTGGTTATACAGACAACTATATACTTAAACTTTGTTAGTTAATACATGTATAACTCGGTTCTGTCGAGCATGTTACTTGTATCTTTAAATATATGTATATGTATAAAACTCAAAAGTTACTGATTGACCATGTGATCTATCAACGCACAGCCCAAATCACTAGACGGATCGGGTTAAAATTTGGCATGCAGCTAGCTACTTTAATGTAAGCATACGCTCTCTCATCAGCCTATACATATAAGTCCCACTGCTGGGCACAGGCCTCACCTCAACTATGAGGTGGTCCGAGCCATACTCCACCACGCGGGCTCAGTGCGGATTGGTGGAGGGGTGTGTGTAAGGTAAGTGACCAACCTTACTGTCAGATGTTATTAAGCCGCCCGAGGGCCTCTGACTAGGATTAACGGCTATATCTATCGATATTAACCGGGACCAACGGCTTAACGTGCCTTCCGAAACACGGAGATGCTTGTAAATAGACGTCACTTAAATGGTCAGAATGGTCACCCATCCCAAACATGACCGCGCCTTAAGTTGCTTAACTTTCGGTATCACTACCAAAGTGCTGCAACCACTGCGCCACAATCACCTCCATACGCTAAAAAGCTAAAAAATGATATCCCGAAACTCTCACGTTAACGGGAAATATAGGCAGACGAAGTTGCGGGCGACCGCCAGTAATACATAAAAACTTTCCTCTTGAATCAATTTATCTATTAAAGAAACTGTATCAAACTCCGTTAAGAACTTTGAAAAATCTAAGCATACATACAAACAGACATAAGGACACACGCGGGAAGCGACTATACTTTATACTATGTATGTAGTGATTTCTTAATGGAACTTATGTCGATGCGCAACTAAATGAATATGTCATTTTTCAGTGGTTGTATTGCGTGATTGCGTATTCGCGTCACTAGATGGCGCTGTGTCACGTTGACTTGCAGCAAAACCTTTTTTTTAAGTACCTATCTAACCAGGACCCTTTCGTTATCATTAGCAGCGCAAGTTCGCAGACTTCAGCCTTGATGATGTCTCTTGTCTTTGCTTATACAGACGGTATAATTACATACACTTTGTAAGTAGATACATTTTGTTTCATAATTAATATTAAAGGACACCTTTTTAATTTTACTCGTTCTTGATTACAAATATTAAATTAATTAACAACGATATATGTTTCAGTTGTGCAGTTACGCTTTAACTGAATATTGTGTTAGCAGCATGTAGTTCTACTATGTTAGTGGATCCTAGTTTGAAAAAAATACTAAGAAGTTTGAATAGCGTTATGGAACTACTTAAGCTCCGATGGTATAACAATAGTAAATATGTGATCAACATTCCAATTTTTCAGCTTAGTTTTGGTTACAAATTTAGCAATCTATTCAAGCACCTCAGACGGTGGCTACAAACATTTGACAAGAGGCTAATTGTCCCCACAATTTAGTGGTAAGAAAGGCAAGCTTCAACTTAGCCAACTCCAAGTTATCGTTAGTAGCAGGCAAGTAGTTGCCTCAAGTCACAGTATAGAATCAGTACGGGAACATATAATTAATGCTTGAAATGACAGGCCTACAAACACACGTCAACAAGGTACATATTTGATAGACAAGAGAAGAGTTGCTTCGCGCACAACATGGATACAAATAACATTTGCCTTCACCGAGTTCGCGTTACAACTTATCGAAGGCAAATATCATTTCTTGTTAAAACCATGTAACTTTTATCAGGGCTCCTGAGTGGGTATTGGTAGTATGGACACGAGACCCACTTGTTTTGACGTGCTGTTGTGTGGGTGTGTCATTCCGAGCATTCGTTATTCGCTACTGCTTTAGCTGATATCTATACTATGCTTCAAGTCTTAAGTCGGTGATGGATGCGTTCTCTCTCATTACTAGTGCAACTGCATGCTCGCTCGCCTTTTGAGCTCGGCTTTTTGTAATGCTTCATAGTTGTGAGTTTGTTTGCAAAGCCTGTAAGGGTCTGTTCTGTGTGCGCGCTGTTGCATGAGTTGTTTTTTTAGCATCGAAACAGTAAGTTGTCTGGGTGTAAATCTTTTAGACCTTTAACGCCTTACGACAAAATGTTTTTTTTTTGAGAAATTGAAACTCATATAAAAATTCCGATTGCCACTGGCACAGGGATTGCTCTTTTTTATTTCTTTAATTTAAACATATAGCTATTTTTGTCTTCATTTGTCTAAACAAAGAGCATTGTTTTAAGTCGTATATTTTAATTCCCCATGGTTTATAAATTCAGAAAAACTACGGATACTGTAAAATAACTGAGTAACTATGATACTGTCATGGTGATATTTTTTTTATTACAATAACGCTGTTGGGTTAGATAATGTGACGAAATGTGTGGATACTGATCTTCTATTGTTGAATTCTGCATTTATTATAAAAAAAATAATGAGCAATCTTTTCACAGCTCTTACATGTGTCGGATTTCTACCCCGGCTTAACCAATGAAAACATACTAAGATGAAATCGTTACATTTATAATTTTAAACTTTCGCTTTGCATTGAAACACTAATGACTTGTTATCGGGCCTAAACGCGATATTTTCTCGACTTTCGTCAGCTCGTGACCACGGCTGTGTGCAACCCAGCCAAAACGTCGAGTAATGAGTATTATCATTAAAATATATCGCGTTTAGATCCCATTACAAGTAATAAGGTTACGTTTTTATTCTGAATTCTATTTGTTCATGTGACAGTATGCTAACAAATTCTATCGGCATATTAGTCAGTACCTTAACTAGCAGCGTATGGTCACTCTCAGAAATTTTTCCTCTTGATCGATTTAAGCACTGGTTCCGTGATTTCATTAATATAGTGAAGTTTTAACTTCACTATATTAATGAAATTAAATTAATTACCTATTAAGGTAATATAGCGCCGAAGCAAACACAGCAGTTAATTGAATCATCGTAACAAACTTCCGACTGTTACAAGCTAGAGGTTAGTCTATTTATCGACATCACATCGCATTTTAAGCAAGCTCGATCTGCCCGCTTAACTCTGTCCTTCAATTAGAGAGTGGATGTCATCTTTTGCGTCTCATTTGTCGGGATTAGCCTTGTAGCGACTGCCGGGATCCGGTTATAGCCATTTATAGTAGGTTATCGCCGGTAAGGCGCGTCTCCTTACTTTAGGCTGCTCCTCCACGTGTGTGTAACAATATTGTGAGCAGAGCAAAATTAAGTAAAACTATTAGACAGTAAGCTTCTACTATGTACGTAAGAGCATGGCGTCACCGCGTACTTAACTTCAATTGATTTTCGATATCGTTCTAATTTTAAAATGAAGCATCTGTTAACTGCCTTGTTGGTGTAGTGGCAAAGTTTCTGCCTTACATCCGAGAGGTCCGGGGTTCGAATCCTAGACCAAGCCAAAAAATTTTTTGAGATTTTCTGTCATAAATTTCTCAAAAAAAGCTCAGAGTCGGGTAGTTGGCGGTGTTACACCCCCGTGCCTCGGAAAGCACGTTAAGCCATTGGTCCTGCGCCTGATCTCTCTTCGGTCATGTCGGATTGCCGTCTCACCGAACTTTGAGAGTCATGGAACAGTAAGTGCACCGGTGTATTGCGCTCACACTTGTGCACTATAATATCTCCTGCGTAGTTGGCTGATCTCTGTTGAGATTGGCCGCCGTGGTCGAAATCGGTCAGGAGGAATATCTGTCTTAATTAACTAAACTCTAAAAAGACTATGACTTTTTAAAGAAGAGTTTTAACTGTATATACTTACCAATCATTGCCAACATCACCGCTTGTTTCTTTATGTACAATTAACTGACTCCACTAAATCGTCAATAGAGCTGCAAAAAGTAAAGCCAATGACACTAATTAAATGTGCTTTTATCGGTGGAAAACATCCTCCACTACGCATCTTAGCGCGTATTTAGTAGAAGAGCAGCCTTACAGTTGCGCTGTTAATTGGACCCGTCTTTCGGTAGGTTATACCTTCATTACGCTCTATTCCATTTTGCTAGATAATAATGCCCAAGACGCCGACGGTTTCGAGTATCGTTTGAGTGTTTCACTGTCTCAGACTCTGAGGGCCGACGATAAGGAATTTTATGTTTTTAAGAAGTTATGTAGCCGATGAAATCTTTTATCGGACAACTGACGAACGGAAGTTTCGGAACTTGGATGTAGAAGAGATTAAATAAAGTATTGTTGGTTCAATTTTGAAATTGAAATTCCTGCTGACGCTGAGGCGCACCAGCGATCGATTCCGCCTAAGGGTCGGAACGTAAATTATAAGATAATCGTTTTAAGTTAGTAGGGCAAGTTGACGGAGGCTGGATGATTGTTAATATCAAGTTTCAATATTTCACAGTACATTCATCATACTAACTGGTGTTATTCATCAGCAATCAGACCAGTCATTTATCCGTGCTGCAAGAATCAATTGTAAAATAGACACAAATATGTTTGATTATTTTATGTGAATTTGTATCATTTAAAAATAAATAAAATAAATTCTACTTTGCCGCAATGTAGAGTTTATTGAAACAGGTACTTTATAATAAATCACGTGGTGATATCACTATAAACAAAGACTTTAATGTGAAATTAAAACACACTTGAAGAAAAATGGACTGCCAAAGGCGGGACTCGAACCAGCATCTCTCGCAAGCCGGGTGATTGTTTACCCAATTGAGCTACCGTGACACTTACTTATCGGTCCGAATTCCTTTGCATTGTTAATGCTAAAAAATAGAGTTACTTTATGAACGACCGTCTCCAAATAAATAGGTACAGTTTGATAATTCTTAACAAAAATCTGTAGAAATGTTTTGAAAAGTTTCGAAACATGGAACTAAAGTATTCAAAGACTTTTCTGGTAACTGTACTAGTGTGGAACCACTTTCACTATCCTCGGCTAATTTAGCTGACCAATTAACTAGTGGATGTCATATTTCATGTCTCATTTGTCCGGATTAGCCCGGTGCTAACCGCCGAGAGCGGGTTATACCACATTTTGCGGAAATGTTTTCCAAAATGCAAAAATGAATTTGTTTTCTGCAGAAGATTTGACTTGGATTGCTTGCGTTGCATAACATTAATAAATAAGATTACTGCTGCAAATTCTTGGATACTTGCGGAATTTTTTTTTTCAAAACTTCAGTTTAGTGTCAGTTGTACAGTATTGCAGAGTAATTGTTAAAACAAACAAAGCTTTTTTTTAAGAATTTTAAACAGGTTGAACAAAGCTTTATTTTTTATTAACAGACTTTTAAAACTTTACACAAGACTGATATTTCTGGCCAATATAGTCAAATGTTATAAAAATTGATAACATACAAAAGCAGAAAAAGTGAATTATTTTGCTTTAAATTTTCACTAAACGACGCCAGCGCAGGAATCCAAATACTAACATCCAACTGTAACCACTTAAAAAACTAGAACTGAAAGTCGCAGGACTTACAATACAACTCACAATGTGACACAGAAGATGCACATGGCATCCTCAGGAGATGTTGTCTTCGACAGATTACGAGCGACTATCCGCTTCTAGTCTAAGTCTTTTCAAGTGGTTACGTTGGTACTAGTTGGATGTATTTGGGTTCCTGCGCTGGCGTCGTTAAGTGGAAATTTAAAGCAAAATAATTCTCTTTTTCAGTTTTAGTCATGGATTCCCGCAAAGTAACGCCTGATTCCATCAACTATGATAACATACAATCAAATATTTTGCCTTGCACCGCTTCACTAACTCAGACATCAGACTATTAGAATCTATTCGATTAGCTTTAAAACAATGCAAATAGTTCCTCTATTCACGGTGAATCCGCTATATTTTTACCGCTGAGTGCTACATGCCTACTGAAAATGTCCGTTCCCTAATGCACCGCTCTTACTATTTTTAAATGTAGCAGAACCTGATATTTTTGTTTCGCATACCTTAATTTCTAAATGGACTGTCATCTACCAGCACTTCCCGTGGCTTTAGCGAAACAAGTGTCAAACTACTGAAATTGTTTTGTCAATCTACTAGTTTTAAGACGCGAACATTTGCATGCTGTAGTGTTACAGTTAAATAGGCATAAGTGACTCGAAATTCTATGACCAACTCTATGTAAACCCTATTTATTGCAAATAAATATGATTATGATTATTGATCGTGGGTTCAGTTAGTGTAGTCAGTCAGATAAAAAAACGTATATTTTCTTTTCATCAAGCAAATATATATTTATATATTATTAAAAACTCGAAATTTAATACGTTTTTGATCAAAATCGTTGCGGCCACGCACCGCACACAAATCAATCATTTGTTATATTAATCCACTTACACCAAAAATTACTGCCAATTAAGAGAACCCCGAACGGTTATAAATGAAAACGACCTCGTTACGGTAAACCGGTACGAATTGCGTATAAAATTCATTCCACTAGATTAAAATGACACAGATTTTAGAGTGCATGCAAATACTGCAACTATTTTACATGTGATTTATGACTACGGGGGTAGACATTACTTAAAATGCTCGTAAAAAGTGTCCAGATTACAACAACAGGCGTATGTGTCACATAAAAGGCAGTAATGGCGGCTGTAAATATTGCTACTATTCTACCGGTCGTGCTCATTTTTGCCGAAATGTGACCGCATACGCTGTATCTGGACGAAAATCTCTTTTTTTGACATTATGGACCTCGTACGTTATTCGTCGTAATAGCGAGGGTTAACAATGGATAAAGTTTGAGGATAAAGGTTTTTTTATTGTTCTTTCACAATGTTTATTAAAACTGTTATAATATGAAATAGTTTTATGATTTATCGTGATAAGTATTCACGTTGAAAACTACCATTACTATTTTTGCAGTAGAAAAAACATTGTCTTTGTGGGCCGAGTGGTTTAGGCACTTAGGCCGTATCCCCATCGACGCGGGATCAATATAATGCGTAAAAATACAGATAGATGGGCCAAAAGGAAAATTCAGTTTAGTGCATCGATCTGCCATTGACAATATTTTTACGCAATAGATTATTATATAGACTATGTAATTACAAAATTCCTACATCATAGTGGCCTCTGATTTTGCAATTTTTTTTTTGAAATCCAAGACTTCAGCAAAAAACAGATTAGATTTCAAAATGTTGTAATATGTCTGTTGAAAAAACAAAATGGATTAATGCCTGAATAAACAACTTGTCTGGCTATGAGAACAAAGTTCATTGACTCACGTAAGCTCTAAAAACAATACCAATCAACATTAATTACACCAAAGTTACTTCTACTAATTGTCAATTTATAAGCTATGCGTTTTAGTTTTACTATCCATAAAATAATATTGAGTATCGACAATTGCTTATTACTCAGGGTGATCCTTTTCAAATGGAGTCGTAACTGTAATCGTTGAGCCATAAAATGTATTGTGACAAGTGGAAAATCTAGAGAATGGTTTGATAACTAACTAGCCGGTGAAAATTATATCGGCTTAGGAGTTAAAACTTGTACTAAATAGTCGTTTTATAGACAATACTCGTAGCACGTTTTATTAAAGACGCTAGTCATTTAAGCTAGATAATCAAGGAAGCACTAGTCATCTAGCGACCAGTGACGGTATGTTCATGATTATTAGATAAGCAAAGAAACGTAATTATTAATAATATTATAATAATAATGTCATTATATACAATAATAGAGGAGCTAGCATACTTGCTCTAATAAAAGCCTTCGCTTGAAAAAGCCAAGCTTAGCCTGTCTAGCTTTCTTAAAGGTATTAGAGTTTTTTTTGCTGGTGTAATGGTCAAGAAGTTTCCAACTAACCGAGAGGTCGCGGGTTCGATCCCCGCACTGCACAAACATTTGTGTGCATGAACATGTCTGTTTGTACTGGTCTGGGTGTAATATGTATTTATTTAAGTTTATTTGTAATACCACTGTTTATTCTGATATCTGTAACACAAGTGCTTAAGCTACTTACTACGGTGTCAGATCAATGGATGTGATGTTGTCGTATATTATTTAAAAAAAAAAACATCAACTCAAATAATTGTTACCTATCCCTGTGTTCTGCTGTGTGCCCATAAAACGCGTTGTAAAAAAAAAGTGTTATATGTGCTGATTAACTGTTCATTCGAACACAGTTTTACAGCCGCGAATTTCCTATCAGCGTAATAAAAAACACAAGTAAAACACAAACAATATCGCGGCTATTTCGCCCGCTTCGTTTACTTCATGGCTCCAACCGTAGTTCGACATCCGCAAAACGATCGACACTAAAACCTGGTGATGGCGTCTTGAAATGCACAGTTTGTGTGCAAGAAAACGACGCGATAACAGTTTCATACCGATTCGCGTCCGTGGAGACGTTAATTTTGCATCTGCGCTGTATTTCAATGGCGATAAATAGTGGATGTTTAAAATTATCGGGATACAGATTTGGTGATTTGGATAAGGTCAGATCTTTGTGCTACCGTTCTCCATGGGTACTGGTGATACTGGCTATCTTTTTCTTCCTTAAAAGATGGCGATAAAATTCCAAGAACCTTAAACACATACCGACTCAGATAGTCAAATTATTTATTGCACGCCGTAGAATACATAATTACAGAAAGGTTCCACATACAAAGAATGATGTATAAATTACGCAATCTTATCGCTAAAAGCGATCTCTTCCAGCTACAATCTTGGTATAATTACTACCAAGTAAAATTAAACAATATCTGACGTCTGAAGACGCCAATTTTTCCATAAATCGTTTTCGAAAAGATTTTTGCCATATCGCAATTCCCATTCAACTTTCAAAATCGCAAATGAAAGTTCCAATCGTAGGTTCTGATAAGGTTTGTTACAAAAAATATAGACTTAAAATTTTCCGCGATCTTCTCAGCCCCCTACTCTCTAAGCAGTTGGCCATCGTTTCGGATGTAGTCATCCCTGTCACTCTTACAAGCATGACCGCGCGTACAAACGCGATAGCTACCGATAAACCCGAAAATACGAACGAAACGTTAGAGAGTACTGCCTCAGAACCTTCGCGAACTTCCGTGACGGACTTCTATTTATAAAGTTTCTAGCTGAGGTTGCGACCAGCAAGGTTGTTTATAAGCCTCTAGGCGAAACTCTGCTTATAATTTTCCAATCGACGCGTTCAAATTTTATCCAAATTATAATTTGTTTGGACGCAATTTACGTTATACTCGGTAAATATTACTTTAAAAATGTAAAACATCACACTTCAGTCATAATAATATTTATTTCTTCTTGCGCTACTAAAACACTCAGCTTTTTTTATGTTTTAAATAATACGAATATCTAGTTAGGTACTCGTTAGGATAATTATTCTTAACTATTTATCTCTCATTGTTTTTTAGTTAAAGGCACCTGATAAAAACGTGTTTTTTTATTTTATTTAAAGATATATTTCGTAGCTAAATATTTTTTCACTAAATCTGATGTTTTTGCCTTTAATTTGCAAAAGTTGGTCCGCTGAGGCATCATACTGTATGATTCATATTCATCAATGTGACGACTTCTACCGTTTGTCATCACAAACGCATGCCTAACGGTGGTAAGCGCGACAGCGAGCGCTGATACGGCTCCATAGGCTAGATGGCGCTGTTAGCCTAGTACCGCACATGAACCGCGGCATATAAGATTTAGCGGCATATAGATAGACAAATCAAGATGATGACTATTGGACTATGGTCCCCGACCATACCACCCGGTCGGTAGGAAGCGCTTTCTTTTAGCTTCCTAACTCTAAATCTGTTGCGCCGAATGTACATGCAAAATTAAACGATTCGTTTTTGTGTAAATGTATCCTTGAAACTGTATTTTTAAAATAAATAAGTTAAACAAAAAACAAACAACAAAAGTTAAAAAATCCTTTTACTGCTCTATTTGTGACATTGACTTGTATCATTTGGAGCCGACCTACTATGTTACACTCGAGGCGCTTAGCACAGCCTGAAGCACTCCAACAATTGGGTCAGCCTAATGGTTTGCATACTTCAACATACTGCCAAGATGAATTCCATTGGCATTTGCGAAGTACATGTCGGTGTGCAATAGTAAGAACAGTTAATTTTACAATGTGAAATGAAAATAATAACGATGAATTAAGAATTAAATTGTTAGATCATTATGTGTAATGCTGTAATGTGTTTATTCATTTATATACCTAATAATTTTAATTGAACAAAAATACTGTATATTGAAGATGGTTCTTTCACACCCTGTTTTGCTTTAGACTTTTGATATTCAACAGCCTAATGAATCCGTACTGATAAAAGAAAATTTAAATTATTGATATCGATCAATCATTTATTACACACTTCCTTGAATCTAAACAAAGAAAATTTCCGTGTTATTTTATAAATTCGCAAAGTTCGCATAACACGGCCTTAAAGTTGGGAACATATTGTACAACACCTAACTCTTGTCTCGGAATACTTCGGCCATGTTTACGCAAACATCCCTTCCCAAATTGTAAAGGCAACTCTAAATCAACACATGAGCCTCGAAAACAAACTCGCGAAAACATTTGGGGGAGTACATAATATACAGCGTTCGTTGGAAGATGACAACTCTGATCAAGTTGATCGGAATCCTAAAGTTTCGCTTTGACATAAAACGCCACTAGTCCAAGAAATCCCTGAAGAATAACATAAGGCATGCTACAATCGAAAAACCTTTATACAAAAGGACGGTCACTGACAATGATGATGAATGTTTGCACTGTAAACAATACCGTAAAAATAACACAGGCAGTCAGAAAAATTAACAACTAGTTTTTCAATATTCTATGGAAGCGCACATTAGCTTTCGTGTAAAATTTGGTAGGTTGAAATCGGGATTAAAATGAAATCAAACACAAAACGACTCTTTAAGCCCAGACATAAAACATACCAAAAATCAAATTATTTTATTTATATTGTGTTCTTACAATGTGTACCATCCTTATTTGTTATTGAATGTCTAGGTTTTTTTATGTATTTCATGTAAGTTATTAGTTTGTATGTTTATAAATTCATTTTATTTAGTTCGTTATTATCTTGAGCTACATTGTCCTTTTTTCCTTTTCATTTTTTTAAGAGAAAGAAAAAAGAGAAAAATCGGGAAAAATTGGTTGGACCTATGGTTGTCTGGTAGCGAACGCCTTCGTCATTAAGTCCACCATTAAACACATGTTTGTGCAGAACTTAAATAATAAGAAAAATACACGTTTCTGACTTATAGTGAAAAAACATCATAATATAAAATAGCCCTTAAAATTTACACCTCTCTGCAATTACTTTCAACGACCGATTTAATATGCAACAGATTGTCGTTTGCGTAGCCCCTATACAAAAGTGGAGGGTTGAAGATCTTAGGCCCCGATAGATTGAATCGGAGGTAAGACCCGACATTAGTTTTCATTTTAAACGCATGTTGTTTCTTTGGGATATCCTTTAAGTTTGCCGATATTTGTAAATAAAGCTCTAGAGGCACTGATTGAAAGATTGCTATCCGAAGACCAAGTCTCATAATAAAGTTTGGGGTGTTCTTCGTATGTTATACGGGATGTTAAAAGCACCTATCTTGTGATTGTAAACGTATTTTTTGCATTTAGTCATTTCCTCGCTGAGGTGGATTGAAAAGCAACTTTGCACTCTTGTATAGCAAATAACTATTTTATATCTGTGTGCTAGCATTAATTTGGTATTTAAATTATAAGGTGGTATTTACTCCTGGGGTACCTACAAATATTCATTAGCTTATACTTAACCATTTTGAGAGTTTCAAAATACACACTACATCAAAGATAGTCACGCGGTTGAAGTAGGTAACACTGATCACAGATAGACAAATTACTTTCAAATTCGAACATAAGCAAAGATCATTGACCAAGTCACAAAAAGGTCGAATAGGGATGTGTCGTATTTGTCCGCAAATGGCCTTTTTCTGCGGACAGGACAACCGCATCGCGTCCGGCTGTGTACGGTCGACAGATATTTTAATTAACCGTTCGTATTATGACCCCGTGATTCGGTAGGTAAGCACGTTGTTTAAATAGCAGTGCGGTTAGCGCGCGACTTTGTCGTGCGATTAGTCGCAAGTCTACCCTCAAATAAGGTTGTCATTGTATTAGTAAGTCCCCCTACACGTAAGATAAAGTATCAAACAGTTAATTTCAGATGCAATAATTATTGGAATCAAGTTCGAAACTTGTGACTGAAATTTTGGCTATTTAAGGTGTGACGTGAAGAGCTTAGAGGAATATTACCTCAATAAATATTTTTATTTAATCATATGATCATATTTCAAGAAAAAATATGATATTTTAAAATGGTAGTTGAACTGTTGAAGTACACGAAGATGTACATAAGTATATAAAAAAGTATCCAATATTAAACTAGAATGTAGATACCGCGTTTTAGGTGTTAGGTTATCCGGCATCCGTAAACCTCGACTAAAATTGTTCATTCACAGTTTTATCCAACATGTTAAACTATACCACTCTTGGATTCTAAGTAACATGCAGTTTTTACTCAGTTCAATTGAATCCATTCTCCGTTGTTACCGTATCAGAAATACTTAAAGGAATTAACCCCTCTTGCTCTTACTATAATTAAATAGCGCTGCGCAGACAGAAACATAAAAACAATAAGCTTTGTTGCCTAAGGTTCAGTTACCAAGCAGAGTTCTGATAAAAAAACTTATCGTTTTTACAAAGCATTATTAATTATGAAAGAAGTATTTTTGATGTAGGTACTATATAGTGAAAGAGTTTTCCATGTAGTTACTCTATCAAGTCGTGTTTTTCTATAGTCTTAAATATTCTTTAGTGCTTAATTAGTCAACAGCTATGTTTGGTATTATACTTTGACGACCGCTTTGGTGTAATGGTCAGAAAAAAGTAAAGTTGACTATTAACCAAGAGGTCGCGGGTTCGATCCCCACACTGTACAAACATTTGTGTGCATGAACGTGTCTGTTTGTACTGGTCTAGGTGTTATAGGTGTTTGTTTAAGTTTATTTATTATACTACTGTTGATTCTGACATCTGTGACTGTAGCTTAAGCTACTTAACACAGAATCAGATCAATATATGTGATGTTGTTGTATATTTATTTATTTATAGTTAAAACACTGCAAATAAATATTCTTACACATCACAACCAATAGAAAGTGTAAAGATATCACTTATACTGAAATTAAACACAAAAATAAAAACACAGTCACATTAACTTCAACTGAGTTAATTTGTTAAAACCATGAGGATAAAAAAATTAATTGAATTTTATATAAATCACGATAAGCGCTTGGTGTGATCATAATTTGTGGTGAAAGTGACCGTTGTTCAGTTCGTTTTAATGCTTCGTAAATCATTACAATGATGGCATGTATCAGACTGAAAATAAAGTTTCATTTACTCCCGTAAATGACCATTTTTTCGTATTAAAATTACTCAACTATGTACTTTTGAAATATAATTTACTGATGTATGTGTGCATATATATGTCGTCGCGTGTACCTGGCAACATTATGGATACTGATTTGACTCCGTAGTATCGGAACTTATTTCTGATTGGTTGATTTTAATCGTGCCAATTAAAAGTGCGATAAAGACTGTCATGCCCTGACCTTTGGCCTTTGTCCAGCGGTGAGATATAGGCTTGTGTAGTACATGTCCTACGAACTATTATGAACTAGTTCCTTCATGTGAACGAGAACGAAGTATTCCGTTTTGTAGAACCCAATTGGACATCTAGTACACTAAACTAACCACCAATTAAAGAGCAGAGTCGCGAGAACCTAGTTCCGAACGAATAAGATATCTCCCAGACGTGGAGGAGGATGAGATTGAGGCGGCCCTCGGACAGCTTAGTAATGGGAAGGCTCCTGGCGAAGACGGAATCACATCTGAGCTCTTAAAAGCTGCGGGCCAACCTGTGCTCGGCGAACTTAAGAGGCTCTTTAATACCGTCATAGCCAATGGGACAACTCCGGAAGCGTGGAGTAGGGGCGTGGTGGCATTGTTTTTCAAGAAAGGAGACAAAAGTCTCCTGAAAAACTATAGACCAATCATGCTCCTGAGTCACGTCTACAAGCTGTTTTCGAGGGTCATCACAAACCGTCTTTCCGCAAGATTTGACTCTTTCCAGCCACCGGAACAGGCTGGGCTTCGTAAAGGTACAGTACCATGGACCACATTCACACAGTGCGACAGGTTATACAGAAGACCGAAGAGTATAACCAGCCCCTGTGCCTGGCCTTTGTGGACTATGAGAAAGCCTTCGACTCGGTCGAAACCTGGGCTGTTCTGGAATCCTTGCAGCGATGCCAAGTCGATTGGCGGTACGTGAAGGTGCTAAGAAGCCTGTACAGTATGACATCAATGTCCGTCCAAGTACAAAACCACCGAACAAAACCCATCTAGCTGCTTCGAGGTGTTAGACAGGGAGATGTCATATCTCCAAAACTGTTCACCAACGCACTGGAGGATGTGTTCAAGACGCTGGATTGGAACGGACTGGGCATCAATGTAAATGGCGAATATCTTACGCACCTTCGCTTTGCCGATGACATAGTTATTATGGCAGAATCGCTGCAGGATTTGCAAAAAATGCTGCACAGTCTCAATGCTGCCTCGAGACGTGTGGGGCTTAGGATGAATTTGGACAAGACAAAGGTAATGTTCAACGATCATATCATCCCAGAACCAATTTCCGTCGAGGGCACTACGCTCGAGGTTGTCCAAGAGTACGTCTACCTTGGGCAAGTACTGCAGCTCGGTAGAGACAACTTTGAGCGGGAAATTGCCAGAAGAGTGCAGCTTGGCTAGGCAGCATTTGGGAAATTGCGTCATATCTTCACGTCGACCCTGCCGCAATGCCTAAAAAGCCGGGTGTTTAACCAATGCGTCTTACCAGTCTTAACCTACGGAGCCAAAACGTGGAACTTGACAGTCAAGCTGGCTCACCGACTACACGTCACTCAGCGCGCTATGGAAAGGTCTATGTTGGGGATCTCATTAAGGGATAAGATCTGGAACGAGGTCATACGACATAAGACTAAGGTAACTGATGTCGTCCAAAAATGTAGCAAGCTGAAGTAGCAGTGGGCTGGCCATGTATGTCACAGAACTGACGAGAAGTGGAGCAGGAAGGTTCTTGAATGGAGACCACGCTTAGGTAAACGTAGTGTGGGACGCCCCCCGGCTAGATGGACAGACGACCTGAAGAAGGCAGCTGGTAGTGACTGGATGCAAAGGGCGGGAGATCGGGCGCTGTGGCGCTCCTTGGGGGAGGCCTATATCCAGCAGTGGACTGTAACAGGCTGATATGAAGTACGAGAGTCGGAGCAAGAGAGATAAGAGATGAGGACCCGCTGGCGTGCGAACGAGAGAAACAATAATTTACGATTAAGACCTGACGAACTACAAAACTAGTTTTTACTTTATAACATTTGCAATAAAGTCCATAATGAAGTGAATGAACTACAATGAACTACTAAGACAAGATGACCGAACGACTTTTACGATTTTTTTCTTTATTGTACATGTAATAAAGTCTTTAATCTTTAAAATATGTTTGTTAGTCGTTCTTTCTGGTTATTGTTTTTTTTTACAATTTACCCTGCACTGGGAAGGCAAAGGGACTAAGCCCATACAGCATGAAGACAAAGTTTATTTATTTATTTAAGCTTTATTGCACAACAATACTTTGTACAAAAGGTGGACTTAACGCCGTAGGGCATTCTCTACCAGTCATACTTTTGGGCTAAGCAGAAATGTTTAGTGGGCGGTGCGACAAAATAAATAAAAGAGAAAACGAATAAAAATAAGAATTATATGACACATAAGATAAAAATATATATATATATATATATATATATATATATATATATATATATATATATATATATATGATTACATATTTAAAAATACACATAATATAAAGTTGGGAGGAAAATATTTATGAATCACTATATAGTTTGAGTATTGGTTTGAGTGAATTAAATATAAAGTCTATAATGAAGTGAGTGAACTACAATGAACTAATAGTACTAGAAGACCGAACTAGTTCTTTTGAACGACTGTACTAGTTCGGAGCGTTCCTTTCAATGACCGAAATGGAACAAGCCTAGTGAGATAGTAATGTCTCACATGGGCATGGTAGGCGAAACGTTCCTGTCATTTGTGGCTAGCACTTTTTTAGTGTTACCCAAGCAATCATATGCAGTCGTGTTTGATTTGCCGTACTTGAATGACTTTCTACGTACTTAAACATAGATCGCGTAATATGCATAGCTCGAACAGCTATGCATCATTTAAGTAATTTATATAATTTATTTATTTCATCTTTTATTTTATTTTATTTATTTTATTATTAAGTATAGCATCCAAAAAAGCTAGTTTGAAATTAAAAATATCATAAAGTTCCTCTAATATCACCAGCCAGCTGAACTAATATGTGGTATTATGTCCTATCCAAACAATCATAGCCTCATATTCAAACATTAACCGTTAACAGTAACAAGGGCCGATTCCGATGCGTTTTGTAACGAGATAAATTTGTCATAAGCACTTCCGGTCGCCGGACGCGGGCGGCGAGCGTATCCGGTGCATTATATAAATTACAGCTTAATGTACCGGCGCTGAAAAATTGGCGGGTTCTATCAGCATTTTGTTCAGCTTTGGACGAGGAATGTAAAATGTCGATGAAGACTTTTTACCTACGTAATTTATGTCACCTCAAAGGTATTCGTTGCCTGTAAGTTAAATTTGTAAAACGTAGTAAAGTTTTTGACATGTCAGCAGACTATCAATAATCATGAGAAAAAAAATATTATCAAACATTTTTTTTTCATGTGATCATTGAAGTAATTCAAATATTATTTGTATATATGTTATTATATCTAGCGTAATATTACAAATTTCCGGCAAAAATACTGGAAAGGAACTGGAAACAGACGAAAAAAAGCTTGTCATTGATAACTTTATTAAAACAAAAATAGTAACGAAATCATCGTGTACTGCCTATGTCAGTTAATAGTTTTTCGTAAGCACACAATCCAAGGATTCACTCCTTACCTATGAACCTTACACAATTGCTTTCAAGTCATTCAAGGAAGTCATAAAAGTTACTACAGACAACTAGCTAAGATATACGAGTAAGTATCTAATTAAACCTTAATTTACACCTCGCTCCGTCCAATGACCGCCGTCATAACTCAAGCAGAGCCTAACATTATAACGAATTAATTAACTAATATATTGAAAGCCTCGTAAACTTCGTAATGGTGCTACTGAAATTAATAAAAGACGGGCGCTTTTGAAGTGTACTATTAAACTCCATTATTCCAGTGATAAAATTAATTTTGTAACATTAAATTAACATATTTCCTCGATTAAAATACTTACTAAGTTGCTCTGTCAACTCGAATACAAACTGTAGAGGCCATTGATACGTAATTGCCAACGATTTGCCGGTCCAGTTGTACCGACGTACATACTCACTCGGTATACTGTTGATAATTTGTTCCTGGTTTGGGTTTCCAGTCATTTTCATTCTCACAATATATGCATTTTGCGTGTATTATTATTCTTTTCCGTGGGATCTGTTCACTTTTTACTGAAAAATAAGGAATTTCTAATTACGTGTTCATAAACGTCAAAGTTTGTATCACCTATAAATGTGATATTCCGCTGTAAAATAGGGAAAAAGGGTTATAACTAACATTTTAATGGTTTTTCTCTCCTTCTCAGCATAATTATTTCTTATTGTGAACACGATTTATTAGTATTTTTCCGAATTTTGTACTTTTTGACACTATGTTTGACATTTTGAGTGACGGGAGTCTTATTATTTTTTTTCTGAAAATTGACAACTTTTAGCAAAGTTTCAATACAATTTCCATTACAAACTCTGCAAAGCACGAGTTTTATCGCGTTCTATCCACGCTCTAAATTTGAACGGCCGGCCCTATATAAGCCCATACCATCCATATCTGACTCATTCTACTGCTGGCTTCGATTCTATAACAGTAAACTCTTTACTATACGACACTTCAAGAAGTACTACAGGAAGACCAGGACTTCACTACCTCCGGAAGGCCCTCACCCACTGCAACACTGAGGACTGACCCCTCCTTGACTGAGGAGGAACTGCGAGGGACTGAACCCTCCTATCCTGAGGAGGGCCTGCGAGGGACTGAACCCTCCTATTCTGAGGAGGGCCTGCGAGGGACTGACCCCTCCTATCCTGAGGAGGGTCAGTGAGGGGCTATCCTCTCCTAGCCCAAGAGACTGCGAGGACTTGCCCCTCCTTACCCTGAGGAGGGACTATTCTTCTTTACCCCGAGGAGGGAGCATTGCCTCCTCCTAAATTTATCTACATCGGATACATCAACTGCTTGCCTTTGCTGACAGAGCCATCGCGGCTACCTCTGCTGATCACCGGTGTCTTCACGGTCTCCGGCACAGCTGCGCTCCAGCTTCTACACCGCTGCGCATCGACGGACTACTCCAAGAACGCTTCGCTTCACTTCGGCGCCTCCGGACCCGCTTAATCTTGTGAAGACACCTACCCACGCCCACTCCACTCACTACACTCACTCATTTTCACTCAATTATTCCTCTCACTCGTTTAGGTTTCTTTTTAATTTATCTGTTTTTCTTTTAATATAATTAGTTTGTTATTTCTCAATTCTTTTCGTTTCCCTTTTCTTTTTTTTGTCGCTTCACGACAAATTGGCGCCCAACGTTTAAGTCTTCAGTCTCTCTTTCTTTTCTCTCTTTCTCTTATTTAGTATATTGCTTTTCATTCCTCATTCATTTCACTCTCTATCTTCTTCTAAATTCTAAAACAACACTTCTTCTAGTGTTCTTCACCTAATCATCCTTATTTGGCTTTTTCTTTTAACAAATCTTAACCCCTTCATTGTCATCTTAAATCTTTTCCCCTACTCTGTCATCTCGAATCTTAACCCCTTCAAATTAGAAAACACAACTTCACTCTACAATCTAGAAGAAAATGAGGTACTTCATTATTTTTTTTTTGAGCTTTATTGAATCTTGACTTTCTTTCTAATAAACATTTTTACAATGACTACTTCGATAACTTCATCAGAGGAAATATTAATTTCTCCTCTCTCTATTGATGAGGATCTTGCTGAAATTGGTACATTTTCCCCTTCTCTTTATTTTATTTTAATTTCTCTTTTAATTGGGAATTCTAACCTTTTATATTAATCTTTTAAGGGACTCTTAACCCCTTATCTTAAAATGAGGGACTTTAAACTCCTCTTTTAAACTCTAAACCCCTTATCTCTTTAGGGACTCTAAACCCCTTAACTTGAGGATCTTTACTTGATCTCTTTAGGGACTCTAAACCCCTTAACTTGAGGATCTTTATTTGGTCTTCTTAGTACTAACTAGTACTTTCTTTTGAGCGGTTGACTACTCGTTAAATAAGCCATCAATCCGAGCGGATGACTACTCGTTAAACAAGCCTTCAGTTCGAGCGGTTGACTACTCGTAACGAAGGCCTAAGTCATATTTTTTTCTCCATATATGGAGCGGTTGACAACTCCCTAAATAAGCCTGTCGTCGTTGAGGAACTCCCTTCTAGAGTGGCAGTCATTGAATGTGAACTCCACCCTAACAGTTTGAAGATGATGGTATGTTAGAAGAAGAATAAACATTTGTATTAAAGGTTGTATGCTTGGTGAAGTAGGATTCCTAGGATTTCTTTAGGCTTTTCTTTCATAAAATTTTCTCTGAGTCGAAAATTTTCTGGGGTCGTGGGGGAAATGTACCGACGTACATACTCACTCGGTATACTGTTGATAATTTGTTCCTGGTTTGGGTTTCCAGTCATTTTCATTCTCACAATATATGCATTTTGCGTGTATTATTATTCTTTTCCGTGGGATCTGTTCACTTTTTACTGAAAAATAAGGAATTTCTAATTACGTGTTCATAAACGTCAAAGTTTGTATCACCTATAAATGTGATATTCCGCTGTAAAATAGGGAAAAAGGGTTATAACTAACATTTTAATGGTTTTTCTCTCCTTCTCAGCATAATTATTTCTTATTGTGAACACGATTTATTAGTATTTTTCCGAATTTTGTACTTTTTGACACTATGTTTGACATTTTGAGTGACGGGAGTCTTATTATTTTTTTTCTGAAAATTGACAACTTTTAGCAAAGTTTCAATACAATTTCCATTACAAACTCTGCAAAGCACGAGTTTTATCGCGTTCTATCCACGCTCTAAATTTGAACGGCCGGCCCTATATAAGCCCATACCATCCATATCTGACTCATTCTACTGCTGGCTTTGATTCTATAACAGTAAACTCTTTACTATACGACACTTCAAGAAGTACTACAGGAAGACCAGGACTTCACTACCTCCGGAAGGCCCTCACCCACTGCAACACTGAGGACTGACCCCTCCTTGACTGAGGAGGAACTGCGAGGGACTGAACCCTCCTATCCTGAGGAGGGCCTGCGAGGGACTGAACCCTCCTATTCTGAGGAGGGCCTGCGAGGGACTGACCCCTCCTATCCTGAGGAGGGTCAGTGAGGGGCTATCCTCTCCTAGCCCAAGAGACTGCGAGGACTTGCCCCTCCTTACCCTGAGGAGGGACTATTCTTCTTTACCCCGAGGAGGGAGCATGGCCTCCTCCTAAATTTATCTACATCGGATACATCAACTGCTTGCCTTTGCTGACAGAGCCTTCGCGGCTACCTCTGCTGATCACCGGTGTCTTCACGGTCTCCGGCACAGCTGCGCTCCAGCTTCTACACCGCTGCGCATCGACGGACTACTCCAAGAACGCTTCGCTTCACTTCGGCGCCTCCGGACCCGCTTAATCTTGTGAAGACACCTACCCACGCCCACTCCACTCACTACACTCACTCATTTTCACTCAATTATTCCTCTCACTCGTTTAGGTTTCTTTTTAATTTTTCTGTTTTTCTTTTAATATAATTAGTTTGTTATTTCTCAATTCTTTTCGTTTCCCTTTTCTTTTTTTTGTCGCTTCACGACACAGTACTTTCTATTTAAGTTTGTGAAAGTCAATTTATTTATTCTTACGCACGCCGCTTTGAGTTTTATTAAAAATCCAAAACACTTACCTATTATTGATCAAAATCAGTGAGACCATTAAAAAAAATGGCACATAAACTGAAAAATTTCATCTTTTATAAATCTGTAGAGGAAAAAAAGTCTATACTAGGAAAAATTTCAAAAAATATACCTATATTTAAAAAATATTTAGAATCAAGTAAAGAACACATTCTACTACTGTTTAGAATTTTTGTCTGTTTGTCTGTTTATACGAGTATGTACGCGCATCATCTGACAACGGCTGGATGGATTTAAATTAAAACTTTACCAAATTATCAAGAAAAATCCCGGTCAGGTTATATACGCTACAATTTGCACTTTGAACATATATTCACTAAATTACTTTAATTGTAAAAAAGAATTGTTTAAATACCTCCAAAGTCTGTCGTATGATGAGACAGAGGCCTTACTTGTACTTAATATTTAACGAGGTATTCATTGGTTAAGTAGTTATCATATTATGTAACTTTAATTTTTTTTTGTTGTAAATAATATTGTTTAATTAGCATTACTTAAGAACATCTTGCTCGTGATAGTCTGAAGCACAAGTTAATCCTAGTTCAGACAGAGAGAATACTTTTCTAGCCTAAGATTATTTATTATTTTTTCCCTTTTTTGTTTCTAATTTAATTTCCTTTGTTTATGAATAAATGATTATTATTATTATTATTATTATTAATTTATTTTGAAGATCTGAATATCTGAGGTGAACCTAGCTTAACTGTAAGAGTTATGAATATAACGCCATTCGATTTTTTTAAACTGACGAGCACTTTTCGTCTCCGTAACAAGAAAGAAGATCTGGAGTACCTGATGTGACGCTTAAGAGCCTACCTTAATGCAACAAAATAAAGAATTGAATATCTTATGACGAACCCTAGCAGCCCAGCTCAATAATAAAAGGTATAAATATAACGCTTTAAGAAAACCAGTTCAGCGTGAAAGCACTTTCTGTCCCCATATCAAAAATGAAGATCTGATGTAATACGGTAGCCCAGCTATCTATATGGTAAGGAGTATGAATGTAGAACCCCGAAAAAAGTAATTCAACGTAACGTGAAATTTCTCCACATACAAAAAAATACTTTAAATCTGTAGTACTGAATTTGCATCACTAGCAGTCCAGCTTAACAGTATGAGGTACGAACATAACGCCTTAAGCTCTTTCTGTTGATATAAGAACAACAACGTTCCAGAATATAGTGTATTATTATTATTATTGGGTTTATGGGCCTTCTTATCGCCAACTCGACCAAGTTTGATCTATTGTGGCAGCCCTTTGTATTTACAGTTCACTGCTTAGTCCCGTTGAGTCTATAAATTGCCAGACTCTTTGGAGCGTGACTTCTGTTATCTCATCCGGGCGCATGATGTGCCGCCCGAGATGGATACTTCTTTTGCTCATAAGCGGGCCGCATGAGCAGAGAATATGCATGGCCGTTTCCTCCTCTGTGTGGCAGAATCTGCACAGAGCGTCTTCTGTCATATTCATGTTTGCCATGTGTTTGTTTAGTTTGCAGTGACCTGTTAGTATTCTGGTCAAAGCACAAGCTTTGTATCTTTTGAACCTTAACAGCTCTTTAGTTACTTTGTTGCTGTATCCCTGAATGAGTGCTTTTGAGTGTTCTTGTCCTGAAGTAGACTTCCACCACTCAATTGCCTCTTGTTTATAGAGAATGGTTAGTAGCGTAGTGGCTCGTTGCTTGGTGATGCCACAAAACGGTTCTACGCCGATTTGAGGGTTATCGGCGCCCTCTCTGGCGAGGTTATCAGCTACTTCGTTTCCTTCTATATTCGAATGTCCTGGTACCCACGTGAGTATGACTTTGTTGGTATTTCCCAGTACATTTAGTGTTTCAGTGCACGTTTGCACCAGTTTTGATGAATGTTCGAAGGATTTTAAAGCCAGCAGTGCTGCTTGGCTGTCTGAGTTGATGTAGATGTGTTGGTTCCGGAGTTTCTTCTCTAGGTTTATCTCTGCACATTTGTTTATGGCAAAGACCTCGGCTTGGAAGATTAAAGCTTCAGTCCCCATGTTAATGCTAACTTTGAGCCTAGGCTTCTCTCCGTAGATCCCACAGCCCACATCATTTCCCTTTTAGGAACCGTCCGTATACCAGACGTGACTACCTTTCTTAAATGACATTTGACCTTCTAGCCATTTGTCTCTAGGAGGTATGTTTACGGAGTATAACTTAGAAAAGTTGCATTCCGTATGCATGTCGTCACTAGGCATGCTTAGAAGTTTGTTTTCAAATACTGATTCCTTGAGTCTTATCAGATTTTGAGAAGCCCATCTGACTTTCGAGCGGGTGAAGATTCTGTATATGCTCTGCTTGGCTTCTTTTTCCACGTGCATATGCAGTGGTATAAGATCCAACAAGGCATTTAGTGCGGCTCCTGGTGTCGTTGATAGTGCTCCGGTTGCTGTGATGCAGGCTAGCCGCTGTAGGCTGCTCAGTTTCTGTATTGTTGTCGCTTGGTTGACCTTGCTGCACCAGACGGCGGAGGCATAAGATACTATAGGTCTCACGACCGCTGTGTACAGCCATAGGGCAATTTTGGGTTTGAGTCCCCATCTTGACCCCGCCATTCGACAACAGCTCCACAGAGCCATTTTGGCTTTTTGAATGATATTGTCTAGGTGCGAATTCCAAGTAAGCTTTTGGTCAAAAATTACCCCTAGATACTTGGTTTCGCTCGAGAAAGGAAGAGTTTTACCATTTAGCTTCGGATTCGTGAGTCTTTCTAGTTTTCTCTTCCTTGTGAATGGTATTATCACTGTTTTATCTGCATTAATGGATAATTCGTTTTCTCTACACCACCTACTTATGGTGTTGAGAGCTCCTTGCATCAGACATGAAATTGTGCTTAGGCAGGGACCTCTGACGATTACTACTATATCAATATAGTGTAATAAAGTTGTAAATTGAGGATTAAACTTTATATCTAAGTGTCAAATGTAGGCTAACGAAGTTAACAGGCGTCTACCAGTATCCTATAAATAAATTTTCTTTATGATTTTGCCACAAAGAATTTTCTACACAATGGATTGTGTAGAAAATTCTAAATCCCAAATTGACTTCCACCGCGTTTCTTCACTACACTAGCAGTTACCGCGAAACTTCCGTGATTCAGCCTTATTAACAGAAGGATCATTATTCGGTAGGCAATTTAATTCTGGTCCTTACAAATTACGAGTGCTCGGCACTCCATTACTGCCTATCTTGTAATAGCATCCGCGCGGCAACGCTTCATGAATGAACAGTATTTTGCTTTAACAAGACACGTGAATTATTTTCTTACTTATTAGCTTTCGTCTTTATTATATTCTATGCGCCTGTTTTTTTTTTAATCTGTTGCCTGATTCAAATTAATAAAAATAAATAAATAATATATAAACGGCCAAGTAAATATCTGGTTGTCACGTAGGTATGAAATTCATAGATATTAATAGTGATAGTTCCGACTGTTAAACATAAAATAGCCAGTGTTTTATTGCTTGAGCTCTTCAGCCTTATCTTCTTATATATAAAAATGAATTGCTGTTCGTTAGTCTGGCTAAAACTCGAGAACGGCTGAACCGATTTTGCTAATTTTATTTTGAATTATTTGTGGAAGTTCAGGGAAGGTTTAAAACGGTAAGATTTTTTTTCAATGCGAAAACAGCGGGCAGGACGACGTCGGCCAGGTCCGCTAGTCATTACTTAATATCAGGTGTTATTAGAGTTAAGTGCTACTCCATTGTGTATAAGAAAGAAAAGAAAGAAAGAAAAATATTTTAATTGGTATAAAATTACACAAAGAACAATGAAACAAGAATATTATTGACAGAACCAAATTGGATCCCACTCAGCTTTGTTGCCATGGTGACCCATGGCGCTGGTTTTCAGTAAATAGAATAAAAAATATATTATTTTTATTATTATTTATTCTTTTTATAAATAGGTAATTTCGAAATAAAAGAGTAAATGTGCTACTTCCTGTGCATAGCTGACTTTTAAGTAAATAGGCACGATGACACCTTTAAATATTTTCAAGACAATGGCGTTTAAAAAACATAGCCCCTATGAAGTTAATACAACCAGTATATTTCCTAAAAGCTGTAGAAACCAATTTTTAAACACACAAAACTCAATAAATATTCGGTCAATTGACTCCGATTTCTGATACATGGCCGTGACGTCACGTTCATGTATTCCCATACAAAATCTATGGAGGCAGACCGTTTTGACAGATAATAAAAAGTATGTCAACGATTGGTGGTGTCATCTAGCCTATTACTGTACGAGCATGTACATGGAAATGGCCCAACATTGGAGCGGCGTCAGCGACCAACATATAGCGGCAGGCCGATGGATCCTCAACAAGCACCGTCGGCACTCTACACTGACGGCACACATCTTCATATCTACATATCTTTACATGTATTCATAGTTGAAGTTCATTATAAATACATGTTCATTAGCATTAATAAAACAGATATCAACCGTCAGTGTCAGAACGGCATACAACGGGTTTGTTTCTTACTATAACTTTCCCTCTCAAGTCGCTATCACTTAGCACATCTTAAAACTGTAGTCACACCCTACAATTACATATCATCGAAAATACCAGTTCTACCAAGAATGAATTCTCGTTTTGCAAAAAAAAACCGTAAAACTAAAAAAGCAAAATGCGAGGAAGTGAAACCGATTCAATTAATCGTGTAGCATGTTCCAAGCGGCGTACATCACTTGAAACATATCGAAATGGTAATAAAATCATTTCAATCTCCGTTCTCAATAGTTATTTCCCACGTACAACGGAACACGCCGTATGATTTCATTCATTTTCCCCATTTACCGTCACCATTTACTACATTTCTATTTCCAGCTGATGTTTTATGCATACACCTTACAGCTGTAATTAAAACACTCCTTCTTTCGTTTTTATTAACAAGTCTATAAAGTGCGGAATAATGTTAATTAAAAACATGTAGAGCGTGCTAGTTTTTTTTTTTTTTAAATAATATCCATATGTCCACAGGTCCATTATACGAGTACACCTAAAAATTGTGGTTTTAACTACTACAGTAAGGGTATTTAACCCCCAACGAAAAAAAGGGGGTAATAAGTTTTACCGCTATGTCTATTTGTGTGTATATGTGTTTGTGTTAGTGTGTTTTTGTGTGTGTCTGTCTGTAGTATCGTAGTTCCCGAACGGATGGACCGATTTCAGTGCGGTATCTTTTATTCGAAAGATAATTTAATCACGAAGCTTCTTAGCTACAACAGATCAAGATGCGTCCAGCCATTGAAGCTGTTTTTCTGGCTCATTCGGGGGCTTTCAACCGAAATTCTTGAATTACAACTATTCCGAAATTTATTACACTCCACGCTACTTGTTCGGTAGATAGATCAAAATGTCAAAAATGAGTTATTGGTAACAGGTTTGATTGAAATATTTATTTGCGTTTGATACTACCTAACATGTTACAATAGAATTTTAAGGCTGTATGTTCACCAAAGCGAAGCGACCGAGCGAGGAAATAGTAACTAATTACCAAATAAGATTATGCAATAGGTAAAATCCGCTAATCAATTGTAACAAAATCGTAAATGAGTAATGATTTTGACCTTGTCCATACTAGCACCGTCAGAAACAGGGCTATTCAATAACGATTTTATTACGGTTGATTAGCGGAATTATACTATTATAAGCCCCAGAACAGAGATAGTTTGCATTCCTATTGTTTAATTTTTTCTTTCCGCCCGCTGCCTCGCTCCGATTTGATGAGCAGGCAGCCTAAGACACCCCCCCTGTCGGATCTCCACCTTGTCGTGGTGGGGGGGCTCAGTAACCGTGGCTTCGCCACCCACGGTGAAGCTAAGAGGGATCCCGGGAGGGGACGCTCCGCGTGGGCTTGGGGACGCCTGCGCAGGATGCGTCCAAGGGTGCGGGTGTGGGGGACAGTTTTGGCTGTCCCTCGCAGTCGGGTGCGGTCGCGGGAGGAGAGTCGTCTCGGTGTGTCGTTGCCGTGCGGCCTATCTCCCGCGACCAAACGGGGGCGCACCGTTGGATGGCGCTGCGGTGGGGCCGCAGAGGAAGAGGAGATGCGGTGTGTCGTTGCCGTCCTCCCTGTCCTCTGCGGCCGTGTGGGAGTTAGTTTTGGTGGCGGAGCCCAAGACCTTGCTCCGCCGCCAAGGAGTTTGTGGCCCTCGGGCTATCCGCCGGGGTGCCGTGGTGAATGCTCACGCGACCCCATGGCACCCCCCACAATGGCGGAGTGGTGGAAAGCGCTGTGGTTTTAGTGGGTATTACGGCCTTGCACACTAGCCGTTGAGTCCCACATACCCCCCTGCAGATGTGTGGGGGGCATGCGTAAAAGCATTTCCACAGCGAAAAAAAAAAAAAAAAAAAAAAGCCTAAGACAGGTTTGTAAACATTAATGGTCAAATTTTATCCCAACATCCCAACAGAGACTGCCACGCGTCATATTTTTGTGTCTACGTAAAATGAGGAAACAAACGACGCTTCGTTCAGGTTCTCATTTTACTCAATACTATGAATATGTTCCCTTTGTGGGGAGAAACAAAAGAACGATTGGGCACATGTTCCGATCCCGCACCCGAAGTGTTAACATAGTGTCAATTTGACAGATGTAGAGAGCGAGTAGTCGCGAAACTTCCGCCTATTTGAATGATAACATCAGTTCCGCCGTGTCGTGTTTCGGAGACATTTTGAATATTGGTTTCTCGTTGGGAAATGTGGCGACTATATCATGTATTATTTTATGAATTGACAATCACACTTGTTTAACAAGCATACATGTGCAAAAAAATGGTACCGAAGAGTTTTTGTTAATATTATATGTTATTACTAGCGGCTGCGCGCGACTTCGTTCACGTGGACTTTAGTTTTTGCCACCGAGTTTCATGCATACTTGCAACCCCTAAACATACTTAAACCCGGTATGAAACTCGGTAGCAAACCCGGTGGAATGTGTCAAAATCCTTTCTTAAGGGATGTTTTCGTCATAGTAACTATATGAATACAAAGTCTCAGCCCGATCGGTTTAAAATGGACAAAGTTTCATACAAAGCTTCATTCCCTAATTTATCCTCTTGGGGATAGAATTTATCAAAACCCTTTCTTAGCGGATGACTTCGTCATAACAACTACCCGCATGCCTAATTTCAGACCAATCCGTCCAGTGGTTTGGGCAACGCACTGGGCATTGGTAGATCACTATGTCAGTCAGTCAGTCACCTTTGAGTTTCATATATTAGGTATCATTGTATTATTATAGCCATATGAAAGCATAGCTTACGCTTAAGGCAAATAAATGGTCTATTGTTTAGGTAATTGGCATGATGACAGCTATTTTAAATATTTTCCATGGCGTTTAAAAAACATAGCCCCTATGAAGTAATTATAACCAGTTTATTTCCAAAAAGCTGTCGAAACCAATTTTTAAACACACAAAACTCAATAAATATTCAGTCAATTGACTCCGATTTCTAATATATGACCGTGACGTCACGTTCATTTATTCCCATACAAAATCTATGAAGGCAGACCGTTTTGACAGATACTAAAAAGTATGTCAACGATTGGTGGTGTCGTCTAGCCAATTGAATCAATCAACTGTCATATATAATTTTTTAATCAACTGCCGGTGCCTTTTGCTATCTATGATCGGACGAAAAAATACTGTTTAATTTACATGTTCGCACTCCGGCAAGATTTCACTGCTTCTCAAACTTCAAACTGCTATCCACATTTTACAAATGCACAAGCGTTTGCCCCTAAAATTCCTTTTCCAATTTCCGCTTAGAGTACGCAGACAAAATATGGAAAGATCGGATGGCATATTGCTCTGACTCCTCGGTGGAAGTGCTAACTCGGCACCATTGACAGATGTAGTTTGGCTTTCGCTATTTTGCTGCAGATGTTGAATGTTGTGGAAACTTTGGAAATATTAGGTAGCATAGGCACTTATGTGCTGTCTTCTGTGTGGCAATTTTTATTGGGTGTATCTGAAAATAAGGAAATTTCAAACAAGGTTTCGTAGATGCTGTTTTTGGGGTTACCATAGGGTTGAAAATGTATTAACAAAGAAGTGACGTTTTGATAAATCAAAGAAATCGTCTTGCGAAAGTCGATTCGCGATTAGCCGATTTTTCATCTCATCTTTTAACCATATTTTTTTCTTTAAACTTGTATAAATGTAGCGTTTTTATTTATTCGTGAAAGGTTTGCTCTTGACCCAAGTCTAAGCCCGACTAGGCAGAGACTGAGTCGGCGATCGCCTAGAAGATGACTGTTCACTCTTGCTTTCTAAATTTCTAGATTTACCTACAAGGAAACACCGACGCGGGTCAGGCGAGTTTCACACTTTGGCATATTTAAGGTTCTTGAGTCTAAAGTAAGGCCATTAAAGACAAAGCAGTTTGTTATTTCAACTTTAATTTATGAAATTGACGAAAACAAGTCAAATCATATTACCTGTCATCAAACTTCATTAATTCTAATTATACGAACACCCGACACCGCAAGTAACAAGCAATAACCATTATTTCCGCAAATAAACAATGAATCTTCAGATCATTGTACCAGGGCGCGATAAATCTTGGGAGCTGGCACGGAGACAAACCAGTACAGATATAAGCTTAAGGAGTACAGAAACAAGAAAACAAATGCTTAAAATAAAACACACGCACACATACACTAGTCTTAACAGATGCTGCACCTACTCTGTAAAGTGTTCGTCTAACACTCACGTTTTCCGGTTTAGCTAGACCGCAAGTTTTCACGGTCAAGCTAGAAAGAATGACAGGAATGACAATGGACAAGGACTACATTTGAAATAACAAACAGTAGCTACAGCTAACGTCAAAGTCAAAAGGTTTGAATTTAAACTTGGATAACAGAGTATCAATTGTGAACGTCAAGTATAAAACAATAAGTAATAACAATAAGTGTAAAACATTACAAATAAAGACAAGTTCTGATAGTGAAAAATACATTATCAGAACATGTCTCCTCACTTTCACATCCCGTCGACATCTGAAACTACTGAAAGATACTTTTAGTCTTAATACTAAAAGCTATTCGATGTAACAGCTGTTTCTAAGGAACTAGCAGCTATCCAACTTTTAGCCAAAGGTGGAATTTTAAAACCGGCTGTTGAATATCGTGATCATGGTATCGATATAACGGTGCCACTTAGGTTCCCAGTAAAGAAATGCATGATTGTCAGTGCTTGAGTATTTGTTCTCATTTCCGTACTGTTTATTTGTATTCTGTGGCAGTGTCTCCCTCCCGCGCCCGCTGATAATGAGCTTGTTTGTTCCCGGTTTAACGTTTCCTTGCACGTTCTGTGCTCTTGGTACACCGCCTTGTGTCACCAAACTTATCATTGGTGTAATGAGAACAGCCGTAATGGGTGATAGTTTTCTCAAGGGTTGGGCCTTAACTCTGATATTAAAAAAAATATATTGTTATAGAAAGTTACTCATTTCTTCTTCTTCTTCCAAAAACACAAAAAAATGCTTTCGCGGTTTACGCTTTTTCTTTCTTTCCTATGAAATGATCCTAAGTAGATGTTTGTTTCAACTTTGTTGTCAGAACCTGGAACAAATGATTTTTTAAATTAAAACTGTTTGTTCTTCATGAACTTTGCTGTGTACTAATTCGAGCAACTGCGGGTTTTTTTAATGAATTAATAGTTGGAATGATAAACTCGTCATCTAAATATATAAAACAGGTGACTGACTGATTGACATACTGCTCTATCGACGCACAGCCCAAACTACTGGACGGATCGGGGTAAAATTTGGCGTGCAGGTAGATGTTATGACTAAAACGCTCGATAGAATGCGTAAGCGGATGCCTGCCGAGCGTTTTGTCACTTCAAAATGCCGGTAAAATCACCGACGAAATCGCGGGTGGCCGCTAGTAGCGAATAAGACACAATCGCTTTGTAGGTCAAACAATGCGTACGGCGAGCGAACAACTGGATACCTCATACCTAGACTTATCAATAACATTCCTCCTACTAAGCTAGTGAATGTCACACAGAAAAATATTAAAATTAAGTTCAAAGAATATTTTCTCGGAACGTTGTAGCCTAAAATTATTTTTTGTTATTAATATTGTTTTGAATTGTACCTATTGTTTGAATACGTAATAGAAAGATAAGTAGTAATTTCGCTTCAGAGTAATTTATTATACTATTTGTAAATTATAAGCTCCGATAGCACAAATACAAACCTTAGTGGTTTTAGTTGCTATCTTTATTTTCATATATGTTTGTAGTGTTTTTATATGATAAATAAATAAATAAAAAAGGTAAATTACCGGGCACCTAGAATCCTAGGTGCTTACGAATATGATAGCGTCAGCAGGATCTAGCCCTCGTCTCCAACTCGACGTCTCGGCGCATGTCTCGGTGTTGATAATTTATCTGATTCTCCCGGAATCCCGAGCATGTTAGTTATAATTGCTGCTATTCCGGTTTGACGAAATGGCTTGCTTGGACATGAACGATGAAGGATACTTCAGCTTCTTCAGATAGTCACGCTGGGTGTTTCATAAGCAAATTTTATTGTATGATTTTTATTATTATTTTAGTAGCGAGTAATTGCATACATGCTCATTGAAAAATCTATAATATTTACCATATATCACGGCATCTGTCGATTCTCTTGATCATAATTTTTAGAGATTAGTTTTATTGGCAGAAAAAAGCTACACTTACGTTAAACGTGTATTAAGATTATTTATGTAGCCAAACGCCCTGCAGTGTACCTAATTCATACGTGGTTTTAATTTTCACACTACCAAGATTCTGCAAACAGTTTTATATCAGTGCTTAGTTCGAATGTATACATTTATCTAATCGTATTATAATTTCTCCGACTGACAGCAATCAGACCAAAACAAATGAATGCAGCTGCAAATCAATCGCGACTTTGCCAAAATTGCTGCCTATAATCCCGCGTAACACATACACGGAATTACCACCTCGGGATTGCGCTTCTACAACTCAAACGACATATTGGTAGTTTCTGCAATACAAGAATAGAATGGATACATAGTTTCTACAACTGTTTTATCAGACCAAAACCTAAAATGCGGCTGTCAATCAATCGCAACTTTAGCAAAATGGCTGTGTGTGATCCCGTAGAACAAATACTCGAACTCACCGACCCGGGATTACACCTAGTACTACATGATGGTCGTTTCTTTTACAAAAAAAAAGTATGATATTGTGGAATCCTACCTACAAAGTTTTTTTGGTAACAACAAAGTTGTTAATAGCATAGCTTAAATATAATATGTAGCATAACAAATGAATGCGGCTGCAAATGAATCGTGACATTGGCTAAATGGCGGAGTATAAACCCACGTTACAAATGCAACAGCCTCGGAATTACACGTAATAGGACACGTTGAACCGCTTCTGTAACAAAAAAAAAAGTAAAGGATTGGATACAATGCTTCTTTGACTATTAAACCTGACCAAAATACCAAAATCAATTAATCCGGCTACAAATCAATCGCAACTTCGGCAAAATGGCGGCGTATAATCCCGCGTAACAAATGCGTGGACTCACCGCCTCGGGATTACACCTAATACGACACGTTGATCGTTTCTGTTCGCGTTTATCGGGCACTCTCAGCTCTTGTAGCGATCATTGCTCTATAAAAGCGAATTATTCGCGAAATAATTGACGATTAGCTATTAAAGTTATTAATGCATTGATGAACTAAGATTTATGCCATCAGTCAATTTGCTAAATCAGAGCAATTCTCATATCTGTGTGTCGAACATACTTTTTATGGTGTTTAGGGCAGTTAGCGTATTAACGTCCAACTTTTTTAGCAAGTCATGACATTTTACCCGTGGTATGATTCCTTCTGAGTAGTACAATTTTTAGTATAGAAGTTAAATTTGAGACAAATGAATTAGTTTAAGCAAGTTTTAAAGTGGCGTGAATTTGTGTCTGTTATTTTAGTTTTCTAGCAATTAATATTATTCAAACAAGCATGCCATCGAATCTAATGGTTTTGGCGGCAATTAAAATTAAATAACAATATATTTTGTAACACTTAATATGGTCTCAGCGGGACAAAGATTAATCAAGTGTTATAATGAAAATGGCGGCCGCAAAATGAGTTAATCCATAATAACCACGCTTGTTCAGCGCTTTCTATTGACATCGCAGACGTGAGCAAATTAATTCCCGAAGAGATCAAAACAGATTATTGCTGTGTCAAGAGCAAAAAAGCCAGTCTAGTCGTTAAAAGCACTAACAGTCGCTCATGACATCAATACATTTTCGTTATCTTTTAAGATAAAAAAACATATTTAGTTTAGTGAACAAGGGCTTGATTAAACAACTCATCATTAAGTTTTTGTGTAATTAAATTAACTTGTGAGAGGTCCAATTTGTCGTCCTCTTATTTTTCCTCAGTTTATTTTTCCTGCATACAAATCTTATCCATGAACTTGCTTCTCAAAATATATTTTTCAAGTCTATTACTCACCAAATTTTACGAAACAGGATTAAAGATTCATAAATCTCTCGTCTGCATTTTGTCTCGCACACAATAAAACATCGTAAGCGGTATTTTTCAGCATTTTCAGCGACCCAGCATTACGCTGGACAGAGTTTTATCGACACCGGTCACGCGATAACATCAAAACGAGCCACGGTTAGACCTCGTTTAATATTAAACTGCATATTTCATATTTCTGTTTTTAATTAAACCGTGAACGTTCGTAAATTTTTCTCTTTGTAGGTGCCGCTGTGCGTTCATTAGAGTGTCCAAATTAGCATAACTGGTCCGTCTGATACGGGGAATAGTTTTTTTTTTGTTAATAAAACCAGATGGCGTGAAGGTAAAAATGCTAAAACACAACACGTTTCACGTTGTAAAGTAAATTAGTTAGAGCGATAAAACAGGTGCTCATAATTATTTTCCACAGGATTTCTAATTGTTATTTTGTTTATCTACCGATATTTGGGTATTGAAGTCAATACCTCTAATGTAATTTATGCATGGTTATCAAAGCACAACTGTGGATATATTACAACAGCGTAGGGTTTCTCCTACACCGTTCCAAATAAGTATTTATAAAATCTTCCAAAATTTCTTCGAACTTTTGAAGTCCATTATACTGAAGTACGAGGGCGGTTTGATAACTCCATGACTTTCAGGCTGAATAGAAACTTTTTTTATTTTTAATGATATTTTCTTAAAAGTAATATTTTTGCGAACCTAAAATAATTCTATTTTCAAATATGGCGCGAAAACAATATTTAATAACAAAAGAAGTTTGGCGGCTGTGAAGGTGTTCTTCGAAAATGGAGAAATCCGAGTTTCGAGTCTTGATTAAACACTATTTTTTACGCGGGAAAACCATTAAGCAGACCGAAGACAAGTTGAAAAAATATTACGGGGATTCAGCGCCGTCTCATGGAATGGTACATAAATGGTTTACTGAGTTTCGTTGTGGACGTATTACAACCAATGATGCCGAGCGCCCAGGAAGGCCGATTGAGGTAACCACTGAGGACATTGTTAACAAAATCCACGATATTGTTTTGGCTGACCGTCGAGTAAAGATACGCGAGTTAGCTGAGGCTGTGCACATCTCAACTGAACGAGTTTTTCATATTTTGCACGATATTTTGGGAATGAAAAAACTTTGTGCAAGATGGGTGCCGCGCTTACTGACAGTCGACCAAAAGCGAAAACGCGTGACTACTTCTGAGGCATGTCTGGCTATGTATAATCGCAATCCAAGTGAATTTTTGCGTCGGTACGTAACCGTGGATGAAACGTGGGTCCACCATTATACGCCAGAGACTAAACAACAGTCAAAGCAGTGGACTTCTACCGGCGAACGTGCACCAAAGAAGGCAAAAACGGTATGTTCGGCTGGTAAAGTGATGGCAACAGTATTTTGGGACAGTCAAGGGGTTATTTTCATCGATTTCTTGGAGAAAGGCAAGACAATAACCGGTGCTTACTATGCTGCATTGCTGGAAAGATTTAATGAAGAGTTGATGAAGAAACGACCGCATCTAGCAAAGAAAAAAGTTCTATTTCATCAGGATAATGCTCCGGCCCACTCGTCTGCAGTCGCGACTTCAAAACTTGTCGAATTAGGATACGAATTATTGCCGCACCCTCCATATTCACCAGATTTAGCCCCCTGTGACTTCTTTCTCTTCCCAAACATGAAGAAATGGCTTGCTGGGCAAAGATTTTCATCCAATGAAGAGGTGATAGCTGCAACCGAGGCCTATTTTGCAGGCTTTGACAAAAAGTATTTTTTGGATGGGTTGAAGAGATTCGAGCATCGCTGGAAAAAGAGTGTAGAGTTGAAAGGAGAGTATGTAGAAAAATAAAATGTTTTTGTACACAAAATATATGTTTTTCTTTTCAAAGTCATGGACTTATCAAACCGCCCTAGTAGTAGGGGAACCTGTTGTACCTTGGCACTATGTGTACCTAGGCCACTGGGCTCGTTTTCAAATATTCGCGCGATACTAAATTCTACTGTTTATGGTATTCGATACGTCACTACAGACTATTCAATGTGAAGTTAGTCGCATACCGCCATTAAGCCGGTGTTTGGTGTTATCGACGCTGAAACTTTTTTTGTGTGAAAAAGTAAGTTTTTCTAATATATTTTGAAGTCTAATAGTTTTAAACGTTTTCTAATAGTCACTTAACTGTTATATGCTATCGGTTCTTTGATTTAACAAGTCTCAACACAATAAAAAACTTACGAGATACTTAACCTCTAAACTATATAAATTCCACCGTTTTAGTGAAGTTGGAGTAGTGTTGTACCTCGGTCACTGTCGATCAGCTGTACCTTGGCCAGTGGCCAAGGTACAACCTGGATGTTGTACTTTGGTCAGGAGAATATTTTATTAAATTATTACACATTTACGTAATAATATTCCTAATCAAATCTATATATATAAAATTCTCGTGTCACAATTAGTGATGTACAAGGCTCGAGGCTTCCGAATCCTTTTGCCGAGAGCTCAGAGTCGTTTACAGGGCTAGCCTCATTTATATGAAGCTCGACGACTCGGAAGCCTTTTTGAGAGCTCGAGCCTTTTTGAGAGCTTGAGCCTTTTTGAGAGCTCGAGCCTTTTTGAGAGCTCGAGCCTTTTTGAGAGCTCGAGCCTTTTTGAGAGCTCGAGCCTTTTTGAGAGCTTGAGCCTTTTTGAGAGCTCGAGCCTTTTTGAGAGCTCGAGCCTTTTTGAGAGCTTGAGCCTTTTTGAGAGCTCGAGCCTTTTTGAGAGCTCGAGCCTTTTCGAAAGCTAGATTGATTACTTTGCACTTTTTATTTAGATATTTTATTTATTTACAGCTTTTAACCGCGACTTCGTCCGCGTGGATTTTGAAACTTGAACCCCTAATTTCAATCCCTTAGGGGGTGAATTTTAAAAAAATATAAATAGTCAAAAATATAATATGTTTAGATAATGTGGCTATTTATATTATATTTTACTTAGTTACGGATATATTAAAGTCATATACATAAACTTGAGCTTTTATTGAAGGCTTGCGTTCATTTTGAGACTCGAGCTCTTGTCACGGCTCGAACTCTTTTCACGGCTCGAGCTCTTTTCACGGCTCGAGCTCTTTTATAGCCTCGAGGCATGGCTCAGAGAGCTCGCAGCTCGGCTAAGCTCGGGGCACCGAGCCTACCGAGCTCACTGAGCCTTGCCATTCCGCCTCGAGGCTTCAAAAACAGGGCTCGACGCCTCGAGTCTTGTACATCACTAGTCACAATGTTTGTTCCCGTACTCCTCCGAAACGGCTTGACCCATTCTTATGGAATTTTGTGAGCATATTGAGTAGGTCTGAGAATCGGCCAACATCTATTTTTCATATCCCTGAGTGATATGATAAGGGTTGTCCACAATAATTTATATGGCAAAACAACGTTTGCCGGGTAAGCTAGTATCTTTATAAATTAACTAGCTGTCCCGGCAAACGTTGTTTTGCCATATAAATGTTTAAGGTGGACAACCCTTATCACTAAGGGGTATGATAAATAGATGTTGGCCGATTCTCAGACCTACTCAATATGCTTACAAAATTCCATAAGAATCGGTCAAGCCGTTTCGGAGGAGTACGGGAACAAACATTGTGACACGAGAATGTTATATATATAGAGATAATACTGTGTACTGTAATAAACCGAATAAAATGATTTTAGTTAAGAACACTTGATAATTTGCTTAAATTACCCCCAAATTTCAATGTGTCCTAGGTACAACGTTCTACTGGCCTAGGTACATAGGGTATGTTGTACCTTGGCCTCATTTCCCTTTTTTTTTTAAATTTAAAAATATGATGTAAGTATTAAATATACATTTCTGATATTTTTTTGGTGAGTACCCAAATAATTGACATTTCAAAATATGCAAATATGATTTGTGTGCTGCACGTCAAATCACAATAAAAAATATATTTCTAAAAAACCGGCCTAGGTACAACAGGTTCCCCTAGCTATTATTA